>CM021106.1:318287437-319025849 GCA_007115665.2 Sequoiadendron giganteum | reverse complement strand
GAGGGAGAGAGTGAGAGGGAGAGGGAGAGGGAGTGGGAGTGGGAGAGGGAGGGAGGGAGACAGAGATAGATAGAAAAACATATAGACAAAGATATAGATAGATAGAAAAATATACAAAAAAAAGTATAGACAAAGAGGGAGAGAGAGATCTAGAGAGGGAGAGTGGGAGAGAGATAAAGAGGTAGTGGGAGAGAGGGGGAGTGGGAGAGAGAGAGGGAGAGAGAGAGGTAGAGTGGGAGATAAGGAGAGGGAGAGAAGGATATAGTGAGATGAGGGAGAGGGAGAGGGAGAGAGAGAGGGAGAGAGAGGGAGATTGGGAGAGAGAGGGAGAGAAGGAGAGTGGGAGGGAGGGATAGGGAGAGATTGAGAGTGGGATATTGGGAGAGAGAGAGATAGTGATATAAGAGGATCTAGGGTGTAATAAAAATTTGGCATCAGCCAAAAAAAAATGTTGTTTCTTTTCAATACAGGCTAACTTTGGCAGGGTACTATTGCAGTAAATTTGCATTTATGCATGGTTGTACATGAAATCTTACACAGACCTCCAAAATGGTAAATTGAAGCTAATGGAGAAGAAATTTTGTCAATACCATTTGTCATTTGAGAGATATTTAAATTGCAATTTTCAAAAATCCTAGTAAAATATTCAGAGTCAATTTTGAGGCACTTAGAGGCTTTGGATGAGCCTAGAAACTGGCGAAAAACAAAAGTTGTCAGCTTTAGGCCACACTTTTTGGGAAAAATATATTTCTTGAGAGCTTTCCAAAAAGGTATTATAATATAAAATCTGACAATTGGATCAAAAGTTATGACCTCGTGAAGTTGTACTACCAAAATTAATAAAATTTTAAAATATATTCTTAGGGGAGTTACACTTTCCAAAATATTCTAGGGTGGTTACACCTTCCAAATAAAGGACGTGAAAGGGGGGTATAGGAGGGGGTAGTGCAATGTAGATGGTGGCTCCAATTTTCAGATTTGTAGATTTATGTAATCAAAAAGCCCATGTGATGGAAAATATAATGCTATTTTATTTTCATTTCAATGCTAATAGAAGATATTTTCTTTCCTTCTTGAATTTTTTTGCTCCATTATCTGTTGTTTTGTGAGTTTTAGATTGTAAGGGAGAGAGAGGGAGACAAACAAATATATATATAGACAAAAAAACATACATATAGATAGACAAAGAGAGAGAGAGAGAGAGAGAGAGAGATCTAGAGAGGGAGAGTGGGAGAGAGAGAGAAAGAGGGATTCAAAGAGAGGGAGAGTGGGAGGGAGAGAGGGAGAGAGAGAGGTAGAGTGGGAGAGATGGAAAGAAGGAGATAGGGAGAGAAATAGGGAGATGGAGAGAGAGGGAGGGAGAGAGAGAAATCCCTAATAGGGAGAGAGGGAGAGTGGGGGATATTTGGAAAAAGAGGGGTTGGGAGATTGGGAGGGAGGGATAGGGAGAGAGGTAGTGTATGAGATTAGGAGAGAGAGATATGGAGAGGTAGAGATAGACATAGGGAGATAGGGAGAGAGGGAGAGAGAGGCAAAGAGGGAGTGGGAGAGGTGGAAAGTGGGAGATAGAGAGAGAGAGAGAGAGATAGAGGGAGTGGGAGAGAGGGAGAGCGAGAGAGAGAGGGAGAGAGGGGGGGAGTGGGTGAGACAGAGAGGGATAGAGGTAGAGTGGGAGTGAAGCGAGGAGAGAGAGAGAGGGAGAGTTAGAGAGAGACGAAGGGAGAGGGAAAGAGGGAGAGAGAGGGAGAGAGAGAAATACCTTAGAGGAAGAGAGGAAGAGAGAAAGAGAGAGGGAGAGAGGGAGAGAGAGGGAGAGGGATTGGGAGAGACGGAGAGTTTGAGAGAGAGGGAGATTGGGAGAGAGAGAGAGGGGGAGAGGGAGAGAGGGAGAGAGGGAGAGGGAGAGAGGAGGAGAGGGAAAGTGGAATAATATATATTAACATATATAATATATTAATTATATAATATTAATTTATAATTTGTATTAATACATATTATATATTAATATAATATTAACATATAATAAATTAATTTAGTATATTAGTATATAATAAATATATATAACATATAATATATTTAATATATAATATAAAATATATCATAATATAATATATTAATAATATTATGTTAATAATAATCCTCAAAACTAAAGTAAATAGATATTCGTTTGCTTTGCTATAGGTTAAAAATTTAGAAGCACAAGTAGCGGTGGGCATGTCAAGTGCAAGACATACTAGATATTCATTCTGGAATGGATGTCCCTTTACTAAGTTATATAAAAAAAATGGGATTGTTTTGAGCATTCCAATTATCCCTACATTCTTTCTATCATAGAAATCTCGTTCATTCTATCTGTATAAGACAAAATACAACTTTTGGGAGATTCTTTTACACTTTATTTACTGTGGATTTTTATTCACACACCACTTTTTCCTTCGTGGTTTCTCTTCATTTTGTGACTTCACCTTTTTTCGCTACCACTCGCAGGCTTCGCGATAGTCAACACGTGGCTTCGTATTGGAGATTTCTTTAGGATCGTATCGCTTTCCTTTTGTCAAGCTTCATTTGTTTTATGCATGGCCCCCACTTGTTTCTTTCTGATTTAGGCCCACACTATAGTTTCTTTTGTTGGGAGGTTGAACATGTGGCTTCCTATCAGAGCTTTATTTTGGGCCATATCGCATTCCTTTTGCCGACTCTATTTGTTTTATGCATGGCCTCTGCTTGTTTCTTTCTAAGTTGGGCCCACACTGTAGTTTCTTTTGCTGGGAGGTTGAACATGTTACTTCCTATCGGAGGTTTCTTTTGGGTCCTCTCCCCTTCCTTTTTCAAGGCCCTATTTGTTTGATGTCTGGCACTCGTTTGTGCATCCATTATCTCGGGTTTCACGCTTGTGCATTGGTCTCTATTTTGATGTCATGTGTTCTCTTCTTCTACTGATGCATGAAACATGTCTCTTCAGGACATGCTTGTTTGCACACTGCTAGATGATCTATCTATTGGTGTCGGCTCGAGCAGATTTGGATTGTTGATGGATTCATTGAGGCATCTTTCTTGTTGGGGTCCTCAGGCGGTGGACTAGCTTATTTAAGCAATATTTTCCTCATTTTATTGGTTGTTGTTAGATAGATTAAATTTTCCCGACCGTTGGGAATTAGAATCTATAGTTTTTTCTACTAAACTTGAACTCATAGACTATGCCGGTCCATTTGGCCATTTTTTTCATGAGTTTGATAGGACATTAAACTATGCTTGTATTTTCTAAAATATTTCAATTTCATTTTCAAGCTTTTTTAATCTTTACGCAGCTTAATAAAATGAAAATCATGTTGCTACTTTTATGTGTTGTCTTATGTTGAATGGGTTATACTATGCAAATAGTTTGATGTTCTTATGTTTGTAGTGTTGGGAATCATCTATTTGATAAACACTAATTACTGTTCGAGCATTTGTTTCAACATCGTGCTTAATTAATTCCTTTAAGATTTGGTGCATCAACTTAGCTTAGTTTTGTTTATTTTATGTTCATGTTCTTAACCTTTTCATCTCCCCATAAAAAATGAAGATCCAACTTTGATAAAACCCTAGAGGTCACTTAGCTATGCGCATAAGTCCCGCATTAGCTAAGTTTCCCATAAGTCTACTTCCTGCAAACCTTTGCATCAACAATCCTTTTTCTGGCATGCCTGGTGGGACACGGAATAACACATTCACCTGATCAATAGGAGTGTTTGAGCCATAGGGCCGTCACAAGGTCTCAAACTGCAAGAATTCTGGGCTTTCTTGTACCACAATTGGTTTCAATCTAGGCGAGAGGTCGGCAGGCTAATACTTCACCTCCCTCTTCTCCTTCGTCTATTGTGCCAATGGCTACTAGAAATTATGTAGCCTGAGATGTTGGTAGTCCTTTGATAGCACCTATGCCTCCTGCAGTGTGGGCTCCAATACCAACTTCCACTTTGAAGGTTGTCCCTAAGTTCTTCAGGGATGATTCAAAAACTCTGACAGAGCACTTGCAAGATATAGTTGATGTATGTCTGGAGCATGGCGTTACCAATTCGAATGTGGCTTTGTGATTGCTTGTCGCCTCTTTTAGAGGCAAGGAATTGAATTGGTATCATACTCTTCCGGCTAATACAGTTGCCACTTGGGATGATCTCAGAGATCCTTTCTATGAGCGCTTCTCAAATTGTGGCGATAAATCTTCACTATATCACCAGTTGGCTCATATAAAGTGAGCTCCCCATGAAGCTTTGGCCAATTTCAATGCTTGGTTTCATTCAAATTGGAAGAGAGTTCATGTCGATAGTCGACCACCTCCAGATCTAGCGTTCATGTTCTATTTAAAGTCTATAAATGATTATATTTCTATGATTCTATGAGCTCTCGGTGGAAATATTCTACCCGATGCATACAACCTTGCCATCACTGCAGAGAATAATCTTATTGCTGCAAGAAAATTGGTGTTGAGACCTATCATGCCATTATTCCCATAATTCAATGTAGTAGAACTAGAGGTAGCTTCAACCAGCATTCCTGCAACTCCCTAGTCTATGTATGCATACCCGGGAATGACATCGAGTGTGGCTCCAATGCCTAACCCCCTAGCGGCTGAATTGAATGACATGAAAGAGCAGATGTGAACCATGAAAAATGAATTAACTAGTATGAAGCGACAATAGTATAGCTACCAAAAGCATTCTTACAAATACTAACAAGGCAGGAATTCTCCTTTCCACAAGAGCCAATGGAAGGATCGATTGCACAACAATACCCAAGCTTAACAAAACAATCATATCATCCCTGTGACTATGTCGATGAAGACTGTCTATCCTAGTTCAAGTAAGGAGCTAGTAGCTGGACAAAAAAATCTTGCCGAGGAGACTAATTCATGGTGTTTCCCTGGCAATGATGTGCATATGCCCCAGAAATTTCTCCGAGGGAATTTACAACAAATAATAGCAGAGAAACAAATTCAAGGCATCATGCCTAATCATGGAGGTCATACACAAGCCTGTCAGCAAATGGACAATGTGGTTCTCACTACTCAAATGCAAGGAATGTCTATAGAGAAGGAGCTAGAAATAGCTCTGGACCAAACACTCTTTTCTTCGATGGAAGGAGAGGAGTCGACATTCTCTAATGATATTTCGGTAACCCAAATTTTGCAAGTATAGTCAGATTATAATACTCATTCCAAGTGGAGGCTCACTGGATAATTCACATCTTTTCCGATTAAAGGTTCACCTAATTCAACACATAGTCTGTTTGCAAATCTGTGATTAGTTCTACAACAGTCTAAGGTGGTTGTTCCCAGTCCCATGAATCCACCTCCTTCAAAGATAAGAGCTCGCATGGCCACCCTAGCTATTACCAAATAGCCAAATGCACTAGTTGCAAGGAAAAAGGAGCAAGCTACTGCAAATCATCAGTCATGAATTCCATTCAATGTGGTTGAAAAGCTAAATAAATCCTTTGCTAATGTTTCTTTGTGGGATATCCTAGCCATCGTAGAGAAAAAGTTGCTATTGTAGAAGGCATTATCAAAAGAAGACATGAAGATGCTGGAGTAGCCCTCCAAAGATAAGACATCCAAGCTAGACTTGGATAGAGTTCTAGAAAATTAACTAGAAGAAAAGAATGTCAAAAAAGAGAGTAATCCTAAACCCAAGCCTTTCTTTATAACACTTATCCTTGGTAACAAACTGTTGCATAATTGTATGATTGAATCTGGTGCTAGCACTACCATCATGTCTATGCAAGTAGCTCAAGCTCTAGGACTAGAGTACGAGCCTCTGAAAAAGGGATTCATGCAACTCGACAGAAACAAGGTTGAAATCGTCAGAGTAATAAAAGGATTTCCTATGACATTGTTTTCTTGTCCCAACATTACTGTGAATCAAGATATTTTGCTCATTGATCTCCCTCCTCTATTCGGGATATGTCTATCCCGAGAATTCACTACAAATGTTGGAGGTTATCTAGCTTTGGACTAGTTGCACTTGATCCTAAGAACCAAGCATGGAGCTAAGATGAATTTATTTTTAGAATCTTTGCATTCCAAATATGCGGCTGATGAAACCATGATCAATTTTGAGGCAGCACACACCTCAATCACTTCCAGAGATGCTAAATGTTGAACTCCTTCAAGAAGAAGAAGCAAGAAGCTCTCAAATGGAGAAAGAAGAAGCTCTTTTAAATAAATTCATAGATACAGATCCTTTTGGAAACTATCATGCAACTGGGCTATGAAAAATGTCATACATCAAGAGAAATTGATAATGCCCAGGGTGACTAAAGATTCTGGAGGTGAAGCATCCTCAGAGTTATGGACCTTGCACTTTGACAGAGCAAGTTGCAAAGTAGGATGTCATGCAGGAATATGTTCAAAATATCCATCCAAAGAAAATACTTTAAGGTCTTACCATTTCCAGTTCACATGCTCAAACAATGAAGAAAAACATGAAGGCCTTGTTCACAGCTTGAGCTTAGTGGAACGAATGGGTGCAAAGAAAATACGGGTGTTCGAAGATTCAAAATTGATGGTTAACTAAATCTGAGGGCTATCTACTGCCAAGAATGTCTATATGCGATCATACTAACATAGGATTTGGGACTTGATTGAAGGCTTTGAAGCATTCAACATCCAAGTTGTACCTAGAGAGAATAACTCTGAAGCAAACCAAATGGAAATTTTTGGATTTTAGTTTAAGCTAGCTACTGAGTTAATTAACAATAAACATTCAATGTCAGTGATCATGCAGCCTATAGTCACAAATAATCATCAAGACTGGAAATTTTTTGGTAGTGATGCTCATATCACATCATTTCTCCAGTTGTCTAGATAATTTTCTGACCAATTATAGTCGAAGATCAATGAGGCCTATGAGGATCAAGTAATTCAGCTAAAATCAAACAAGCTTCCCATGGGTCTAGTTACTCTCAAGATTCTTTTTGATTCTTATGATGCAATGAAAGACAAGAGAAAGATTGTAGCTGATAAAGTTGACTATACCTATTTTCACATTAGAGAAGATAAAAAGCTTAAGGCCAAAAAAGGAGTCTTCAAAAAGAATAAAGAAAGGTTGAAACATGTTTGCAAGGAGTATCCAAGTGTGGTAGAATGGTCATATGATAATCTTAAGGGATATGATCCCAGGATTATCCAACACACCATTGAGATACTAGAAGGAGAAAAACACATGCGTCAAAGGTAGAGGTCAGTCAATCCAAAGATCGAGTCACTAATGTCACAAGAATTAAATAAGTTGATTGCATCTCAGATAGTGTTCTCGATCAAATACAACACTTGGGTGTCTAACTTGGTGTCGGTCTACAAGAAGAATGGTGATATACAATTGTGCGTTGACTTCCAAGACCTTAATAGAACATCCCTAAAGGACCACTACCCCTTTCCTACCATGGAGGTAATTCTACAAAAAGTTGCTAGTTCCGAAAAAATTTCATTGTTGGATGGTTTCTCCAGCTATAATCAGATTTGTGTGAAAGAGGAGGACCAACAAAAAATGGCATTTACTACCAAGTGGGGGACATACACTTATGCTAAAATTCCCTTCAGACTTTCAAATGTCGGAGCCACTTTCCAACAAGCTATGGACATTGCCTTCAAGGATTTGATACATAAGATCATTCTTATTTATCTGGATGACCTGACGGTGTTTTCAAAATGTGTCGAGGATCATTTTGATAATCTCGAGCTTGTCTTCAAAAAATGCCAAGAGTTTGGGATTTATTTGAACCCAAAGAAATATGTGTCTAGGGTCCCACATGGGAAGCTGTTGGTTTATGTCATCTCGAAGGAAGGTATTTCCATTGATCTAGAAAGGATTAAAGAAATCAGGGAACTCCCTCTACCTATCAACAAAAAATGAGTTCAATATTTTTGGGCCAAGGTTAATTTCATCAGCCAGTTCATAGCAGAATTTGCAAGGATCATTCAACCCATCACCCTAATGCTGAAAAAAGACCAGATTTTCAAATGTATAGCGGAAGCTAGAAAATATTTCGAATAGATAAAAGAGGTCATATCTTCTACTCCTGTGTTGATCAATCTGGATTTTTCAAAATACTTCATTATGTATGTCTTTGGTGGTGGCAAAGGTATCACTATTGTCCTAATATAGAAGGACAATGAAGATAAAAGAGAATCATCTATTTCCTTCTATTCGTGCACTCTGAAAGATTATGGGGTGAAATACAATTTTGTAGAGAAGAAATATTTTGCTATTGTAAAGGGGTTGAAGAATTTCTGACGCCTCATATAATGCAACAAGGTGATTTTTTGTGTGTTGCACCCTATTGTGAGAGAATACATTATGGAAGGTGAAATCACTAAGAAGCAGGCTAACTGGATAACCAAGATTCTTGACTATGAAATCGAGATCAAGCCAGTCAAGACTATGAAGGAGAAGGGGTTGTGTGAATATTTGGTGGAGAACAATGAAGCAATTACTGAGTCTGAAGTCCCAAAACCCATGTTGCTAAATGAAGAGAGCTCTAGAGAGGATTGGTTGGAAGCTAGAATTAATTTTATGCAAATCGGAAGGTATCTGCTTGACCTACCCTCATTTAAGAGGAATTTTTATCCATTTAGAATAATGGTTATCTACTCTTGGAGTGAGTTATTTTCAAGAGAAATTTCAATCATTTCTTCTTAAGATGTGTAACTGAAGAGCAATCAAAAAGGATATTGGAACAGTATCATAGTGGCCTAGTTGGAGGAAAATTTTGGCAAAAAATACTACAATCAAGATTATGTGTGCTGGTTATTTTTGGCTGACATTATTTAAGGACTCATATTCATTGGTGAATTCCTACACCAAGTGTAAGTTTTTTGTTGGGAAAAGTAAAATTTTTGCCATGCCACTAAAACCAATTGTTGTGGAAGAGACATTTTCTCAATGGGGTCTCGACTTCATTGGCTTGATCAATCCATTTTCATTAGCTAGACACAAGTGGATCCTGATAGCAACTGACTATTTCACCAAATGGGTTGAGGTTGTACCATTGAAGAATGTAATAGAGGCAAAAATTGTGAACTTCTTGGAGGAATTGGTAGCCAAGTTTGGCCCACCAAAGACAAATATATCAGAAAATACTAAATATTTTCTCGGCTCCAACATTAGCCAGTTTTTACTCAATTATGGAGTCTTTATAAAGACATCTTCTAACTACTACGCACAAGGGAATGGCCTTGTTGAATCTACAAACAGGAACCTCATTAGGCTAATCAAGAGAATAGGTTCATAACATCAAAGGGAGTGGCATAAACACCTCAGAACAACACTATGGGTAGACTGTATCATGCCCAAGAAAATATTCAAAACATCTCCTTACAAGATAGTATATGGGAAGGAGGCACTATTGCCGATTACTATGCAAATCCCTACAATCCAACTACTCAAGTGTCTTGAAATTGAGAAAAATGGAGCTATGGAGGTGCGATTTTCAAAATTACTTTAGGTTTAGGAGAAAAGAGAGCACACTCTCAAGGCAATGACCAATTTCCAACAAGTGCTAAAGAGATGGTTCGACAAGAAAACATCTGACCGGGGGCTACAATGTGGAGACTTGGTGCTCAATTTTAATGAGCGCGGAGCAAAGCCTGATCAACATCACAATTTAGATAGTCTCTGGGAAGGACCATTCAAAATCATCGAATGAAAGAAATATAACTCATTTGAGTTAGAAACAATGGAGGGTGAGGCCTTGGGTATTCCAGTTAATGGAATACACCTTAAAATATTCATTTAGGTAAATTTTTGGAGTAAGTGTGTAAATATGTATATATTTTCCCTGCTTTGTTATTTTTTGGTTATTCTGAGTGCTTGCTTAGATTAACAATCATATTGATGCAAACATTTAAAATAAAATGAGGAAAAGAGCCAGAATACAAGAAAATACATGTACTGTATTAATCATGGAGATATTTACATTTGTATACATGCTGACTTAATGGGGCCATTGGCCATGTTCCAAAATACATATATATATTGTTGCTAAGAAGGTGTTGCAGAGAATGTTTCAAGTACAAAAGAAAAAAAGGGAAAAATGAAGTCATTGGTTGGTGTGCCTGATTATAATCTAGTAGTCATTACTTGCAAAGGCTCGCGAAAAGATATGGCATGCTAATTTTGTGCTTTTTCCAAGAAAATTTAAGAGACGTCATATAAAAGGTCATATCTCTTAAATGTGAAGAGTCTTTTGGAAAGTTGGCGGTCTCTTCACATGCACGAAAAGGATTGGTGGTGCATGCAATAAATAATGCAAAAAGATAGCATGTACCCTGGCTAGGCTGATTTTCTCAAAAATCATAAAGATAGATAGGAGAATGGAGAGAGCATTAATTATGTGAGGTTGACAAAGTGTGTAACCACCTGAGTCATTTGCAAAGAAAGAGAAAGATTTTCAAGAAACTAAGTTGTGGATTTTGTAGAGTTCTTTGAAGACAAGTAAAATGGCTGAAATCGCAGAGAGCTCAACTCAGGTCTTCGACATCGAAAGCATAGAAGAATGAAGAATTTTGGTTCCTTACATGAATATTTATGTGCAAGAGTCTTATGGAACCTTGGGAATTCTAGAAAAACCTTCATGGCCCTACACCAAATTGGCAGACCAAAAAGTGTTAGGCGTGGTTTCTCCTAGAAACTAGGCCTTGGTATTAGAAGATTGGGATAACGTTTGAGATCAAAAGTTGTCTCAGAACCCTAAAAGCTTGAGGGAGGCTGCATGCAAGAAAATGAAAAAGATCACAAATCTTTTTCATGGATTATTATGGAACTGTGGGCTTCATCAGTACATGGTTCCTTTGGTACACCATGGTCTGGAGATTGTGGCAGCTTGTGCTAAATGTTTTGATGCCCGAACAAGAATCATAAGTGACCAAAATTTTAGATTGGTAATCTATCCCCAGGCCCTCTAGGATATGTTGTGCATTCCTTTTAATGCTATTGGGGTGTGGAGGATTTTGATAGCTCCATCCAAAATTTACTAGAGGATGCTTTAGTTGGTGCAACAATTTTATAACATCAAGACGGGTAAGCCATCTGATAACTTTGTCCCTCCAAGATTCCCACTTAGTCTGGTTTCTTTTAAATTAGGTTTTGCCTCTATATTCTCTATGTTGGCATTGGTTTGTGGATTGGATACGGATAAGTAAGTCTCATACTTCCAAATGAGTCTCAGTTTTATGCTGAAAAATGATACCCATGCTCTGCTAATGGACTTTGAAAATGTCATTATAGATGGGATGTATCGATAGCTAAGGGATTTCAAACCTGGTTCTAAGATCAAGTATTTTTCTTTTTTCACCTACATGATTTTGCACCAGAACTTGAGTTTTTTCTTGCAATATTTTCCCCTAGTAGTATTTGATGAGAATGGCACTAGAAGGCCAATTTTGACTTGGACTCCTATCCTCTCAAAAAAATTTGATTATTATGTGTTTTCAGATCATAATGGAGATAGTATGTCTGGTCACTTGACGCAAAACCATATATCATGGATGGAGCAGCTTGTACCACCCTACGATTGGCTCTTCGATATAGATTTCACAATCCTCTATATCCAATGTTTTGTCCAGGAGCCTTTTCGGCTCCCGTGTTTTATTTTGGATAGGGTACTGGCCTTGGAGGTTTTCAAGAAGCTGTGCAATATTGAGAATGATTATTGGGGAGGAAAACATCTGACTTCCCATTTGACGTTGCTAGTCATGTTTGGCTCTATGTTGTTGGTGAAGAAGAAGAGCATGAAGGTAAATAGCTCCAAATTTTTGTACTCTAAGCTAGGCCACCTTGGGTTAATGATTATCTGTGACACATGGTGATATAATCTGAAGGGTAATTTGGGAGAGTTGGACATCAGGATTCCCCACCAGCCTCAGTCATTTTGGGACCCTCAAAGAAATGTAGATAAGGGAAATGAGGGATTGTACCTGGGCCTTGAGTACATCCCTTCCAGCTTGGGTCGACCACCTTGGCTGAAATTTTATCACATAATGGAAAAGCCCAACCCCAGCCACAAAATAAATCAATTTCTCTGCAGCTAGTTAAACAAAATCCATTGGAAGCCTGATAGAATTAAAGATTTTTGGATTTAAAGGCAAGAAATAAAAAAGACTAGCGAGACTTTTTAGGAGGTGGACTCGGACAACCAATTTGATGATATCTATTGTCACAATCATTTGATCAGTGAGGACTCTCCTAACCCTTTGGGTTCTGAGAATTTTCGTGAGGCGAAAGGTGCAGCTCTAAAGCATGGAGAAGAGGTAACCCAAAATTCTCCCATAGTTGAAGAAGATCCTACATGAGGAGGGACAATCATATTACAATAGTCACAACATGAAGACTCCTCAAATAAACAGTTGACAGAGCCTACTAGCTCCTCTAGATCAGGCATGAAGAGGTCGTGGTCTTCCACACATCAGCGAAAAGTTATTTTGGACCTAGATAGTTCCTTGAAGGAGGAGAGGCCACGAATGGAGGAATTAGGAAGCGGAGAAGAGTCATAGCATGAAGAGGTGTTGGTATTTGTTGTAGGTCTTTGGGAAACTCGGGTATTTTTTCCCCCTTCTTCTCTCTCTTCTATGTCCTTTTTCTCCTTCACATCTTCCCCTACCATTTCATTCATGCCAGTTGTTCCTATTGCTGGTTACTCAGGGAAAGTCAACATTTTTTCCCTTGGGGGTCCCATTTCATCTCTTGCTATTTCTACCGCCCTTGAAGCACAAGTAATGGTAACATGTCCTGACCCTCTGAGTCATAAATTTATATCTTTGAGACCCAGTATGTCGAGAAATAATTCCCCACTCATATTTTCCCACCATGTTTGCACCATCTCTAGGTAGCTAGTTTATCCCACCTTTTTCCCTAGCAATTATTATGAGGCCTAGAAAATACGTCGATACATTGAGCACATTGTATTTATCACTAGCAGTTCCCCGAGAGTCTCCTTTTGCTGGTGGATTAGGTATTTCATCCTAGGAATATTTCTTACAGGTGGATGCCTAGGCTAGCCGAATTTTGAAGAGGAGGGAGAAATATGAAAGCTAGCTTCCAGAGCCCCTTTTGCAGACCATGTTCAACAAAAGCCAAAATTCATTCATGTTTGCAAATTTCACACAAAATGTTAACAAGCCGGTCAGAGAAATACAACCAAGTGACTATTTTGTCAATGTCATAGGGCTAGACTTGCAACAGGCTCATCCTCAGGATAAAGTTGAGTTAATGGAAGAAACTCAAAGGGTGGTGACCACTGACTTCCTCAAGCTCAGTCGCCAGATGAGGAAAAAAGATGAAAAAATGAAGGAGCTTAAAGGAAAGGTAGAAATCTGGTCAAACAAGGATAAGGCCTAGGAAGTTAAAATCAACTGCTTGTGGAGTGAAAAGAATGCCTTTGAGAACAAATTTTTTGAGCTTCAGGCCTTGGGCTCAGAAGTTGTTCCATCCCTGTGAAGATAAATTGATCAATTTTGAGCGACGAAAGTAGCCCTCCACGATGAATTGAGGTAGTTGAATGATGGCTTAAAATAAATACAATAGAGTACTAATGTGGAGGTAAATGAGATGAATGTTGCATTGGAGTATAAAACAGAAAAGCAAAGGCAAGCTGACTTAGCCTTGGGGGAAAAGGAGAAATAATTTTCTACTCTAAGGAATCAATTATCAGCCCTGGAGGGAAGCATTGTAGATTTGAAGGTAGATCTGAGTGGCAAGGCTGCAAAATTGGACCTTTTCAGATCCTAGCCTCCTACACCCCAAATGAACTCACCGGAGATAGCCGAAGAGCTACATGCATAATACTATGATAAGCAGTGATAACTTTAAGAAACCCCCCCCTCAGCAAAGGTGTAAAATCGTGGCGAATCCTTCCTTTTTTGAAAAAAATATTAATTTTCCTGGTGAATTTATACACATTATTAAAAAAAATTGTAAAATATTGGTGAATCTGAATGAATAATTGGTAAAAATAATAATAAAACTAGCGAATCCTACTGAATAATCATTAAAAATATTAATTACAATGGCTAATCTCTTCTTTAAAAATTTGCATAGTTGATCGGCGTAATTCCCCCATATATTTTTGTTTTTTGAAATATTGAAGTAGGGGCTCAAGGGAGGTAGCCATTGGCGGGAACAAGGGGCAGTGCCCCTTGCAGGGGTCAAGGGGGAAAATCCCCCTTGTGGTGGTTGAGGGGGAAATGCCCCCTCACAGGTTCCGGGGACAGTGACACACCAAGCGTAAATTCACTATTGAAAATGCATTAGAGCACACACAGATTAAGAATTTTTTAAAAATATCACTTTAAAAGTAAGACTGAATAAAAACTAAAAAATTTACCATCAATTAGCTTTTTAATTGGATGGCTATGAGTTTTCCATGGCCTAATACCCATGTGTCTTTTAAAAGGCTTGTTGAGGCCTGAATTTTTTTTGGACCACACAATTAGATTTAATTGTCTTGCCCAAAACAAATTTCGGACCTCAGCAAGCCTTTGAAATCAACTCACAACCATTTGATTAAAAATCTAATCAATGGTAATAGATAAAATGCATATTCAAGGCTAAGCCGCTAAAGTATCCCTAAAATTAAATAGTATTTTATTATTAGTGGCAATATTACCCCAAAATTAATCGGACGAATATAAAATAACTGGCGAATATAATTAATATTTTTAATTATGGTATAAACTATGGGTGAATAATTTCCAATGACATATCATCTACATGGTGAGTTAATCAAGACAAAATTATTTTTTTGTAAAAACCTGGCAATTCACTCTCCTTTTTAGCTTGCACTATTCACTATTTTTGGAGGTCCCGATTTCTATTATTCGCAAATTGGAAAAGATTCGCCACTAATTTTTTTCCTGGGGATAAGCTTAAAACACTATGCCTTACATTGTATCCCACTCTCAAATTTATGGCACAGGCAAGCAGTCTATGTGGGGTGGTTAGCAAAATGATGCAACGGGTGGAGGAAATGACTTCCGATAAAGTTCTGGAGGCTAGGCGGTTATTGGGAAAATTGTATATAGCTTTTGATGAAGCGTTGAGCCATGTGGGAATCAAGGACCGAATGATGGCAGCCATGGGCATAAATATTCTCATCTCTATGCATGAGGTCATATAGCATATCGGAGAGTGCAGAGCTAAGCTAACCCAAATTACCTGTGATATGTGGGAAAAAATTTCCCACTTAACTCAACGAGTGATTCCATCACCCTTCATGATAGATCAAATATTGGCAGGCATTGAGCACATCATTGAAAAGATAGAGGAGAAGAAGCAAGATTTATCAGTTTTCCAATCTTTTGATCAATCTTCGACAACCACCAATATTGAAAATATAGTGCATCAGCTAGCGCAACTCTCCTTCCAGCTTGAATTTGAGACAAAGGTATCTAGTGGATTTCTTTTTTAGGAAATAATTTATCTAAACATGGCACATCAAAATCTGCACACTCTCTCTATGCCATAAAATTAAGTTTGGGCATTCCTTCAAGCTGCCCTCTCTTGGTTATGAGTGATTGTGGAGGAGTTGGACTAGTCTGCTGAACTAGAGTTTTTGGGGATCTTCATTCCACATGGGAAATGTCCACATGAGTTTCTGAATTGTGAATGTTTATTCACACACCACTTTTTCCTTCATGCTTTCTCTTCATTTCATGGCTTCCCCTTTTTTTGGTATCGCTCACAGGCTTCTCGACAGTCAACACATGGCTTCTTATCAGAGCTTTCTTTTGGGTCGTATCACTTTCCTTTTGTAGAGATCCATTTTTTTTATGCATGGCTTTTGCTTGTTTCTTTTATATTCGGACCCACACTACAGTTTATTTTACTCGAAGGTTGAACACATGGCTTCCTATCTGAGCTTTCTTTTGGTTTGTATCACTTTCCTTTTGTCGAGCTTCATTTGTTTTATGTGTGGCCTCTGCTTGTTTCCTTTTTTGGGAGGTTGAACACATGGCTTCCTATCAGAGCTTTATTTTGGGTTGTCTCACCTTCCTTTTTTTGGGCTCTATGTGTTTGATGTGTGGCACTCGTTCATGCATTTGTTATCTCGAGTTTGACGCTTGTGCATTGGTCTCCATTTTGATGTTGCGTGGTCTCTTCTTTGGCTATTGCGTGACACATGTCTCTTTAGGATGTGCTTGTTGGCGTACTGTTGGATGATCTTTCTATTGGTGCCAGCTCAAGAAGATCTGGATTGTTGATGGCTTCGCTAAGGCATCTTTCTTGTTGGGGTCCTTAGGCAATGGACTAGCTTATTTAAGCAATCTTTTCCTCATTTTATTGGTTGTTGTTAGATATATTAAATTTTATCGAGCACTGTGAATTAGCCTCTGTAGTGTTTTCTATTGAACTTGAACTCGCATATTGTACCAATCAATTTGGCCTTTCTGTTTTCATGCATTTAATAGGACATTAAACTGTGCTTATATTTTCTAAAATATATGAATGTTTGTTTCAAGCTTTTTAAATCTTTATGCATCTTAATAAAATGCAGATCATGTTTGTACTCTTCTTTGTTGTATTATGCTATATTGGTTATATAATGCAAATAGTTTGATGTTCTTATATTTGCAGTGTTGGGAATCATCTATTTGATAAACAATAGTTATTGTTCGAGCCTTTGTTTCAGCATTGTGCTTAATTAATTCCTTTTTGATTTGGCACATTGCCTTATCTTAGTTTTGTTTATTTTATGTTCATCTTCTTACCCTTTTCATCCCCCCATAAAAATGAAGAGCCAGCTTCGATAAAACCCCATAGGTCACTTAGCTATGCGCATAATTCCCCCATTAGCTAAGTTTCCCACAAGGTTGTTTCCTGCAAACTTTTGTGTCAACATTTACAATTACAATAATTCGTGTGTGTTTTTGTCTGTGCAATGGGGAGCAATAGTCACTGTAAGAGAAAAGTAAAAATTAAAGTAACAACAGATCAAATTGAAGCATATAGAGAAAAATATAGGGAAAGTCATAGGAAAAGAAGACAAGGTATGATAAATATTCAAATTGAAGCTTCTTCTTCAACATTAAATTTTAATTTAAGTGAAGATGAAATATAATTTAAAAATATAAAACATCATATTGAAACTGAAAATGAAAATATTGAAATTGAAAATGTGGAAATTGAAAATGAAAATGTTATTAAAAATGAAATTGTTATTGAAAATGAAATTGTTATTGAAAATGAAAATGTTGTTGAAAATGAAATTGCTATTGAAAATGTTGAAAATATTGAAAATAGTGAGAATGAAAATGTTAATAACATTCAACATGAAAATGAAAATGTTGGAATTGTTATTGAAAATTTTGAAACATTGAAAAATATTAAAAATGAACCCTATGTAGCACTTAATTACATGAGAAACCCTAAATGTTGCTTGAAATAGATGAGAACATAATAGATAATATTTAAGGAAAAAGGTCACAACGAATAGTTCGTTTGTGGACTACCAATATGTTCAATGAATAATTTATCGATAAGACATTAACCAAACAATGTAAAAATTTGTGCAATTTCTTAAGTCTTATAAAATGAGACCATTACTAAGAAAATTAAATATTCATGTCACCAAAAAATCAAAAAAAATACTATTATTGTTAAAAATCATTTTATTGCTCTAACCTCTATTGGAAAGACTAGTAAGGAAAAAGATAAAATGGTTGCTCGTAGAGTGATCACAAACTCACAAGTAATCCATCATTTGAGAAAGGATCGTTTAATGAGAAAAACTTTTATTGATTTAAATTTAAATCGTAAAGCATTGAATAGAACACTCTCAAGAAGAGGAAGACTCAATAGTCCTCTTCAAAATGATATGTGGGCTTTTAGTTGGAGGCTTCCACATTTTGATAAGAAGCTAACCAATAATGTAAAGATGTGAATTGAAACATTTTTAGAACTCTCACTCTAGAGTATCCCCGAATGTAAAGGATGTTTTAAAGTTATGAATTGGTAATTGATATCGCACAATGCATCCTAAAAATTTCTTGGAATGTATCCATGAAAAATTATACAAACAATTTTGTCAATAACGTCCAAATTTATAAATCTCACAAAGGGATTTTGATTCTTGCAAGTCATTTTATTGTGTACCTATTAATGTTTGAAATACATGTTATTGTAAATAGCATGTTGAGTTTTCAATGTATCATGAATTATTATACCATATTAATTCTACTATGCATACTGATGAAATGTTGCAGGACTTTCATGTAATGCAACTTCCCAAGTCATATAAAGACTTGTTAGATTCATTTTTCTGCATTTTAGCCGATGGTTGCTTATTTTATAGAAATTGCTGGTTAAATGAAACATGTTTACAATATGGTGGTTTATCAAAGTTCGTAACATGCTTTCATGAGGGTAGTGATCATAATGTTGGTAAGAAAATTATTGAGAAAAAATATTTGAGATAGTCAAATACACATTAAAGACTGGAGGTGAAGGTTCTAGATGCAATTTTGTTGCAAGAGAGGTAAGTATTGTTGATTTTATTTCTAATTTTAAGAAAAATATTTTATATAGGTATACAAGGAATAGCCATAGGTTGTAGTGGTTGGATCGACAATTTGGGATGTGTAAGGATTATTTCCCAATTGGAACTATTATATCCGTAGTTGATTTTTCTAAAAATTACACATTGTAACCACAAAAATAAGTACAATCACAATATTCTAATTCTATTGAAATTTCTATTTTTGTCCACATAACATATAGACATGCCCCTAGTAGTACAAAAGAGGATAGTAAGATAATCAGGAATTATCATTTTTACATGAGTGATGATAGATCTCATTCATGTGAGTTTGTACAACATTGTTTTAAAAACATTTTTGAGTTCTTGTTGGAAAAAGGTATTGCAATGGGTCAACATCTCATTTGGTCAGATAATTGCACAAGGAAATTCAATAATGCTCACATGTTTTATTGGTTGTGTATGATGCATATAGAGAGGGGTGTACCACATATTTGGAGCTATTTTTAAGCTATACATGGAAAAGGTGAGCATGATGGTGTAGGTGCATGTGTGAAGAGAGATTTTGTTAAGGAACAAATGAAGATCAAAGGTGGTGCAACATTTAGTGATCCACATTCTATTGTTGATTGGTGTACTTATGCATTATCACAAGGAGGGACACTTGATTCACAAGTGTGTAGGTTCTTTTGGTTGGTTGAGGAGGGCACAATGGGAGATAAATTGGAATGTCAAACAATTAGAGATTCTTCAAATATCTATTGATGTTGAAGCTCAGATGTGGGTAGATGGACCATATGGACATGAGTCAAGTGAGTGGATATATACATGGATTCCATAATACCTAACCTATTTATCTGTATCAAAATCCTCTTTAGAAGATGAAATGGAAAGTTCACCTGACTATGACCATCTTTCAGATCTTGTAAAACTAGGACATGTCTATGCAATTATAGCACCATAGAGGAATGAAGACGGATCAAACTATTGGTTGGAATGATGTATACAATGAAAGAAAAAGCTAACACAATCGATGACAATGATGATGGGTTCATTTATCCTACGGTTTTAATTGTTATTTCTCAAACTTGGTTGCATTACAGTTTCATCATCATTTAGGTTGTTTAGAATAATATAGATTTTTTATTCTAATCATCTTTTCTAGTTTTCATTACCATTTCATCATCATTTAGGTTTTTTAGAATAATATAGATTTGTTATTCTAAGTATGTTTAGTTACTGATAAAAAACTAATGATCATACATATTCAGTCATTGTTTCTAGAACTTGGTTGCAAACATGTATGATTAGAAAGAACGACATGCCTACATTTGAAGACTATGAGAACAAAAAATCATTCTCATGTATTTGCACCTTATTATAGAAAAAAATTTAAGTTATTGAGACATCACACTAAACCAAAACTGAAGGAACTATGGACAATTAGTAGTGTTGATCATGAATCATTACTCTATACTCTGAAGGTAAGAGATAACCCTTCATGCACACTCAAGTAGCAGATCATTTTTTGAATGGGACAAGTATGATATTGTTCATCACATTTTGATATTTTTTATCTACTAAGGTTCATTATTTAGGTTGTTTATAATAATATAGAGTTTTTATTCTAGGCATATTTTCTAGTTTGCATTACTATTTCACCATCATTTAGGTTGTTTAGAATAATATAGATTTTTTATTCTAGGCATATTTTCTAGTTTGCATTACTATTTCACCATCATTTAGGTTGTTTAGAATAATATAGATTTTTTATTCTAAGCATCTTTTCTATTGTGATAATATAGATTTTTCATTTGAATTATATTGCAATGTTCATGTCACAATGGTCCATGGAACTACTTCAAAAATAGACAAATCTGATCCTTTAGTAGAGGTATGTCACAGATTAGTAAATTCAACATTATATTTTCTCTTCTATGGTCTATTGTTGAAAATTTTCATCATGCTTGTATGTAGTTTAACTACTACTTTGATGGTTTCTACAGGTTCTTGTCACTCCATAACGTCAACACACTACAGTTGTGGAAGAGTGTGATGATTATTTGTTTGCAATTATTTTGTTATATGCCATTCCATAATTTTCAATTTCTATATATTAAATGTATATAGTTATTCTATCAGTTGCATCTCCAAATGAGTGAAGAGAGGAGGACTAGTGGGCACATTCAAAAGACAAAAGAATCAATAGAAAATCCATCCATCCAACTCCAAAGGAAACGCATGATATATCTTCTTTCCCTACTAGAAAATGATTATGTATTAGGGTCATTTGTTGTATGCCTATGTGGAATTTTTTAAATCCTATATTTTATATAAATTCTTAAATTATCATATCATGTGTATTGTGTATACTTTACATGTATTTAAGTGTATACCTTACAAATTATGTGTTTACTTTGTGACTTATGAGTATTCCAATGTATAATTTGAAACCTACGTGTTTTCATGCGTATACATTATATCCATGTGTGTAGTTCATGACCTCAGTGTATTTGAGTAAATGATTCACTTATATAGTTATTCATGAGGAATAGATTTAACCCTAAACTCCTTTTCACCTTTACACTACATCAATTTGACCCTTTTTCCATCAATTGAAAAACTTGACACCACAATTAAATTCCTTAGATATATCAAAACCCAAGAGAGGTTATTGTGCAAGGGCCCTATGTGATCTCGTAGCCTCAGATAAATTGTTTCTAGGTGACATAATTTCTGGGTAATAATTAATCAAATATTGTTTCCTTTTAGCACTTTGTACTCTTAAGGGAAATAGTTGGTCCAATATAGCTCAAACTATTCTAGTCTATTTGGGTTTGAAAGAGGACCACGCCTAGTATAAACCCACCAATTTAGACATGTCGGAACAGTCGGTTTGGTCGTATGATTTTCAGTTTAAAATTTGCACCACTTTGCAACTTTACACTACTTGCATTTGAAAAAAAAAATCCTCAATTAGAAATTAGTCACCATGGGAAAATTTCTTCAAGATAGAAAAAATTGAGACAGGTTATTGTTGTAGACATCAAAATCTGCAAATGAGACTTAAACAATTTCATGTTGTTAGCACAAAAGTTAGTTTAAATCAGCAAACTTAAACATCCCTATGAAATATTTAACCATGTTGAACAATGCAACTTGTAGACATGGAAAATGTACAATGTCAGTTGGACACACTTATTAACAACATTTCCTCTTAAATCATATTCTCAGCATTTCATCACATTTTATCTCTTAATTTAATAAATCACTATTTATTGAATCAAGTCTTCCTTTGTCAGTAATTAAATTAAATCAATTTAATTTCATTAACCTTACATCCCTGTTTAATTAAATAAATTATTTTATTTGATTAAAATATATAAATTCCTTTTACTAAATTAAATAAATTAAACCTTACTTGATTTAATCTAACATATTCCTTCTTGATTAAATAAATCAAATCATTTCTTCTCAATTATGGACTTAAAATTAATTCATAAATCTAAGTCTAAATGGTGACATCATCTAATTCTTCTTTAAGTTAATCAAATCTTAATTGACTTAATCCTTCTCCTTAAAATCCTCTAGAGAATGCAAGTGGCACAATAAATCAATTACTTTGCTTTATTAATTCATCTATTTTCCCTCACATAACATCAAAAGGGAATATTCCCTTGTTTGAATTCAAAAAGTCCAAGTGGACTTGTACATCCAACAAGGCATTCACTCCTCTTACATGTCCTTGTGCATTGAGCCAAGTGGCATTTATTCCATTCATTTTTCCCCCTCACATGTCATTTCTCAAATTTTAAATTCCACCTAATTGCATTAATGGGCACTTTGGCCAAGATGTGCACAACTTTCATCCATTCACATCTTGACAAGTGGCACTCGGCTATTGGATGTTGAATGGTCCCACATTGATTTATCTCATTCTCTATTCCATTTTGGAAATCTATAAATTGGAGACTTCTCTCTTCATTTGAGGATCCACAATTTGCATGAAAAGTTACTCTATCCAATTGAGAACTAATTTTGCTCATCACATCCAAGCATTCATCATTCAATCCACAATTTATGCAAGTATACTATACTTCATTTCATCCACAAAATCCACACACTTCAAGCAAGGTTATTCTCTTCATTTGGGAATTAATCTTGTTCCTAACATCATACAGTTGGTTCAAGGGTTGGGAAAGGGATGCTTATTACAAAAAATGGTGGCACCAATTCACTATGAGATAGATTTTAATTACATTTCATATATGCTTCTGTTTAACCTGTTTTCTACTCATTAGTTGCATATTTAGATATGATTAAATATTTCATAGGGATGTTAGATTTTCTAATTTAAACTAACTTTCATGTTAACAAAATGAAACGGTTTCAGTTGATTATATTGCAAGCTTTAGCATCCACATTTTGGTGCTAGAAGGAGGGCTCTCTCAATTTTTCTGTTATAATTTTTACTTTTATCTCTATCGCAGGAAATGTGGTTCAAGTGTTTAACTATTTTATTAATAGTCATTTCTACTATTATTAATGGTTAAATTTTTAGTTTTTATAGAATATGAGTCTTGATTTTTTTTTGGCAAATGCTTTACTGTTCATGTATGTTGAAAGTAGATAGTCTCAGATAATCAAATAATAAACCGAACGAGATTTTGTTGAAGATTTTCTCCTTCTCCCGTGATGATTCCTTGCATTTTTCCCATGCAAATAGGTCGGCCATCACTCGCGTTACCGCACCTTTCATTCTGCCCATCCGTGGTTTCGAGTGTTTTCCCTGGCCTTAACTCTTACCCTTTCATTGCCTTACCACATTGTCTACCCTCATTGTTCGCGGTACTACGATATCTACCGCCATACTGTGGCCTACCCTTTCATAGCTCGCGGTATTGCAGTATCCACTGTGATACCACGATATCCATCTCCACCACTACTTTCACTATCTTCACCATTCCTTACTGGTTAAGCGTAACCTTCTTCCGTACCCCCCACGGTAGCGTGGTTAACCACCACAGTCTTCATCGCTTTACCACGATCACTGAGCTAACCACCAATGGTAGTGCGCTAACCACCTCCTCGTTGTCACTGCATCAGTGTGGTCTCCCCCCAAGCCCTCTATGATGTTGCAGTTAATCACCTGCGGTCACTATTGTCCTACTGTCTGCCAACAAAACCTCTGCGGTATCATGGTAAATCATCTGTTCATCGCCATTTCACCACTAGCATTGACCACCGTGCTACCGTGGGCTCCCCTCAGGCCATCCACGGTATAACAGTAGTTGTCCTGGCCAACTGTGTAAGCCGCCACCGCGTCACCGTGCCACCTGCCTTACCTGTCCGCAGTATGGCGGTAGGGGCTTTAGAGTCATGAATTTGGCAGTGCTATAAGGGAATTTTTAAACACTATAAGGGGGATACAATTTTTTTTAAAGAAACAACATATTTTTTTTATATATATCCCATGTCTGATGCATTAATACATGAGAAAATTTATGAAAAATGTTATTAAATTTGTATTTTCTTTTTTTTTTAAGGTTGAACATTGGAATCGAATCAAGGCAAAAAAGAGATGGGAGGAAAACACAAAAGCATTTTTTAATGCTTATTGAGCTAGTTTTTTAGTTTTAAAACATCTCACATCTATTTTTAGGGCTTAAAATTAACCATTTTTTATTTGATCTTTTGGTTATAATTGAACCTTAGACATATACTAGATTTCAATTTGGATCTAAAATTGAACAAGGCAAACTCACACTTCATTTGGTGCTTAAAAAGAAGTCATCATTGCTTTGAGGTTTAAAATGAACAATTTTTTTCCATGTTTTGCAATCTTTTTTACAAACTAGTATCATTTAAAATGTGTATGTGCTTCTCTCGCGCTTCATTGCAATCTTGAGAATCAAATTTTTTTTGGTGATATTAGGTTGTTGAAAAGATTGCCTCCACATTTCAATTTGGGCATTTTAAAATTGAACAAAACATGCGAGTGTGAATAAAACTTATTGCGAGTTTTCTCCCTTTGTTTTTAAACAAAGGTCGATCGAACTACGAATAATGTTTGTTCGCTATTGTTTAACTTAGATGGCCTACCTTATGGGAAAAAGTACTCACCCAAGGGAATGACCCAACCGGGAACACGTTAAAGCCAAGCGACTTCCAACCAGTATATAAGTGTGGATTCTTGAGGAAATTTCAAGAATCACGAGGATTATTCTGACGAGATGGACAACAATGGACTCTTGCCGATGTTGGATAATCCCCCATGAACGAAATGCCCGAATTAGAACCCTTTGTTTAGAAAAAGGCCAAAACCTTGTCTATCTTGTTGGTGCAAAAGGTTATGTCCTTTGAAGCTGCCCCACATTATACATGCAGTCTTGTTGCGGAAATGGAAAGTATTCCATGGGAGATTCATGGGTACTAATGCTTGGCTGACCCGAATAAGTGAGTGACATGGAGGGGAGCTAGTGTGGTCAAGCATTTAGCCATTCACACAAGATATGTGCAGTTGGATTTATCCAAGTGGGAATCCAACAAGATATTGCCTCATCATCCTAGGATTGTAAAAGTGCTTGGAAGAAAAGAACACATTGCTTGGATCTAAAATAGTGGAAAAGAAACATTCAACGAATCATCAAAATTTTAAACCCTTTAGGGAAGAAAATACCTTTGAAAAATTCAAGTGCTCATGCTTTCCCTAGGGATTTAATCCTTAGAGGCTTCTATGCATTTGGTTTTCATCTCAATTTTATTACTAAAGTCAACAATAGGTAACCTTTGCCTTGATTTTTCCTTGATTTCCACATAATGCACTTTGTGGGATGAAAGAAAATTAGGGTATTGGACATTCAGTTTGAAAAGCATAAATCAAGAAAGTTTTTGTGGTAAAAAGGACCAAATCTAAGCAAGATAAACAAACAATTGAACCACACATGTGCTTGGTCCCTTTTGAGTCATTTGGGTTCCATGCAGACATTAGTTTTTTTGTTTGAATTACTTCTAGGGAAAAGCATGTTCTTCATCACCTTGGTCTTGTAAGTAAGTCCTCATAGGGTTATCTAGGATCAAAATCATCACTTCATCCATCCAAAAATCAATGAAATTTCCATCTCACCAACAAGTTTTGGAACTTTGCAACATCACTTATTCTAGACTTTTGGAAAATCAACATCACCTTGTTTGACTTAACGCACCTAGTCAAATTATCAATCTTCTTGAATAAATTTGCCTCTAGGATAACACAACTTCCTGAGGTCTACTAGTTCATGATCACTTTCATTGGCTTAACACACTTAGCCAATTCATTCTCTTATGTGATTTTTCCCTAGGACAACACAACTTCCTAGGGGTTACAAATTCACCATCATCTTGTTTGGCTTAACACAACTAGTCAAACTATCCCCAAAATCAAATTGAACCAAGTCCTAAAGTCTAGCATTGATCCAAGGTTTCTAAAAAGTTTAAAGCATCCATATCATTCACCCCTTTCATCCCTCATCTCATCATTGGTCCTAAACCCCTTGGAGGTCAACAAGGTCAAAACATAAAAGGGACATGGAATATAAACTTGATCCATCCATCATGAGTAATCCAATTCAACTAGACTATCCAAGTCTCACAATGCCAATTGATTATTGAAACTCACATTTATACATGGAATCATTATCTCCTCCAAACCTCAAAAGTACAATGAACATGAGTATGCCCAATCCAAAGTTTGGAACACCTTTCCCAATGATAGATTTAAATCTAAGTCCAAATCTGCAAATCTATGAACCAAAAACTCAATGCATGAGTTTTCCAAACAACATTATCCCACCAAATCCATACATGCCAAGTACAACTTTACCAAACATGGCCATTTCAAATCCACAGTTGGTAAACTTTGGGGTCGACATGTTTGCAAATCCCATCAATGTTGTTCAAAATCCAAGCAATATGTTGACGACTCTAGAAGGTAACACCATGAAAAATCAAAGTTACCTAAATCAAGGCAATATGTTTCTCAACCACAAAAATGTTCAAATTCAACCTATAATGCCAAATCAAAACATCATACCAAATCCTCTCATTTTTCCAACAATATCGCAACAACAAATGGAAACCATCCAAGCAACCCCAATGGTTAACACATCTACCGTGTCTCAAGGAACAAGAATCTCAATCACACCATTCACCACTCAAACCATGGAAATCACTGAGACCATTCCGTTCATCCCAACAATCAACACCATTCTCATTCCGCCACCACCGCTAAAACACAACATAACAAATTCATTCTCCATCGTGTTGCAAGCCGTTCAAGAAGCTTCCCACAAAAATTCACTCCAAGCCCAAAAAGCTGCACAAGTTGCGCAAGTGGCTCAAGTAGCCCAACAAGCACAGGCTCAAGCTCAAGCCTAGCACCAAGCTCAACATGAGAAAACATAATTCAGGGCATTATTGCAAGCAATCCATCAACAGTCAGCTCAACCACAAGCCAAACAAAAGGCATTGTTGGCACAACAACACGACAAACAACAAGCATTGTTGGCTCAACAGCAAATGCAAGCATTACTCGCTCAACAAAGCTTGCAACAAGTTCCCATCAAAATTGTTGAAAACAATGATCAATACCTATCCATCGATGAACACCTTGACGATGTTTCCACCTCATCCAATGATCAAATTAGTGTATGTGAAGAGCCATTTTTTAGTCATGATCAAGACCCCTCCTACAAAGATCTATTTCAAGGATTATTGATGTTATTTGATCCTATTGACATAAACCAAGATCCATCCACCAATTATCATGTTGAAAATGTCTCTACACCACCTAACGAGTTAGAGGACATATCCCAAGAATTTATTCCAAAGCATGATCAACATCTTTCACCAAATTCTAGCAATGGACCTTCCCAAGACATATTGACACCCTCTGACCTCATGGTTACAGATATTGAAGAAATCCTCAACTCACCACTTGATCCAAAGTATATCAAGTGGTTGGTCCTAATTCCATGCACACTTTCGTATCCACCCATCATTGCTCATCTGCCCAAGTTTAGAGATTCAAAGGTTCCAAACTATCAAGCAATCCATCTTTTACTCCTAAAAACACTCCATCCATGACTCCATGCATGATATCCAATTCTTTCATTAACCATGTGTTGGCAATGACCCTTCATCATAAGGATTCAGAAGGCACTCTATCGCGATGTGTGTACAAAGATAGAGTTAACTCGAGTATCAACAAAATAGATCAGGGATCTGAAAAAGTTGCATTCAAGTGCACGTGTCTTGGCAAAGAAACTTTTTCAAGTAGGATACCGATGGAATTTTGTGACAAAAGTATCAACATCAACTTAAAATCTCTCAAAAAATACAAAAAAATAAAAAAAATATCTTGAAAAAATGGTCACCTTGATGAAAACCTAGCAAACAGGCATCTTGGCGACAACAAAAATATTAAAAAAAAGAAAAATCCAAAAAAAAAAAATCAAAAAAAGGATTAAGAATAGTAAAGATAAAAATTGTCCTCCAATGAAAACTGCTTCGGTGGTGCTTTGGATAGGTACCATGATGAAAACCTAGAAAATAGGTGTCATGTGTAGAATTGAGCATCTACGTGCACTAGTTTAGGAGAAAGCATCTTATCATATCATGATAAAGCCAACATTCTAGTCATATCATCCGTTCATGCATGAACCATTCATCCAACCCATTACCATCTATCTACCTTATCTTGATCTTGACAAAGTTTTGTACAGACTTTACGCTTGCTTATGGTAAGCATCTTGATATGGGTCATTTTCATTTTCACTATCCAATCCAAACGTTATCTGAGCCTTGAAGCATTACCCAAATCCTTTATCTTATCGCAAGATAGTTCATATCCATTTGTCAAAGAATCCACCCATGGGACTCCATACAAAGCTAGACATTGGGGGCAGATATTTGCATCTTGCTTCAAGAATAAATCTTGATATATATCCTTTAACTTATATGGTGATCCAAACATTGGAAAATGTGAAATCAAATTGGTTAAAACATTTGTGAAGCACCAAGTCAAATCACTAGCCCATGGCATATTTTGACAAGAAGATGTTCCTTATCAAGCTTTATCTTTCATCGGACATCAATCCAAGCAATCCATATCAGTTGCATCTAATGTGCACGTCAACGTCACATCAAATCATCGAAACAATTTCGTTCCAAATCAAGCTTCATCAATCTTGATCAATCGAATTCAATCAATCATCACCTTGTTTGACTTAACACACTTAGTCAAACTATCATCTTGTGTGCGATTTTACTCTAGGATAACACAACTTCCTTGGGTTTATAAGTTCATTATCATCTTGTTTGGCTTAACACACTTAGCCAAATTATCAAATCCATAATCACCTCATTTGGCTTAACACACCTAGCCAAATTATCCTTTTTTGTACGAGTTTATTCTAGGATAACACAACTTCCTAAAGTTTACTGGTGCATCATCACTTTTGTTTGACTTAACACACTTAGTCAAACTATCAATTCATCAATCTGAATGATCAAAATTAAGTTTCGTTTTCAACAAAATCCCAAAACAAAGCACTGATATCATCAGATATCATATCCAAATCATCAAAACCATGCGAACAAACCAAAAACATTCAAAAAATCATGTGAAATTCCAAAAACATCCAAATCATTCAAAAAATCCAAAAACATGTCGAAATATCGAAAAATCTTCAAAAAAAAAAAAATCATCATTGAGTCTTGTCAGTTTTTCACATTATCAAACTGTGTCGTCTTTTAGCTTGAACATAGGCAAGGTTGATCTTTGATCATCCCCCGAGACAGTTAGGTCAGTCCTTAGGTGTCTGTTGCATTGGCAATCCGTTTGCCCATCTAGTCTACCTCTTAAGTCAGTCCTTTAAGTAATGAAATGGCAATTTGTTTGTCCATCTTATCATCATCCAGTCTATCGTCAGTCGAACTACATGGTCTTTGTGTGTATAACATAGGCAAGGCTAATCTATGGGTCAGCTCCTGAGACCCCTAGGATAGGTCTTTAAGTTAGTCTGTTCAACAAAAATCTATGGATCAGCTCCCGAGACCCCTAGGATAGGTCTTTAAGTTAGTTTGTTCATGGTCTCTGCATGTATAACATAGGCAAGGCTAATCTATGGATCAGCTCCCAAGACCCCTAGGATAGGTCTTTAAGTTAGTCTGTTCGTCGAAAATCTTGAAAATACCAAAAATAGCCTCAAAATATCAGAAAAACCCAAAAAAGGTGCATCCATTTCATCTCTCCGTCACCCATGATCTTCTCACTCATAATAAAGTCAATCGTCGCTTTCACCCTTTGGTGAGTCAGTCAGAAGCAAGTTTAGAAGATTCAAAAGTGAACACTCTAATCGTCAAAGTCTTGGAAGCCTAGATCAGTTAGTTAGCAAGTTTATCAACTCGGAGTATCAATAGCTTATCACCCAAATCAGTCCCATCAAAACCCTAATCACTACATGTCCTAGGATGAAGATTTCCCATGATGGACATAAGCATCAGGTACCCCACTATAGTTTAGCCTTGGCTAGCAGTACAAAGAACATTAGCCTATTTGTTTACTTTATCTTGGTCTTGTTGACTTATCTTATTGTGCACTCATTCCAAGGACCTTTCAATGATGCCTAAACAAAACAGGTTTAGAGAGAAAGGAATGGGGCAATGATCATTATCTTTTTGTCTGTTGTTCTTGTTGGATGTTCTTGTAAAATAACTTGGTGAATACTTGTTTTGTTGGGTCCATCCTAGCAAGGTTTATGTATGTCAAGTGTGAACAAGAGCACTCCTATCTGATTGTCGAGTCAGAGTCCATCACACTAGGTACAACGCCATCCTAGTTCTTCATACCTTTATGCATCGTACCTATGTGTGTTATCAAACATAAAGTAATTAGCCCTTTCAAACTCCCAACTCCTGGCAAGCAATACATCATCAATCATCACCTTATGTGGATCCTCCTTCCATTCTTCTTCTTTTATCTTTACTAACATTTCTATCTAAAATCGGTGTGTCACATCAAAATATACATGAGGCTACCCATGGTCAATGATTATCTATGCATCATCAGATTTGTCTACATCAAAGAATTATATTTTGTCCTATGATCAAAAGACCCACTCCTCTCACATTTTATCATGATCTCGATCAGAAAATCGTACATTTTCGCTCGATCTCTCAAAGGGGAAATATACCAGCATACTTCTTCTCACTGGAGCAATAGTGGGGCATCTGAAAAATCAAGAAATTTCAAACTTTGATCATAGCAGCATCATTCTTTGAATCAATGCAACAAGTACATTGCTTCAAAGAGGGGAAAAATGTAGACATGGAAAATGTACAATGTCAGTTGGACACACTTATTAACAACATTTCCTCTCAAATCATATGCTCGGAATTTCATCACATTCTATCTCTTAATTTAATAAATCACTATTTATTGAATCAAGTCTTCCTCTGTCAGTGATTAAATTAAATCAATTTAATTTAATTAACCTTACATCCCTGTTTAATTAAATAAATCATTTTATTTAATTAAAATCTCCAAAGTCCTTTTATTAAATTAAATAAATTAAACCTTATTTGATTTAATCTAACATATTCCTTCTTGATTAAATAAATCAAATCATTTATTCAATAAATCATTTCTTCTCAATTATGGACTTAAAATTAATTCATAAATCTAAGTCTAAATGGTGACATCATCTAATTCATCTTTAAGTTAATCAAATCTTAATTAACTTAATCCTTCTCCTTAAAATCCTCTAGAGAATGCAAGTGGCACAATAAATCAATTACTTTGATTTATTAATTCATCTATTTTCCCTCAGATAACATCAAAAGGGAATATTCCCTTGTTTGAATTCAAAAAGTCCAAGTGGACTTGTACATCTAACAAGGCATTCACTCCTCTTACATGTTCTTGTGCATTGAGCCAAGTGGCATTTATTCCATTTTTTTTTCCCCCTCACATGTCATTTCTCAAATTTGAAATTCCACCTAATTGCATTAATTGGCACTTTGGCCAAGATGTGCACAACCTTCAGCCATTCACATCTTGACAAGTGGCACTTGGCCATTGGATGTTGAATGATCCTACATTGTTTTATCACTCCCTATTCCATTTTGGAAATCTATAAATTAGAGACTTCGCTCTTCATTTGAGGATCCACAATTTGCATGCAAAGTTACTCTCTCCAATTGAGAACTAATTTTTCTCATCACATCCAAGCATTCATCATTTAATCCACAATTTATGCAAGTATACTATACTTCATTTCATCCACAAAATCCACACACTTCAAGCAAGGTTATTCTCTTCATTTGGGAATTAATCTTGTTCCTAACATCATACAACTGGTTCAAAGGCTGCTTACTACACAACATGGTGGCACCAATCCACTATGAGATAGATTTTAATTATATTTCCTATATGCTTCGGTTTAACCTGTTTTCTACTCATTAGTTGCATATTTAGATATGATTAAATATTTCATAGGGATGTTAGATTTTCTAATTTAAACTAACTTTCATGCTAACAACATGAAACGGTTTGAGTTGATTGTTTTGCAGGTTTGAGCATCCACACAACTAATGAAAACAATGAAAGCTAAACAAAAGCATATGCAAACATGATTAACAACTATATCATAGTGGATTGGTGCCACTCTGTCATGTAGGCTGCATCCCTTTCCCAATCCTTGAACAAGCTAAATGGTGTTATGAGTAAAATTAATTCTCAAATAAAGAGAATAACCTTGCTTGAAATTTGTGAAGTGAAGGTGAATTTGAGCATAGTAAGTTTACTCAAAGTTGTGTGTTATTGAATGAAGAGAGGAGTCTCCAATTTATAGATTTCCAAAATGGAATAGAGAATGAAATAGAGCAATGTGGGATCATTCAACATCCAATGGCCAAGTACCACTTGTCAAGATGTGAATGGTTGAGGAATGAGCACATTTTGGTCACTGTGCATGATAAATGCCATTAGGTGGAATTTCAAATTTTAGAAATGACATGTGAGAGGGAAAAATGAATGAAATAAATGTCACTTGGCTCAATGCACAAGGGCATGTAAGAGGAGTGAATGCCTTGTTGGATGTACAAGTCTACTTGGACTTTTTGAATTCAAACAAGGGGATATTCCCTTTTGATGTTATGTGATCGAAAAAGGAGAATTAAATAAATCAACATAATTGATTTATCATGCAACTTGCATTCTCTAGAGGATTTTATTGAGAAGGATTAACTTAATCAAAGATTTGATTAATTTAATGAAGACTTAGAGGATGTGACAATTTGGACTTACATTTATGAATTGATTTAAATCAAATTGACAAGAGTTGACAAATGGTTTTGATTTATTTAAACAAGGAGGAATATGTTAGATTAAATCAAATAAGGTTTAATTTATTTAATTTAATAAGAGGACTTTAGAGAATTTAATCAAATAAAATGAATTATTTCATTAAAAAAAAATGTTAGGTTAATTAGATTAAATTGATCAATTTAATCACTGGAGGAGGAATACTTAATTAAATGAATTATAACTCATTAAATTAAGAGGAAAATTATGATGAAAAGTTGAGAGTATGATTCAGGAAGGAATGTTGTTAATAAGTGCGTCAAACTGAAATTGTACATTTTTCATGTCTACAATTGTAAAATCTCCCAACATGTTCATGTGGCCTTAAACAAAGAGTTTGTAAGCATCACAATTTTTGAGTAATAGTTCATCAAATATTGCAACCATTTTGAAGTTTTGAATCTTTAGGGATTGAGACGGTTGAATGTAGCTTAGAGTGATTCAGATTTTTTAGTTGAGAAAGAGGACCATGCCTAGCATAAATGTACCCAGCTAGACATGTTGGAATAGATTATTTGGCCATATGAGTTGTAGAACAAAAGTTGCACCACTTTGTAACTTTACAGTCCTTGTAGTTGACAATGTTTTCTTTAATTGAAAAGTTGTCACCACGAGAAAACACCTCTAAGATAGCAAAAACTTAGAGATTTTATTGTAGAGGGTCCCAATGTAATCCTTCATATGGATATTTTGTAAGCGTCATGATTTTTGAGTAATATCTCATCAAATATTGCAACCATCTTGCACTTTGGACTCTTACGGGATCGAGCAGGTTGAACGTATCTTAAAGTGATTGAACATTTTTGGGTGTAAAATAGGACCATTCCTAGTATAAATTTACCCATCTAGATGTCTTGGAATAGATGGTTTGGTCATACAAGTTGTAGAACAAAAGTTGCACTACTTTGTAACTTTACACTAATTGTATTTGACAACGTTTTTGTCAACTGAAAAGTCCTCACCACAAGAAAAATCCTTCGAGATAGAAAAAACTGAGATAGATTATTCTAGAGGGTCCCAACATAATCATATAGCCTTAGATGGAGAGTTTGTAAGCATCATGGCTTCAGAGTAATAGACCATCAAAGATTGTAGCCATTTTGCACTTTGGAATCTTAAGGGATCGAGTCGGTTGAATGTAACTCAAAGTGATTTGGCATGTTTGGGTGTAAAAGAGGACCATTCCTAGGACATACCCATTTGGATGTGTTGTTATAGATGATATGGTCGTACGAGTTGAAGAATGAAAGTTGCACCACTTTGCAACTTTACACTGCATGCAATTGACAACATTTTCCTCAACTAAAAAGTCATCACCATAAGAAAATGCATCTAATATAGAAAAAATGAGATAATTTATTGTAGAGGGTCCCAACACAATCTCATAGTCTCAGAAGGATATTTTTAAAGTGTCACAGTTTCTAAGTAATAGCCCACCAAAGACTACTTCCATTTTGTGCTTTGGACTCTTAAGGGATCAATTCGGATGAACGTAGCTCAGAGTGATTCAGCATGTTTGGGTGAAAAAGAGTAGTATTCCTAGAATTAACATACCCATATGGATGTGTTAGAACAAATGGTTTGGTTGTATGAATTGTAGAATGAAAGTCTCACCACTTTGTAACTTTACACTACTTGCATTTGACAACTTTTTTCTCAACTAAAAACTAGCAAAAACTAAGAGAGGTTATTGTAGAGGGTCCCAACACAATATTGTAGCCTTAGACAGAGATTTTTTAAGCATCAAATTTTCCAAGTAATATCCCATCAAATATTTTTTGAGTTTTGCACTTTAGACTCTTAAGGGATATCATTGGTCCAATGTAGCTCAAACTGTTTCAGCATGTTTGGATTCAAAATAGGACCATTCCTAGCCTAAACGTACCCATCCAGACACATTGGAACTATTTTTAGATTACACTAACCTCCTTTTCAATGACAATAAAATATTATTCTTATCTTTTCATTCCTTGTCAAAGTTTTTAATTTTAGTCTTCAATTTTTTTGCTTCAATTTCAACGCTTAGGACAACAAGATCCTTTCATTTGATAGAGTGTTCAATGCTTAGGACAACAAATTCATTTTTTCAAATCTACATTAAGAATCATCTCTCACTTTCTTTTCCTACACAATTTCCTACCAAATACAAAACCTTGATTGTGTTACATTGAATGTCATATATGACAACAATTGTGATATAGCAAGTTTTATGTGGGTCAAGGTTGATTGACATATATATGAATAAATATGAGTGTTATTTATTTTGTGCAAAGTGTGCATTATGACTAGTGTGCATCAAGCCCATATAATATTCCTACTTTTCTTATTCATCGATTATGGTTAGCAAAATTCATTTTTGTGCGTTACAATAATACAAATTGCATGTAGAAGGTCAAATAACTTGCATTTCATGGAGTTGTATTTGGTTTTTTTAATGGTTGTATCTTGGTGTTTAATGTTTGTACCAATGTTGAGCGATGTCTTAATTTTTTATTATGATTATTGTATAGATTTCACATGAGCAATCTAATGAACATGTATCTTGTTCAATTTTAAGGACTTTGTTTGAAGGTTGCATCAAACCCCTATGGTTGAAAGATAGTGATTCTTATTCAAGATGATTTTATACCTTTTACATGTTATTAACCTTGAATGAACATTGAGTGATATTTATTTTTATCAAGATGATTATATTACTTTTGAATGAACACTATAATGACATATATTTCATTAAGTTGTATCCATTTGTTTGAAGTTTTTAATAAATCAAAAGAATTAATTCCTTAAGACTATCATAATTTTCTCTTTTCATCTTGTATTCCTTTTCTATAAGACCACAATTATTTGAGGCATATTTTCAAACATTACTTCTCAAAAAATAGTATACAGTGCTTCTCATACCATTTTTCATTAATTTTAAATTCTTTTTAAATAAAAATCAATTTTCCACTTCATTACAAGAGTACAAAAAAAAAAAATGTCAAATAATTAATTCAAGAGAGCTTGAAATCATGTGTATTCTCAAATTGAGTGTTTGATAAAAATGCTTTGGTAGACACGTATGAAAAATGTGGTGCAATAGAAAAGGTAGTGAATTGTTTGAAAAAACTCGTCAAAGAAATGTGGTCTCATGAAATGTAATACATGTGAACCTTAATATTAATGAAATATAACATACATGGATTACCAATTGTAATTCATAAGTTATATTAATATGCAATTTTGTTAATCTATATCATGTTATTGATCATAAATTTAAATAATTATAAGATAATTATACATTTCATTTTTAATATTCAAAGTAGAAAGACATGCACACAAGGAAAAAATTAGATCAAATATCAATTCTTATATATCAAAATGTAGAATAAATGTGTTTGTGCATATACAAATTTGGCATATATACCTACTCAAAACAAGTTTTACAACAAATTTTACAAATTGTAGTATATATGCCATCTCAAGATCTATCAAACCCTAAATACATATCAATCTATATCAAATCATAATCCTGTGTTGGACCATAAAAATCGGGCCTCCTCGAAGAACTTAGTTTCTCTTAAGCTTCTTGCACAATAATAATTCAAACTATAAATTAGATTAATTAAGTGAATGGTTGACAAGATACCCTAATAAATAAAAACTTATATACTATCATTTATAAATTATTAATTTAACATAAAAATCACTATACATGTACTATATTAAATAAAAAATGAAATTCTTGTTTATCTCAAGTCTTTCTCTCTTTTCTGCAAGACAATCTACATATGCTTGTCTCTTAAGATGACCAAGAGTCCTCATATAAATAAATGGTCCCACATTCATCATAGTGTTGAGTTAAGAAAATGACTATATCAGGTAAAATAAAAATGATACAAATTAACATATAATTTTTGAAAAATAATCATATTTACTAAAAATATATCTGCTCCTATCTAAATGTAAATATCTGCAATATAAAATAAACACATACCTATTGTGATGCTTCTACACTAGATGGGCTCATGTTGGATGAATAAGCTAAGATGGTTTCCTATATAAAAATGACAAGAATGTAACACAATTTAAATGCACATGCACATATAATCATAATGTTGAGAATAAAAAAAATATATACCTATTGTGCAACTTCACCCAATGGGTCAAGCTCAATCAACATGGTTGTAAAAGAACCAAGTTGTTGCTTAGAAATACAATATTACATCAGACTATCAATCTATGTAGTACATGTATTTAAACATAGTAGATTTTGAAAATTAACATCTAATTAACAATTTAAATAATACTCTATACTAAGTCCCTAGGATAATGAAATGGATGATTGTGTAGCCTCCTACACTTGGGAAATTTGGTCCTCTATCAACAACTATTAAAGATTCCATCACAAAAACATATAAGAGTACAAAAATCTCTTATAAACACACTATGAAATTAATTTAAGTCTTATCGGTGTTCCCACATTATCCCTGGTAGTTGATTTCTCTCATGCAATCATCTACTTTATGATCTATCAAATCCTACATCCAGCATATCCTAAACCTCATAGTCTGATGTGTCTATGGGAGCCTCAGTGGACAATCAAAGAGGACCCAAACATAAATTCTTGCATATCATTAAGTAATGGGGTGCACAATTATCTTTCGAAGATGATGATGTACTAGTCGGAGATGATGATGGTGTACCTATTAGAGCTGATGCAATAGGTGCATCACCATCATGATGGGATACACCGCCATGTGGTTGCACAATATGATGGCTCTATGTGACCAAATTAGCACTCAATGAATGTAAGGAAAAAATGCTTTGACTCGAGGCATCTAAAGAAATCTCAGGGTAAGATAGTGGATTCAAGGCAATAATAGGTGGAGCAAGAAGAATTGAGGTGACTCGATGTGGTCTAGGTCTATCTTGTGGCATCCCTTTACCCACACCTTGAACTTTGAAGTTCCTCTAAGGATAAACTCTGCATATATTTTTTGAAGAAAATACTAAGGGACGTCAAGATTGTTGTTGGGTGGTTTATCAAAAACCATCCACCAACATCTCCAAAAATTATCTAATATGCCTCTATGTGTGCACCATTTAATTCAAAATTTTGGCTTCCACACATTTAAATGTTGTTCCATTTTGGGATTAATGATTTTTTGGGCTAATTGGGATTTTTCAATATCAAGTGCCCTCACCTCATCATATGATAACCCATTGACATAAAATTTCCTTTGTTCCTCTCACCACTATGCAAATCTATTATGTTGATTTTCCAAAGTTTGAACATTTAAAATGATTGTTTCTAAAGTGTTTTTCATGTTTGATAGATCAAGGAGTGTCTCATACATTAGACATACATTCATCAAATGATCTAAATTTCTATGAATAGATTCACTTATTGTTGGTACATTTTGGTTTGGAAATAATTCTCATGGTGAAGGAGGATTTTGAGGTTTTTCATTTTGAGCAGGGTTAGGGTTTTCAAGTTGAGCAAGCTTGGGGATTTCATGTTGAGCGGGGTTGGAATCAACCATTCTTAAGCGTGTTAATTGATAAATTTTTTCAAAATTAACACTCATTTTAATGCAATAAAAATCCTATCAAATATCCTATTTTTGACTAAAATTCATTAAAAAACAATGCAAAACTAATATAAGTTGAAGGAAAACATTAAAATCCAAAAAATAAATTTCAAATTTGATTTATTTGAGTAAAACTATTCACATGCAAATGGATATCCCGGTCGTTGAATAGAAAACCCACACGAACTATGGAAGAAATGAGCTCTTGGATTTTTCGGTTTTTATTTTATAAAATAGGAAATGCATATCTATGTCCTTTGTGTAGTTTGTTTAATAAATGGTCGGGTCCAAGACTCGACCATATGCATATTGATGATTTTTTTTGAAATGTAAGTAACCATTTATAATTTATATTATAATATAAAATTATATTATGTAATATATTATATATATTATATTTTATAATATAATATATATACTATATTATAATCTAGTATAATATAATATAATATTATTATACTATATTATAATATTATATTATATTATTATATGATATTATAATATATTATATAATAAATTTAATATTATATTCAATATATTATTATATAATATTAAATTAAAAAATATTATAATTGTAACGTAGAATTAAAATTTGGATTAGGGATATCTACAAACTAGAATAAACGATGTTAATATTAATATAACCACTATTAATCTAAATCAAACAACAAAGAATGAGGAAATAAACATAATAAACTAACAAACAAATTGAAAAGGTCTCACCGAATATGTGTTCACTCCTTCGAATTATCTTGATTGCTCTTCTCCATTTTGCCTTTTCAGTATTCTTGCCCTCAGATTTCTCCGTATGTATGCAAGCATAACTTTGTTGAGTGTCTAAGAAAAATATCGAAGATAAGTCTCTTCTCAAAAGTGTATGATTTTGGGAGTAATGATTTCAAGAGGAGGAATAATGATAATGACAGGCCATTTTATAGATTTTGGGTTTTCAAACAATCATCTTAGATTGAAAAGAGAGATCGACGGATGAGATTGATGAATGACATGCGATGTGAGTTCTACATTAGATAGAACGTGAGTTAGAATATGAGTTATAAACTATTGTAGGATACAGATTAAGTTAGAGCGTGAGTTAGAACACGAGTTCAAGATTTTAATCTTCAGTTAAGAGTCTTCAAAAAAAGAAGAAATAGACTTTGAATGTCAAATACAAAGTTAGAAGTTGAAGAATAATGCATTCAAATACAAACATGAGATAATTAATTAAATAAAGATATTTAAATAATAAACACATCATGCATATGATTTAGAACTAGTTAACTAACTAGTTGTGATAAAGAGTCCTTTCGTAGAGATAATGAGATGTTGAATCTAGAGATAACTGGAGAACTAAAAATAGATCTTGATTCAAAAGGTGGGTGAATGATTAGTCAACTGATTGACAGAAGAATGTGACATAAATAATTAAATATGATTTAAATTTTAATTTAATTCAACATTCGAAAGTGAGAGATTTAATTAAATTAAATAAAGATTTTATTTAATTTGACTGTTGTAAATGTGGAATTGACTAAATTAAATAATAAATATTTAATAATGAATAAAGGGGGGTTAAATGAATAATTAAATAATAAATTATTTAATTAAGAAGGAAGAATTAATTAGTTAGTGACATAATTAAACAAATATGATTTATTTAATTAATCAAGTTGAATAAAGGGTCATAATGAATTAGTGAATTAATTAAAAAGTGGTATTTAATTAATAGAGGAAATATGTGTTAGAAAGGGTAATTAAATAATTAGCATTATTTAATCATGACCATAGATAATAGAAAATTATGTCAAAAGTGGTGTTTGCAGGCCTAGACCAATTTTCAGTGTCTACAGTTTGCCCCTCTTTGATACAATGTTGTTTCGGCATTGTGTCAAATAAAATATGCCCCAATCATGCCCCAGCATGAAATAGCTTAAGGTATGCCCCATCAGGAAAATTGACAACTTTTTGAAAAATCTCAAAAAAATCGAGAGATATTCCCGATTAGTCAAAATAATAGTTAGAAATTCTATGGAGTTGACAGAATTGAATTTGGATGAGAGAAATGTTAAAATGGATGATTATAAGATGTTAGTAAAAAACAACGAAAAAGGTTGATTTGAAAAGAAATGATCATCAATATTTTGCCATATTCACTATGCTTGCAATTTTATTGTCATTGGGTGGGACTAACACAAATGGATAGTACACACCATGATATGAGATAGACCATGGTGTACAAAGTCATCCATCTATAAAAAAAAGACACTCGTAGACAAGGAGTGTCTTAACTCAGACTAAGGACAAGATGCCCTAGTCATTTCATCTTAACAAACCACAGACAACACACATATAAAAGATGGGTCATAAGACATCATTGCTCCTCTAAATACTTGATAGGACATCCTTGAGGAAACTAGTAACATTACTCAAAAACCAATGTTAAAAAGATAGTTGACAGACAATAGCCAAAGAAAAAGAGTCTTGAGACATCGTTGCTTCTCTAAATCCTTCAAGGGACATCCTTGAGAAAGCTAGTAACTAGACTAAATTCACAAATCGATAAAAAGATAAGACAAAATAAGATATAAAGTCATAAAGCCAAATAAATGTATTCGCCAAAACTTGATCTTGTGGGATTGTTTGATTGTTTGATGTTTGACCTAGCATAATGTGAGGGATGACACATGCTGATATAAGATGTTGAGTCTGGTTTCGACTGGGTAACTATCTGTATAAGGCATGACAAAGCCTAGTTTCAGAAAAGACACATGTCGTATTTGACGTTGGAGCTTGATGACGTTGATGAGATAAGCTACATGAGACTATGACAATTTGACAATGCCTATTGACAAGAAAGACATATCCTGCAAAGACATAGCTTGATTGTTTTAACAATGTGTTTGATATTGACTTGATGATAGTTTGAGATGTTTTGCCTTGTTGGTGCATGACTTGTTTTGATTCCTTGACTGATTAAAAGTGTGTGTGTCTATTGACTATGTATGACATGAGATGATACATTAAAGTACTGACCTAATGCGGCTAAAGACATGCATCTAATGAATGATATGAAATGTGCATGATAGTGAACTGAATGTGAATGAACCCTATTGGACTGACCTAGTGTGGTCTTGGGAGCTCATCAATTGATTAGCCTTGCCTATGTTGTACTCGTAGAGACCTCATAGTTCGACACGACCAATGACTTTAAATTTACAAAGAGTCATGATTTTAATGTGTGTGATACATGAAAAACCTAGACTAACTAACCTAATGCCTCGAGGGCACATCGATTGATGGCCTTGCCTACATCCTAGTCATAGAGGCAACATAGTTCGACTATGTCTATGATTGACTTAACATGACTGAATTGACATGATTGACTTGATATGATTGACTTGACATGATTGAATTGACATGATTGACTTGACATGATTGAATTGACTCTATTGTTGGGATTTTTTGACATGTTTTGATGTTTTTTGGATTTTTTAGAACATTTTCCAATGGTGTGATGTTATGTACAAGGTCTTTATGGAATAGAACTAGGATTTTCCCCCAGTCGAGAATAATACCTGTAAGACAAAGTGTGATGGAATGGACGTTAGATGTCAATCTTCCAAGCAATGGATAGGACAACCATTTATTACGAGGGATGGTGCAAAATTTTGATTGGATTGATGGTAGATGGAAGAGCGAGTTTGACTACACATGGTGCCTGTTTGCCAGGTTTTCACCATGGTACTTATCCATAGTGTCACTGAAGTGGTTTTCACTATTGGATGGATTATTTCTCTTTACTTTTTTTATTTTATCAAACAAAATTGTGTAACAGAGACACCTGTTCGCCAGGTTTTCATCAAGGTAACCATTTTTTTTGTATTTTCTAGATTAAGACACGGATTCTTAGAAGCTAAGCATAGAACCTCTTTAGATGAAGACTATTGATAGGTGACAAAATTGGCTCTCCTTCAGGAATAGAGAGTTGGTATGCTCCTGATCCAAAGGCTTTGGTGACAATATAAGGCCCTAACCAATTAGGTTCAAACATTCATGGCTTTTCACATTCAACTTGATTCTTAGAATTCTCCATTAACACCAGGTCACCAATGTCAAAGTTTCTATTTAAAACTTTCCTATTATAGCTTCGATGAAGATGATTCTGATATACTTGAAAATGGTCTAGTGCTTTCTATATTCGTTCATCTAGTAAATCTAGCTCTTGTAACCTAGATACATGGTATTCTTCATCATCAATGTGACCCTTCAAGGATAGCCGTAGGGAAGGTATCTCAACCTCGATAGGTAAGATGGCTTCGGATCCAAATACTAGGGAATATGGAGTGGCACCATTGGGAGTACGAATGCTTGTAGGGTAAGCCCATAAGGTAGGATTTAGCTGTAGGTGCCAGTCATGACCAGCGTCATTGACAGTCTTCTTCGGGATTCTAACAATGGTTTTATTAGATGCCTCAATTTGGCCATTACCTTGTGGGTAATATGGCATGGAAAAATGATGCTTGATATGGAACTCTTCACATAGATGGTGTACTTCTTGGTTCTTGAATGGTCAGCCTTTTTCTATGATTATGGATTGGGGTACACCATACCGACAAATGATATAGTTTAAGATAAACTTGGATATTTGTGTGCCGGTGATGTAGGTCATGGGAATAGCTTTGATACATTTAGTGAAGTATTCGGTGGTGGTTATGATGAATTTATGGTCATTGGATGATGGAGGGTGTATCTTGCCTATGAGGTTAAGTCCCCATTGGGAAAAAGGCCATGATGATGTAATCGAACGAAGCTCTTGTGCTGGTGCTCTTATCAAATCTCCATGTATCTGACACTGTCTACATGTCTTTACAAAGATATATGAGTCTTTCTCCATAGTAGGCCAATAATAACCTAATCTCATAATCTTATGGGCTAAAGTAGGTCCATTCAAATGGGATCCGCATATACCCTTGTGCACTGCTCACAAACTTGTTTGTGCTTCTTCAGCATTGAGACATCTCATTAGGGCGTTATCTAAGGTACATCTATATAGGGTATCTCTGATGATGGTGTACTTAGTTGACTTATGGATGAAGGTTTGATGTTGGTTATTTGACAGGTCTAGAGGTAAGGTTTGTTCGGTTAGGTAGTTGAATATGTCTTTATACCAAGGGGATGTAGGACCAAAAATTGTACACACCATCACAGAATTGGGGACATCATCGGTGGGGACCAAAAGCTGATCAACTAGAAACTCAAACTTAGGCACATTACTCGGAATATCCAACAAAGAACCCACGGTTGCCATAGCATCTGCAGCCCTATTCTGAATACGTGGTATTTTTTGAAAGGAAATATCATCAAACTATTGCTTGAAATTGTCAGCCATGCACTTGTAGAGGGAAAGCTTCTCATCCTTAGTCTCATAATCATCATTTACTTGTCGGACTACTAGCTGAGAATCGCCAAAAACATGTAGGCTCTTAATCTTCCATTGTGCTGCCTTTTTTAATCCTATCACTAAGGCTTCATACTCTGCTATGTTGTTGGTGCAGGGGAAAGCAATCCTAAATGATTTAGGAATGGTGTCACAAATAGAATACATGCTCCTGAACCACGTTGTGTATGTAACCCGTCAAAGTATAATTTCCAATATGTCCTAGTGTTAATGTTAAAGATAAATTCATCAATAAAATCTGCCACTAAAGGATGGTCTGCCTTCATGAGTGCATCTGCTAACTGATCTACAATCACTTGTCCTTTTATAGCCTTCCTTTCCACATATTGGATGTCATACTCGCTAAGTATCATAACCCATTTAGCCAATCGGCCTGTTAATGTTGCCTTGCTTAGGAGATATTTAAGGGGATCAATCTTTGCAACCAACATTATTTGGTGATTGAGCATATAGTGTCGTAGCTTTTGAGTAACAAAGACTACTGCAAGATAGGCATGTTCTATGTTGCTATAGTTTAATTCATATCCTACCAAGGTACAACTGATGTAGTAGAATCCTCTCTCATGACCTTGATCATCTTGTTGTGCAAGAAGAGCTCCTAAAGCTGATTGTGTTGCTAAGATATATAATATCAATGGTTTTCCATTTGTAGGTGGTATTAAGACTGGTGGAGTGAGAAAGTAATCCCTAATTTTTTGGAAAGCTTTCTAACATTTAGGTGTACACACAAATGGTACTCCTTACTTGATAAAATGTTGAAATGGGTGTATTTTGTCTGCCAATTGTACAATGAAACGTCTGATGGACTGTAATCTTCCTTGTAGTGTTCTTAGTTGACCAATGTTGTTAGGAGGTGGAATTTCTATGATAGCTCTTACCTTCTCTAGATCTACTTCAATACCTCTTCTAGAAATGATGTACCCTAATATTTTTCTTGATTTCACTCCAAAGACACACTTCTTTGGATTTAGTTTGACATTGTAATTCTCTAGCCTCTGGAATATCTTGTCTAGAACCTTAAAATGATCTTCCCTTGTTTTTGATTTAGCTATGATGTCATCTACATAATCTTTCATAAGAGTGTGTACACAGACATGTAAAATCGTAGTCATTGCACGTTGATAGGTAGGTCCTACGTTCTTAAGCCCAAATGGCATAAGATTCCAACAGTACATGCCCCAGGGACATGTGAAAGTTGTCTTGTGTTGGTCTTCAGGTGCAATTTTGATTTGGTTATATCTTGATAAACCATCCATGAGGGATAGCATCTCGTATCTTGCTATAAGATCTACTATCATGTCTATGTTCAGCAAAGGGAAGTCATCCTTAGGACATGCCTTGTTGATGTCTCTAAAGTCTGTGCAAATGCGAATGTCCCCAATTGGTTTAGTCACTAGCACAAGATTTGAAATCCAATTTGCATAGTCTATTGTCCTTATGAATCCTACATCCAAGAGTTTCTTAAGTTCTGTTTTGACCAATAGAGTGATTTGAGGATGCATTTTCCTTAGCTTTTATTTGACTAGCTTAATACTTGGCTGTAATGGTAAATGGTGCAATATTAGCTCTGGATCTAGCTCAAGCATGTCAGCATATGACCATGCAAAGTTTATCTGTCTCTTTTTGAAGAAGTCCTTAAACTCATATTTTTCTATCTATGTTAAAGAAGCTGCAAAATATACTATCTGAGGATTCTCTTATGTTCCTATGTTGACTGCAACAAAGTCTTCTACTAGCATCAATGAATTTTCTTGTTCAACAGGGAGAATATTTAAACCTCTATCCTTGGGTGCCTTAGAGGGTTTTTTTCCCTCGGATACGTCCTTTATTTTTACCATTTCCTCGTTCGAAGGTGCCTTTCGGTTTTCACCTAGGGACTCATCATTTTTCTCTTTTTCATATTTTTTTCTTTTTATTCTCATTTTTGCGACTAGAGGTGTAAATAGACTCCTGAAAATATGCTTTGTCATCCAAGTCTATGTTAAAACCATCTTTATGATCCTCTCTTGGTATGCCTTCTCTAAGTCCCATGAACTCAGCAATTACTTCGTCATTCTTGAATTTATGTATGATGGGTGTACCTTGTTGATCCCAGTCGATAAGCTCAAGATATATGAGGGGCATGTCATCATCAAAGTTTTTAAAGGTAGTAGCTGACAAGGTGAATAGAGAGTGGTTGACATAATCATAGAGTTTTTGGACTAATTCCTTCTTGTTCTTCTTCCTATGGGTAGGTATATTCTATTGTGGGACTATCGTAAGGGTTGAGTCATCAGAATATGGTTCGGCAGGTGCCCAAGATGCACCATCGAGGCTTTTCCAATAATAGTGTTTATTCCATTCTTCTTTAGACATGTGTTTCCTAAGATGGGGACTAGATGATTTTGGTACAGGTTTTACCTTTAGGTCCAATTCTCCAAAGAGATCAGCTATGTTCATGATACTAGTAGAGGAAAGAGAATCCCATTCACCATCGCTTGACTTGGGCAATTCATCGTAAACTAGGGGAGGTGATTCGTGAGACTCATCGTAGATTGGGGGAAGTGGTTCGTGAGACTCATCGTAGACTAGGAAAAGTGGTTTGTGAGATGTCTTGATACATGTATAAGCACAATCTTCCTCTTGAAATAGTGAAGAAGTACTAGGAAACCCAATTCTAAGCAATTGACACCCTAGCCCTAGGTATTTTGGTCATGGTGAGATAGTGATCGATTCTATCCTTCTATTCTGATGTAGTCCTAACCCACTGTGTATGTATAGCCTTCATTTTGCATAATCTTAAAGCCCTTTCCATATTGGTCCTTACCTATTTAAATAGACAAAGGGGGGTATTCATTGTCTTCTTGATATAACCAGGATGTAATATCACCGTTGTCCACAATTTCTTCACTTAACTCTCCCCATTTGGTCAATTTCATTGTAGGGGGAACATGGAATGTGAGTATTGACTGTCTTCTATTTGCCATGGGCAAGCCATATGCCTTAGGGGGAATCAATTGACTGACACAGTATGATGCCTTTATGTGATATTTGCCACAATCTTTATCTTGGATCTCGACCTTAGTAGTGTGTGATGGTGGTTTGAATGAAATGGACTTGGTAAGACGTGATGGTTCAATGTATAGGGATAAAGTGGATGAAGAATCTTCTTGGTTAATAGGTACTTGTCATTGTGGAATTTCCCTTAGGCTTGTACAATATTGAAAAGGATCTGGATCACCATCAATCGTGATCTCTGTGCCATTATAAGGGAACTTAAGAAATTGGTAGTATGTTGAAGGTATGGATTTCATTGTGTGTATCCAAGGACTACCTAACAAGTTGTATGGAAGGGTGAGATCCAAGACTTGGAAGCTGGTGTTCATAATTGTTGGGGCAATTTTAATAGGGAGTGTGACAAATCCTTTGGATGATATTTCCTCATCATCATAATCCTTCATGACTATACTCTTAGAAGTTTCTACGCAATCTTCTGAGAATCCTAATGCCTTAACCAATTTTAGGGTACACAGGTTCAAACTTGCTCCTCCGTCTACCAAGACTCATCTAACTTTGGTTTGATGGAGTAGGACTTGAAGATGTAATGGGTCATTATAATCAGACTTTTCAGTTGATTAATCTTGTTGGGAAAATGTGGCATGATGCGAGTTGGTCAAATATCCCACCATTTCTTCAAAGCGATTGGCATCTAAGTCCATCGGAATGGTAGTGTTCTACAATGCTTTGCCAATTATGGCTCGATGTTTTGGTGACAAATTCAATAGTTCCAAGATAGATATTTTTGTGGGGGTTTTGCTCAATTGATCGAGGAGATTGTATCTAATCTTGGACCTCTATGTAGGTGGCTCAGAGAAGGACCTGGAATAATTATTTTAGTTTTGCGTGTGTTCACATTACATTCTGGATGCCTCTTAATGATGATGGTATCAACATGTTCATTTTCAGCTTGGAGGCTATATATGGTCTTTCCTTTTCCATAGTCATACTTGGAGTTTGCGTAATTGGCAGAGGGATTGTTCTTGGTTCCCAAACCAGAGGTGTTTCCATTTGTGTGGTCATGTAATGGGTCTGTGAAGACCTTATGATCACCGTTCTTAGTATTTTTCTACTTGTTTACCTCTATGGATCCATTTTCAACAAAGTCTTGGATGATATTCTTTAGTTGGCGATATTGTTGTAGGTTGTGGCCTTTCATTTGATGATAGTCACAAAAAGCGTTATCATCCCACCATCAAGGTTTGAACTATCTAGGATCATACTCTCTTGGTTCCAAAGGTTTAATGAGATTATGTTTGACCAATCCTTTGAAAACTACCTCGATTGGTTGTCCTAAAGGTGTAAATTCACGCGTAGGAAATCTCCTTTCGGGTCTTTGTTGTGAATTTTGGACATAATTTTCCATTTGATCTAGACTGCTCATCATGTCTACATTTTGGTTGTATCCTCTAAGTGTGACAACTGGTCTCCTATGTATGTATTTAGTATCAACATTTTGGTCATTCGTGACATTCCTATTTCTAGACCAGAATTTGTTTCTATCATTCGGCGCATTTGGATGTTGGAAAATTGGGCTCTTGCCTGGTACTTTTATTTTTCCTTTGTCAATAAGGCCCTTTTCAATGAAGTGCAAAAGTGTACCTGTAAGTCACCTCTCAGTTTTAGATTGATGTTCTCGAGGAATATTGTGACCTTTTGTTTTTTGGGTATTTCGACTGGACATCAGCTAGATAGACTTCTCCATCTCTAGAAGAAAGTGGTGAATGTCTCGCCATCTTCTTTTGTCATGTGGCACAGGGTTGCTATGGTTACTTCATTGTCTATGTTAAAGGAAAAATGTTTGACAAAATTCTCAGCTAATTCACCCTAGGATCATATATGATATGGCATTTTAGAAAACCATTCCAATGCTATCCCTATGAGGGTTTGTGGAAATAGTTGCATCAATTATGTGGGGTCATATGATATGTCCATGCATGCCATCGAGAATTCTCTAATGTGTTCCAAAGGATTCCTCCTCCCATTATACTTTGGAAAATTCGGTATAATGTATCCATGGGGGAAAGGAGTCATATAGAGTGCTTTTTCGAATGGACATGGACATAAATCTTGCATTGAGATAGTTCATTTACCAGACATAGACATGTTGTCCATCTGTTGTTGAAGATTTTGCATGTGGCTTTGAAGGACATCTACTTGTGTCAAGGACATGTTGTTGGCATTGTTTGGATCAATGTAGGTATTTTTAAATGCCATGTTTTGTGAAGGGTTGTGATTTGGCAAGGGAATGTATCCCGTTAGAATGTTTTGATTCAGAGTGGGGATATTTCTTGTTTGAATATTTTGACTTGGTATAGGAATATATCCCATGTGTATGTTCTTATTTGGTATAGGAATGTTCCCACTTTGTGTGTTCTGATCTGGGATAGGGATATTTCTTATCTGTATGGTCTAACTTGGTATACGGATATTTCTCATTTGTATGGTCTGATTTGGTATAGGTATGTTCATGCCAACTTTGGATCTCTTACCAGTCATGTTTGTGCCAAAGGGGTTTGATGAACTTGCTCCTACAGTAAATTGTAAACCTTGTACTATGTTGAAAGGGGTTGTGTTTACAATTGACGATGTTTGATTTGGTATGTCGGTTGGTATTGCTGCGGTCATTTGGGGAATTGAAACACTTGATGTCATAGTTTGTGTTGGTTGAGTAGACTGTGTTTTCAAAGTATGAATATCAAATCCTGGTGGTAGTGTGGAACCTTCTACTAACAACTTTTCTAGATAGCATTGGGGATCATTTGCTAAACACTCATCCATGAAGGATGCAAACTCAGGATCTTGTACTACTGCATCTATGTATTCAACATAAATTTGGCCATGTGTGTCCCTAGTGACGTGTTTCTCAAGCAAAGGTTTATGTGGTCTTTGTTTCCCTGACAGTTGATTTTCAAATGGATTGATGAATTCGTTGGGGTTTGACATTGCTTTTTGTTTCTTTTGAGACCTTGTTTCGACCATGAAAATTTTACGCAAATGGGGTAATAAAGACTATGTCTAGAAATTGATATGTCCTATGCTTATGTTTTTGGATTTTCTGACACTAAAGGATGTTGCTAAAATTTATTTCTAAAATGATGTATACTAAGATGACGTTGTTAAGATGGACAATATGCAAAATCTCAAGTAGACTATGACGATAAATGAGTCTAAGACAGGTATAACCTACCACCTATGGAATAAATTCATGCAAGGATTTGTGTTTGACCGAGGAACTTGATTGTAGGACAAGGACAATTGACAAGGAGAATTTCCCAAACTATATTGTTGAGTTGGAAAGGTTCACAAATAGGACTAAGTGACTAGGTTCAATGACTTGTGACAAATCGAAACATGAATGTATCCAATGACGAGGAAAGTTATCTCCATTTTGTAATATGCAATTTTCTAGGAAGTATCTATATGCATGCAACTTAGGATGACTATGATCAAGACGTTGACTAAGAGTAAGATGTATATGACACCTAATAATGCAAGGTATTAATCAAAATTTCAGTTTTTTTCCAAGGTTGATCTTAAAAACCAAAAGCAAAGTGACTGTAATGTTTCAAACTTAGTTTACGATTTTCAAAGTTTTCTATTGACAGTCAGATGCGGTTCACCTAACAGTTGCGGTTCAAATTTTGACAAATGCAGTTTCTATGATGCATGCGTTGATTTGACTAAATGCTTGTTTTAGACACTGACAGAGTTTGGAATTTTTGATAGATGCGATTTAGTTAATGACAGATGCAGTTTTTGAAAAATGCATGTGGTTTTTTCGACAGATGTGGCATTTCCTATGACAACTATGGTTTGTAATACGCATGCGGTTCTAAATATGGACTTTGTAAACTTGAATTTTCTGACAGACACTTGCAGCTTGAAATTTGACAGATGTGGCTTGCATGCACACATGCGACTCAAAATATGACAATAACGGCTTGTAATATGTAGACTATGGAAAATGAATGTTTTTGACAGACACATGCAACTTTTCCCCTAACAAATGCAACTCTCTAAGACAAATGCGGTGTTTAAACTAACAGTTGCGACTCAATTTTTGATAGTTGAAGTTTTTCTCGAAAGTTGTTTTGACTTACTCTATTTGTTGATCAAGATTTTGGATGAATACACCAAACACAAGCACAAAGATTAATGTATTTTCAGTTTTTCATGATGGGACTGTTAAGACTCGAAAAAAATATTTACAACCTAGGATTTTTGGACAATACTTGTTGAGTTCTTACTTGGATTTCTCCAGCTACGCATATTTATGGCGGATGACTAGTAGCTTAACCCCACTGGCTCCCCTCCATGGCACTCAATTATATGGGGCACCGAAGCTATTGTACCCATGAAAATCCCATGGCATACATCTCAACTCCACACATAAACCATAAGAATGTAAGACAGCTTCACAGGGCCGACCCTGTTGTGCCAACAAGTAGGTAGGATTTTGGTAACTCTACAAGAAGGTGTTTAATAAGGGAATTTCATTCATGGGGCACTATCCAACATCAGCAAGAATCTATTTTTGTCCATCTCATCATAATAGTGTGTGTGATTCTTGGGTTTATCCAAGAATCCTCTTTTATATACTGGTTGGCAGTCGCTTGGCATCTAACATGCTGCTAGTCTGAGTCGTCTTCAGGTGAGTACTTTTTCCCACCTAGACAGGCCCAAGTTCTAGAGTTGGTAACCATTTATCTTGCACCCAGGATCGCATGAATTTGCAAGGGGGGAGGATTCTTCGGTGTACTAAATCGTAAGGGTGACAAATATGTGCTTTCACACTAGACAAAGTAGACAGTGATTCTTTTTATTCCAAATGATAGTTATCTATCTACCAAAGAGAAAATTATTTTTAGTCCACATGAAAGTTATCTATCTACCAAACAAAAATATTTCTAAATAAATGAAAACAAAGGCATTAGGTCTTGCATGAAAATTGATTAGTAGTTCATTGTTCTTGTCTTCAACTTTCATCTTGCAGAAACTATTGTCTTTGGTTTCTATTGTCTTCTATGCTTCGTTCTGCAAACACTATGTTATTCCCCCTTAACATAGTTGAAACAAATATTAGCAAAAAAAATGAAAAATCACACAAAATCAAAAAAAGAAAACGCGGACATGTACGGAAATCAATTAAAAAAAAGATGAAAAATGTTTACTAGCCAGATGTGGATTTTGGAGCCACATATGTGGTTTGATGTTGACAGGTAGGTGTGGTTCGCAAACTTGTTGACAGGTGGATGTGGTTCAAGACTTCACGGATGCAATTCGAGATGATAGATGCATCACTATTTTTAGTAGATGCAGCTCGTAATATAGATGTGTTGGTGTGTTGAACATATACGGTGAGCCGTACGAAAAACCTACAAAAAATAAAAATGAACAGATGAAAAGATGTGCAAATTTTGAAGTGTGATTCACGTCGGGTTCAAAAAATGTAACGTAGAATTAAAATTTGGATTAGAGATATCTGTAAACTAGAATAAACGATGTTAATCTTAATATAGCCAATAATAATCTAAATCAACCAACAAAGAATGAGGAAATAAACATAATAAACTAACAAATGAATTGAAAAGGTCTCACTGAATATGTGTTCACTCCTTCAAATTATCTTGATTGCTCTTTTCCATTTTTCCTTTTCAGTATTCTTGCCCTCAGATTTCTCAGTATTGATGCAAGAATAACTTCGTCGAGTGTCTAAGAAAAATTTCAAAGATAAGTCTCTTCTCAAAAGTGTATGATTTCGTGAGTAATGATTTCGAGAGGAGGAATAATGATAATGACAGGCCATTTTATAGATTTTTGGTTTTCAAACAATCGTCTCATATTGCAAAGAGAGATCGATGGATGAGATTGATGAATGCCATGCGATGTTAGTTTTGTGTTAGCTACAACATGAGTTAGAACGTTTGTTATAAAATACTGCAGGATACAGATTAAGTTAGAACGTGAGTTAGAACACGAGTTCAAGATTTTAATCTTCAGTTAAGAGTTCAAAAATAGAAGAAATAGACTTTGAATGTCAATTACAAAGTTAGAAGTTGAAGAATAATGCACTCAAATACAAACATGAGATAAGTAATTAAATAAAGATATTTATTTAATTTGACTGTTGAAAAGGTGGAATTGAATAAATTAAATAATAAATATTTAATTATAGATAAAGGGGGTTAAATGAATAATTAAATAATAAATTATTTAATTAAGAAGGAAGAATTAATTATTTAGCAACATAATTAAATAAATATGATTTATTTAATTAATCAAGTTGAATAAAGGTTATTTATGAATTAGTGAATTAATTAAAAAGGGGTATTTAATTAATAGATGAAATATGTGTTAGAAAGGTTAATTAAATAATAAACATTATTTAATCATGACCATGGATAATAGAAAATTATGTCGAAAGTGGTGTTCGTAGGCCTAGACCAATTTTAGGTGTCTACAATAATAATGTGTTAAATTAAATATGCATGCTACATTAAAACAATTTTATAATTGTATTAAAACATTTTTATAATTGTATTCAAAAAATTTTATAATTATATTAAAAAAGTATTATAATATATTAAATTAAATAAGTGTTCGACCTTGGACCCGAGCAAATTAAAAAATCTGACCTAAACATAATAGATATTTAATTTGATCTAGTTTTTTCTTTCACACTATGTACTTTCTACCCAAGCCTAGATAATGTCAATGAAAATTTTTGCATTTTTGAGCAAGTTAAAAATACTTTTTTTTCACATTACCACTTTTTGGACCCCCATGATCTTGCACAGACCCATATATTAACTTATTACACTCCTAAAGCTTGCATTTTTATCCTACATTGCTATACGATACTTTTATAGCTACTTACTGAGCTTACATTTCTATATTACAATTCTAGAGAATACCCTTTACATATTTTTCACTCCTCTTTTCACATCATTAGAATTTATCCTTGGATTTGGGGTATCATGCCTTTTAAATTTCATATTGATCTTACACAATATTATTTATCCTTAAGTTAGGACAATTATGTATTTTTTCCTTATATTTAGCATCTTCATGATTATATCCTTATATTGGGGGTGTCATGCCTTCCTCCACTCATTACCTATTTCTTACATATATTTTTTGGGTAATTATTATCTTACCTAGACCACTATCATAGTTGTTACAAAGATTCATCTAGTGGTCAAATAGAGAAATATCAAATTACATGCCTTGCACTTTATTCTTTGTGGCATCCCATCGATTCCATGCTAGACACATATCATTCTCATTTCTAAACATGTAAAAATTTGTAACTTGATTCATTTCCTATTGTTCTTTTTTCTTTAAAAAATAGTAGGTTCCTATTTTTGTAGTTGATCTTCAATTGTGATACATAAGCTACTTATTTTACACATTTTATTTTGTAAACATTTCATGATGATCCTAATTTGAGCATTGGAGAGGACAAATGACTGGATCAAATCATGAATATAATCTCTAATGTGTCCCAAATCAGCTATTCTACATCAAATACATGACTATAGTAGCCTATATTACTTTATTATAATTAATAATATTATACCTATAATAAAATTTAGTATTGTGGACGTCCAAAACCTACAAGATATGGAAGAAACAATTCCACGTTGTTAGCATGAAAGTTAGTTAAAACCAGCAGACTTAGACATCCCTATGAAATATTTAATCATATCTAAATATGCAACTAATGAGTAGAAAACAGGTTAAATAGAAGAATATAAGAAATGTAATTAAACTATATCTCATAGTGGATTGGTGCCACTATGTTCTATAGTAAGAAGCCCTTTCCCAATCCTTGAACTAGCTGTATGATGTTAGGAACAAGATTAACTCTCAAATGAAGAGAACAACCTTGCTTGAAATCTGTGAAGTGAAGGTGAATTTGAGTATGGTAAGCTTACTCAAAGTTGTGTGAAATGAGCAAAATTAGTTCTCAATTGAAGAGAGTAACTTTGCATGAGAGTGTGGATGAGAAATGAGGACATAAGTCTCTAATTTATAGATTTCCAAAATGGAATAGAGAGTGAAATAGAGCAATGTGGGATCATTCAACATCCAATGGCCAAATGCCACTTGTCAAGATTTGAATGGTTGAGGAATGAGCACATTTTGGTCAATGTGCATGATAAATGCCATTAGGTGGAATTTCAAATTTGAGAAATGACATGTGAGAGGGAAAAAGGAATGAAATAAATGCCACTTGGCTCAATGCACAAGGACATGTAAGAGGAGTGAATGTCTTGTTGGATGTACAAGTCTACTTGGACTTTTTGAATTCAAACAAGGGAATATTCCCTTTTGATGCTATGTGAGGGAAAATGGAGAATTAATAAATCAAAGTATTTGATTTATTGTGCCACTTGGATTTTCTAGAGGATTTTAAGGAGAAGGATTAAGTTAATTAAGATTTGATTAACTTAAAGAAGAATTAGATGATGTGATAATTTAGACTTAGATTTATGAATTAATTTTAAGTCAAGAATTGAGAAGAAATGATTTATTAAATAAATGATTTGATTTCTTTAATCAAGAAGGAACATGTTAGATTAAATCAAATAAGGTTTAATTTATTTAATTTAATAAAAGGACTTTAGAGATTTTAATCAAATAAAATGATTTATTTAATTAAATAAGGTTGTAAGGTTAATTAAATTGAACTGATTTAATTTAATCACTAACAAAGGAAGAATTGATTCAATAAATAATGATTTATTAAATTAAGAGATAAAATGTGGTGAAATTCCGAGAATATGATTTAAGAGGAAATTTTGTCAATAACTGTGTCCAACTGACATTGTACATTTTTCATGTCTACATTTTCCCCCTGTTTGAAGCAATGTACTTGTTGCATTGATTCAAAGAATAAACTGTTGTGATCAAAGTTCAAAATTTCTCGATTTTTCAGATGCCCCACTATTGCCCGAGTGAGAAGAATTACTCTATTAGATTTCCCCCTTGAGAGATCGAGCGGAAATGTACGATTTTCCGATCGAGATCACGATAAAATGTGAGAGGAGTGTTTATATTGATCAGAGGATGAAATATAATTCTTTGATGTAGACAAATCTGATGATGTATAGACAGTCATTGACCGTGGGTAGCCTTATGTATATTTTGATGTGACACACCAATAGAAATGTTAGTAAAGATAGAAGAAGAAGAAGAATGAAAGGAGGATCCACACAAGATGATGACTGATGATGTATTTCTTGTCATGATTTGGGATTTTCAAAGGGCTAATTACTTTATGTTTGATAACACACATAGGTACAATGCATCAAGGTATAAATGACCAAGATGTAGATAATATGATGGAATTTGACTCATCAAATAGATAGGAGTACTCTTGTTCACACTTTGACAAGCATAACCTTATTCAGAATGTAGTTCAGATATTCTAGACATCTCGGTCCAAAACATAAAAAGACAAGCCTTCTTATGTGGTCAACAAGATACCTAAAACATCCTTCTTACAAACAAAACAAAGTATGCATAACGAAGTTATTTTACAAGAATATCCAACAAGCACAACAAATAAAAAGATAATGATCATTGCCCCATTCCTTTCTCTCTAAACCTGTTTTGTTTAGGCATCATGGAGAGGTCCTTGGAATGACCGCAAAATAAGATAATTCAAAAAGACCAAATAAAGTAAATAAACAAGCTAATGTTCTTCATACCGCTAGCCAAGGCTAACTACTATGGGGTACCTCATGCTTATGTCCATCGTAGGAAAGATTCATCCTAGGACATGTAGTGATCAGGGTTTTGGTGAGACTGATTTGGGTGATAAGCTATTGATACTCCAAGTTGACCAACTTGCTTGCTTACTGACTTAGACTTCCAAGACTTTGACGATTACAGTGTTCACTTTGGAATCTGCTAGACTTGATTTTGACTGACTCACCAAAGGGTGAAAGCGATGATTGACTTTATTATGAGTGAGACGATCATGGGTGAAAGCGAGAATAAATGGATGAACCATTTTGGGTTTTTCTGATATTTTGAGGTTGTTTTTGGTATTTTCAAGATTTTCAATGAATAGACTAACTTAAAGACCTATCCTAGGGGTCTCGGGAGCTGATCCATAGATTAGCCTTGCCTATGTTATACATGCAGAGACCACGTAGTTCAACTAATGATAGATTGACTTGATGATAAGATGGACAAATGGATTGTCATTTTATTGTTCGAAGTATTGACATAAGACACAGACTAGGTGGGCAAATAGATTGTCATTTTATTGTTCGAAGGACTAACATAAGATGCAGACTAGGTGGGAAATGGATTGCCAATGCGATAGACACCTAAAGGACTGACCTTAGTCTCTCGGGGGGTGATCAAAGATCAACCTTGCCTATGTTCAAGCTTTGAGACAACGTAGTTTGGACAAGTTGAAAGACTAACAAGATTTAATGATGAACTTTTTTTGAATATTTTTTGATATTTCGCCATGTTTTTGAGTTTTTTGGATATTTGATATTTTTGGATTTTTGATGAATTTGAAGAAGATCACGAGAATATACACGAATCTGATCCGATGTATGTGGGAACATGCCCCCAACGTGGTGTGATAGACTACTTCAATAAAGGAAAGAGAAACTGACCTTAGGCATATGCCAAGTAGTACCATGGTGGAATATGATATGGACACCAGCTCAGGCTATGGTATGGATGCGAGCGGATGGGTGTATGGATGATTTATTGAGATGTGATGGAATGAGTGAGTCATGCAGATCCTGGTGGATGGGGGGTGCTTTATTTACACTTGGCACCCATTTACTAGGTTTTCACCAATGTACTTGTCCAGAGTGCCACCGAAGTGGTTTTCACTAGAGGACGAATTTTTTTCTTTACTATTTTCAATCTTTTTTCTGATTTTTTGGGATTTTTTAATTTTTTTTTATTTTTTTGTTTTCACCAAGACACCTGTTTGCCAAGTTTTCATCAAGGTAACCATTTTTTTAGGACTTTTTCCAATTGTTTTTGTATTTTCAGATTGCATACCTTGCAAGTTCTTAGGCATAAAACTTTTTGAGGTGAGAGCTATTCATGGGCTCCTGCAAAGGCTTGCCTTCTGGTGTCGACAGCTAATATGCCCCTAAGTTGTAGCTTGCAGTGATGATGAAGGGTCCCAGCCAGTTGGGCTCAAAATTTCCTTTTGTATCCGGGTTTGGCACATTCTTTTGGTTTTCTTTCAGCACAAGGTCACCAACTTGGAAAGTGCATTCCCTGATCTTCTTGTTGTAGCTCCGTTTCTGGTGATTCTGGTAGACCTGTAGATGATTCAGGGCATCCATGCACCATTCATCTAGTAATTCCAGCTCATTCAATCTTGTAACCCTATATTCCTCATCCGTGATGAGGTTTTGCAGTGATATTCTCAATGGTGGGAGCTCGATCTCAATCAGGAGTATGGCTTCTGATCCATAGACTAGGGAGAATGGGGTGGTGCCTATTGGCATGTGGATGCTGGTGTGGTAGGGCCATAAGGTGGGATTTAGCTACAAATTCCAGTCACAACCATAGTCATTGACTATTTTCTTGAGGATTTTATGAATGGTTTTATTTGTAGCTTTTGCTTGGCCATTGTCTTGTGGTTAGTATGGAGTGGAAAAGCGGTGTTCGATTTTGAATTTTTCACATAGCTCATGGACATCTTGATTCTTGAAGGGTGTCTCATTATCAACGATAATGGATTGGGGAACGTCGTACCGACAAATGAGGTAGTTTAGGATGAACTTGGATATTTGTTTTCCCATGATGTAGGTCATGGGAATTGCTTCAACCCACTTTGTGAAATATTCAGTGGCAGTGATAATGAACTTGTGGCCATTGGATGATGTGGTGAGATTTTACCAATGAGATCAATCCCCCATTGTGAAAAGGGCCAAGGTGTAATAATGGGATGCATTTCTTGAACTGGTGCATGAATAAGGTCTCCATGTTGTTGGCATTGCAGACACCTTTTGATAAAGTTATGTGCCTCTCTTTCCATTGTTGGACAATACTATCTGGTTCTTAGAAATTTTTTAGCCAAGGTCATACCACTTGAATGCGAACCGCACATGCCATTGTGTACCTCCATTAGAGAATTCGTGGCCTCCTTGGGTTTTAAACAATGTAACAAGGTCCCATCGATACTTCTAGGGAAGAGGGTCTCTCCTAGGATGATGAATCATCAAGACCTTTTGACAAAAGTGTGTTTGAGGTTTGAGCTAATATCAGCCGAAAGGATTCCTAATCTTAGGTAGGTGTATATGTCATGGTACCAAAGATCACTGAAACCAACGAGTTCACATGCGTATTCTGACTCTGGTACCTTGAACATGGGTATGACAAGCTGTTCTATGAGGAATTCATGTTTTGAGATGTTGTGAGGAATGTCTAGCAAGGATCCAGTTTTTTCCATTGCATCGGTTGCTCTGTTGTTTTTTCTTGGTATCTGCTCAAAGGTGATGTTGATGAATGATTCCTTGAGGCTTTCTAACACCTTTTTGTATGGTGTGAGCTTACCATCCTTATTTTGGTATTCACCATTGACTTGGTTGATGATAAGTTGCGAGTCCCCATAGACCTTTAATGCCATGCTTCGCCATTATGTTTCAATCTTCATGCCTATGGTTAAAGCCTCGTATTTTGCAATATTATTGGTATAGGGTAATGCTAGTTTATATGATCTGGGTATATAGTCTCCTTGCGGGGTGATGAAGAACACACCGGCTCCTGATCCATGCTGCATGTGGGAGCCATCGAAGTACAATTTCCAGTGGTCGACTGCACCGAGGTTGAAAAGGGACTCATTTGGGAATTCTAATATGAGCGGATTGTCTGTGTAGAGGGGAGCTTCTGCTATTTGATCCATAATGACTTTTCCTTTGATCACCTTTCACTCAACATACTCAATATCGTGCTCGGACAATATCATTACCCACTTAGCCATTCTGCTTGTGAGCATTGCTTTTGACAATAGATATTTTAGGGGGTCTATCTTGGCAATCAGCTTGATTCGATGAGCTAGCATGTAGTGTCTACATTTCTGGGCTGTAAATACCAGTGTCAGGCAAGCATTTTCTATTGATGTGTAATTGATCTCATGCCCCACCATTGTTCTACTAATATAGTAGATGGCCCGCTCGGTTCCCTTTTCATCATGTTGGGCTAAAAGGGTACTAAGGGTGGTTGTTGTTGCTGAGATATACAGAATCAATGGTTTCCCTACAATTGGTGGCATCAGCACAGGTGGTGTAAGTAGATATTCTTTAATTTTGTTGAATGCTTGCTCACACTTGTCATCCCACCTGAATGCGACTCCCTTGTGAAGTAGGTGTGAATAGGCAATCTGTTTATCTGCTAGATGTGTTATGAATCTCCAGATGGACTGGATTCTACCTTTTAATCCTCTGAGTTGCTTTAATTTTCTTGGCGCTTCCATTTCAAGGATTGCTTTTAACTTTGCAGGGTCCACCTCTGTCCCTCTCATCAAAACTATGTATCCCAGTAGCTTTCTTGATTGTACTCCAAATACACATTTCTTCAGGTTGAGTCTGACCTTGTATTGTTCTAGTCTATCAAAGATTGCACTTAGAGTTGCTATGTGATCCTGCCTTTTCTTTGATTTAGCCAATATGTCATCCACATAATCTTCGACTATTTTATGGATCATGTCATGGAAGATCAACATCATGGCTCTTTGGTATGTAGCTCCTGCATTTTTCAACCCAAATGGCATCATATTCCAGTAGTAGGTGCCCCAAGGACATGTAAAGGTTGTCTTATCTTGGTCTTCCTTCGCTATCATTATCTGATTGTACCCTGAGAAGCCATCCATTAGGGATAGCATCTCATGTTCGGCCATCATATCCACCATCATGTCAACGTTGGGTAGTGGAAAATCATCCTTAGGACATTCTTTGTTTAGGTCTCGGAAATCTGTGTAGATGCGGATGCCCCCTTTCAGTTTTGAGACTAGCACAAGATTTGATACCCATTCTAGATAGTCAATTGGTCGTATGAATCCAACATCCAAAATTTTTTGTAGCTCAATTTTGATGAGCAAGGCTATTTGTGGGTGCATCTTCATTAGGTTTTGTCTGACTGGTTTTTCTCTAGGGTAAATAGCCAAATGATGAACCACCACCTCAGGATCCAAACCTGGCATGTCAGCATAGTTCCATGCAAAATTTACCTTTCTTTCTTTCAGAAATGCTGCCAATAGTTCATGTTCTTCTACCAAGAGAGACTCTACGTAGAAGGTGATTTGTGGTTCTGATTTCGTTCCTAAGTTGACTGGGTTGGACTGTTATGCCAATACTGCTGATTTCTCCTGATGTAGAGCAATAGGGAGGAGATTGAATCCTTCATCCTCCGCTACCTCAGAGAGGTTTTTACCATTGGATATGTCCTTTATTTTTACTATTTTGTTGTAAGAGAGTGCCACAGTGTGGTTTTCACTCAATAACTTCAAGATTATTCTCGATATTTTCCTTTTGTGACTGAAGGACTCAATCATCTCCCCATAGTATGTTTGTGTGTCTAGTGTGATTTTGAATCTAGCCTTGTGATCCCTACATGGCACTGCATGCCTTAGTCCCATGAATTTCGAGAGTGCCTCATCTTTTTTGAACGAGTCTAAAATCGGTGGTCCCCGTTGGTCGTGATCGATGAGTTAGGGGTGTACTAAGGTGATTTAATGGGTTGGTTGGTTTGACTCATCTGTGGAGGCACTTATCATTAACAAGGTGGAATCTTCAAAAAACCTAGGGAGACCTGCTATGGTATCATCATCGTCACTACTAGGAAAAACATCAGTGACGTCAAAGGTGTGATTATCGAGTGGGATACCTAAGAAAATAAGTGGTCTAGGAGTGGTTGTTGTTACCTAAGGAGAGGATCTAGTGACTCTTCTGGGGGTACCTCTGCCACATATGGTTATACTCGGAGGAGTATACCCGAGGCCAAGGTTCCACATTCTTCTTTCTACAATGATGGGCTCCAACCATCCATCACTGTTTCTTCTGAGGCTCTCATTCCTGTTATAGCCCATACCAAACATCATTTGTAATGATCTGTTAGTTTCCTCCATGGTTAGGGTTGGAGTGGGTATTTCATCTTGGTATAGTGTGTTTGAGATGTCCTCCTCATCCACATTCTCCCGACTGAGATCCCCCCAATGGTGGAATCCAGAGGGTTCTGCTCTAATAGTGCGGACAGGTGTTTGAACTGGCTGGGGTTGTCCATGCAACCTAGGAGATTGTGGTAACTCTCCTACAACAAATGCATTTCTTTTCAATCTGTAATCACCACATCTATTGTCCTGTATCATGTTTTTAATCTTAGATATGTCAAATATGGCGGGTGTCTCTGTCACAAAAGTGGAGGCGAGATTGGTTGGGTCTAAGTATGAAGTAGATGGTTCTTCATCATTTTTGGGTACTTGGGGATCTTATAAAACTTGGCTTCCAAGTTTTTGAAGTAGGAAAAGGGTTTGGGATCCCCATATATAGTGACCTCCTCATTCTGATGTGATAACTTGATGCATTGGTGGTAAGTTTAGGCCACTGCCTTCATTCCATGTATCCATGGGCATCCTAGGAGGATGTTGTATGGTAGGTCAAAGTCGAGGACCTGACAGGTGGTTTCCATAGTTTTCGGCCCCACTTGGATGGGGATTTTGATAGTGCCTTGAGACACTCTTTCTTGGTCATCATACACCCTTATTGTGATGCTTTTTTTCTTATTGATGGAATCCTTGATGAATCCCAATTTCTTTATGAGTTTTAGAGAAAAAATATTAAGGCATGCACCTCCATCTACTAGGACTCGTTTGACTTTATTTTTGTGGATTAGTAATTAGAGGTGGAGTGCACGGTTATGAGTTGGCTATAGAGGGAAATCTTGATTAGAAAATGTAATGATATTTTGGGTAACAATGTTACCCACCATAGCCTAAAATTGCTTTGTGGCGAGGGTGGCAGCAATGGTAGATGCAACTAGTGCTTCATCAAGGATCTTCCTATGGGTGGCAGAGATTTTCAATAGTTCCATGATGGAGATTTGGGCGGGTGTTCTTTTCAACTGGTCAGTGACATTGTACTCATAGGGGGCAGCCTTTGTATTAGAAATGGGGGTCTTAGCAGGTGCCCCAATGATGGTAACCTTTCTGCGTCGTGTGGTGACTCCACAGTCCTTGTTGGCTCCCTTGATATTTATGATGGTGACCATTTCATATATGCATCCAACTATCTCCTCGTATACTAGATTAGAACTAGCATACTTTTCCTTGCCCTGATTATTCCCTTGATTATTTCCTTCATTGTTCCCTTGGTTATGGTTCGGCATCAGATTTGTGTATATTTTCAAGTCTTGGTATCTGGTCGGTTCCTCCATGTTGATGACCTTATCCTCAATGAGGTCTTGGATGATGTTTTTGAGTCTCATGCAATTGGCGGTGGTGTGTCCTTTGACTTTGTGAAAGTCACAAAGGAGGTTCTCATTATACCACGGTGGCTTGGTCATGGGTTCCATGTACTACTTGGAGTTAGATATTTTGATTAGATTCTCTTTGACCAACTTCTTCAGTATGGACTCAATCAATTCACCAAGAGCTGTGAACTTCCTCTTGGTGGGATACTTGTTGCGGGGAGGTGGTCCTCCTTGATTACCCAAATTGTTGATTTGATTGGTGGAAGATGGTTGTGGTTGTGCTACTACCACATTAGTCTGCACACTGTTGTGATTATGATTTTGTGGTTGATGATGGTTTTGGGTATTCTTATTAGGGGCACTGATGACCACTTTAGCATCGACCACACTGTCATTCATGATATTTTTATCCCTCGACCATGTTCCAGGTTTATCATTGTAGTTGTTAGATAGGTGGTTATCCTGTAGTGGAGTGAATTTTGGTGCACCTCCTCACGCAGTAAGGGCTCTTTCGATGTTGAGCGTTTTTGGGATCAGTTGATCATAAGATGTGATGCACTGCATTTTTAAGTAAAATGCCAAGTTTTCATCTAGATTGGCTATGATGGTACAAAATTGTTGTTCTTTTGGAATGGTCCACTTGCTCTGATTGGCCTTGGATTGCCATCTTTGCAAGAAGGATGTTAATAGCTCCCCTTTTCTTTGTTTGAGTGTAGATAGTTCTTCCAAATTAACGTCCGCACCCATATTGAAGGCATAATTCTTAAGGAAACCATCCACAATTTCCTTGAATGTTTTAATGCCCATGGGTAGGTGAGAAAGGCATTCCATGGATAAACCAGTCAGGCTACGAGGGAAGAGTCACATTAGGTACATGTCATCATATGCGACCTCCATGCAGTGCACCTAAAATTCCCTGATGTGGTTCTCAGGGTTACTCGTTCGATTGTATTTTTCAAATTTGGGGATCTCGAATCCCTTTGGGAATCATATCATGGTGAGGCTTCTATCGAAAGCGTAAGGGCATAATTTCCCTGGTGGTCTTGTGGTTTTTCCTGCTTGTAAGTCCAACACTTGTTGTGAAAGTAGTTTCATTTTTTTTGTGACATCTTTGCTCAGATCGGGAGGTGGGATGAATGAGTTATGAGGTGTTTGAGGTGTTTGATGCATTGGGAGAGTACTAGTGGGCATTTTCTACAAGCTCATTTGTGTGTTCAAATCCTGATGGTATGCCTGCATTTGCATCAACAAGGCTTGTTGTTGATCTTGTTGTTTTTGTTGTTCCAACAACGCTTGTTGTTGGTCCATCTGTTGTTGTTCCCATCAAGCATGTTGTTGATCAATCTGTTGTTGTGCTAGTAAAGCTTGTTGTTGTTCTAGCTGTTGTTGCACCAACAAAGCTTGTTGTTGTTCGAGCTACTATTGTGCCAACAAAGCTTGTTGTTTAGCTTATTATTGTGCTTGAAAGTCTTGCAGGGCTTGTTGGTAGGCTTGCAAATGGATTGCCTGTAATTGTGCTTGGTATTGTGCTTGTGCTTGGGCTTGTGCTTGGGCTTGAGCTTGGGCTTGGGCTTGAGCTTGCACTTGAGCTTGCACTTGGGCTTGGGCTTGGGCTTGGGCTTGGGCTTGGGCTTGAGCTTGTGCTTGGGCTTGAGCTTGAGCTTGAGCTTGCGCTTGGGCTTGAACTTGGGCTTGAGCTTGGGCTTGAGCTTATGCTTGGGCTTGAGCTTCTTGCTGTTGTTGGAGTACTCTCTATTGGTTGGCCATTTGGAGGGTTTGGATTAGCATGGTGAATGAGTTTGTCATATTGGTTTTTGGTGGGATTGGTGATGCAATAATACTCATGCCAACTGTTGTGATGGTTGGAGGGATTGTGGTGGTGATTGGGATTTGGGTTGTTGGAGGGGTGGTTGAGATGATTGATTCTTGAGATGGTATGCTTTGGGATATTTGAGGACCAATTACGGTGGTGGCTTGTATGGTTGCCACTTTTTGTTGTGATGATGTGGGTAAGAAGAGGGAATTGGGCATGATGTTTAGATTGCTAGGTTCCAAGGAACCATCGATGTTGAGAGGAGGAAAACCCAATCCCAAAAGTGATGTGTTTGTGAATGAAAATGGGGGAAGGGATGGAATGTTACCTTGGAAAAAAGGATTTGCAATGTCAATTGTTTCAAACAAACCTCCTTCTCCAAGTGGTAGAGAAGTTTGTATGTTTGATTGATAGGCTGGTGTTGTACAGAATGATGATGAGCCAACATGGTTATAGAAGGTGAGCGAGACATATGGGTGGGATGGATTTTCTAGAACAGACGTAACCGGGGTGGTGGTGATGATTGCTTCTTTGTAAGCCACAAGGTGATGCCTTTGTAATTCTTGGAATAGGGCACTCCCCTTGTTCATGTTCGGCGAGGTTGGTGTGATGGCCGATGTGGTGCAAGGTACTTCTTGATTGATATTTGACATTGGGGATGCATTTGGAATAGGCACATCTGTACTAGTGCTTGCGTCAAGGTCAGGAAGGAACTAGACTCCTCGTCCCACTAGTGTATTTAGGTACTTGAACATAGCACTGACAATTTTGTGGTTCTCTGGATTTTGAACCATCTTCATGATTTCAAATTGTGTCATCCCCATGTCTTAATTTGTGATGTCCTCTTGATGACTCTCCTCTTGAGGATTTTGTGATGATAAGGGAGAGTTGCTTGGGGGATTGCTTGATCCCGCTAGGTTTACTTCAGAGTTTAACTGACTCATGTCCATAGAAGTTGATATTTCTCTGATATTCTCCATGTTCTTCCTGTATTGAGATCTTGTTTGGACCATAAAAAATAGGGATTTATTCGATCCTAACCTTTTAGGCCCAAAAGAGAAGAACTAGGGAAGCTAAAAGATCAAAGATGGTGGTAATGGTGATGGGCTAAATGGATGGGATGAGTGAGTGAAAACCTTTTGGAAGAACTTTTGAAGGTATATGCTAAACTTGTAAGGAATTTTAGATTGATTGTGATAATTTGACTAGATGCATTAAGTCAAATAGGATTATTGTGAAGTTGTATTCCCCAGGAAGTTGTGTTATCCTAGGGGAACTTGCACAAATGGATGAATTGGCTAAGTGTGTTAAGCCAATGTAATTGTGAACTAATAGATTTGAGGAAGTTGCATTATCCTAAAGAAAAATTTGTCCAATGGTTTGACTATTTTGGCTAGGTGTGTTAAGCCAAGCTAGGGTGATGTTGATTTAGCCCTCTAAGTTCAGCATGATGATTTTTTATAGAGTTCACAAAAGGTTTGATGATGAAATGAGATTTTGGTTAATGGAGGAATGAATGAGAATGATGATTTTTATCTTGAACATTATCCTAGACACGACTCTCTCTACAAAACCTTGGTATTGAAGAACATTCTAGACTTCTTATGGGAGAAAAGAAAACCTTTCAAAAAGTTTGGGATTTTGTTGACAATAAAATGCATACAACATTGGATTATTCCTTGAGGATTTTTTGTAAAATTTGTATACAAGTCTTTCCCTTACTTCTAGGAGCATCTCAGGGCATTGCTCATGGAATTTTAGACTAATTTTCTTGATCTTTGGTTTTGGGAGTTTGATCTTGCCGGAAATCATTGGAAATAACACACATGAAGTTCAATTTGTCTCTTTATCTTGGTTTAATGAAAATATTTTTATCCAAGACACTTTGCTTGCTTAGGTTTCAAACTATATGTCTAGTGTCCCACTTTATTTCTCATCCCACAAGGTCCTTTGTGTGGAAATCAAGGAAAATAGGGCAAAATTTCCTTATGTTTATCCTTGTTGGAAACTAATGATGGTAGAATTTGTGCACTTAGAAACCTCTAGGAATATGATACCTAGGGAAAGCAAGAGTGCCTAAATTCGTCGAGAGTATTTGTTTCTCACAAGGGGTTTGAAATTTGAAGGTCTTGTGAATGTTTGTTTTCAAATGTTTTCAAGATCAAGCAATGTATTCCTTTCTTCAACCACTTTTACACTCCTAGGATGATGAGGCAATATCTTGTTGGGTTCCCACTTGGATAAGTCCAGCTACACATATCTTGTGCGAATGGCTAAATTCTTGACCACACTAGCTCCCCTCGACGAAACTCACTTATTTGGGTCAGCCAAGCATTAGTACCCATGAGTCTCCCATGGCATACTTTCCATTTCCACAAAAAGACCACATGTATAATGTAGGGCAGCTTCAAAGGACATAACCTTTTGCACCAACAAGATAGACAAGGTTTTGGCCTTTTTATAAACAAGGGGTTCTAATTTGGGCATTCCGTTCATGGGGGATTATCCAGCATCGGCGAGAGTCCATTTATGTCCATCTCATCAAAATAATCCTCGTGATTCTTGAACTTTCCTCAAGAATCCACACTTATATACCGGTTGGAAGTCACTTGGCTTTAGCATGTTCCCGGTTCGGTCTTTCCCTTGGGTGAGTACTTTTTCCCACAAGGCAGGCCCTCTAAGATAAACAATAGCGAACAAATATTATTCATAGTTCAATCAACCTTTGTTTAAAAACAAAAGGAGCACACTCACAATAAGTCTATTCACACTCACATGTTTTGTTCATTTTAAGTGCCCAAATTGAAATGTGGAGGCAATCTTTTTAACAACCTAATATCTCCAAAAAAATTTTGATTCTCAAGATCGTAATGAAGCGTGAGAGAAGCGCATACACATTTTAAAATGATATTAACTTGTGAAAAGGCTTGCAAAACATTGAAAACACTTTTTCATTTTAGTCCTCAAAGTAGTGATGAATTCTTTTTAAGCTCCAAATGAAATGTGAGATTGCCTTGTTCAATTTTAAACCCAAATTGAAATCTAATATATGTCTAAGGTTCAATTTTAACCAAAAGGATTAAATCAAAATGGTTAATTTCAAGCCCCAAAATAGATGTGAGATGGTTTGGAATTAAAATTAAGATCTAGCTCAACAAGCATTAAAAAATGCTTTTGTGATTTTCTCCAATCTTGTTTTGTCTTGGCTCGACTCCAATGTTCAACCTTCAAAAGAAAATACAAAGTTAATAAAATATTTTATAAAAAATATCATGTATTAATGCCCTAATCATTGGTTATTTTTGAAAAAATTACCATAGAAAAAATTTAACCCCCTTATGAGCGTAAAAATTTCCTTCCTCACTATTTATTTCCCAAATTAAATCCTTTGTTGTTTTACCATAGGCTACGGTATTGTAGTTAGCAGTTTGTATTGATAGTCAGGTGGGTTCACCGCGGTACTGTGAGTTTTTGGAACAATCTGTGCGGTGACGTGGTGGTGGTCAAGATAGGCAGTGCGACGGGTTTACCCTGCTACCGTGGAGGATTAGTCGGCAGATCGCGGTGATGGGGTGATAGCGAAGAGGCGGTTACCGCACTACCATTGGCGGTTAGCCCGATGACTGTGGGTGGATGATGGACGGTTAAGTGGTGGCTACCTCACAACTGTGGGTAAGGGATGCCAAACTAGCGGTGATGCGGTGAAGGCGAGGAGGCGGTTACCACACTACCGCTAGCGGTTAGCTTGGTGACCGCGGTGACAGCGGTGGATAATGAAGTGCTAGCTACCTCACAACTACGGGTAAGGAATGTTTAACTGGCGGTGACGCGCTAAGGATGTTGAGCGGTTAGCAGAAAGGTGGTGAAGGCGTATACCACGTTACCGCAGGTGATGGAAATGCAAGCCGCAATATAGCAGTGGGATGAGGGGTGTGAAGCAGTCAGTCACCGCGCAACCATAGGGAAGCAAAGAAGAAGCTGTGGTAAAGCAGCGGGGAGATAAATGGTGACCGATCAGAGTCAACACACCACTGTGCCGCGAGGAGATAGAGGACAACCCGAGGTGTGGCGGTAAGAAAAGCAAGTTAAAATTAAATTTAAAGACAGTGATCCCGCCCGATTTGCGACAACATAATAGAACAGAACGATAATAATTTAAACTTGAATTTTATGTTAAAAATTATTAGCCAAAGAGCATAGAAAAACAAAATGGAAATAGAAAATCAAAGACTGTCGACAATTAGCAAGCATCAGCCCGTGGGTATGACAGAGAACTTGAAGTAGTTCCAGAAATGCATAATATTTTCAAAGAACAGTGCCCTCCTTCTAGCACCAAATTGTGGACGTCCAAAACCTGCAAGATATGGAAGAAACAATTTCGCTTTGTTAGCATGAAAATTAGTTAAAACCAGCAGACTTAGACATCCCTATGAAATATTTAATCATATCTAAATATGCAACTAATGAGTAGAAAATAGGTTACAAAAAAGCATATAAGAAATATAATTAAACTCTATCTCATAGTGGATTGGTGCCACTATGTTGTGTAGTAAGCAGCCCTTTTCCAATCCTTGAACCAACTGTATGATGTTAGGAACAAGATTAACTCTCAAATGAAGAGAACAACCTTGCTTGAAATCTGTGAAGTGAAGGTGAATTTGAACATGTTAAGCTTACTCAAAGCTATGTCAAATGAGCAAAATTAGTTTTCAATTGAAGAGAGTAACTCTACATGAGAGTGTGGATAAGAAATGAGGACAAAAGTCTCCAATTTATAGATTTCCAAAATGGAATAGAGAGTGAAATAGAGCAATGTTGGATCATTCAACATCCAATGGCCAAATTCCACTTGTCAAGATGTGAATCATTGAGGAATGAGCACATTTTGGTCAATGTGCATGATAAATGCCATTAGGTGGAATTTCAAATTTGAGAAATGACATGTGAGAGGGAAAAATGAATGAAATAAATACCACTTTGCTCAATGCACAAGGACATGTAAGAGGAGTGAATGCCTTGTTGGATGTACAAGTCTACTTGGATTTTTTGAATTCAAACAAGGGAATATTCCCTTTTGATGCTATGTGAGAGAAAATGGAGGATTAATAAATCAAAGTATTTGATTTATTGTGCCACTTGCATTTTCTAGAGGATTTTAAGGAGAAGGATTAAGTTAATTAAGATTTGATTAACTTAAAGAAGAATAGATGATGTGACAATTTAGACTTAGATTTATGAATTAATTTTAAGTCAAGAATTGAGAAGAAATGATTTATTAAATAAATGATTTGATTTATTTAATCAAGAAGGAGAATATTAGATTAAATCAAATAAGGTTTAATTTATTTAATTTAATAAAGGAATTTAGAGATTTTAATCAAATAAAATGATTTATTTAATTAAACAAGGATGTAAGGTTAATTAAATTAAATTGATTTAATTTAATCACTGACAGAGGAAGACTTGATTCAATAAATAGTGATTTATTAAATTAAGAGATAGAATGTGATGAAATGCCGAGAATATGATTTAAGAGGAAATGTTGTTAATAAGTGTGTCCAACTGACATTGTACATTTTCCATGTCTACAAGTATGACTTATAAGTTTACATGGGTGAATAAATTAGCAACATATATAAATAATGTATAAACACAATACATCTAGACTACTCTATCATACACCCTAACTCAAGAAATTGACTTTTGAGGTACTAAACCTTGAACCACTTCAACTCAAGAAAGATACCAACACTATCAATACTCCTTCAAATTTACAAGATCTAAAACATAAATGTGGAGCAACATGGAGCAAAAAAAATTCTCCCAAACACCTCTACAATATACAAATCACAATTTGGTGAACACAAATTCTTCTAGGTAAACCCACAAAACTATTTTACAATTCCAGTGAGGAAGGAAAATTATAAAAATGCTCCTATGAAAAAAAAGAGAACTTTTTAGGGGTTCAAATGAACTAGGGTGTTTGAATGGACTGAAAAGGGGTTTGATTGGACCCTAGTTCGAGCAAACCATATTAAATTATGCGACCCAATTTTTTGTATTTTTATATGATGAATAAAATGGATAAGAGGGAGTTCACTTGAACCAGGGTTCATTCGAAGGCCCCTTTTCCCCCCTTCTCCCCCTCTGGCACCAAATTTTTCTAGAATTTTTCCCTTCAAAGCTCGATTTTATGATGAAAATGGAGGAGACTTCATAGAACCAACTGGATGATGGTAGTCCTCAAAATGAGCTATCCATTGAATATAATTTTAATATGTTTTGGTTTTATTATGTATTTTATTTTTTAGTTTGATTAAACATAGGTTTTTCACCAAAAAATCAAGCTCATATTTTTTATGTACATGTGGAAAAATAGCATATTATCAAAATAAAATTCTAAAAAATATGTGTAGGCTAGGTATTGATGTCATTGATCTAGTAAAAAAATTGAATTTTGATACACACAAAAAAAATTATGTTGTATATAGTCTGCTTATGTCTAAATTGTAATTGGGGTGACTTTGAAACTTGTTTAAGGAAAAATTATTCAATAAAACACTATGAAACCAAAGGAAAGGGAAAAATTTCGTAACTTTACAAATCTAAATTGAAAAAATAGAATTTTATCCTTCATAAAAAAAAATCTATTTGTATACAGTAAGAATCACTCCTTACAAATGGTGTTTACTGATAAAAAATAATTTTTGAAGGATATGGAAAAATAAGTGCAATCTGATTCCAAAAAAACTGAAAAAAATATATTTAGAATCTACAGAAAAAATGTTACAAATCACTAGTTTGCATCATCTTCAAATTCCTCACATTTTAGCCACTATAGGTGCCCGAAAGTGAAGATTTAGTTAGATAAAATCAATTCAATGTCCAATTTGGCCAAAATTTGTAAACCAGTATTGTGGATCACCCTTCTATATATTGATCTAGTAGACCAAATTCTAGATGCAACACCTCTGAACATATATGATCAACATATTTGAAGTGCATAAGTAGATCTTCAACCTAGAATAAATGTCAAACAACACAAGAACACAAAATTGCAACCTTGAACACCAATACAACACACAATTTCATATTTTTATCATTTTATCTCAAAATCACTTGGAAACCAAGCACTAGAGACACATCCTAATCATCTTCAGTACTTCATCAACTAACTCCAACATAGCAACTCAACCATAAATCATAGGCTCTTATCATAGAAACACTAGAGGTTGAAAATAGTAGCTTTACTAATGACAACATAATGCAACTAATCAAAGCATGGATAACATCAACTCTTAAAATTCTTAAAAGAATATAACCCAATAATAGACATCAATGACAATGCAGGATTTTTGACATCAATGACAATAGTAACTTCTCATACTTGCAACACTTGCAGCATTGAATGTATCACCACATCTAATCTTTAGTGGTTCCTTAAGTAGATCTCTCTCTACACATGCACTTGCTCCATCATGCTCCCCTTTTCCATGCCCAACTTCAAAAAACTCCAAATATGAGGTATGCCCCTCTCTACATGAATTATCCTCAACTAATAAAATATATGAGTATTCTTGAATTGATCAGTATAATTATTTGACCAAATGAGATGTTGAACCATTTTAATATTATTTTCCTTTAAGAACTCAAAAAAATTGAAAACTATATTGCACCTACTCTAATGATTGAGATTGATCATTGCTCATGTAAAAATGGTACACCTTGACTATCTTCTTATTCTCTTCTATACTATTAGGGGCATGTTTTTATGTGATGTGAACAAAACTAACAATATGAATTGAATTGTAATATTGATATAGGGCTTCATTTTGTGATCTTCTTATTCTCTTCTATACTATTAGGGGCATGTTTTTATGTGATGTGAACAAAAATAACAATCTGAATTGAATTGTAATATTGATATAGGGATTCATTTTGTGGTTGTAATGTGTAGTCTTTTGCAAAATTTACTACAGACATTATATTTCTAATCGGGAAAAAATACTTACACATCTTGCAATGTTGATGTAACCATTTAGAATTGTGGCTATGTCTTGGATAATTGTAAAAAATAATTTTCATAAAATCTTGAATAAAATCAGCAACACTTACTTCTCTTGTAACCAACTCAAATCTATAACCTTCATGACCACTCTTCAAATTATATTTCACTATCTAAAATATCTTTTTCTCGACCATTTTCTTTATTAAATTATGCTTGGTTCCCTCATAAATAAATGAAATAAACTTTTATAAACCACTACATTGCAAACACTTTTCATTTACACAATATTTTTTATAGAAAATGCAGCCATCATCTCTAGAACATAAAAACAAATCTAATAAGTCACTTGATGACCTTGGTAATTGCATTACACCACACTCTTGTAGAATTTCTTTAGTATGCAAAGTTGAATGAATATTGCATAATAGTTCATGATACATAGAAAACTCTACATGTTATTTGTAACAACATGTATTGTGGATTTTGAGAAGCACACAATAAAATGGCTTACAATATTTGCATGCCCTTTGTGAGATTTTCAAATTTGAATATGTTTCACAAAAAAAATTGTACAATGTTGTTTGGCTAAGTTCTAATAAATGTTTTAGGATGTGGTGTGTGGTCTTTAACATAAATTATTAATTTTAAAATATATTTTACATTTGGTGATACTCTATATTTAAAGTGTCCAAATTCTTGAATTTCATCCTTTTTGGTATTAGTTAGCTTCTTATCAACTTGTGGACGCCTACCACTAAAATCCTAAGTATCATTTTGAACAGGGCTATCTTGTCTTGATCTTATTGCTAGAGTTGTTGACAATGTCTTATGATCTACCCTTAATTCACCACATGTTTGCCTCAATGATTGAATCTTTCTTAATTGATTGATTACTAAAGAGGTTATTATTATTGTATGAGTAGCTCTCTTATCATTTTCCTTACTAGTATTTCCAATATAATTAAGTGTATTAAAAATATTTTTAAACAATAATGTTATTTTGATTAGAATTTTTTTTACATGAATCTTCAATTTATTTAGTAATGGTCTCATTTTATTTGACTTTAGATGTTAAATAAAAATTTGACATTGTTCAATTAGTGTCTTATTAGAAAATTATTGATTAAAATTTTGGGTAGTCCACAACTAAATGGTTCGTGATGGCCTTTTTCCTTCAATTTTTTATTATGTTCTCATCTATTTCAAATAACCATTTTCGGGTTCTTTAATATTTTGTATTTTAATTGGATTCATTATAAAAAGATGGATTTAGGATTTCAATTTTTTTTCACAAAGGTCCTCTCTTTGTATGTAATTTTGAGATACATTAACTTACATTGTTTCATGTGTGTTATCAATTTCATTAATACTATGAATGATTGGATTATGGAGCACAATTTTAATTTCATGGATTTCATATCCACATTTTTCAAGAGAATATTGATGTATTTCTTCTTCATCATCTATGATGTTACTCTTATCAATGGGTTTTTCATCACTTTTGTAATATTGTCAATTTCATGTTCAACATTTTAATTTTCCATTTCATGTTCAACATTTTTAATTTCAATTTCATGTTCAACACTTTTAAATTGAATATCATTGTCACTTTCAATGTCATGTAAATCTAAATAAGAGCCTTCTCCCTAAAGATTATTTGAAAAACATTTTCTTTCCACCCTCTTCCTTGATCTATCTTTGTCCCTACTTTCTTCAATTTTCTCAACTTGAAATTTCCTCTTTTTTTATCTTTAGGATAACTATTGCTTCCCATTATTTAAAAAAAACAAGTACCTTGATGATTGACAAAATAAATTTTGTGCCAAAGAGTGAGAAAAAGTAAAATTTTGTCTTCATTGGATATAAATTACAACATTCCCAACACCAAAGAGTATGTGGGGATTATTGGAACACCCAAAAATAGAAAGTGGGCCATTTTCTCCACTCAAACAAAATAGATATATGTTATATTAAACAAAAAATGAATTTATAGAAATCAAATATAATACATATAAATTATAATATTATATGTACTATATTATAATATTTATACAATATAATATTATAATATTATATGTAATATATTTTAAAATATATTATATTAATATGTTCTAATATATATTATATACTATATTAATATTAATATATTATAGTACATTAGGTTGTATTGTAATATTATAAATGGGATAGGTTGAGATATGTAGAGAGAGAGAGAGGAGGGATGAGGGGGGAGATAAAGGGAGGGGTAGGTGGAGAGATAGGTAGGGAGGGAAATGTAGAGAGAGAGAGGTAGAGAGAGAGGTAGGGTGGGAGAAGTAGAGAGGGAGGTAGTTTGTGTGAGTGAGAGAGAAAGAGAGGGATGGAGGTAGGGAGGGGGGTACAGAGAGAGGGAAAGGTAGCATGTGAGGGATAGAGGGAGGGGTAGGTCAAGAGAAGGGTGGGAGAGGTAAGTATAGAGAGAGTGAGAGGTTGTTAGGGTGGGGAGATAGAGGGAGGTAGATAAATAAGGAAGGAGGGAGATAGAGAGGTAGTTAGAGATAGGTAGGTAGATAGAAATAAAGGTAGGGTGGGAGATATAAATAGAGAGGTAGTTCTATGTGTGTGTGAGAGAAAGACATGCAAAGAGAGAGATAGGGAGGGAGGGAGAGGTAGAGAGAGAGGGTTGTAGAGGTAAGTATAGAGAGAGTGAGAGAGAGATAGGTGTTGAATTCAAAAGAAAACTAAGAGTGGGGTGAACTAGATGTACCTTAGAAATTCAAAACCATCACAAACATTTAGATTCACATTCATTCAATTAACCCTTAATCTATTATAATGATTTAGCATGGAAAGAAAACAATAGAAACTAAATCAAATAAACCATGCATAAGAGAACACTATATTTACATGAAAAACTCAAGATGGGAAAAACCACTGTGAGAATTATCTCACAATATAAAGTAATATCAATAGAAAATACAATAGGTCTCTCTATCAGAGGGATCACTCCCCAAAGAAAGAAAGGCTCACTAAAAAAGGCTCACTGCCAGAATAGAAAATAATATAGAGGAATACTACAAAGAGAAACTCATCTCAATGCAATAGATAAAACCACCACAGTATCACCAAAACCTTTGTATCTTAACTGAATAATTGTAGACACCTTCTACTCATTACATCCAATAATCTAACACATGAAATCTGACATTGCACTTCTCAAATTCACACTCTAAAACTATGTAATTCACATCATTGACATCACACTTATCTATCTTCATATCCCTCAACAACTCAATTCATATTTATATCATCTTCAACCTTGACAAAATTCTCCAAGGTCAGCTATGCACCTCAACCATGCAAATTCAAATAAGGTCAGCAAGTGAAGGCAAACCATACCACTCCTTATTTGGGACCCAAATATATAATACCATGCTACAACATGCTTCTTAAAATAATAAAAATCTACCACAATTAGTGTAAACACTAAGGTTAGTTGTTGCCCATATAAACACCATTAATTTTTTAAGTAAATGCTTCCTTTGATTCAAAAATAACTCACACAAAACAAATGTCACCTAAACACAACCTAGACTATTCCACAAATACATTAAAACCCAAAAAAATATTTCACTTGAAGAATGTACACACCTAGTACACTCAAACATTTTTTCCATACATTGCAATGCAAGAAATTGTCTTCTAAATCACCAAACCTCAAACAACTTCAACTAAAGAAATATACCAACACTATAAACACACCTTTTAATCCACAAGACTAAAATCATTTTTTTAAGAAATGTGAAGCAAAAAAAAATCTCCCATATGCCTTCACAATACACTATTCACACATTTGTGAACACAACTTCTTATGCACAATGATTCGAAACACTAGATTACAAATAAAACACCTCTGATCAAAATATCTTACATGCATAGGCAAACCTTCAACCTAGAAGAAATGCAAAGTGACACCATAACACTACTCTTCAACCCATAACACATTGTAACTCATTGTTTCCTCTTTTATCAAATCTTCTCAAAATCTCTTGGAAACCAAGCAACAAGAAAAAATTCTCATCATTTCCATCACTTCCTCAACCATAGATAGAATATTATCAAAAAACACTAGATTTTGACACCAGTAGCTTACTAATGATAACATAATGCAACTAATCAAAGAATCAACAAAGAAATAATATATACAGTACCGAAAACTAGACATAATTTTTCAAAAATATTCTTCTCATACACTTGACACCAATGACAACACCAAATACTCATACTTGCAACGATTTCCCCCTTTATAATTGATGGCAACACATGATGTGAAAAATCATCAACAACAACAACAATCACAACAAATCTACTCCATACTTATTTCCTTTTCTCTTTTTCTCAATACTAACTCTCCCTTATTCAACTATACTATTCGCTCCCCCTTTCTCAACTGGCAATTGGACATTTTTCAGATGATCCTTTCTCCTCTTTAACTAACTTCTTTTTTCACATGACTCTTTCTCCCCTTTTGACATCAATAGAAAAGAACAAAATATTTGCATCACTTCTGTTTCTTCTTTAACATCAATCCAACTTCTAACAAGTGACTTTAATTTACTACTCAGTATGCTCCCCCTTAGGATCACAAAATGTACTACACCAATTAGAAACTATTGGATAATGACAACTTATAATTCCCTTGATTGCAACAAACAATGTTACTATCTACTCCCCCTAAGAGGTAGCCACCAACATCAGTCTAGACCAAAGAATGAATCTTGAAATCCATTGGAATGATGCATCTCCTTATGCATCTATTTCAAAGAAGGAGGGGAAATAACCCCAAAATTCTCTTAGAGATACTCAAATACATCCTTAGGAAGAGCCTTAGTGAATATATCAACAACCTAATCCTTTATAGCAACATATTCTATCTAAACTTTAATATTCTCTATAGCCTTTATTCTCAGAAAGTGATATTGGATTAAGATATTTTTTGTCCTTGAATGCATTACCAAATTCTTTCAAATATTGATAGCACTTATATTATCACAGAAGATAGAAATTGGTTCATCATATACCACCCTAATATCCTTCAATTTTTTCCTCATCCATAACACTTATGTGCAACAAGATTTTGTTGCAATTTATTCTACCTATGTAATAGTTTAAGATACTAGAATCTTATTTCTTTCTTAACCATGAAACAAATCTACATCTAAGAAAGAATGAACCACCACTTATACTTTTCTTTTCATCCACACAACCAACCTAGTTTGGATCTATTTAATCACTCAGAGTAAAAGTGGTATCCTTTGTATACCACAAGCCATGATCTGAAGTGCCCTTCAAGTATTTGAATATCCTCTTCACTACTGCAATGTGTGATTCTCTAGGATCTTCTTTAAATATTTCCACAAGATAAACTACATGCATGATATCCAGTCCAGTAGAAGTTAGAAATAGAAATACACCAATCATTGATCTATATTTTCTCTTATCAACCTTAGGAGATTCATCATTATTTCTCAACATGCAACCAATAACCATAAGAATACACACCTGTTTAGAATCTTCCATTCCAAACTTTTTCATCATTTCTTTGACATACTTTTTATTGTGAAATAAAAATAACTTTATCTATCTTAGTTATATGTAATCCAAGGAAGAAATTCATCTCCCCAAACATAGACATTTTAAACTCTTTCTACATTTCTTCTACAAACTTCTTGCATATATCTTTATTGCCACCAAATATTATATCACCAACATATACAACCATAATCAAGATTTTATCTTTTTAAACTTTAAAGTGAATATTGATATCTACAGTAACTTTATTGAATTCTTGTTGTATCAAATACTTGTCCAATCTTGAATACCAAGATCTAAGAGGTTGCTTCAATCCATATAATTCCTTCTTTAATCTGCATACCATATTTGATTTGTCTGATAACTAAAATCCTTTCGGTTGTTCTATGTATACCTCATCTTCCAATTCTCCATTCAAGAAATTATATTTCACATCCATTTAATAAACTTTTAAATCCTTATGTGTTTCAAAACATTAAAAAACCCTAACAATTTTTGTTCTTTCCATTAGAGGAAATGTCTCCTCAAAATATATTCCTTCAACTTGTGATTATCCTTTATACACAAGCCTTTCCTTGTTCATTACTACTTCTCCATTCTCATTCGGTTTTTTTTAATACCCACTTGGTTCCAATTACATTTTTGTTTGTTGGTCTTGGGACAAGCTCCCAAGTATAATTATTCTCAATTTGCAATAGTTCTTCTTCCATAGACTTGATCCAATGTTCATCTTTGCATGCCTCAATCACTATATTAGGTTCAACTTCAGAAAGTAAACAAAGATTTACTTATTCTTCAATAACTTTCCTTCTTGTTAGTAAACCATAGCTCTTATCTTCAATGATTTTATCTTCAAAATGATTCTTCTACACATACTTAATATTTTTAAGAGTCTTTTATGGATCTTTTTCTTCTCCAGTTTGTATTTCTCTTTCTCTTTCTTATTCTTTGCAAGAAGAATCATCTAATTCATATCTATATATCATCGTTGAATTATTCTATAAATCTTCATCAACTTTGACACTTTCACTCTCAACAATATTTCTCAATCTCTTGTTGTAGCACTGGTAGGTTTTTCTTCTAGTAGAGTATCTAAGGAGGAAACCTACATCAGATCTTGCATCAAAATTTCCTAAGTTATATTCATCTCTTCAAATATAACATTTTCTTCCAAACACTTTGAAGTATTTGACAATAGGAATCATTCCATACCACAACTCATCTTAGGAGACTTTGTACTATTTTCTCTGGCTTTAACTCTATTATGTATATGAAGAACAATATGAAATTCTTCTCTCTAGTAGACTTTCAATAGATTTTCCTCTTTCATCATTGTCCTTGTAGCTTCTTGAATAGTCATATTCTTTCTTCAACTTCTCCATTTTTTTAAGGATTCCTAGGGGAAAACAAGTGCCTCTTTATGCCATGATTCTCACAAAATATGTTAAACTCATTGGAGGTGAACTATCCACCTGTGTTAGACCTCAAAAAATTATTTTCATATCCATTTCATTCTCATCCATAAGTTTGAATGCTTTAAACTTGTCTAGAGAGTTTTATTTTTCTTTGAGAAAGGTAACCCATTTCATTCTAGAATAATCATTAATTAATAGCATGAAATATCTATCACCTTGAAGACTTCTTATTCTTGTAGGATCACAAATATTTGTATGGACTAATTCCAATAGTCTGACAGTAGATTGTTCTTTGATTTTGAAGCTTCTTCTTTCTTTCTTTCCAATTTGACATTCTTTATAGCCAACATTGATATGCCTTGTAATATTTGGTAGATCTCTCATAGACTGAACTAATTATTACTAGGTTATCAAATTTTATGTGACATGTCCTCTTGTGCCATAACTAGTAATCATTGATCTAACCATTAGCACCCTTGAGCTAATAAACACTTTCATCTATCCTTTTTCCAAAAACAACCATAGTTTCAGATCCTCTTATCATCTCATATCCATCATCTTAAAACATAATATTATATCCATTCCTGCACATTTTTCCAACACTCAAGAGGTTATTCCTTAAACCCTTAACATCATAAACATCATCAATATTATGCTTGCCATCAAAAATAATAGAACCTTTTCCGCATATCTTAGCAGATGTATCATCACCAAATCTAACACATCTTCCATCATACTTTTCAATTTTAAAAAACTTAAATTTGTCATCAGTCATATGATTAGAGAATACACTATCAATGATCTAGTAGTTCTCTTGTCTAGCATGAAAATCAGATACCAAAGTACCTTCAGTCTTATCCTTTGTCTCTGGAGGAATTTCCTTTATGCATCTCTTAGAGTTAGCAGAAAGAGATTCATATTTTAAATTCATGTACAAGAGTTCATCATCTTCATCTCCATAATTAGATTCATCATTAGAAATACTTGCATATTCTCTAACATAATAACTTTTCTTAATCATCTCATCTTTGTTCTCCTTATTTTTATTATTCAAAGCTATGTTTGGATATTTTGAAGGACCTATATTTCCACAATTGGAACACTTTAAAGGTAGATTATCATTGTACTTACCAGTACCCTTCTTCATTCTCCTTACAATGTTAGCTTCTATATCATCAAGAGCTTCCTGATCTGATTCCTTGATCTCCTCTCATTTACCATCCTTAAAAGAAGCCTCAAATTTTGCACCACTATTTATTCCAAATTATTTCATCTCAAAATTTGTTAAGGAACCATACAACTGATCTTTGGTATATTGATTCAAATTTTAAAATTCCTCAATAGTAGATACTTTATGACTATAAGATTTAGGAAGAGTTTTAATAAAAATTTTTACCACTTCTAGTTCTTTGATTTTTCCGCCAAGAACTTTGATGGAGCTGACAAATTCATCTACCATTTTCTTATAGATTGTAACATTTTCATGTTCAGACATCCACAGGTTCTTAAACATGATTTTTGGATTCTGCATCTTAGCTTTGTTAACATTATCATCTCCTTGATAAAAAATTTCTAACTTTTCCCAAATTACTTTAGCATTTTTTAGACTCATCACTTTCACTAATTCAAAATTTGTAAGAATATTTAAGAGATAATACCTTTCTTTACCATTGGTTTCATAGTCTTTGATCTCATTATTAGTACTTGGACCATTTGTAGGTTTAGTGTATCTATTCTTAATAAACTTTCAGACATCGAATCCAAGATAAACTAGATAACCTTCCATCCTTGTCTTCCAAAATGAATAATTTGTTCTATCAAACATAAGGATATCTTAATTGTGTGCCATAATAGATCTATAGAAGTTGAAAAACCAACTTTACAGTGCCCAAGAATCACCTGTCACATGCAAGAGATATTCAAAACAACCAACAAGAGATGTTTTGTAAACCCTCAGAGCAAATATGTGCAAGCTAAAACCAGAATAATATTATTGAATGATATAATGACTACAATGTGATCAATGCTTATGATGAGATCAAGAAAACCTAAAATTAGGAAACCCTAGTGTGCACACTTAATAATTAATAAATAATTATTAATGTGCCTAACTTCAGCTTAAGCAACCTAAAGGAATAAGTGAATTAATTAATTAATCAATATGATTAAATTAATTAAGTGTAATAACTTATTACTCTAACACCCCCCCTTAATATAAACTTAGGGAGTAGCTAAAACACTAGGAAAAATATGCATGAAAGCAAAGATGGGTCATGGAAACAAAGGCCTGATTAGGTACCCAAGTACAAATGCAATGCAAACTAAACTAGCTGGGGTAAAGGAGAAAACCCAGTGGGAGCAAAAATCCTCCCCAAAATATAATGCAAAGAGAAACTAAGTGATGAAAGATTGAGGACTCCATAAGACCCCACAAGAACACCATACATCACAAAGATACATGAAATAACCCCCCTAGAAGAGAGGAAGAAAGAGACCACAGATCCCCGCCAGAATGAAATAGCCCCAAAAGAATTGAAGAAACTGCATCTCCTGAAAGAAGTGAGAGGGAAGAGGTCGAATGAAAGAAATATCTTAAGGTGAAGTGGGTGTAGCCCAAGATGTCTCCACAGAAGCAAGTGTGACCTCAAAAAATGAAGAATTATAAGTGTGTGAAGACTGAATAGGAACCTCAAAAGATGGATGATCAACTCAATCCTGCTACACTGAAACAAAAGAAACCACATTTATAGTCATAGAAGTATCAACAAATGCAACAAAAGGTGGAGGAGATGGAATGGATGGCTCAAGAGTAGGATCTGAAGTGAGAACTCCAATATTCAAGTAGCCAAATGTCTCCTCTGAATGATGATTCACACTAGAAGTGTGATGAACAATTGTAGGAACAAAAGCACCATCAGTAGCAAAATCTACAAAGGAATACAATCAGGATGAGTGATCCACCACCCTAGTAGAAATAACTTCTCTACTCTCCAAGTCTCTGATGATAAATGAATTAGGTGTGAAATCCACATACCTCCCATTGCCTCCATGTGTGATTTGATATATAGAAAGAAGGTTGTTCGTCAAATGAGGAACACACAAGACATCCTGAAAAGTGTTGTCCCCAAAAATAATAGACCCCTTCCCTGTAACACTCATGTAAGTATTGTTTCCCATCAAAATAGGAGACATAGTGTGAGACTCAAAGGAAGTGAACATAGACTGTGTAGAAGCCATATGATGAGATGCTCCTAAATCTAGAAGCCATCTCCTTGATCCAAGACTTGAAGAAGCATAAAGATCATGTCCCTTCATATCTAATGATGTATGTAAACCAATTGTGCCCCTATCATGTTGTACTGAAGAAGAAGAAGAAGAAGAATGATGGGAAGGAGATGATGCAGACATCCTAGAAGGAAAATCAATCTGATGTTTCTGAAGAAGATTCTTCAACTCATCAATGTCCTTCTTGTAGCAATTATGTTTTGCATGTCCTTCTCTCTCACAATATGCACATGGTCCCTTGTCCTTCCTAAATGATTTACCTTTAGAAGAGGATGATGAATCTAAGGACTCCTTTTGCTGCTCATAAGATTTGGAATCCTTTTGTTTTTGTTTCTTTCCTTTTCTTGTAAAATCCTTCTGATCTCTGGGCTCCTGTGATGCAATAAGTGCATGTGATGAAGAGGGCTTCAACTTTCCCATATTGGCCAACTTGGCTTGCTCTTGAGTGAGAGAAGATGCAAAATCATCAAAAGAAGGCATAGTAAATATAGTACCAAGTGTATCGCTAGTAGCATAAAAGGTAGAAAAAAAAAATTGAATAATCTAGTCCAAGCATAGAAAGAATGGACAATATCAACTGAGAGTCTTCCTTTTGAACACCACACTATGACAACTACAAATCTAAGTGACTTGAGTTTGGTGAAAAACTCCTGGATGTTGTCAAAATCCCTAGGATTTAAGCCAATAAGCTCATTCTCTAACTGAAACCCTCTCAAAGTATCCTGCTTCCCAAACAAAGATTGCAAAGTAGTCCAAACCTCATGGGGTGTAGTGGAAGATTCAATATGAAAGTAAGGTCAGAAGAAAGAGAAATAAATAATGTACCATAAGCTTCATCACATCTATTAAACCACTTTCTCTTTTCAGTAGCACTTGTAGGTTCAATTTTTGTACCCATGGTTACCCTATACAACCCTTTGTGTTTCAATTGAATCTCCATTTGTTTTTTCCAACAAAGATTCAGATCCACATTAATTTAATTAACCCTTAATCTATTATAATGATTTAGCATAAAATTAAAACAATAGAAGCCAAATAATATCAACACCATGCACAAGAAAAAGCCGGATTTAGATGGAAAACCCAAGATGTGAAAAACCATGGTGAGGATTAGCTCACAATATAAAGTAATATCAACACCAAATATAGTATAGCTCACTACTGGAGGGATCACTGTCACAATAGAAAATAAGATAGAGAGGAGTGTTATAGAGAGAAATCCTTCTCAATACAACAGATAAAACCACTACAATATCACCAATACCTTTGGAGCATAAGTGAAGAATTGTAGATACCTTCTACTCACTACATCTAACAATCTAACACATGAAATATTGCACTACACTTCTAAAATTCTCACTCTAACACTCTGCAATTCACATCATTCACAACACACTTATTTATCTTCACATCTCTCAATAGCTCAACTCATATTTATATAATCTTCAACCTTGAAAATATTCTCCAAGGTTGGATATACACCTCAACCATGCAAATTAAAATTAGGTCAACACCAAAAAACTTTTGTGGTGGATAGAAGTGAAGGTAAACCACACCACTCCTTATTTGGGACCCCAATCTATAATACCACGCTACAACATGCTTCTACAAACAATAAAAATCCATTGTAATTAGTGTAAACACCAAGGTTAGTTGTTACTCATGTAAAAATAAATAAACTCTTAAGTATATGCTTCCTTTGATTCAAAAATAACTCATAGACAACAAATTTCACTTGAGCACAATTTGAAATATTCTATAAATACATTACAAACTAAAAAACTCCTTTACAACATCTTTCACCTAAAGAATGTACACACCCAGTACACTTAGAATTTTTTTCCATACATTGCAACTTAAGAAAGTAACTTCCAAAGCACCAAACTTGAACAACTTTGACTAAAGAAAGATAGCAACACTATCAACATTCATGTAGATTTGCAATACTTGAAACCAAATTATAGAGAAAAATGGAGCAAAAACATTTCTCGCATATGCCTCTACAATATACTATTCACACATTAGTGAACACATATTATTCTACACAATGATCCAACACATAGAATTGTGAATACAACACCTCTAAAAACCTCCGATCACCATCTCTAAAATTCATAGGCATATATTCAACCTAGAAGAAATGTGGAGTGACACCATAATACTACTCTTCAACCTAGAACACTGCTACTCACTATTTCCTTTTTTTATCATTTTTTTTCAAAAGCACTTGGAAACCAAGCACAAAGAACACATCCTCATCATCTCCATCACTTCCTCAAACATAGAAAAAATCTTATCAAAGCAACACTACAGGTTGACATCATTATCTTACTAATGAAAACATAATGTAACTAATCAAAGCATCATCAAAGCAACAATATAGATAGTACCAACTACACTTACTCTTTTAACAATCTACTTATATATTTGACACCAATGACAACATAGGGTTGTTGACATCAATGACAATACCAAGTGCTCATTATTTCAATATTAGGGTGGGATATGTAGAGGGATGGAGAGAGAGAGAGGGAAGGATGGAGAGAGTGAGGGTAGGTGGAGATATTGGTAGGGTTGTAATGATAGAGGGAGTTGAGATATAGAGATAATTAGAGAGGGATAGAGGTAGGGAGGGGACATAGAGAGAAGCAGAGAGGGAAGGAGAGAAAGAGAGGTAGAGAGATAAAGTGGGAAGGAGGGACAAACTAAGAGACAAGAATGTTAGGAGAGATGGTGGGAGAATAGATAGAGAGATAGAGAGAGGAGAGAGAGATAGAGGTAGGGAGGGGAAGGGAGAGAGGTAGAGAGGGAGGGAAGAAGGTAAAAATGGATGGATAAGAAGGTTAGGATGGATGATGGAATATGATATATATATGTATATATAGAGACAGAGAGAGGTTAGTAGGGATGGTGTGAGAGGAGAAATAGAGGGAAGTATAGAGGATGACAGGGGAGGGAGAATTATTTAGGTAGGGTGGGAGGTATAGATGGATGGAGAGAGGAGAAAGGAGGTAGAAAAGGAGAGGTAAGGTGGAAGGAATAAAAGGAGTGGTAGGTAGAGATGAGTGGAGAGGGAAGAGGAGAGAGGTAGAGAGAGGGGGGAAGTTGGGAGGGATGGAAGGATAGGTAGAAAGGGAGTCAAGGTGATAGGGATTAAGGGAAAGGTAGGTAGAGAAGGGTATTTTGAGTGGATATAGAAAAAGTGAGGGAGGGATGGAAGGAGGGAGGGGTAGGTAGAGAGAGGTAAAGTGAAAGATAGAGAAGTAGGTAGAGAGAGAGGTAGATATAGAGACAAATTTTTTGTTTATGTGTGAGAGAGAGGGAGGGAGAGGTGGATGGAGGGAGATAGGTAGAGAGAGAGGTGGTTTGTGTGTGTGTGAATGACAAAGGGATATTTGGAGAAGTAGATATAAATAGAGTTAGAGGTAGGGTGGGAGAGGTAGAGGGAGGGAGAGAGAGGTAAGAAGGGAGATAAGGAGAGGTAGGGAAAGAGGGATAGAGGTAGGGAGTGAAAGAGAGAAGGAGGGATACTAGAAGAAGTAGGTAGAGAGATGTAAGGTGAAAGAAATAAATAAAGGTAGGTAGATAGGGAGACGTAGGGTGGGAGTGGTAGAAAGAAAGAGGTAGTGTGTGCATGTGAGAGTGAGAGAGTGAGAGAGAGGATGGCATATGTAGGTATAGAGAGAGTGAGAGAGAGGTAGGGTGGGAGAGGTGGAGGGAGGAAATATATAAAGGGAAGGAAGGAGATAGGGAGAGTTAGGGTGAGAGGGATAGAGGGATGGAGAGAAATATGGAAGGAGGGAGAGGTAGAGAGAGATAAGGCTCAAGGAATAAATAGAGGTAGGGTACGAGAGGTAGTATGTGTGTGTGATTTGAGAGAGAGAGATTGAGAGAGAGGATGGTAGATGTAGGTATAGATAGATTAAGAGATAGCTAGGGTTGGAGAGGTAGAGGGAGGGAGAAAAAGAGAGGGAAGGATGGATATAGGGAGAGGTAGGATGGCAGGGATAGAGGGAGGGAGAGAAAGATAGAAGGAGGGAGATAGGGAGAGGTAGGTAGAGATAGGTAAGGTGCAAAGAATAAAGAGATATAGGGTGGGAAAGGTAGAGAGAGAGGTAGTGTGCGTGTGTGTTAGAGAGAGGGTGGGAGAGGTAGTTATAGAGAGAGTGAGAGGGTAGGGTGGGAGAGGTAGAGGTAGAGGTAGGGAGAGAGAGGGGAGGAGGTATATATGGAGAGGTAGGCTGAGAGGGATATATGAAGGGAGAGAAATATGGAAGGAGGGAGATAGGAAGAGGTATATAGAGAGAGATAAGTTTTAAGGAATAGAGAGAGGTAGGTAGAGAGAGGTAGTTTTTGTTTGTGTGTTTGTGTTTGTGAGAGAGAGGGGTGAAGGTATGAAGGAATAGGTAGAGGTAGGGTGGGAGGGAGAGAGGGAGGGAGTGAGGAAATAATAGAGGTAGGTAGGTATAAAGGGAGGGGTAGGTTCAGAGAGAGGTGGGGTTGGAGGGATGGAGGGATGGAGGGAGAGGGGATATAGAGAAAAGTAGAGAGGGATGGAGTTAGGGAGGGGAGGTAGAGAGTATCGGTTGAAGGAGAGATATAGGTAGAAAGTGAGTATGGAATGAGGGAAAAGAGAGAGGTAGATGAAGGTTAAGAGGGATGGTGGGAGAGGAGAGATAGAGAGAAGTAGACAGGGATGGGTGGGAGGGAGAGGTAGTGAGGTAGGGAGGGAGGGAGAGAGGGAGGGAGGGAGAGAGAGAGAAGGAGGTAGACAAGGAGAGGTAGGTAGAAATATAGGTAGGGTGGGAGGGATTGATTGAAAGGTAGGTAGAGAGTGAGAGGGTGAGTGGAGATAGAGAGAAGTAGAGAGGGAAGGGGGGGGGAGAGAGAGAGGTAAGCTGGGAGATATATTAAGGAGAGATAGAGAAGTAGATGGGTAAGAGGAGAGAGGTAGAGAGAGGGGGGAAGGAGAGACAAAGGTTAGGATGGATTATGGGAGAGGAGACATAGAGAGAACTAGAGAGGGATGGGGGGAGGGAGGGAGAGTTAGAGAGGTAGGGGGGAAGGAATAAAGGGAGAAGTATGTAGAGAGAGGAAAGGTGGAAGGAATAAAGGGAGAAGTACATAGAGAGAGTGAGGGGAGATAGAGAGAAGTAGAGAGGGAGGGGGAGACAAATGTAAATAGAGGGGGGAAGGTGGGAGGGAGGGAGAGGTAGGTAGAGAGGTAGGATGGGAGGGATTCAGGGAAATGTAGGTAGAGAGCGAGAGGGTGAGTGGAGATAGAGAGAAGTAGAGAGGGAAGGTGTATGTGTTTGTGAGAGAGAGAGAGATGAATATATTGCTCTCATATCCTTGTAGTTTCATTATAATAAATATGATATTTACTACTCCCTTGCAGTAATCCATCAAATAGTTTTTTATATATATTATATTATTATATACAATATTATTTATACAAGATAATATAAAATATATATATTAAGTATAATATAAATTATATTAATATCAATATATTCTACTATACATTAATTTATCATATATTATATTATAGATATTAATATTTTAAAAATATATTAATATTTATATTAATATTAATATTATAACATGTTAAATTTAATCTATAGTGAACACAAAAAAATAATTCTTAAGTAAAATAAATAGATATCCATTTCTTAACTTAAAGAAATGAATATCCATTTCTTAAGTTAAAGAAACAAATATCCATTTTTTAGGTTTAAGAAACAAATATCCATTTCTATCAGATATCCATTTTTTAACTTTGAAAATAGATATCCATTTGTATGAGATATTTAATTTTTTGACATTTTTTTGGCCTAGGTTATTGACTCAATATTGCTTTTAGATTTGGCTTGGGGCTCTCCAACCTAAAAATCCAATTTCCCTGTGTTTAAAAGGGTCACACTAGTTTTTTAGACTTCACCCTTCATGCTAACAACTTTTTTTAATCCTAATTTGACAAAATGGAAAGGGTTTATTTAGTAAATTGTCAAAATTCTACAAATATAAGATACTCTTTATTTTTAATTTAATATATTATTATTATTGATTTTCTACATGCACTGTGTAAAGTCTTGGTTGAATAACATCTATAACTTTTAAATGGTTACACATTTTTCAGATCCAAAAGATGTGACACACTCTATGCTTCACTTGAACTATATCTTAGAAAAAATTCATAAATTTTTGACCAAGTTAGAGTGCCAGACAAATGGTTTTTAATATTTTAAAAAATTCCTTATCAAAAATTCATAACTAATTATTTACGAGTTGCAAAAAAATTATAAAAAAATGTGTCACATCTAAGCATATTTCCTCTACTTATATTGAAAGATAATTACATTTTTTTAATTTTTTTTCTCATACTTAGAGTGGCCAGACATACACCTACTCCTTTTTTAGAATTTAAAGTAATGTTGCATTGAAATTCTAATTTTAACCAAATAAATTTACTTTTTCCAAAAAAGTCTACTAGCCTACAAACTACATTCAATTTAATATAAATTACATTCCTACATATTTTCCAAATTATGTTAATAACCTATTCAAATTATTATGATAAGTTTCTTAATTCTATTTTTCTATATTTTCATTGTCACTTAAGGGCCTTGTTTGGCCCATCATGATCTTGCACATGCCTTGTCACATACAAAATTGTGCTTTCTATATTGCAAAAAAAAAAAAAAAATGTGCATTTCTAGAAATTTTTCTATCATCAAACTTGAACAATTATAGATTAGGACTCTCAAACACTATAGAACAAATCCAAGTTTTGAAATGAGTGAAATTACCCTACTAGTCTAGGGTGCTCAATGCCCTTGTCTAGTCAATTTTGGCTCAAAATTGGATCACAATTTCATTTCTGTATTTCTTGTATAGTTCTAGATTTTATTTCTATTTTTCTTGTGTTGTAACAATTATTATCTCAATGCATATATTTTTTAATAATAAACTTTCAGAATTTTTGAGTGCTTCGAAAAAATGATGTCTTCTTTGAGATCCTTGGTTGATGTTTCATGCCGTGTTTTTGGTAATGCTTCTCCTACAAGTTGTGAGGCTCATATTTCCTTGTCTCCCAATGCATGTCCTCTAATTGAGGGTATCTTGGTGCTAGATGAAGAGATCATTGGTAGCTCCTTAAATAATACATTAACTACCATAAGAACGAGCATTTTCATTTATCCTTCGTGGATGTCGCCCACTCACCCTCCTTGAAACTCATAAAAGACTACCATACCTTCACTTCATCTGTTATCTTTCTCCCAAAAAGAGAGTTATTTATAATTTATACCTTTATCATTGCATCTAAAAACCCTTTCTAATTCAAATAAAATGAACATATTCCCAAAATTGACCATCCATATTATGCAAACACAAAGTGAGTGATACACCCATTAATCTAGAAAAGTGATATGGTCATGGGTTTAGGATTATTGCTAAACAAGGTTGTGATACAAAGAATGAACATGAAATTCACACTCTTAGAAAAAAACCACAAGATTCTACAAAATGGATTGGTTATCAAGGTTCTCCACCTTTATATAGACATTTACTCTAGATTCAAGGCCACTACCAATTCATGGTTTAGTTTGAGGTGGATTCCTTCTAGCTCTGCATCCTTTATCTGAAATAGAACTTACATTATGCATATTTTTGCAAGGGAAATTAATAATTTTACCACCTATCTATGTGTTGTCTAGGTTTTAAGTCTGGTTCTAAGTATTTGAAATTTTGGGAATCTCTTTTTAATCCAAAATTTTACTATCCTATGTGTTGGTCTTTGGTCAATTTTTTGAACCTTGTTGGTCCACGACCCCATATTCATAGCTTGTTTCTCTGTCGACTTGGTTTTATTTTTGAACTATCTTATTTTAGCATCGATATTTTAACAATTATCAATACTTTTCTAGATACCAGCTAGGTTCTATAACTCACTTATCTTGCAAAGAAGTTTCTTTTCAAAAGGTTATCTTCCAAATAAGGTGGGTTTTTATAGTTTTGAAAAATCCTATCAGAACTCACATCTCTTTTATAACCATTATCGGTTCCGATAAGGTGTTGAAGGCATCATCCAAAGTGAAGCTTTTTGAGAAAAGAAATATAAATAAAGGATGATCTTTTCGGGTTTGATCTAAGTTTTCTAACTATGTTCTCAAAATCCATTCAAATATATGACTTTTTTTAGTGTAACAAGGTTACCCAATATCGGTGCCAAGTGGCATATGTGTTAGACATTAAATGCTAATAGTACTAAAGTGGATGAAATAAATACTCGATCATGCAGAATTAAGGTATCATTTGGGACATAATAATTCTTTTCAAAAAGCATAATTTCATAAACCAAGAAGAAAATATATGCAATTGAAACTCAAATAAATAACTCATGCAAGAATGAGTGGCATATTACCAAGTAAGTAGCATGCTTGATTTTTTCTATAGTAATTAAAGTTTGTTTTCTACAACATAGCATTGTTCAATTATCTTTTTGGGGTGAATGTTTGGGGAAAATGAAATATAAATATTTGGGGCATGTGCATTTGGATGCCTAGATAGATCTTTTGCTAAAATAGGTGATACAAGGTTAGGGCATATAAATCTAGATTCCTTCTAGGAAAGGGTTTGTAAGCCAAAAAGAGACCCAATTATTCAAATGGTAGTGGAAATTGGTCTTTTTCAGGTCGTTGCATTCCTAGTAGCATTACAATGCATAGAGCTTGTGTTAGAATGTATATCTTTTTTTAATCCTGAGATGAGACAAATACACATTGAGGATATCAATTTACTAGTAACCCTAGATAGATCCACCATCAATGGGTGTTTCAGGTTGCTAGAGAAGGAGAGGTAAAAAATAAGTGTGATGATACAAAGAAGGCATGGACTCCATTCCCAATTGGTTTAGGGTATTAGGAATGTAGGTCTCAATCTAATTCCCTTCACTTGAAAAGAGACATTGCAAAGTTCTCTTTTGGCACTTCTAAGAGAAGGTTCCCATTCAACAAAAAAAATTATGTAAGAGATCATTGTTGTGTTGTTGCACAACACACCCCATTTTTCCCCTTGGCAATATGTGCACCCCTCTTTTTTTATTTTTTTTGGCTTCTTTCTTATGATGGCTATGTCTTTTGGATGGAATGGTAAAAGGAATGCCTTTTTCCAATATTCTCGGCCCCTATCTATATTATTGGTCTCTCTAACTTGGAATTCGGGAAATCCTAAGTCCCTTGAAGTTATATCATTTATTCAGGTTCCTGGGTTTATGAGTGTCGAGTGTTAGTGGTCTAATTGTAATTAAAATTGTGTAATTTTTATGTTTTACCCATTATTTCATTACACCATATGAGATTTCACCTGCTTTCTTTTATCCAAGAGCTTTTCCCTAAGTCTACATGTGTCATTATCTATTGACTAAACCCGTTTATTGGTTTCTCTTTCCTTCAACACTAGAGATTGGAAGTTTTGGTAAACTAAGTTCATGTAAATCATATAAGTCTCATTTTTTTTCATTCCCAAGTCCTCTTTGCACCTGATCCCCTTTCACCTAGTAAGGGAAAACCCGACCTGACTTATTTCCTAGAGTCTGATGTTGAATGTTTCATCCTCAATTACAAAGCTATTTTCTCAATGTGTGAGCTAGGAACTTACTCAGTCACTCTTATCCAACATGGAAAATCATGAAACATAAGTGTGTCATGTAAGCTTCATCTATCGCCTTCTTTTTAAAGTTTTTCCATGGTGCAAAAATCAAAGGATCCACAATGTGAACCCTAAATTGCCAAGATTGTAATTTTTTTAAGATAATTAATGCACTATTTTTAAGGAATTTAAGGACACTAGAAAAAAAAATACTTGGTACCACCTTGAGCATGAAATTTATTCTATAATACATCATCGAGTGCAAGGTAATATAATCATAAGTTCACTAATGAATTAAAGCGATAGTTGAGGTGTGTGAGGAAAAGTATCAAGATATCAGAAGGAATGTGATTACCAAAGTCTAATTTTATGTCTGTTCAACCCTGTTATCAATGAAACCAGGTATTATTCTTGAAATTTGTAAAATATTTCATGAATGCTTGATTTTGGTGAAATAATATTTCCTCTAGGTAATTCCAAAATAAAATCTTTGTTTAATTTGATGGGAACTCTACTTTTAGCAAGGAAAAGGTGGTGGGTAATGAATTATGATGAATTACTATGAATGAGTGGTTAGAATAACCCCTATTTTGTATGAAGAGCATATATACACTAATCATGTATGAAATCAAAGGAAACATGAGTACTTCATGGAAGAAACAACCAAAAGAAGAACTTGATTTTTTTATCTCTCAATTAGTGCTCACCTATGGAATTATAATGGACACCCATCTAGGAGGTTTTAATGAGCAAGATTTTTTGTGAAGAATCCAGGAACTAGATGTCTACCAGTGTACTAAAAACATGGTTTCCAATTGAATACACTTGGTGATAGGGTTCACATTAGCCATGGAAGCCCCTAAATTAGTCCTAGAGTGCATGTAGTGGTATAATGGATACATGAGAGTGGTCATAAAGGAATGAAGATTTTATGTAGACCTCTTAGTAGATGGTATTTTATATACATTTGGGCTCCCCATTTTCACTAGAATGAATGTACTAAAAATAGGGGAGTTGAAAAAATCTTATATGAGCATGGAAGCACAAAATAGAAAAGTTATGATGTGAACATGGTTTCAAGAGAAAACATCAAGGATGTCAAAGAACATTGTAAGGTCATTATTCATTCAAGAAGTCTAGGACACGATAACCCTACTGAGTAGAATGGATAGTTGCAGAGATACCAACAATTTTGAACCATGGATGCTTGAAATTATTAGGAAAATAAGGGAAGACCCTATCTAAATCCATTGGGAAATTTTTATTAGTGATAGACTAGATGAGGACATATAGACTTTCCCTGATTCCCAATGGTTCACTATTTCCTCATATGTTGTCTATTATTGTGCCCTAAGAGCTAATGTATAGAGATTGAATATATTGGGAGCATTGGGAAGAGAACCAAGAAACAAATTAATTTACCAAAATTTTCCATAAGTTACTACTGCAAGGTATAAAGAATACTATTGTAGGGTAAATGATGTCTTTTCCATTAAGCTGGTAGGATTAATGGAGGGAGATAAAGCCAAAAGATTGTCCCGCTAAGTACACGATGCTATTTAAACTAAAATATGTTGGCTCATTTTGTTCCCTATTTTCACTTATATTAGAACTAAAGGATTCATTGGTTACCCCATTAGGTTTCCCAAGTATCCCACAAATAAAATATTATTGCTTGAGTTTGCAAGTGAGGTAATACCATCTCATAAAGTATTTCTACAGCTACACAAAAAGGGGGTAGTTAAATTTATTATTTCTATTGGAAATCATAAGTGAATCTCTATCAAAATATCCAAGGTGTGTGAAGATAAACTGAAAGCATATGGATTGGATTTCTCCATGTTTAGGAGAAATAATTATGATCCATTGGACTAGTTGGCTAAGTAGGTAGACATGAATAATTCTTATGAGCCCCACTTGGAGGAATTTTTGCATGGTTGTGAAGATGACCATGATGTGAGGAAGTGTTCCTACCAAAGGTTTTTGCTAGCCCAAATAAAGGCTTATGGAATACATGATGTTCCTAAATAGATGGATGTTGATAACAGGGAGGTAAATAACCCCTCTTATGAATTAGAAATTTAGTATATGATGAACCTGTCCTAGAGATATATTGGGGACAATAGGAGGTAATAACCCTTGAAATTTTTTCTAGGAAAGTGTTGGAATATAATCAATCATGGATTGTAATAACCCAAATTATTACTTAATTAATATTATTGTAAATGACACAAATATATTCCCAAATTAAAAAGACATAACTAGTGGCTAAAGTCAATCATAGCTACACATGTCCATTTAAAATGATTCAATGATTCATATATTCAATTCAAAAGTAAAATTAAAATATCAAGTTTGACTTTGCTCCTAAGGCCACAATGTCATTACGTTATACACTTTACATCAAATACATGAATGTATTATATCAAGTTACATCTTAGACTATAATAGTTTTTGAAAAAATAAGGTTCTTCCTTGATGCTCACCTCCACTGGTGGATGAGAACATGGTTGAAGTACTTTACCTCCCAACCACAAAGCTTACGCTTACCCAAAATTATTTCAAGTTGAAGAATACCTTACCCTGCATGAAAATTTTAGTAAGAGAACAATCTGCAAGGTGGAATCCGTTGTGTGCCCATACATCAACATATAATTTCTATCTACAATTTAGAAAATAAAATAAAAGATATATGTTATGAATGGTAGAGAGTGATATCACATAGTTCATACATATAAAATGAACTATATTGCTTGGCCAAGCATAATAAGTGTGTTGCAACAACAAAAAACAATAATTTTTAGTCAAGAAAACCTATACTCTCTTAACTTCATCTTGAAACCCATCCCAAAAGGAAAATTTCTAAAATATAGCATCTCATAATAGTTATTTACACTCTAGAATCATCTCCTCTGAAATTATTTAGTCTACTACAGTATCATTGTTATGTTCTAGAATTAGAATATTCTTCACTTATGTGCTTTTTAAAATAAAAGAATCAAACTACTACTTACTCTCTAAATAGAAATCAAATACATGATTCAATTAGAGTAATTGAACAACCAGTCATTCCCATCTCATGACTAAGTCTTACTTTTCAATATAAGCATCAAACATTTAAAATGAATTAAGTAAATGAACTAAAGAAGGTATGCCACAAGTATGTTTATGTACATAGATGAAGTCTACGAGAATACACATATGTGTGCCTACTTAATTTTTATATTTGTGCATACATTCTAAAATAAATCATTAAATTAGATTGCAATCAATAAATAACAATCTATTTGAAATTTCCTTTGTCAAAATAACGAATCCATTTTAAGTCTATATTAACAGCTTCACACATACTATTGTTTCTTTTTCTTTTTCACAAACTGTGGCACTCTACATTTTTGTTTATATATGAACGTTCATCATTTAAACGAAAAAAGTACTATTTCATACTAAACAACTATAGAAAAAGTTGTTTCAAATGGAATTTAATTGTTTACAAACATTTAATGTTGTTCCATTTATCATTTTAATAAACAATATTGTTTCCCAACTACTAGATAAAAAAATAGTGTTGTTTGCAACAAAATATTCACTATTTACATCAAAAGAATATTGTTCCAGACTAAAAAATTATATTTTATGACAGTCAATGTCATTTTCCAATAGAAAATGCAATGTTAGCATATGCTCAAGGTTGTTTTCAAGTTGTTTTGATGTTGAAATATAAAATTTCTAAGTAATATTCATTATTTAAAATAGAATGGAGTTTTATCCCAATGAACAAAAAATGAATGATGTTGTTTGCCTATAAAAATATTGTCTACAACTATCTCATTTATCATTTTCAATCACATCCATTAAATTTCCTCTAACAAATTATTCTAATAGAATGTCCATTGTTCAGCATTTCAATAAACATAAATGATACTAAAATTTCTTGAAAAAATATGAAAGAATCATAAAGAAACTGATTTGACATACTCGTTGCATTGAAACTGGGCAACCATACTTAACTCTAAGGTTACCAGGGTTACTATCTAAACTCGTGTCCTTCAAGGCCATTATCAAAGCCTTCACTAGTCACTCTAGGAGTGATTGCCCCTTACATGACTAGTTCATTCTTCTCTTAGCCAACAAAAGTTTGTGTTCAAGCTTACTCAAAAGACTTGCTAGGTCTATATGATATTCATATTTTCAACATCCAAACTCATATCTATATATTTTCAAACATAAAATCCTATTGATCATGGAGATCGAATCTTACATGGTTTTAAAATGAAACCTAGACTTAATCATTTCATTGTTTCTTCAGATTGATGGCGACCTCTTTATGCAAACAATATTTGAATTCCTAGAAATGAACTTAACCCTCTTACCATTATCGACCTAGCTAATAAATGGAAGTGTGATACATATAAATGAAAACATAGATGATACATTTGAATGTAACACAAAGGATTAAACCCCTTCCCATAGGTTTGGTATTCGAACCATTACAAAACCATATACAATAAAATGCATGTTTGATCAGAATAAAATGATGATAGCCATGATATGTCTAGCATTACCATGCGAGTTTATATGATAGTCACACCATTAAAGTTTTCAAACCTCGGTCTAGCTCTAAAGGTTAGCCGATAAGGCTCCATATTAGACACTTATTATGCAAAGAAGGCCATAGGTAATGCGATCTCAAAAAGGTGGTTGATAAAACACTACATTTAGCTCAAGGCCATACACACAATCATAGAGAAATACTATTTATTGTGCTTATAAAATTTTTATCAAAGTGTAGTGACTACCTGTAATGCCCCGCCAAGTAACCCTAAAGGAAGTTGTAATTAACATCTTAAGTGAACCAATTTTTTTTTTATAAAGTGCATTTAACATACACCCTCACTTACTAATTAACAACAACCTCTAAGGCTACAAGGTTAGGATTACTTCAACCCACACATACATATTACATATAACCAAAGCATTATGAACTTTATGATATAAACATCGTACATCATAAGAATACCACATAACCTAATAAGATAATCAACCAAGATACAATCTCATAATCATTATCTTAATCCAATAGTTACATCACTCATTCCTAGAATGAGGCAATAGTACATAAGATTACAATTACAAAATGTCACCTCATAAACATAAGAGGGATAAAATAACTTATACAAGTTAAAATATTACAATGCAAGAATAACAACAAGAACCGCGAGTTGTCCATCTGGATGTCTCGCCATCAAGTACTGAAGATAGATGGGGACCCAATGGTTTTGGTGCATGTTCCACCCTACCAATGTGGTACCCGAAGGCCCACCCCCCATGCTAGGAGATAGTAAAAAAGTAACATGGACAAACATCTACAATCCACTAACCAAAGGCAGACTCATACTGACTCAAACTGACATAACCAAATAAATGCCATCAATAAGTATAAATCCAGTACAACTCAAGTACAATATTTACATCACTGACATAGGTCACATTCCTTCCAGACATAACATAGATCAAGTATGTTCACAGAACCATACACATAAAATAATTAACAACAGTTGTCCTAAATAGAGTGTCATCATAAGGTTTGTCATGAGATCTCCTCTGGGCATTCTTCATAGGCTCCGGCACAAGTAATCCTGGTGGCCTCAACCGAATCTCGACACTCATAGTCACTCATGCAGAATCAACTACCTCTCACAAGAACAAGATAGTTGATCTTGCCATTCTAGGCCTTCTCACTCATCCCAAGTCTAAATGAGCCCTTGTGTCTCTGAGTCAGGATTAAATTATCTTGATTAGTGTGAACTGCATCCTAATCATCTAAGTATATCTTCTTCAATCATATTAACAAAATAAATATTTCTTTTTAAATCAAGTAATTACTTCTATTAAAAAATATCTTTCTCTATACATTTTCTACACATACTAATCATTTCTTTTAGAACACTAATAATACCCAATTTGCAAACAACAGAATAAAATAAGATAAAATATTATTTATTCTCTCAAATGGATATATACCTTCAATATATATATATATATACTAAATATAAATTAATATATTTAAATATATTTAATCATTAACCTATCTTTTATTCTTTACAGAATATCAAATTGTTTAATTCAAAATAAAATATCCCTTATCATCAATTTTCCAAAATATATGTATATTTTTCCAATTAAATCAAATTAATAGCTGGACCTTTTACACATGAATTTAAATTCCACAGTTAAATTTTAAATTATGCATTCTTTAAATCAAATATTTAACTCCTTCAATTAAACTTTAACATGCCATTTTAAAATAAACAATAATTTCTCCATACATTTATAATTTTAATTCCACTAATCTAATATACAAATTTTATTTAAAATAATATAAATAAATATAATACTTTAATATTATAAATTATAATATAAAATATTATTAAATAATATTTTAATATTATAATAACAATACTTAAAATATTAATATTTATAAATATCAATTTATTATTATTTTATTTTCAGAGCAACCATGAGAAAATAACTTATCAGCAGTCTCATGTTTCAAACATAACTCAAAAACTACAATCTGGGTATTTGTGATTTTTTGACAAGGATAAAAAAAAATTTGAAATGCAAAAACCCTTTAAATTTTCTGACAACCCAGTTTGTGAAAGTGAAGTTACAGGCGACGCAACCAGACCATTTTACCATGAAAAATATAACTATACTGTTGATTTTAAAATCCGTTTTTTAATAATAAACAGAAGGTTTCATTTTCTAAAAACATTATAAATGCATTGTTCAATCTCTATGTTTGATTTCCAATAACAACACAATTTATTTCCCCAAATAGTTTAAATTCAACTGAAGTTTTCACAATTTTCACTCAAGAATTTTCACAAGCAAAGGTTGTAAATTTATTTAATTCTTTTCTTCTAATATCAAATTTATTTTCTAAAACAGATTTAACAAACAAATCTTTAATCACTACTATTTAAAAAAAAAACAATCAAGAACAATAAAACACAAAGAGGAAAGCCTGGTACAAGAAGCTACAGGAAGAGATGAATTTCTGATGCAAGCCTCCTCCAAAGATTTCCTGAATTTTCTTCAATCCTCCAAAGAATCCAATCCAAAATCCAACAAAGGCAAACAATATTTCCTTCAATTAATTCTATAATCAAACTTTCTTCAAACTCTTGTGCAAATTTTCCAAAATTTCTTCCCTGCTGTAAAAATATATTTTTTTTTTCTAAAAGATTTTTCTGCCCTAAAACTAAAACATATATTCTTTATAAATTAAAAATACCTAATACAACCCTAATTCACATTATATGAAAATTAGATATTTCAATTTTTACAACCCTAATTCACATTACATGCAAATTAGATATTAATTTCAATTTCAATTTAAAATGCAATTTCAAATAATAAATTAATTTCCAAAGTTGCAACCAATTTCACATATAAACATTTAATTACAATTTCTAATTTAATTCCCACACGTTGAAATTAAATTCCAAATTTAATTTTAATTCTTTTATTTCCTTTCATTCTCTTGCATCACGTTTAATTAATTAATTTAATTATTTAATAACTAAATTCAACCCCTTGGATCAAATTTAATTAATCAAATAAACTAAATATAATTAATTAATATAAATATAAACTTTTATCCACATTGCATTATTTAAATTAAATAACCATCAACATGATTTAAATGCAATTATTCTAAATATCTATTTCCAAATCAAGAATGTTTCATAATTAAATAACATTAAAGCAAGACAGACAATGACTCGACACACACAAATGATGACACACTAAGGCTAGGGTGTAAACTTGACACATGTTACCTAGCTACTATCTCCCGTTCAACTTAACCGTTGGATCAACATGCTCAAACCTATGAAACCAGGTGGAGTCGATGTCATGTACCTACAATCCTACAACCAAGTAAACAACATCATATAATATATCCAGCATATAATACACATCGTGAAGAAGAAATTTTAGATTCGCAGGGCGTTCGCAGGCGAGTGATGCGAACACGTCCTCTTCACCCATACACTCATCAAAACTGACACTTCCATCATAATTCCAATAATCTCATAATAATATCTCATGCTAACTCTACAACATCATTAATCTATAATGCAAGTGAAACAATAATCAGATAACTACATCCCACAATAATAGTTGTCACTCACTAGCAATCAAAATATCATAACAAAATGTATCCAGTATCAAAATAACTGCAACCAAACATAATATAAAGCAACTTGAACAAGAAGCAAAACGGAGGGGTATTACACTACCACAAGTATGATATGAAAATGATAATGAAATCTATTTTTTTTCTAAGGAAACCAATTTACCTCAAATACCGATCTTTTTAGAAGAAGATTTCCTCTAATTCTTCCACCTCTATGAGCTCTTCTCTTCTTTTTTCCTTGCTGTTGGTCAATTTTTTCCCCCAATTCCCTATTCTTTTTTATCCACTGTCTATTCCAAAATGGAAACAATGTTTCATTTTTGCATGTGGCTAGGGAAATTTCATTATGGCTTCTCTGTCATAGCCACCAGCCTCTATTTTTGAATATTTCCTTAATTTTTTGGCAAGCCATGTCCTTCATGGCTCACCTTCTAGATTTTTCCTGATTTCCACACAGTCCAATATGATATTATTGGTTATCAAATTTGAATTTTAATGATTATAAATATATGTATGTATATATGTGTATATATATATACATATATACATATATCTATATGTATTTATATGATTTCATTCGTATTTATCATTTATGTTATTCATTTCAAATATATACATATATATATATGTATGTATTTACATGTATTTTATACATGTATACATACATTTATGTATAAATTGTTTGTTTGAAGGAGTTTTATGATTTTCATGTGCTTTCACTAAATTAGATAAGAACTTTTATTTCACTTTGAACATCCATTATATGATTTTTACATAATGATACTCTTATCCTTTAATCATCCCTTGAAATACGTACTTTCATTTTCTTCGAAACACAGTTCTTGGTTTAGGTAGAAAAAATTAATCTCCAAGCCATTCATTTTCAGTCATTGAAATAATTCAAGTCATGAAATTATGTTCCTCTATATATGCTAAAATAGTCTAAATACAGGTCAATGTGCCATTTTTGGTGTGTGCACCCAGATTCCAACTGGCTTACCATTCATTCCAGCTAAACAATCCTAATTCAATTGTGCTCTCCTCCTTCAACTTGTCACCCTGCAACTACACACACTTACACTTGCAAAATTTACCAATAACGTTCAATTCCTAACAACATATAAAGAAAATTTTAAAAGATTGCATACTCAGAATTAGTCAACTTCTTTTCATCTATTTTCCAAAAAATTCAAATTTTCCATTTAATATATATTGAATTTCCTCAATAATTCAATTTTCCATATCATAATAAATATGCAATAAAATTGGGTTATGACATAGTTAAATGGGTACCTCTAGGTGATAAGAGAAGCTAGGATGGAACCCACATACCCACACAAAAGAAAGAGAAAAAAATGATGGTGAGTGAATTATGGTATGTTGATGGTGTGGAAAAGAAAAGAAGAGTTGTTGAAATAGGAGCACTTGAGCAAGGTAGAGATGAAATCCCTGATATTCCAAGCCAAGGAATTTTAGTGGCTTCATAACCAGATGATCCAAACAAATAAACCTTGGTCATTCCCACCAATATGCTAGAAACTTTTATGATGGAATCTTCTTCTATGGAATTTCCAAGAGCATAGCTCTTGAATCCAAAAGTAGTTATGAAAGAGCAAGTGTATTCCAGGACAAGGTCAATGTCACAAAAAGTGGCTACTATGTTTACTTCTTTTCCTTTTGTTAGTACAACAACAATGAGGAAAAATCTAGGGGGAACACCCTTGATTATCGAGGAGGATCCAATGGTGACTATAGAACATGCTATGAAGGAGGTAGAAAAACAGTATGCTATATTACAATAGTTTAAGGAGAATAAATATGGAGGGAGCTCAATGATGAAACCTGTGATAGAAGAGTTGTTAGATACTATATTATGTCTAGAGGATAAGGAAGAAACAAATATTATAGTGGGACAACACACCCAAGAGGTGGGAAATATTGAGGAAATTAATCTAGGAAGGTTAGTATCTCCACGAAGAGAAATAGGGGGCAATACAGTGTAAAACCCCATTTCAATAATAGATGAGGAGGAAGAGCACAAGGAAGCACTTGATGTTCATGTAGGTGAAGATAAACCTTTTTTAGGGGATACTAAAACTATGGCCCAACAACCTCAAGAACAAGAGATAAATCTAGATGTATAATCTTCTCAAACCCTAGATAAGTAGTAGGGGAATAGCGAAAATACCAATGCCCTAGGGAAATATGGAAAAATTTCTCAGGAAGGGGTATTGAGAAGGATAGAATAGAATTAGATAATATAAACCCTCAAGAGAGAGAGAAAGGAGAGCCATAACATAATGATTCAAGCCATGGAAATCTAGAGTCCTTGCTGATAGGAGTGGAGAATGTAAAATATTTATGGGTTATGACAAGTAATGATGAAGAGTTAGAGAAGAATGTTCCTAAAAAAATTAGTTGGCAAGAACAAGGTCACAAAGAAGTGAGGAAAGATGAAGAAAAACTTGTTTTTTTAGTTAGCCATTTGGCTCCACCGGTGCAAGTGCAAGTGGAGTTGGTACCTCTTGATTTTGGGATTTTAGTGTAGGAGCTAGAAACCCCTAAGACTAAGTCTAGAAGACAAGAATTAGACATGATGTTAGGTGTAATTTGGATAGTGGGAAGACTCTTCAAATAGCCACCCCTATGGGAGAAAAGGATAAGAATGAGGTAATGGCTAGGGATTATTAGGTCACTACAATAAACCTAGCACATTCCTCACAAGAGAAATTATTGAGAAACAATGAGAATAAATTTGGAAGCTACAGTTGCTTGTATGAGGAAGGATGAATATAAGAAGAGAGAATCGAAAGAATGAGTTTCCCATTTAGAGAATTTTTTTTGAGCTATATCTCATCCCAGTCAGCCCCTAACTGAGTTGCCACCAAATCCAATGATGATGTCAAAAGAACAACTGGATTCCTTTGAAGGGATGAAACATATGATAAATGTGTTTGAAGATTGGATAAGTAATTTTGCGCTACAAGCTTAAGAATCAATAGGGGAGGGAATTGGTAAATGAAAAGAGGTACACCACTGGTTTGATAAGTCTAGAAGACTCACAAATGAGTATAATGGTCTTAGGGAGAAAAATTACATAGAGATGCAGTAGTTAAAGGAAATTCTCAAGCTAGAATTCCAAGAGTTGATAAAATAAAATGTGATTATGAAACAATAAGTTTCGATGTTGGATAAATGGAGATTGAAGTTGATTTGGGAAATTGAAACTTTGTTGCAATGTATGAGTGGATTTTTTTAAAGGTCACCAAAAGGAGTGAAAAAATAATGGATAAATATTTGAACCTCATTTAGATATTGGCACAAAAAAAAATTCATCTCAGAAATATGGAGCAGGATTATGTAGAAATAAAGGAGTTCAAAGGAAGGATCAATAATATTAATGTAGACCCTATTCATTCTTTAAGTTGTGTTCAATTATTAATGAGGTTATCAAATGGAGGAATCACAAGAATAGATATGAGATAAAAAAAATTGTAGAGAAATGAAGTTGTAAAGAAAATAACAAAAGAGTATGCAAAGTAAAAATATAGATGGAAAATGGCACAAAGTGTTCCTAGAGAACACATAAATTGGGTTTTAATCACTTTCCAAGAAAATCAACAAAATAAAGGAATAAACGAGTCTGGAGATGAGGCATCCAGTGAGGAGGTTCTTATGATCGGGTAATGGAAACTCGAGGGTTTTGTGCAGATGTGATGGTAAGTCACTTGAAATTAATCTTGCAAGTTTTTTCCCATAATCAATTTAATTTCGCTAGCTCCAAAGGTTTTGAAGAGTAGTGTTACATTTTGTGTGAAAGTGTCTATGCTCTGAGACCCGAGTGTGAAAATTTCAAGTGTCGAAGAAAGTCAAAGTGTCTACTAACTTGTTCCAAAATATTCTCTTTCCAATTTTCATGTTCTATGTGCTATAGTATGATTCATTCTTGGATTCGCTTTCATGTTTTCTGATGAAACTCCTTATTTTCCTTGTTTTTATAAAAGGCTACGAGTTGTTTTTCTTAATTAAGTTCAAAAATTTTGAAATTATAGAGACCTAAAAAAATTCTAGTTTTATTTCTTTTTCCTTTTCTTTGTTTCATTCCCACTTAAAAACTTGTATGTTCTATTTCAATCTAATTAATATCAAAGCTAATTTAAAGTTATTTCCTAATACAAAATCATATGTAGCTGATTCTTTAAATTTTAGGATTTTGTTGCTTTATTTTAGAATAGATGTTACATATTTTAGAAAATATTTCAAAATGATAAATTCATGGTGTATTATTGTAAATATTTCATTTCCATGAAGTCACAAAGTGATTTATATTAAAATCTACTAATTCTTTGTAAAGTGATTTGAATTCATGAATATTATTGTCAATATTTAGTTTTCATGAAGTCATGAAGTGCTACATGTGTGATAAAACCAAACTTATGTTATGATCCTTTGTACACTAGTTAACCTAAGAAGTTGTAGACCCCTCGCGATTAACAAAAAATTACACAATAAACCCTAAGTGAACCTAGTGCGTCAAGACCTAACATTCTCGATCCTTTGGATCAAACTAAGATTTCCTTTAGATTTAGGTCTTGCTGATGGATCTTTCAAGTAAAGTTAGGTTTCCATGTTCTTTAGTGATAATTTATCTCCTTGTTGGTGTGCTTGTGCAAAACTCGTATCAACAATCATCTTTACCTTGGTCCCAGTTACTATCATATGCCTCACCATGAATATTTTTGGTTAGATTGTTTAGATGAAAATGAAGTAAGAAAAATGGATTGGATGAGACTTTCCTTGGCGTAGATATTCAACTTTAAGTTGGGTTGCAACTGTAGTGATAAAACATTTATCCCTTTACATTTTCTCACTTGTTTAGGCCCTCTAAATTAAATGGACTTAATTTTTCCTAAATTTATTATTGTAAAATGTATTTATTTACATCTTCACAATAATGTTTGGGACCTCTTAATTAATTGAGCTTAATTATTCCTTAATTGGCCCTAAAAATTCATTTATAGGCCTAATAAATTGCATTTTCTGAAGGGGAAACCCGCCGATAATTAATGCCAATACATAACACTTTACCTTGAGCAATGTGTTTCTATGAATACGGACATAGGATTCATTCAACCATGGGTGAGTGTGTCCTCCTTAGGACTTTGAACCATATTTTATATTATGTTTTTGGTGGGATTTTAATGTCTCTAAATGTATATTTATATTTCAAATTTAGATATTTTAATTTTGGGAAATTAAGGATACATACCTATAAATACAAGGTTATTTTACTATGTTTCACCTAGATTTTAAAGTGTTAAATTACAAGAGCTAAGGTTAAGATCAAGAGAATTCAAGAGAAGAAATATCATAGTTTTATTGGAGCAATCAAGATCTAATCATCATGTCAAACTCTTCTTGCATCATGGATTTTTATGGAGCTAACATTGTGATGTAGGTTTCAAGATCCATTCAAGTGTTCAAAGAACTATTTCAAGCAAGATTCAAGATCAAGATCCACATCCATTTCAGCCATTTCATGCAAGTTACAGATCTAAATGATCAAAGTTCATTCAAGGGTTTGTTGAGTGGTAAGATATCTTTTTCCAACCTTCATTCCCTCTTTCATGCATTATTTCAATTCAAGGTTTAATTACAAATCAAGGTTTGGCCAAGGCAAGCCCCCATTCACCAAAAAAAACACTTTCTCTCTTGTATGTGTGATTGTATATTTATAATGAAGAATTCTTGAAGATATTTTGAAGATCAAAATTGAATAAGATGTTAAAGTTGCAAAAGTTATCAAAGTTGTCATCTTCTCAAGAAAACTCAAATCTCGAAGTTGTTTAAGACTTTTCGACACTGAAACCTAGAGAATTTGGAAGTGGAGAGATATGACCAGAGGATCCTAAAATTTGTAGAAAAACCCTCACCCAAGACCCATTTTCCCATGGGTGATTGAGTCCCAAGCAAGCTTCCAGAAACAATATTTTATGAAAGGTACACAAGATTCTCCCCTTCTTCAATCTGCATTCCATTTTTTGTTTCTATCAGCATTGAGTTTAATCTTCAAGATTCAATTGTTAGATGGAATTTTTGTGTTAGTTTACTATTTTTAGTTTTCCTCCCTCAAGTATTGTTTGACCTCTACCCTCGACCTCAAGCATAAAAAAACCTAGAAGATTCCCCCATTGAATTGACTCACCTAAAAGGGCCGTTAGTCAATTATTTGTGGGGATTTAGTTTCGTGAATGATTTTGGGAAGAAAGGTTACCTTAGTTTCTATACTTTGCATAAAACCCCCATTTTCCCACCTTATCATTTTTTGTGAACCTAACTTTTGAGCATTGTAATTTTCTTATTTTGGAGTCCATTTTCAACCCTAGATCTAGGTATTGCATTGATTTGCATCTCATTTATGGTTCTTAATTTGAATTAACTTGCATCTCATTTAGGGTTTTAGGTTTTCATTTTTGTATTCTTTAAAATCTAGAAAAATAAAAAAAAAAGTCATTTTGCAAAACATTTACATAGAATTTCATGATAAGCACTTTAAAACAAAAAATTAAATCAAAATTGCATTTCAAATTAGGTCTCTTAGCTTATCATTTAACATCATTTTTCACTTGCATTTAGACTTCATTTTTTAGAAATCTGAAATTGTAACCACCTATCTCTGTCCAGAATCTGAAAAACCTTAGACACTATCTCAAAAAATTGTAAAATCATTTTTTAAAACCCTAAACTAGGACCCATTCCCCCAAGGGAAAATGAGTCCCTAATTAGGGATTTTTCCTACATTTTTGGGCATGAAAATCTCTATTTTTGTATTCTATTTTGTTGTTTTCAGTTTGTTATTTGAGTTTACATAATTTCTATTTTCTAAAACTAATCATATTAAGGTTAATTTGTCAAAATTAGTACATTTTTTAAATTCAAAACTGTATTTAAACAACATCATTTTTTTGGTTTTTGCATAGTGTAATAAAAAACTTATCTTCTTTAGAATTTGAAATTTTTTTATTTCTTTGCATTTCAATTCATTCTTGCATAATGGACATGTTTATTAGTAATATATGAAAGTCTATAATCTCCTTGGTAGATCTATCAAGTTGTGTTTTTGGCAATGATCCTAATGCAGCTCAACTAACTCCGAATGAATATCCTTGTGAAGTTGACATCATTGGAGAAGATGACGATAGCATGAAAAATTTCATAAACAATTGCCTTAACAGCCTTGAAAACAATGCTTATCCTTCCATGCAACAACCAACACCCCATACTCTTCCACTACTTGATATGTTTTCTCTTCTACATCATGAAATTGAACTACAAACCAAGTATAAACCTACAAACATGAGTGAACCTAGTATCTCTAATGAATTGCATAATCACCCATCTTATGTTAAGAAAGTGACCAACAAACCTATCAACCTAGAAGACACTTATGGCCAAGGTGTTAAGATCTTAACTAAACAAGGATTTGACATAAATAATGAGCATGAAATTCACAAACTCTTAGAGAAACTTCCTATTGAAGATACTAAAGGATTGGGATACCAAGATCAATCCCTCTATATCTTTTAAGGAGACAAATTTCCTCCCTCATTATGATGAATTAATGTCTCACAAGGATGATAGGATCATCTTATGTCCCCCCCCTTCAATGAGCACGTAGAAAAGGTTTTACAAACTCAAGAAGCTAAAATTTCCTTGTCCCATGTCTCTAATTGAAACGCACATACACATACTTTTTAATAAAAGACTCTAAACATTACCACCCATCAGAGAAAATCTAAATCCAAAAGGTAAAAACACAAACATGTCTCATTGTCAATGTGGCCAATGGATTAGTATAGGTTGAATACACTTGATCCATGAGGATCCAAAGCATATTCATGCATCCAATAAGATCAATCAATAAAAAATAAACTAAGCATCCATTAAAACTAACATATTAAATCATGAAAGATTCAAAAACACCTATTCTAATCCATTGAAACTTATCCTATTAAGGGAGTGGTGTCACACTGATGTGGAATGCTGACCCTATCCCAATATCATGGATAAATGAGATTGATTCAATTAGTTTTATTAAATAAAATTGATGAAACCATTGTGAGATGTGTATGAAAACATTATTTAAAGCTAAATGAGTATGATGCAAGCTATTTTAGATTATTTATTCTAAAATGATTGTTATGGATGTATGAAAAGTTAATCTAAATGGAGTTGAAGCTAAAAATATTGAAACCCTAATTACCAGATAAGCTAAATGGAGGCATCTATATTACCATGGATACCATTAATGGAATCTAAGCTTATGTGCAAGTAAAATGATGCTAAATGTATGCTAAATATGAGTGCAAGTGCAAGTGATTTTATTAGCATAAGTTTGTTGTTAAAAGATGGTTTTGGGTTTTCTAGAATATTTCAATGTTTCTGGTATTTCTAATGTTTTGAGGTTTTTTAGGTGTTTTTCAATTGCTGATTTGATTTTTTTTGGTTTTCAGTTATTTGAGATTGTTTAGGGTTTTCTAAGTTTTCCATTATTTTTGTGTTTTTTGAGTTTCAAATGTTTAGGGGTTTTTTCAAAATATTTGGATGTTTTAAGGCATTTTTCGATATTTGAATGTTTAGAGATTTTCCAATATTTACGACCAAGAACCTAACCTAAAATAATATCCTAGGGGCCTCGGGGGCTAAAAAAAGATTAGCTTTTCCTATGTTATACATGTAGAGACCATGTAGTTCGATTGACTCGACTTATTGAAGATGAGATATGAACAATTGATGGAGTGTCAGTTTATTATGGAAAACTCCTAAAGGAATAACCTAGGGTGTCTCAAAGGTACATCAATGATAACCTTGCCTATGTTCAAGCTCAAAGACCCATAGTGTGACAAGGCAACATTGTTGGATTTTATATTTTTGACCTTTTTAGGGATTTTTGATGTAATCTGGATGTTTTGGATTTTAGCTATATGGGATTTTGAATGTTTTAGGACTTTTTGATGATTTTGCAAGTGTTTTAGGATTTTGATGAGGTTTTATGAATATTTTTTGGATATTTGGTGAGATTTCCAATAACCTTAAGATATACAAGAACCTGATTCGATCCATAATGAATTGCCCCCAGCATGTTGCAATAGTCTACCTCGATATAGGTAGGAAAAATTGACCTTAAGAATATTCCAAGTAGTACTAAAGGGGAAACAATACTTCACAACATCAAACTCTTATACAAATGTGGATTGGTGATGGAATAGATAGGATGAATGATGCGATGAATGGACGCGATGCAAAGGATGATAGGATAAAGAGCCAAACATAGATGGAGGTGATTTATTTATGCAAGGTGCCTGTTTTCTATGTTTTTACCAAGGTACTTGTCTAAAATGCCACCGAATTGGTTTTCACTAGAGGATGCTTTTTTTTCAATCCTTTTTCTTATTTTTTTGGATTTTTGATCAATTTTTTATTTTTTTGTAATTTCTAGATTTATACCCTTCACGCTTAGGCATAATTGTTTTTAAGATACAGACTATTGATTGGTTCTTGCAAGAATTCACCTTCAAGTGTTGATAATTGATAAAATCCTGATCCATAGCTTGTTGTGATGATAAAGGGACCTAACCAATTAGGCTCAAACTTTCCTTTATTGTCTTGATCTAGAAGATTTTTTTTTTTTTTATTTAGATCAAGATCCCCTACATGGAAAGATCAAATATTGATATTCTTGTTATATTTTTGCTTCAGTTGGTTTTGGTATACTTGTAAGTGATTAAGGGTGTCAAGATGATCTCACCCAAGAATTCTAGCTCATTTAGTTGAGATAATTTGTATACTTTATCAGTTATTAGATTCTAGAGTGAGACATGTAGTGACGGGAGCTCAACCTCGACAAGTAGGATGGCTTCTAATCCATTGACCAAGGAAAAGGGGTTTGCACCTGTAGTTATGTAAATGTTGGTTCGATAGGCCCAAATGGTAGGATTTAGCTACACATGTCAGTCACGACCAACTTCATTGACCATTTTCTTTAGGATTTTTAGAATGGTCTTGTTTGTAGCCTCAGCTTGACCATTTCCTTGGGGGTAATATGGGGTAGAGAATCCATGTTGAATGTTGAATCTTTGACATATCTATTTCAAATATTGATTCTTCAAGGGTGTTTTGTTGTCTAAGATAAAGGTTTATGGGACACCATAATGGTAGATAAGGTAATTTAGGATAAATTTGGAAATTTTCTTCCCCATTATGTAAGTCATATAATGACTTCCACCCACTTGTTAAATTACTCAGTGGCTATAATGATAAACTTGTGGCCATTAGATGGGGTGGGAATAATATTTCCTATGAGTTCAAGCCCCCACCATGCAAAAGGCCAAGGTGTGACCATTGGTTGCAACTACTAAGTTGGAGCATGAATATGATCTCCATTTTGTTGACGCTGGACACATTTCTCCCCATAGTGATGGGATTCTCTTTCCATGGTTGGCCAGTATTACCCTATCCTCAATAGTTTCTTAGCTAATGCAATACCACTAGAATGGGAACCACATATGCCATCGTGTGATTTTTTTAAAGTGGTCAAGGCTTTCTCTTGGTTAAGATATTGCAGTAATGTCACCTCGATGCTTCGGTAGTATAAGGTATCACCTAGGATCATAAATCGGGATGCCTTCTTAACAAAGGTCTTTTTAAGGTTGGAGGTGATATCAGTTGGGAGGGTTTTTCTACTAAGGTAAGTGAATGTATAATGATACCATGGGGAACCAAATCCAATGATGACACACATAAATTAAGATTTATGGATTTCAAAAGTTGGTATGAGAAGTTTTTCTACCAAGAATTCACATTGAAGGACGGTGTGTGGCATGTCTAAAAATGATCCAATTATTTCCATAGCATATGCTACTTATTTGTTCATGCAAGAAATCTTCTCAAAAGTTATATCAATGAAAAGGTCATTGAGATTCTCTACCATCTTCTTCTAAGGAGTGAGCTTATCATCCTTAGTTTGGTATTCATCATTGACTTGGTTGATAACCAACTAGTAGTCTCCATAGACTTTCAACTCTTGTATCTTTCATTGAACTGCTATCCTTAGACCTTTGATTAGGGATTCATACTCAAAAAAATTGTTAGTACATGGAAACGATAGCCAATATGACTTTCGGATGCCATCACCTTGAGGGGTGATAAAGATAATATCCACCACCCCTGATCCATGTTGGATAAATGAACCATCAAATTACATTTTCTATTGATTGGTTAGATTAACAAGGAACACTAATTCATCAGGGAATTCAGATATCAATGGATTCTCTACATAGATAGGTGCATCTACTACTTGGTCCATGATCAATTTTCTTTTGATTTCCTTGAACTCCATGTACTCTATGTCAAATTCAGTCAAGATCATCACCATTTGGCCATTCACCTAGTAAGAGTTTCTTTTGATAACAAGTATTTCAATGGGTCGATCTTTGCAAGCTTGACTTGATGTGACAACATGTAATGTCTAAAAAATTGTGAAGAAAACACCACTACTAAGCATGATTTCTTAATGGATGAATAGTTAATTTCATATCCCACCAAGGTCCTATTGATGTAATAGATATCCCTTTTCTTTCCATTTTCATCATGTTGTTCTAGAAGAGCAACTAATGCTACTGATGTTGCTGAGATATATAGGATCAATAGTTTGTTTGGTATTGGTGGCATGAGCACTGGAGGTGTCAGTAGGTAGTCCTTGATCTACTAGAAATATTTATCGTATTTCTCATCTCACTTGTAGGTTATTCCTTTATGGATAAGATGAGATAAAGGGTGAATTTAATCAAATAATTATGTTGTGAACCATCTGATGGACTACAATCTTCCTTGTAACTCTCTCATCTACTTCAATGTTTTTGGTGGTTCCATGTCTAAGATGGATTTCAATTTTTCTAAATCAATTTCTATCCCTCTTTGTGAGATGATATAGCCAAAGAGATTCCCTGTTGCAACACCAAAGACACTTTTTTGTATTCATCTGTACCTTGTAGTTGTCAAGTCTATCAAAGATGGGTCCCAATAATTCTATGTGCTCACTTATTTTCTTGGATTTTTCCAAATTATCATCCACATAATCTTTTAATTTTTTGTGGATCATGTCATGGAAGATGAGCGTCATTTCTCTTGGATAGGTTTCTCTTGTTTTATTTAGTCCAAATGGTATCATGTTCTAAAAATATGTTCCCCATGGAAAATTGAATGCAATTTTGTGTTGATCCTCCTTGGTGATCATGATTTGGTCATAGCCTGAAAAACCATTCATGAGTGACAACATTTCATGCCAAGTTCTTGAATCCATGATGAGGTCGATGTTAGGAAGAGGGAAATTATCTTTTCAGCATGCCTTGTTTAAGTCTCTAAATCCCATGCATATTGTGATGCCCCTAGTGGGTTTAGAGACTGGTACTAGGTTTAAAACCCACTCAGGATAATCTATCGATCATATGAATCCAACTTCAAGAATATTTTGTAACTCAAGTTTCACCAATAGTGCTATCTAAGGGTACACATTTCTTAATTTCTACTTCACTGGTTTGGCTTCAAGATAAACTACTAAGTGATGCACAACCACTTCTTTATTAAGCCCTAGAATATCTATGTATTTCCATGCAAATTTGGTTTTTCACTCTTTTGGGAACACTACTACGTTTTTGTGTTCTTCATCCAACAAGGATTCAACATAGAAAGTGATCTTGGGAGTTTCGTCAGTTCTGACATTGACTGGAGTGGCCTTCTTTGCTAGAACTGCTAACTTTTCTGGATGCATCACACTAAGAGGGAGATCAAGTCCCTCATCCTTGAATGCCTCAAATAGGTTTTCACCCTTGGGCGTGTCCTTTCTTTTTACTATTTTAGGATCAAAAACTGTCACGGTGTTGTTTTCACTTAGGGATCTACATGTTAGTGTCATGTCCTCAATTTTTGTGACTAGAGGATTCAATCATCTCCCCATAGTATGCCCATGTGTCTAGTTATATGTCAAAACCATCTTTGTGATCTTCCCATGGTAAGTTCTCGTGGAGTGCCATGAATTTTTAGATTGCTTCATTAATTTTGAATAAATCTAGAATTGGTGGTCCTCATTGCTCCAAGTCAATGAGTTGTGGGTATACTAGGCTTATTTCTATCAGTTGGTTTCTCGGGGTGAAGGATATTGTGAATATCATAAAAAGGGAGTTATTCTCAAATAGGTCAGCAACATTAAGGGGGTAGTCATCAAGGGTAGTATCATGTGATGATGGTAACCAAGAGGAAGCCTCAACCATTTTAGTAGAAGTATATTTTCCAAGAAGGGTAACTTTTCTAGTAGTACAACCTACGTCGAGATTCTTTAGACATTTCTCAGGAATGATGGGTTCTAGCAAACCATTGTCATTTTGTCCTAGTTTCTTATTCTTGTTGTAGCCCCACCCCTTCAGTAGCTACAAGCCTTTTTTGTCATATTCCATGGGAAGAATAAGGATAGGTAATTCATCTTGATTGAGTATTTTAGAGACATCCTCCTCATTGATATCTTCTTTATTCAAATCCTCCCACTTGGTGAAGGTGGTAGTTGCCATCTTGATAGTTTCAGTAAATTCATTGCTAGATGTATGTCTCCCATGAGATTTGGGAGAAAGAGGTAGCTCTCCAAACACAAATGTGTCCATTAATTTATAGTTCTCACAACCATCATCTTGGATCACTGCTTTGATGTCAATAATGTTCTACACAATGGGTGATTTTGTTTTTGAGGCAGATGCAAGGGATGATTGGGTCAAAAAATGAGGAGGATGGTGTAGGCCCTTCATAATTTTTAGGGATCCAGGTTATCTTGTAAAACTTGGCCTCAAGGTTCTTACAATAGTAAAAAGGATTAGGATCTCCATGGATGGTAACTCATCGGCCCTCAAAAGGAAACTTTACACATTGATGGTAGGTCGAAGCTACAAGTTTTAGGGCATGGATCCATGGTCTGCCAAGTAGGATGTTGTACGATAGATCAAGGTCTAATTCTTGGCACGTTATCTCTGCAATGATGGGTCCCAATTGGATGGGTAGTGTGATGATTCCTTGTGATACCCTCTCTTGATCATCATATGCTCTAATGGTGGTATTCTTTTTTTCTCAATAGTATTCTCTGAATAGCCCAATTTTTTGATCAACTAAAGGGTTTAAATTTTTAGACCAAAATCTCCATCTACTAAGACTCTTTTAACCTTGTTCTTATGAACAATGACCTCAAGGTACAAAGCATGATTATGAGATGGTTGTGATGGTAGGTCTTGTTTCAAGAAGGTGAGAATATGGTTAGTGATATTCCCTACCATAGCTTGAAATTGTTCAGTTTCAATATCCTCGGGTATGGATGATGAAGATAAATATTTTTCTAGGATTTCTCGATGTGTGAGTGATAGCCTCAATAGTTCTAAGATTGATATCCGTGCGAGGTTCTTCTTAAACTAATCTAGAATATTATAATTGCTAGGTTTGGATGTAGGAAAAGTAGGTTGTGCCCTAGATTGAGATGGGACTCCTTGGATGGTGACTTTTCTATGTCATGTGGTGACTCCACACTCGAAATTAGGCCCTTTGATGGTGATGATGGTGATGACACTATCATAGGAAGTGACCACATTGGAATAGGTATGTTGCACATTTGTGTAATCCTTAGCTTTTCCAGTGTTGTTTCTATTGTTATGATCTGGCATAAAGTGTTAGAGTAAAGGTTTTAGCTTAATTATGTTAATTAAGTTAGCTTTATTCCTCTCCTAAGATTTCACTTTAGTTTGCATAATGTGACATTTAATAATTATATTAATTATTAAATTTCTTCCTATTAGGGTTAATTTTAGGTTTTGCATGATCTCCTTTCTTAACGATTGATCCATTGTGTATTATTCATTCTATTGTTCTGATAATATAATCTCTCAATATTTCAAAGCTTCAAACCCTCATTTTCTTTTTCATCCATTATCTTCCTTGTGACAGGTTTCCATTTGCATGCAGGTGTTCTTGGACTCTGAAGTTGGTTTTGAAAAATTCTACATGGTATCAGAGTGGATCTGTTGCAGCCTATTCTTGTTTGAACAATTTGGAGCTACGAGGGTTGGATTGAACATTCACAGTTTTACAAGGTGATTTTCTTTGGATCCGGCATACTTCATTTTTTGGGTTCACTTTGGGCCCAAACAAACCTTTCCGTTGGATTTTTGCATCCAAAAACCCCTAAATCAACTGTTCATTCATCGATTTTGGCCACAATTGATCAGGGAAGCAAAAATATTTATCCCAAAGTCGTACGACCTCAAGGCACAGAGTTCGAGGTCAAATTTGCAAAACAAATATTAAAAAAATCAATTTAAAATTGATTTTTTGAAGGTTTTTTATTAAAAATTAGCATGCCCAACTATAAATTGGGCACCACCCCTTATCAACCCAACGACCACCACTCCGCTGCCAGGCGGCCACCACCGCGCTACCCAGCAGCCTCTCAACTGGTAGTGCCGCCAACTTTTCAGCCTATATGCCGCTTGGGAAGTGGTGCCTCTCAACCCATTGGCCACCCTTATCATAGCACCAAGGTCTTATGGGAAACCAAGGGCCAAAGGATTTTTAGCCCTTAAGGGCTATGAATTTTTTTTAAAACCTTTTTTGAGCAACTTTCACTCAAATGGGCATATCTTGGGTGTTTTTTCTCTATTTTTTAAAAACAAAAGGCGTTAGAAATTTGGATCTGAGCCCATCATGATGGTGTGGGATATTTTAAAAAAAAATCATTTTGTCTGTATTTTTGCATAGTTAAAGTCAGATGATTTTTCTGCACTCTAGAGGGCATAACTTGGTCGTTTTTGCTCTGTTTTCCAAAAATGAATAGGCATCAGAAAGCTGTGAATGCGCTCTATTAAGGTATTTTGTTATTTCTTTCAGAAAATTTATTACGTACACAAGTTTCAATCTGAAACCTTTTTTTCCTTTTCCTATTTTTCCGCTGAAAAACCTCTACTGGGGTTTGGTTTTTTGCATTGTGGGGGGAGTTTTTTTCTTGCTTTTTTTCATTTATTTCAGAAAACCAGAAAATATTAGCATTGAACATCCATTAAAACCTCTCCAAACATGGTCGAAAACACTTCTACTGTTGAACTTCTCACACCTCATAAATATCACACCTAGAAGGCATTCATGACACGTCTTCTCAGATCAAAGGGTTTGTGGTCCTTTTTAGATACTGTTCAACCAGTTTTGACAAGGCCATTTGAGGTTATGCAACATAGAAATAAGATGGATGAGGCTATGGGTTTGATTTCCTTACATGTTTCAGACAACTTGTTGTTTCATCTTGATGCATGTAACAGTCCTCTTGAAATGTGGACCAAGTTCAATGATTTATTTGGTACCATCAATCAGTTCCATGCACTACAGATTGAGGAAGAGTTGAATTCACTTGTACCTAATTCTTTTCCCTCCATTGAGGACTTTCTGATGAAATTCAAACAACAAATATCTCTTCTGCAGGGTTGTGGTAAGGTTAAGATTGATACATTGTGTATATACCTAATTTTGTCGAAGCTTCGTGGGAACTTTCATATATTCTCATCTACCTTCCATTCCACTATGGATGCCTTGGGTGCACGTTTTACCATGCCTTCTTTTGAGGTGTTTTGTGATTGTTTGACATGAGAGCAGGCTAATAAATCACAGTCGGATGCTCTCACAAGATCACTGCACCAAGCATTTGTAGCATAATCATCTCAGGGGAAGCCGAAATAGAAACCAAAGACCACAGAGCATTGGAAGGATTCTAGTTCACAAAAAACTTTTGATTCACCTTCTCCTAAGGTGGAATCATCGAAGAAAGATAGACCTAAGCGTGCTTATTGCACTAAGCTAGGACATGATGAATCCAAGTGTTATGAGAAGAAGATAGATGGATATGCAAAATAGGTTTCATATTTGACAACTCTTCTTGAGAAGAACCATATTCATCACTCTTCTTCATCTACATGAAGGGGGTCCTCTTCTTCACCATCATTCCAGAAAGATGGACAGGCTCCACATAAGGTTCATGCATTATGTGCAACCACCAGTTCACATTAATCTAGATGGCTATTGGATTCATGTGCTTTAAACCATATGGCATCTTCTCAAGACATGTTCTCATCTTTTGAGGTTGCGTCCTCACCACACATATTGATGGATAATAACACTTATATGAGTGTATGTGGGAAAATTTCTATCGACATTTATGAGGGTAAATTCAATGATGTAATATGTGTTCCATCTTTGTCCACTAACCTTCTCTCCATCTATCAGATTGCTCATAGTGGGATAGGGAAAATAATTGATTTCACACCTGATTCAGTGCACATCAGAGACATTCAGAACAGAAACACTATTGCAACCGGGACAGTTGATCATTCTTCCTGATTATATGCATTCACACACCTTGGTCCACCATCTCCCTCTCTTTCTAACAGAGAGCATGCAATATCTGAGGAAAAGTTTGGTCACTTGAACTTGTGTGTTCTTCCATTTGTTCATGAGACTAGTGTTGAGACTTCTACACCTCTTCCTCCTGTTGAGATCATATTTGTTCAATAGGATTCCTCTTCAGCTGTGGCTGACATTGTTGCTCTCCTCATCGAGTGACCAAGTGCAGTTGTTGAGGCCATATCCGAGGATATTCCTTTCATCACATATGACAGATTCAACACACCTATTATCCCTTCTTCATTGGAGATTCTATTTTAGGATCATCTTGAGTTGTTTCATTCACCATTTTTTTATTCATACACTCATGTTGTAGTTCAGTTCTTTAGTGAGAATCATCCAAGACTTCCATTTTTACATCACATCCATGGATTTCCTCTTCCTCTACCATTGGATTTGTTTCTTCCTCTGAGGAGACACATTGGTTTGATCATTGGCACAAGGGTTCTTTCATTCTGGGGGGGATTTGCACTCTCCACTCTCTATCATGGGGGGGTATCTTATTGTATATCTGCATATGTTCCTGAGGGAGTCTCTTGAGATATTCCATTTGTACTTTCTTTTTGCATCTCTTTTTGGAGTAGATTTTTTCCCATGAGGTTTTCTCTATTTCTCCACTTTATAGAGATTTGGTTGTATTCAGGTACCTGATCAGGCCTATTTTTTAGGACCCTTGTTTTCTTTCATGCATTGTTGTTACTTTTTCTTTCTTGCACTTTTTTGTAGCTGCACTCTTGCTCATCTTAAGGGGGGGTGTTAGAGTAAAGGTTTTAACTAAATTATGTTAATTAATCTACCTTTATTCCTCTCTTAAGATTTCACTTTAGTTTGCATAATGTGACATTTAATAATTATATTAATTATTAGATGTCTTCCTATTAGGGTTACTTTTAGGCTTTGCATGATCTCCTTTCTTAAGGATTGATCCATTATATATTATTCATTCTATTGTTCTAATAATATAATCTCTCAATATTTCAAAGCTTCAAACCCTTGTTTTCTTTTTTGTCCATTATCTTCCTTGTGACAAGTATCCATTTGCATGCAGGTGCTCTTGGACTCTGAAGTTGGTTTTGACAACTTCTACATAAAGTTCTTGTATATCTTAAGATCTTGATTTCCAGTTGGTACTTCAATAGATATGGCCTCACTCTCTATATCATCTTCGGTAATATTTTTTAGCCTCATGTAGTTCATTGTTTTGAGTCCTTTGATTTTGTGAAATTCACAAAGATCGTTCTCATTGTACTGAGGTGGTTTATCCTCTGGTTTTTGGTACCTTTCAAAATTGCGAAGCGTTATCAAGTTTGACTCTACCAATTTATTAATGATGGTTTTGATAGGTTCCAAAAATTATGTATAATTTCATTTTGGATAGTTTTTCTTGTTAGGAGTTCATCATTGTTCTATGTTGGTGTTGTTGATTTGATTATTTTTTCATGGTGCTTGTTGCATAATTGTTTGAACATTAGTGATTTAATTTTTATTTCACCTAGGAGCACTTAGGACCACCTTAGCATCTACCATGCAATCATTGGTGACATTTTTGTTCTTAGAGTAGACACGAGGCTTGTTTTTTGAATTGGTTGATGCATGGTTCTCTTTGTAGGATTAATTACTTCCTTGTGATATTAGAGCTCTCTCAATGTTAAGGGCTCTAAGGATAATCTCATCATAAGATGTAATGCACTACATCTTCAAGTGGAAGGTTGGATCTGGAACTAGATTTGATATGATGATCCCCAATTGTTGTTCATTGAGAATTAGCCACTTGCTCTTACTAGCTCTTTTCCTCCCACATTGTAATAAATTAAAGAAATATTCTCCATTATTTTTTTTGAGAGTGTACAAGTCTTGTAATCTCATGTCCATGTCAAGATTAAAGGAGAAGTGATCTATGAATTTATTAGTTATTTCTTCGAAAGATTTGATACTTGGAGGTAATTGAGAAAACCAGTTAATGGTTGGGCCTTTCAAGCTTCACCGAAAGAGGAACATCAAATAAGAAACATTGTAGGTAACCTACATACACATGACATTAAACTCTTTGATATGGTCCACAAGACTTCCTCTCCCTTTGTATTTATCAAATTTTGGGACTTCAAAATGTAGAAGGGTGGTACTATTGTGATGTTTTGATCAAATGGATAAGGACATATGATTTTTGTATGAGACATCTTCATTTTTCCCATTTGGAGATCCTACATTTCTTTTGATAACTCTTTAAGTTGTCATGCTACATCATCTTGTGGGTTTGGTGGAGGAACATATGTTGTGTATTGTGTGATGGTGGATGGATTGTACGTGGGATTCTGATTTGATGAAGTGTTGTGTTGTGTGTATGGTCACATGGGATAATGTGAAGGTGATGGTGGTGTTGATTTATATGTTCCTAACATGTTTGTATTGACAATTTTCTATTGAGGGTTATAGTAGGAACCTTGTTGATGTTGTTTTTGTTGGGCATACTATTGAGCTAGAAAGGCTTGTTGTTGTTGAGCCACTAGGGCTTGTTGTTGTTGTTGGGCTACTAAGGTTTCTTGTTTTTTTTTTTGCTATTTTTGTGCTACTAAGGCTTCTTGTGATGTTACTAAGTTTGTTTGTTGTTCTTGTTCTTGTGCTATTAAGGTTGCTTGGTGTTGTTTTTCTACTAAAGCTACTTAATGTGTTGCTAAGGCTGCTTGCCTTTTTTTTCTGTACTGCTAGGGCTACTTGTTGTTATTGTTTTTTTTGAACTACTTTTTGATAAGCCTATTGTGCTTAATGTAAAGCTAAGGCATGTGCTTGCAATGTAGGATCGGTTGGTTTTTGGGATATCTGTGATGGGTTTATGTTTTGCATGGGTATTAGGTTGTTGATGAGAGGTTGGGGATTCCCTTGGTTTAACATTCCTTGTAAGATGGTGGATTCAGATGGAGGAATGTAATTTTGAGGTCCCATTTGATTTTGCATGATGGGAGGGACTGAGGGGAAATATGATGATGGTGTCATTAGATAATGTGATAGTAATGAGACATTAGGACCTTGAGTCTATTAATTGAAAATGTTTTCTTGAACAATTTCTTGAGTATTTCCTTGGGTTAGAGATGTGAACAAGGTATTACCCTGGTTGATGGGATTCATGACAAAGGAGTTCTTCTAATTCAGGTTGATGATGGATGGGATGGATGTATTTTATGAAACCAATGGTGTGGATGTACCAATTGGTGGGTTGGATAAAGGTGTCCCCATTTGCATTAAGGTTTGACTCTATGTCAGGGTATTAGTATGCCCTCATTGGCATATTTGAGACACTTGGTCCACACTTCCTTGTGGGATGTTAGGCACACTTGTGGTACTCGTGGGGATGGATGAATATGGGTACCCTCAATATGCTGATTTTTTTGTGGACTCAAGAAGTGTAAGTGGTTTATGTTGATGCAAGGGGTGTTCAAGAATGGTAGAAGCACCAAATATTATTGTCCAAGTGGTGGATTAAATTGTGTTGAGAGTACCCACAAGTGTGTTGCTTTCAAATGGAAGAGTATGGCCAAAGTATTTTGCAAGACTAGATACAATACTAGGAATGGGTGTTTTATTTAGCCCTAGAAATGGATTTGTTAAGACTTGTTTCAAAGGTTGTGCAAAACAAGATGGGTAAACTGGAGCCATGTTTTATAAGGCTTGATGTTCTTGTTTGTATTCCATGATTTCTTCCTTAGTGAGTTCAAACGGGTTTTTTGTAACGTCTTATATCTCATATGGTCCCAATGGAGACAAGGGTTTTTATGATGGCATAATTGAATTCTTGGATCAAGTTCTAAATGATTAGGATCAATTGAGGTGAATGTGACTTTGGTTTTCTCAATAATTATCTTGTATTGTGATCTTGTCTTTATCATAAATTTTGGGTCACCTATCGGAGATTTGTGTTGATATTTATAATTTTTGAACTCTCTAGTTGACTCAAATATAGGTAGAAGGGATGCTCTAAGTCTTTTTGGAGCAATGGTGATAATGGGAGATGAAAAGGTGAATCATGTGGAGAGTGATCTTTGCAAACATTTTGGTACAACACTTTAGACTTGAGTTGGATGTTTTGATGTTTGGATAAAGGATTTTTATGAATTTGAGAATCTTTAGGGTAGACTCGTGATATTCGAGATAAACTAGTCCAAAGATGATACCTAACTTAACTAGGTGCATGAAAAAGGATTCATTTCACATACAAAGTAGCTAAGTTTGGGTTTGGATTAATAGATGTCTAAGTCCAAAGTATTTGTGTATTCAATTTTTTTGCAAAGTTTGGTGAGATAAAGGATGGGTTTTGATGAAGGGATGGATGAAATATTTGACCCAATTTTGACCTAGAGTGAACCTTTGTTTTCCAAGACCAAGGTAGTGAGAAAGATGCTTGGCATAGTCACAGTAGGAGGGTCCTCAAAGGAGAATAATCCGGACCAGGCAAAAAGTGTTACACAATAGAAGCAACAAAAAATATAGAGGAAAATCAAGATTAAAACATATTTATTATATGAATATTCAATTACATACAGTGAGCCACGTCCGGGCTTACAGATTCGGCTCACAAGCCTGATACAACATGCTAAAAATACAGTTCTCTCACATGGAAGCGAAAATCTTACAGATCGAACTCTATATTCTTCTTAATCTATCTTTCTTAATTCATTTCTATCCTAAGGATCCATTAAAATATTTATATCATGTTCGCATATCTAAAAGCATTTGCATCGGCCAAATTTCATTACAATTTTTTATGAAGGAAACGTAACATGTGCATGATTAGGTGGTCCTTAAATTTTAATTTCTCCACGACAGGTGTGTATGATGAAGTGTGGACCTAAAATTAAGGTTAGAGACACTCCATAGAATGATTTGAAACACACCGTGAGGATCTAAAAGCTACAAGTGATCAAACTATCTATTACGTTTGAAATTATTTCGGGGCCAATTCCAAAAACTGCCACTTAATCTAAAAGCAATAACTTGCCAGAAAAAGATCCAATCAAGCTAAAAACTGGGAATAAGGAAAATGAACATGTCCATGATGAAAACATAGATCCGCAAGATCTTTTGAGCAAACATGAAGAAATATCAAATCTTTCAACTTGAACTAGAACAAGAACTGAATATGAACAAAACTGAATGAAAATAGTTTTTTGGTTAATGCAAGATTGCCAAGAACCAAGGATGCTCCTACATCAAAAATCCGGGGTTATTGAAAAGTGAGTACCTCACTTTGGTGGGGCTAAAGGAAAACCAATATGGTCTACCTCAACTTGAGAAATCCAAAAATAATCCTCCACTAGTCTACCTATCCACTTCACAAGATATTCTTTGTACTTTCTTCCACATGTTTTTCTCCCATCTCTGAGATCCAAAATATCCTCTATCTCATTTGATTGTTGTTTAGAAAGTTTTTCTTCCAATTTTTATTTACTATCTTCAGTGAATTTTACTTCATAGTACTAATGTAGATCTGCAATGTTAAATATAGGTGTTATAACCATGTCATCCGGTAACTCCACTTCATATGCACTTCCTGAATCAAATTTATTCAAAATATTACAGGGTCCAAATTTCCTCATTTTGAGCTTATTGTATGTGCCAACTGGAAATATTTCCTTCCTCAAATACACCATCACCTCATCACCAAATTCAAACTCCTTATGTCTCCTCTTTTCATCTACTCGTTCCTTATACTTTCAGTTCACATCTTCCAACTGTTGCTTCACTTGAGTATGCACTTTCTTCATATGTTATGCAAAATCCTCTGCTTCTGCACTCCTTTTACCTTATTGATGCATCACAACTCTGATATACTTCTAGAGTGAACTCCGGTAACAATCTAAAAAATGTGTCTTTCCAGTACTCTTGTTCACTGAACTATTGTAAGATAACTCTACTTGTGCAAGGACTAAATTCAAACTTCTTGTCTTCTCTCCAACCAAACATCTCAGAAAATTACCCAAAATCCTATTTACTACCTTTGTCTGTCCATCATTCTGTGGATGAAAAGTAGAAATAAACTTCAAATCTATCTTCAACTTCTTCCAAAGTGTCCTCCAAAAGCAACCAACAAACTTTGTATCTTTGTCTGAAACAATACTCCTAGTTAATCCATGCAATCTGACTACTTCCTTGAAAAACAAGTCTGCTACATGTACTGAATTTTTTGTCTTTTGGCAAGCTATGAAATGTGTCATCTTAGAAAATCTATCTACCACCATAAATATAGAATCATTACCTCTTTGTGTCTTCAAAACACCAAGTATGAAATCCATGTTGATATCCTCCCAAGGTCTCTCTAGAACTATTAAAGGCTTATACAATCCAACATTCTAACTACTCCCTTTTGTAGCTTGACAAACTCTACAACTTTGCACAAATTTCCTAACATCCTTATGAATTTTGGGCCAAAAGTAGTTCTCACTTACCAATTCTACTACTATATCAATTCCAAAGTGTCCTGCCAATCCTCCACTATGTTTCTCTTTCACCAAATTGTTCCTCATTGAACTCCAAGGTATACACAATTGATTTCCTTTGAACAACATAGCTTCCTAAATGAAATAATCCAACCATTGACTCCTATCCTCCAAGACTAGTTCTTTACAAGCTCTCCAAGGTTCTACAAAATTCTTGTCTTTCTCATACAAGTTCTTCAACTCATCAAAGCCTAATACCTCTACTCTCATCTCTATCAGTAAATTCCTTCTCCTATTCAAAGCATCAACAAATCTATTTGACCTTCCACTCCTATGTTCAAAAAAAATTATAACTCTGCAAGAATTCTACCCATCTCATGTTTCTCTAATTCAACTTACCTTGACTATTCAAATACTGCAAAGCCTAATGATTTGTATACAACACAAATTCCTTAGGAAACAAGTAATGTCTCTACTTCTTCAAGGATTTAATTATGGCATAAAACTCTTGGTCATACACTAAATACCTTCTCCTAGCATCATTCAACTTCTCATTGACATAGGCTATTGGTCTTCCTTCTTGACCTAATACTGCCCCAACTGCATTTTCACTTGCATCACAGTCTACCTGAAATACCTTATTAAAGTCCGGTAAAGCCAACAAAGGCTGCTCAGTCACCTTTTATTTCAACAACTCAAAAAAAAATTCTTCTCTAGATGACCACCTAAAATATTTCTTATCTCCTCTCATTGTTTTTGTCATAGGACTGCAAATTGAACTAAAATTGTTAATGAACTTTCAATAGAAACTAGTCAATCCATGAAATGATATTACCTCTCCAATGCTTTTAGGTGTATTCCAATCAAAAATTCATCTTACTTTCTCAAGATCCATCTTCAATACATCCAAAAATATCACAAATCCAAGATATACCAATTATTCCTTCATAAAACTACACTTCTTAATGTTTACCAGCAACTAATCTTCTCTCAACCTTTGCAAAACTTGTCTTATATGCAACAAATGTTTTTCTCTAGTCTTACTGACAATCAAGATTTCATCCAAATATACAATCACAAAATTACCCAAGAATTTATTCAATACTTCATTCATCAACCTCATGAAATTACTCAATGCATTTGTTAGTCTAAAGGGCATCACCAACCACTCATACAATCCTTCATTTATCTTGAATGGTTTTTCCACTCATGCCCTTGTCTGATTTTGATCTGATGATATACACTCTTCAAGTCTTTCTTTGTAAAGTATTTAACTCCAATCAAACAATCCATAATGTCATCCATTCGGGCTAAGGGAAAACTATACTTCACTATGATCTTGTTTATGGCCCTAGAATTTGTACACATCCTCCATTCTCCATCCTTCTTAGGTGCTAGCACAACAGGTACTACACAAGGGCTTACAATTTCTATGATTAAAGCCTTCCTCAACAACTATTGCACTTGTCTGTTCAATTCTTCATTTTTATTGGTGTCATCGAACATGCTAATTTATTAGGAAAACTCACTCCAAGAATCAGATCCATGCAATGAATAATACTCCTCATAATTGGCAATCCATCAAGTACATTATCTAAAATGATAGCCTCATATTCTATCACCAATTCCTTTATCTCTTCTAGTTTTTCTTCTACATGTTTCAAGTCTTCAACCTTCTTAGGAACCAAGGTATAGCACATGTTCTCATGTCTCAATCCATCTAGAAATATCCTTCCATCAACCAAATAAATTCTAGCATTCGTACAAACCTCAACTTTAGGAGTATCCTCTAATGGAAACAAAGTCTACTTCATCCCATTAGAAACAATGGTATATAGTTTCTTCTTTCCATCATGAATATCCTATCTATCATGCTACCAAGGACTTCCCAACAAAACATGGCATACATCCATAGGCATGATATCACACAAAATTTCATCATGATAATTTCCTATCTTTAATTTTACCAAACATTGTTCACTTACCAATATCTTATGCTTGTTTTGAATCCATGCTATCTGATAGGGCTTCGGGTGCTTTGGGTGTTTCAATATTTTCAACTTCAATTTGGTCACCATTTATTTAGAAACCAGATTCTTTGATCTTCCACTATCAATAATCACTTTGCAACATTTACCAGCTACCTTGCATCTGGTCTGAAACAAACTATTTCTCTGCAACGGTTCCTACTCCATCCAACTTTGACATAATACTCTTTTGTTCACAAACAATTATCCATCTTCAAGTTCATTAGATGATCCAACATGATCTTCCTCAAAAAAAATTGTTCTTCTATTGTTCTTTGTCTTTCTACTTGTCTCTCCCTAATTACATTCAAATGTTTTATGCCCTTTTACACCACACTTATAACAACTTCCTCTGAATACTCTCTTCTTTTGTCCTCTATCACCTTTTCTATAACCCTCATTTCGATAACCACCATATCCTCCTCTTTGGTAAGTTCTTGAAATTTCTATGTTATGAATTGGCATTCTTACAGACTTCCTTATCTTTATTTTGATTTGTAAAAGGTCCTCTTTCTCCTCCAGTAAAAAATCTTCTTCTTTGTCTCTAATAATGTCTTTTATTCAGCTTATCCTCTTCTTTTAGGGCACATTGGTATGCCTCCTCCACACTCAAAAAATTAATCAAACTGATCTCATCTTGTATAGACGACCTCAAACCATTCATATATCTAGCTATTTGTTTGGTCTCATCTTTTGAATGTCCAGATCTAATATTCAACTTGTAGAACTCCTCAATATACTCTGTCACACTTGAATCCTTTTGCTTCAAATTCTGTAATTTTCAGAACAAACTAATTTGATAGTCTATAGGCATAAAATTTGTCTTCAACTTATTCACCATCTGATCCCATGATTTTATCTTCTCCTTTCCTTTTCTCCGCCTGTCTATCTACAAATGTTCCCACCACAGGGATGCATGTCCTTTCAACTTTGTACAAGAAAATTTCACCTTCTTCTCTTCTTTGGTACCTTCAAAATCAAAGTACTTTTCTATCTTTGTTATCCAATCAAGCAATTCATCTAAATCCAAATTACCATTATAATTTGGTGGATTGAAATATGGTTTAGTATTCACTCTGGTTAGGGCTCTTATGAACCTCTCTTCTCCCAAATCCAGGCCAGATTGCTCCTCTTTCCACTTCTTCCTATTTTTCTAGCTCTTCATAACTGACATCATCGATTGGTTGACCTCTTCTCTTGGCCATTTCGAATGCTTATAATCTAGCAAAAATTCCTCTCAACATCTCCATTACAGTTGGGTCCACATTTCCATGCACTCCATTTCCTCTACCATTCCTTCTTCCCGCCATATTTACACAAGTCCTCTACAGCTGTAGGTCAAATCGTCAATCTGCCACCTTGCAACAAATCTTGAACAGGATTTCACAAAATCTAACAATCTTCCATGGAATGAATCTTGCTCTGATACCAATATGGCTCAGTCATGGTAGGAGGGTCCTCAAAGGAGAAAAATTGAGACCGTGCAGCAAGAGTTACATAATAGAAGAAACACAAAATATGGAGGCAAATGTAGATTAAAACACACTAATTATCAAAATATTTAATTACATATAGTCAGCCACATCTGGGCTTACAAATTCAGCTCATAGGCCTCATACAACATGCTCAAAATACAGTGCTCTTACATGCACGCAAAAATCTTACAGATCAAACTCTATATTCTTCTTAGTATATCTTTCTTAATTCATTTCTATTCTAAGGATCCATTACAAGATTTATTTCATATATGCATATCTAGAAGCATTCGCATTGGCCAAATATCATTAAAATCTTTGATAAAGGAAACTTAATGTGTGCATGAATAGGTCAACCTCAAAATTGAATTTAAACACGGTAGGTGTGTATGATGAACTGTGGAACTAAAATTAAGGTCCACGAAACAATTCAAAACACATTGTGAGGATCCGCAAGCTACAAGAAATATCCATGAGCGATCCAACTAGTCATTAGGTTTGAAATTATTCTAGGGCCAATTCTAGAAACTACCACTTAATCCGAAAGTGATAACTTGCCAAAAAAAAGATCCAATAGAGCTAAAAACATGGAAAAATGCAGATGAACATGTCCATGATGAAAGCATAGATCCACACGATCTGGTGAGAAAACATGAAGAAATATTGAATCTGCCAACTTGAACAAGAACAAGAACTAAACAAGAACAAAACTAAATGAAAATATTTTTTTGGTTGATGCAAGATTTCCAAGAACCAAGGATGGTCTTGCATCAATGCTAGACCTTTAAAGTTTTCAAATCCAAAACACCAATGTTTGAATTAAATCAGGGGTTCATATTGAGCATACATGTTTGGATCATTCATGGAAACACGTCTATAAAAATTCCTTACCAAAATTTTTATGTTTCGATAAAGAGCTATAAGGTGTCTTTTGATAGCTTTTGGACTATGATGCCTAAATCTAAAGTGATGGCATATAGACCTTCTCTTGGGGATTTTTTATTTTGTGAGAGATCATTTAGAGAAGTCTAAGATTATGGAGAGGAGGATATTTATTGTCATGCGGGTGGTGGTAATAAAGGCCTTCTAGTCAAAATATTGGTTTGTTCCTCTTGTTTGTTTAAGATGTTTGTTGTGTTTCTCAACTAACTAGGTGTTTCCTTTGTTTCAAAAGTGAAGCTTCTCAAACTACTAATTATATTTGTTTGTTCTCCCTCAATGAGTTCAATTTTCGGTTGAATGATAGTGGGCATAAGGTTAGGTTGTTCAACCAGAGCAATTGGATGCCAAATGGTCATGTGGGGTTCAATTTTTTAATTTATCTTTCTTAAATGAATTTATTTTTACCAAAAAAAATTTGTCTTGATTAATTTCAAGCTAAATGTATATGTCAAAACAATCATAAATTTCACAAGGTCCATTTTGTGAAAATCACGAGGTTGAAGCCATAGTTGCTTATGTTAACTTTGGGAAGTATGGATTGAGATATAAGTCAAGATATTTAGAAATATCTAAGGATAGAAATCCTTAGGAAAAGCATCAATATCAAGGCAAGAAAAAGGGGAGGGAATAGTGAGAAAAATAACCCAGGGCCAGAAAAGAAGAGGAGATGAAATGCAGAAAATGACTGATAGAGTGTTGTTGTATGGATGCATAAATTTGATCGGTTGTGGACACGAGAGAGACGATTTGAGGTGTTGATGGTGAAAATAGCGACCATGACCAGAGTAGACCACCATGCTCTGGAGCTGGTAGGATTATAGTATCTACTTGGATATCACATAATGAGAGCGCATTGAGCGTTGTTGGCAGCGCTCATAGAGAGTTGGAGTTCAAAGACATCCACATTCCATCTACCAATAGGGGAGATGATGATGAAGTTAGAGGATGTATGGTATATTTTGAGGCACCCTATAGCAGGGTGACTAGTGACTGAGTCGAGGTGTATAGAGCAGGAGTTGGTTCATACCCTATTTGTGATGTTTGGACACGAGGACCTTCCCATTGAGGGGAATGGGCTAGAATTGGATCGATGTTTGGAAGTGGGGGTACCAACACTACCACTATACTTGTGTGGTTTTATCAGTGGGTTACTGTTATCAGAAAGGAGCAGATGGTTCTACAATGTGAGAAACATGGAGGTTATTTGATATATTCTCGAGGGGAGGGAGGGGCATTTTGCATGGGGGACATGCATACTAGCACAGTTATACCTTGACATGCACATGGTGTGATATTGACGGGCACTTAGTGTGACATAGGTGACCCTATTAGAAGTGTGGGCGTGGGAGACTATTAGTGTTGTTGGGCTAGGAGTAGTTAGAGTGATAGTAGATGAGGAAGCACCTGTGGCCTAGTGGTATGGTTCTTAGTATGGTTGGATCATGCATTATGAGGGCCTAGGGATTTTAGATAGATGGAGGAAAATGATAGATGAGCTATAGGAGGAGGACATCATATGGTGGCCATACATGTTTCAATGGTTTATCTGGTGGAGGGTAGAGGATGGGAGACATAGGGGTTATTTCTGCACTAGGTGCTTCATAGCTGGGATGAAGCCACCTATAGTGGAGGCGCATAGGCCTAATCGAGTGACCAATAATTTTAGGATCGTATAGGATATTTCGTAGGGGCAAGATATGTTTCATTGGATCAATCGAGACCAGCCATTGGGGGAGCCGATTGCTTTGAAATTTTCTAGAGAGCATTGGGTGGCACTACAACTAAGACCATATCTATGGAGGACTGGAGGGGGTGAGGAGGTAGGAGTGACACCTTGATGTGTGAGATGGTTCCGTAGTCATCGGTGGGAGAGGATTACGCCAAAGGTGCCTATTATAGGTGCACTTGGGTTTGGATCGGAGGATGAGCAGAGACTAGCCGTAGAGAGGAGAGTTGGGAGGGGGAGAGCCCGATGGAGCAGAGGTCAAGAGGCAAGTAAGGAAGAAGGTCAAGAAGGCATAGGACACATAGGCCAGGTGGAGGTAGGGGCCACAAGACAGTCGATGAGGACGATGAGGAGTAGACCACAAAGGAGGGAGCGAGTGGTGTAGGAGCAATGGGATGTGGAGATGAGAGATGAGCCTTAGGTAGAAGTGGGAGCTAGAGGATAGCAAATGGGGAGTGTAAAACTGAGGAGGACACAGAAGGAGGTGGGGTTGCAATAGGAGGCATAGATGATGATGAGGGAGGAGGGAAAACAACAAGAGAAATATTAGGAGAGGATAGGGACCTCAGGTCAAGCTGTGAGGACAACAAGGAGGAGACAAGGAGGAGACCCTAGGTGGAGAGTGGAGACGAGTAGGTACCTGATGAGCCAGAGATGGAGATGCATGAGGAGAGAGAGGAGCCTGAGGTGAGATGGAAGATGAGGGTTAGGAAGAGGGGACAATCGAGGAGAGTTCAAGTGGCGATCAAGGTTCAGCAGGAGCTCGAGAGACCAGAGATGGAAATGCATGAGGAGAGAGATGCACAAGAGGATGCAATGGATGTGGAAATCCTTGTTGTGGAGCCACTGGTGATGATACTATATGTATGGGCCGAGGACCATGTTGTATTATTGAGGGGGCACCAAGTGAGGCTTCAAATGACAAAGCAGAGGCTAAGGATTGTAGAGGTAGAGGCTCTCATACTCGAGGCCAAGAGGAGGAGGCTTCAGGTAGAGGTAAACATATTAGAGGCCACAAGATAGAGGGATTATGGATTCATTGTTGACCTACTAACCTCATAGGTATGGGATGCAGAGAGGGATAGATATGATCTACACGGTGAGCTAGATAGGGTGATGTGAGACCAAGACAGTTTATAGGAAGCGATGACTATATCGCAGGTCAGGGGACAACAGGAGTCTAGAGGGGATGGGAGATAGGCCGAGAGGGAGATGGAGGAGTTGAGGTCATGGGTGACATGGTTGGTGAGGGAGAGGATTGAGCTCCGAGATAGAGTATCTATGATAGAGACAACACTTGGGGATGTGAGGTTGAGGGTAGAGGCAGCAGAGGCCCATTTAGAGATTGTGAAGAGAGAAAGGGACATGGTGCATGTGGAGGTGTAGGCCTTATAGGCACAGGTTTAGGTGATGCAAGTGGAGAGGGATACTACATGGGTAGAGGCTCAAGAGATACAGACAGAGAGGGATATTACACAGGCACATATAGTGATACTATAAAGTGGTAGCGATGGATCAGGGGAAGTGGTCTAGAGACTGAAGGGAGATAGGGATGCCTCAGAGGCATGAGTAGTGGAGGAGGTGAGAGATCGACTATAGGTGGAGATTGATCAGCTAAGGATGGCACGGGGGGTTAGGTAGAGGAGAGAAGAGTCATTACTAGAGATCAAGATAGATACAGACATGAGCGGAATATATTTTAGTGTCAGGATATAGAGAGAGATGAGTATATGAGAGAGGCATCCTTCTGGATGCTTGCTTATCAGTAGGCGATTCCAAATTTGGCACAGTGCACATTTCACTTTGATCGATGGGTTCCTCAGATGCCCACACTATCCCAGTCACTAGGTACACAGACTCAAGGATATAGTGGCTCTCAGGTGACCATCCCTTATAGATGATCAGTGCTTGAGTCTTTATGGAGGTCAGATGTAGGAAGCTTATTTGATAGATGATAGGATATCAGATTTTGACAGGTGCAAGATGGATGGACAGTATAGGGTTGCAGAGATTATCTTTGATGCAAATTCTTGTACTTGTATTTCATTTTATTATTATGATGGACACAATGGACATGATTTTTTCTGATATTGATGGACATTATTATGGACTATGTGATGGAATTTTTATTTTAATATTTATATGATATGTGACAGCTCTTATGGACATTATGTATATGGTGGATAATCTTATTTATGTATGTGTGTATGTTTATGATTTTATGATGGATGTTGTGATGTATGAATATGCCTATATGGATTTATGGTTATATGGATGTATTATTATGATGCATAATGATTATGTTGATGCCTATCATTTATGATGTAGGATGTGATGGATGATTGATATGCATGATGTCTAACACTAATGATGCAAGATGTGATGGATAATTTGTGCTCATTTCTATTTGGATGATTTATTATGATATGCATGATGGCTAATGTTTATGATGGATGTGGTAATGAACCTAATGACATGAAAAAAAGTGAATATGCTAATGAGTGTTAAGATGCATAGGATAATTAATGAAAATTAACCTACACAACTTAAAATGATTATGTAATGCAATTTAATGAGCCTAGAATGAGAATATTATTAAGATGCAATGTGCAAATAAGGGCCTTCATAAAGAAAAGAAAGCAATGGGTGTGTGATCGCACCTGTCAGGAACTATAGGAATCCTGAGAAGAAAGGGGAAGGTGGAGGGAATCACCATTTATACAGTCCAAAATCTTAAGTCAGGGAAAAAGAAAGGATGAAGGATACATGAATACAATGGAGGAGAAAATGAAATGTAATCCTAATGCAAGTTTCCATCTTTAGAGCACTAATTTTTACTATAGCACAAGACACCAGTTACCATGGTATATGGACCAAGGTGGATTAGTGTCTAATGCATAAACAAACATGAAAAAAAAGAAGGCTATCCCAATAGCCCAAAGTCATGATGGCTTCGGTCGAGCTAACTATTGGAATAACCACAAGCACAAAAGGATGTCCTAGCATAATGCAAGACCTCAAGGGCCTTGAGGGGTACTATGTGGGACAACTAGGAAAACAACAAAAATAATTAAAATCAAGATATGCCATTATGTAAACCAGTCAAAACACATCATAATATGAGAGATTATGGTAGCCTTGACAAGTGATGATAGGGAGCTCAAATGATAAAAAAAAACCAAAAGAATCAAAAGATTGCAATCAATATCAAAAAAAAAAATTCCATAAGATCAAGATGATGGATGAGGTTGATGCGATATATTAGGAAGGATACATCTTGTTGAGACCAAAGATGGATGTTAAACTAGAAGATTGATAATGATACGGGATATTTTAAAACCGATTAAATATCATGACACAAATGGATTCTATTTGTGAGGTACTCGCGATATAAGGACACACCTTAACAACAAGACAATAGACTAACTCACCCTAAAGATCTAGGGGCTCAGGGGTTGATCAAAGATCAACCTTTCCTATGTGAGAGCACAAAGCCCTCGTAGTTCAGGAAAACACCATGATAAAAGTAGAAAGAGAATGATGAGTACAAATGATGGAGGAAAATGATCTAACAAACTGACCACAAAAGAAAACAAAGAGAAGCATTGGGGGAAAATCAAATGATCAGCCTTACCTATGTACAAATGCAGGGGCAGCATAGTTCAAAAATGATGAAAAACCAACGAGGAATAAGATTGAAAAGTGGACAATGGTGATAGATGATGAAGGAAAAGTGCTCCGAGGGCGGATCAAGTGATCAGCCTTGCCTATGTGAAAGCACAGGGGCAACATAGTTTTCCAAAGACAAACAGATGGAAAAAAGACAACAAAAATAGCCCCAGGGGAAGATCAACTAATCAGCCTTGCCTACGTGAAAGCACAGGGGAAACGTAGTTCGCCAAGGACAGACATGGGATCTAGATGGAGATAGACATGATGAATGATCCTTGATGGAGACAACCAAAGTGTTGGGGAAAAAAACAAGCTTAGATTAGGATAGAAGCTTAGGATGTTGGATAGTAGATGATGTTCATCTAATGCTCAACCAAAATTATACCAAGTGACCAGATGATGCAAGCAGATGGGAGGATATGATCAATAGGGTGATAAGGATATTGACATCTGGATGGATAAATCATAAAGTAACTAGAATGTGAGGTAGATAATGATTAAGTTGTTGGGGATACGGATTCGGTTATGTCATCAAGATATGCATCTAAGACAGCAATGCCTTAGTGATTTCAATCCAAAATCACAATAAAGACACAACCAACTATGCCATAAAGCGGAAACAGGCACAGTTGACCCCCATTGATCCTCTAAGAGAAGTGGATGCAAACAAAAAGAAGATTCAACACAAACAGATAACCATGAAAGACCAAACAATGAACACACAGATATACGTGTGAAAAACCTTTTCGGGTAGAAAACCACACCTCTAGAGCAATTAGCTCACATGTATTATTCAATAACTAAAATGATTACAATACAAGACCAGAGCTATGCTCTTTAGAATATTACATCTTGTTCATCTAGAGAAAGAATGCAGGCTACACAAACTAGAATCTCACACAATTACAATGTATTGAATACATACTGTGTAGATTCCCTTCAACTCCTCTCAAATAACTGTTACAGCTAGCCACATGGCCAGCCTAGCCTCTTGGCCTCATAGATTCACCTCATACCAGATCCAAGAGTCAAAGTGTTCACTATAGAATAGCTCAAACACTCCCAGGCTCTCTCTGATATCACTCATCATCCTTGAGAACAACACACAAGATTACTTTATCTCTTTCCATGCACCAACCTGTCCTTGACCTCTCTATCAGCAACGGTCAACCAGGATATTAACTATCCTACCTACAAACCCATACATCCTAATATCATGCATTGACCATGCAGATGCATCAACCCACCCACTCATTAAATCGAGCCTAGACACGTCTGTCAACCAACCTTTTAATACTGCTGCTCATTTGCAATCAAGAAATAACACTTTTTCAATCAAATCTCAGAGCTCTAGCCACGTTTTGCCATTCCATTTTCCTATCACTTCCGACAGTCAGTCTAGCTCGGTTAGGCTTGGTTCAACTTGGTCAACCGAGCTCTTACCGCGTTACCATAGCTCTTACCGATCTGCCTCGTAGTATAGCGCCCGGACTCCACCGTGCTACCACACTGAGCTCAAACTTTCTTTGTCATCGACCAACTAGATGCAGCCAACCTGCCACATGCCAACCTATCATTTGCCTATCGTACTACCACAGATTCCAACTCATTCAAAGTCTACCCCGAGCTCATCCAAGCTCCTACCGCACTACCATAGGCCTGCCCAACATACCTCGCGGTATGGCGGTAAATACCAAGACAGAACATTGGCGGTCTTACCGCAGCCACCGCAGTCAGCCAAAGTACCGGCCACGGTATGGTGGTAAATTCCAACCAGGCCATTGGCGATCTTACCATGGCCACCGCATTCAACCAAAACACTAGCTCCGGTATGGTGGTAATTGCCAACCAGGCTATTGGCGGTCTTACCGCGGCCACTGCAGTCAGCCAAAGTGCTGGCTGCGGTAACCGTCGGACCCGACCATAGGTGGTCTCACTGTGCTACCATGGTGAGTGGAACCACCACCTGTGGTATGGTGGTAACCGTCAAGCCAACATTAGGTGGCCTTATCGCATTACCATGGTGAGTGAGCTCACCGCGCGGGGTAAAGTAGTAACCGCCAGAATAGCCAGACTTAGCCATCGCGATAAATGCCAAAACATGAAGGAAAAACCAAGGCCAAAGGGGAAACAAACCAGAACGTTTAGGCATAAATTTCCAACAATCTCCCACTTACCAAAGACTTCAGGCTTCCTTCAAACACCTGAATCGGGACCAACACCATGCTTCTACATTCCAACCAAAACCTTTGCAACGACATCAAAAATGTCCACCATCTCAGGCGCCAGCTCCAAACACAGGAACACACCAAGGTGAAAATGCACCAGTCTCAAGAACGAAAGCAATTGATCCTCTAGGTGACAAAAGGTAACAAAAAACAACAGCAGCAAACACAATGTGAACACTATCTCCAGAACAAGAAACCGACCAGTTAGAACAGCAACCAAAAACTAACTTCCCTCCATCCAACTGATCAAACCCATGCAACTAAAAACCAACACCCACAGCTCGTGTTGAAACATCCAACCACTCATACCTCCAAGGTATGACCATTAGTGAACTCATGCCATCATATAACCACCCATCTCAGTAGCAACCAAGCACCGTGTGTCAACCAGTCAAAAGACCAAACATGTCTAGGTACTCCCACTGCAAGGGTGTTGTCCAAATGAATGCAAAAAAAGCACCATCACAAATGATGCAAGCATACCAATTCCACCAAACCCTACATATTGAATAAGTAACCATGTAGTTACAAGGAACAACCTCTCTAATCTGTAACACCTACAACATCCTTCTACAAGAAACGTTTCTCTCAACTATCTTCCACATTCTTCCAAGGTTCCATATCTGACTGAAGAAGAAAACACAGGAACCTTCGTGTCATCACCCAAGTGACAAGACATGACCATAAAAAACTAACCACCGTGGCTCCACATACATCTAAAGTCAAAAGAACAATCAAGAAGAACAAGACCAGATAAGAGAGAAACTACAAATCAAAACACACCCTTCTACAAAACACTTCAAAATGCTAGCCGTGTCAAGTATGATCTTCTTCACATCCCAAAAGGAAAGCCTTAACAACACCCAACAATACCATGGATGTAAGCATCAAGAAGATCAGACTAATCCATAAAACCATCTCCTGTCAGTCCTCAAAAGCACTAGGAGATAAACTATGTTGTCCAACTTTTCATTATGAATCCTCCAGAATCTAAACCAACTCAAGATTCATATCAATGAAAGGTAAAGCATAACACACCTGAGAAGTATAATGGGAAAATATCTTTCACACGAACATTGTTGAGCAGACCAAGGAGAAAAGAAAACATGCCTATCCAAAATATACAAGTCACCATGACTTACCCAAGAGCATTATTCTTCAAGGTTTCTGTTGAGTTCACATTCAACCAAGGTGCAGGATTCTCGAACTTTCAGCTATAACAACAAAATTCTCATAAGAATTCCAGCCTCACCTTATTCTCCATGCACCCATGAGTATTAGCAACATATCATCTCATGTTGAATCCAAACTACAACACTGCAATAAACATGAAGTCCTTCAGCATATGACCAAGGTACTCAAAGCAAACAGAACCCACCAGACCACTGTCAAAGCTTCAAACTAGTTGAACCAGGAACTTATCATGACACCATGATCTACACATCCCCATAGGAGATACCATGCTTCAAGTGAAATGTCCATGATCTTCAAGAGAAAAGAAACATGCCAAAACTCTAATGCACAAGCAAGAGTATATCATGACATAAAGCAAACAAACTCTAAACCAATATCACCTATCAAGCACCACCAGCATCTCAGCCAAAGACTACTAGAATCCTCGATGGCTCCAAGATGCTGCACATCTTCAAATAGTGAACATGCAGATGCAAAATCTGCAACACTAAAGAAGATCACCAATCATTGCTAAAGCTCCCACTTCAACATGACTGACCACCCCATCACTATCAAAAGATTACACTAAGCCAATGTATCCAACTCTCCATGACATCGTGATTCTCATGCTTTAGGTTCCCAAAAGTGACTATTCAGGTACTCAAATGCCATTCCTCCTCTCATCTCAAAATAGCCATGCTAATGCACAAGTGACCACAGACAAGGTTAGCTAACAGAACTACATTACACAATTACAACCTCGTGGATATAGACAGTCCACTTCCAAATTGTTTCACAACAAAAATTTAAGTAAGGACAACCCACAATATTGCACAACTCGTGGATGCAACCAAAAGTAAACCTGCAAACCTATCATTGCATTGGAAACTACAAAGCTAAGATAATCAAATAGAACAACCAAAGCAAACAAGCATGACTTAAACACCAGATCAACAATAGATCTGATTTTCCAAAAATATGTCCACAACACAAGCACCATAGTCTAGGAAGCCCACAAGCAACCCCACAAGAATGTTGAATGAGAAACATACCAACACTCCCATGCAGAGAAGATAATACTCCTCAAAACTAGTCGAACTGCAGCTATCTCATTCAGTCACACCCCAAAAGCCAAGGTCTAGAAAATAGAAAATAGAAGCTCCACACAACGCAAGTTTTATCTTGACCATATAAAACCTACAAAACCACAGTGTTTCCAAAACACTCACGCACATCCATATTCACTGCTCATCTGGATGACTCGGGAGTCTACACACAACCATCACAGTTAACCAAAACAATGAAAGAACATGAAAATATAGCATAGAATTTTTAGGAAAATCTACACAAAACCTTCAGAGCCAAAGACATGAATGTAAACCATGCGAGTGCAAGACACGGGCACACAGGAACAACAGGTCCATTTCAGACTAGTTCCAAGACCACAGTCATGCACAAGAAAATAAGAGAGCCAGGCTATCCAGAAGTTGCAGACCACCAGGGTCACTTCATAGCCTCCATGCAATTAGAGCACTAGAGAAACTGCCTTTAGTGCTAAGTCAAAAAACACCCAGCACAAGCACAACTCTCCATAGCTGATCAACAACACAAGCAAGTCCATACCATCAGGGAGCCTCTCACATAGACGCCCAGTATGAACAGCATGCTTCACTGCCACTCACCCATGGACACATCTCATTCCCTTTGTATCAAGAACTTTGCTATGATCTAGGAGCCTTCAGACCATCTTGCCACAACATGAACAACTCTAGTCATATCCACCGTCTTTCAAAACTGTGTGTTGAATCAATGAAGCACACACTTCCACTCACTGAAGGATCAATCACCAACCGATTTCTCTAGACTTCCTCAAGCTTTCCAGGCTAAGAAATATTCATAGGAGAAAACATAGAACTTCAGCAAAGACATGCTCTGATACAACTTGTTGGTATCATGAGAAACAAGCTACTAGCTCTAATACCACTTGTTGGGGATACAGATTCGGTTTTGTCATCAAGATATGCATCTAAGACAATAGTGCCTTAGTGATTTCAATCCAAAATCACAACAAAGACACAACCAACTATGCCATAAAGTGAAAATAGGCACATTTGATCCCCCATTGATCCTCTAAGAGAAGTCGATGCAAAAAAAAAATAGATTCAACACAAACATATAACCATGAAAGATCAAAAAATGAACACACATATATACATGGGGAAAACCTTTTCAAGTAAAAAACCTCACCTCCAAAATAATCAGCTCACATGTATTATTTAGTAACTAAAATGGTTACAATACAAGACCAAAGCTATGCTCTTCAAGATATTACATCGTGTTCATCTGGAGAAAGAATATAGGCTACACAAACCAAAATCTCACACAGTTACAATGTACTCAAGACATACTGTGTAGATTCCCTTCAGCTCCTCTCAAATGACTGTCACAGCCAGCCACATGGCTAGCCTAGCCTCTTGGCATCATAAGTTCACCTCAGACCAGATCCGAGAGTCAAAGTGTTCACTGTAGAACAACTCGAACACTCCTAGGCTCTCTTTGATACCGCTCATCATCCTTGAGAACAACACACAAGATTAATTTATCTCTTTCTATGTGCCAACCTATCCTTGACCTCCCTATCAACAACGGTCAACTAGGATATTAACTATCCTACTTGCAGACCCATACACCCTGATAGCATGCACCAACCATGTAGATGGATCGAGCCACCCACTCATTAAATTGGGCCCAGACGCATCCATCAACCAACTTTTTAATATTGTCGCTCATTCGCAATCAAGAAATAACACTTTTCCAATTAGATCTCAGAGCTCTTGCCACATGTCGCCATTCCATTCACCTATCGCTTCTGACAGCTGATCCAGCTCGGTCAAGCTCGGTTTAGCTCGGTCAATCGAGCTCCAAGCTCACCTGAACGCTTACCGTGTTACCACAGCCCCAACCGATCCACCTTGTGGTATGGCGGTAAGCCATCTAGGCTTACACCCTAACTCCACTGTGCTACCACACCAAGCTCAAACCTTCTTTGTCATCGGCCAACCAGATGCAGTCAACCTACCATGTGCCAGCCTATCATTTTCCTGTCAAATTGCCACTAAGTCCAAGTTGGTTAAAGTCTACACTGAGCTCATCCGAGATCCTACCGCGCTACCGCAGATCTGTCCAACACACCTCGTGGTATGGTGGTAAATGCCAAGATAGATCGTTGGCGGTCTTACCACGGTCAGCCAAAGCACTATTCGTGGTATGGCAATAACTGCCAGCCAAGCCGCTAGCGGTCTACCGCAGCCACCGCTGTCAACCAAAACACTGGCCGCAATATGGCGGTAACCGCTAGCCAGGCCACTAGCGGTCTTACCGCTACCACCACAGTTAGCCAAAGCACTGGCCACGATACAATAGTAACCGCCAAACCCAACTGCAGGTGGTCTCACCGTGCTACCGTGGTGAGTGGAACCACCACCTGCGATATGGGAGTAACCGTCAAGCCAACAATAGGCATCCTTACTGCATTACTGTGGTGAGTGAACTCATTGCACGCGGTAAGGTGGTAACCGCCAGAACAATTAGACTTAGCCGCTGTGGTAAAGGCCAGAACATGAAGGAAAAACCAAGGCCGAAGGGGAAACAAGCCAAAATGTAGAGGCATAAATTCCCAACATAAGCCCTATATAAAAGGCAAATGTTGCCAGGTTTTCACCAATCATACGTATCCAAAGTGCCATGCTAGGGTGGTTTTCACCATAGGATGAATTATTTCTTTTTACTATTTTTGGATTTTTTTTTGTTACTTTTTCTTTATTTTTGAAATTTTACCAGGAAGGATACCCCAGCTGACCTAAGTATAGAATTTTTTAAGATGCATGATGTTGATGGGTTCTTCCAGAGGCTCTCCTTCAAGTGTAGACAACATGTATGCTCAAGAACCATATTTGGTGGTGATGACATAAGGGCCTAACAAATTAGCTTCAAACTTACCCTTCTTATCTTGATCTTGTTGATTGCGTTGATTTTCTTTGAGGAATAAGTCACCAACATTGAATTGATGAGGGTGGAACTTCTTATTGTAGCTTCTCTTAAGCTGGTGTTGATAGGATTGTAGATTGTTGTAGGCCTTGACCCAATTTTCATCTAGCAATTCCAATTGAGCCAGTCGTGCAACCTTGGTGTCTTCATCAGTGATCAGATTCTTTAGAGATATTTGAAGTGAGGGGATTTTGACTTTGATCAGCAAGATAGATTTGGTGCCATAGACAAGGGAGTATGGAGTATCTTTTGTGGGGGTGTAGATGGATGTGTAGTAGGCCCAAAGATCAAGGTGGAAGTGGAGGTGTCAATCTCAACCAGTGCTATTAACCATCTTCTTAATGATTTTAATCAATGTTTTATTGACTACCTTTGCTTGACCATTACCCTAGGGGTAATAGGGGGTAGACCAATGATTTTGGATATGATAAGTTTCACATAGGAATTTCATGCACTTATTTTTGAATGGATTTCCATTATCAGTGATGATGGTGGAGGGGATTACATACCTACAGAGGATATGGTAGAGGATGAACTTAGATATCTCAACACTGATGATTTGAGTGAGTGGTATGTCTTCCACCCACTTGGTAAAGTATTCAGTGGTTGTGATGATGAAAGTGTGACCGTCAGAGGATGGAGGGTAGATCTTTCCAAAAAAGTTGAAACCCCATTGTGAAAATGGCCATGGTTTTGTGATAGGTTGTAGCTCTTGTGCTGGGGTGTGAATCAAATCTGCATGTTGCTGACAGGGAAGACACCTTTTGACAAAATCACAAGCATCATGTTCCATAGTAGGCCAGTAGTACCTTGCTCTGAGAACCTTCTAGTTAGGGCCATACCATTAGAATGGGCCCCACAAATACCACTATGCACTTCTTCTAATTCAGTGCATGATTCGATCTCATTTAAACACCAAAGGAGGGTTCCATCATACCTACATCAATAAAGTGTATCACCAATGATGATGTAGTGGGTTGTGCATCGGATAAAATATTTTCATTGGTTTCTTGTGAGGTTATATGGTAGGGTTTTGTCACCAAGATAAGTGTAAATGTCTTGGTACCAGGGGGATTCACGACCTACAATCTCACACACCATTTCGCTCTCATGGATGTCATATGCAAGGATTAATAGTTGCTCTACAAGGAACTCACATTCACTATGATCTTTGGGCATGTCTAGGAGGGAACCAATAGTGGCCATGGCATCAACTGATTTATTCTATATATTGGGTATTTGGTCGAACTGGATGGAGGAGAAATATTTCTTGAAGTCATCCACCATGCATTTTTAGAGTAATAGCTTGTCATATTTTGTGAGGAATTCATCATTAACTTTCTTGATCACCAGTTGGGAGTCACCAAAGATGTGCAAGTGTGAGATATGCCATTGAATGATAATCCTAAGGCCTATGAGGAGAGATTCATACTCAAAAATATTGTTGGTGCAAGGAAAATCCATTTTGAATGATTTGGGTATGAAATCACCTTGGGGAGTGACAAGCAATAATCCTGCTCTTGATCCATTGTTAGTGTGGGACCCATCAAAATATAATGTCCATGTGGTGGCTTCTAAAACTCCAAAGACCCCTTCATCTGGAAACTTTATCTCTAAAGGATGGGCATCGACTAGTGGAGCACCTACAAATTGATCTACAATGACTTGTCTTTTGATTTCTTTGTGATCTACGTACTCTATGTCAAATTCACTTAGTAGCATGACCCATTTAGCTATGTGACTTCTCAATGTTTTTCTTGATAACAAATATTTTAGTGGATCAACTCTAGAGATTAGCTTAATCAAATGACTAAGTTTGTACTATCTAAGTTTCTAGGAGCTAAATATGATGGATAGGTAGGCATTTTCCATTGGAGAATAATTGAGCTCATAACCAACCAAAGTCCTGTTGATGTAGTAAACTACTTGTTCTTTGGAGGACTTGTCATGTTGTGCCAATAGTTCCCCCAATGACAAGAAGTAGCTGAAATATAAAGGAAGAGGGGATTTTCTGGGATAGATTGCATGAGAATAGGCGGATGAGCCAAGTATTCTTTCATTTGATCAAAACTAAGCTAACACTATGGGCTCCACTTAAATGCAGTGTCTTTCTTCAGGAGGTGTGTGAATGACTGACATTTGTCAATAAGTTGAGCAATGAATCTGTGGATGGATTGGAGCTTACCTTGTAGACTTCTTAGTTTTTTTAGATTACGGGGCGGATGCATTTTCATGATTTCCTTGACCTTAGTGGGATTAGCCTCAATTCCTCTGTGGGAGACAATGAACCCCAGGAGGTTCCCAACTATGACGCCAAACACACATTTCTTTGGATTGAGGCATATTTTGTATTGTTCCAAACGTTCAAAGATATTTTTGAGGATGGCAGGGTGCTCTTCCCTTGTTCTTAATTTCTCTAACGGATCATCAACATAGTCTCCCATTATTGTGTGGATAAGGTCATGGAAGATAACTATCATGGCACACTAAAACGTTGCCCCCACATTCTTGAGGCCAAAAGGCATGAAATTATAACAAAATGTTCCCCAAGATTTTGTGAAGGTGGTCTTGTGTTGGTCCTTAGGGGAAATTTTGATCTCGTTATAGCCGAAGAAACCATTGATGAGGGATAGCATCTCATTTCTTGCAGTGAGGTCTACCAACATATCAATATTTGGTAGAGGGAATTCATCCTTGGGATAAGATTTATTAGTATCTCAGAAGTCTATACAAATTATGATGTCTCTGTTAGGTTTAGTGAGTGGGACTATATTGGAGATCTAGTTAGAGTATTCAATCGGTCGGATGAACCGTGCTTCCAACAAATTTTCTAATTCTTTCTTAACCAATAGGGCAACATGAGATGCATTTTTTTGAGCTTCTATTTAACACGTTTTGCATTGGGAAAAACATCTAGGTGATGTACCACCAAAGCTGGATCAAGGCCAGGCATGTCTGAGTATGTCCAAGAAAAATTGATGATTCCTTCTTTCAAGAGGTTGATGACGGTATAATTTTCTTCTTCTGATAGTGCCTTAGCCACATAAGTGATCTTGGGGTTTTCTTCGGTTCCCAATTTTACTGCCTATGTTTCTTCGATCAAGATGGATGATCAACCGAATAATTGAGATCCTACAAAGGGAAGATGAACATCCCTATATTCTAGTGCCTCTTCGAGGTTTTCACTAGCAGATACGCCCTTTTTTTTTACTATTTCACAATCACAAAGTGCCTTAGGGAGGTTTTCACTAGGTGACTGATTTTGATTTTTTTTCTTTATGTTTTTGCAATTGGGGTGTTCATCTCCCCCAATCCCATGAGATTCACATATTGGTCCACTTAGGGAAAGGTGTTGGGAAGTTTGGTACATTGTAGGTCATAATCTATAAGCTTTGGATGTTTGAGGGATAAGGTGATGGTGCAAACGGATAGGAATGCAAACATGGTAGGAAGGTCAACATGATCTAGGTCATCATATGTGTGAATGATGGATTCCTCCTTTGGTATGTCTTCGAGGGAACTGTCGTCCATACTAACATTATTGGAGGTACTAGATGATGCTAGGGGGGCCTTTTGTTTCTACTCATATCCCAATCCTATCTTCTTCGAACGCATGGATGCTTCTACGGGTTGTCATTTTCCTTGCTCTTCTATATCAAGACCTTTGCCCTGGTAGTTGCACTTTTCAACAAACTTAGATCCACACAGATAGGACTCCTAGAAGTATTCCATAAGGGGGTGTGATGGCTCAAGTTATTCTCTATAAACACATTGATGGATTTCTTCTTCTATCTTATCCTAAAGGGAACCTAGATCTTTAAATGTTGTTGAGCCCATGTTCTAGAAAGTGAGTGTGAGTGTCTTCTCTTCTGCTTTGGAGATAGATTGAGAGGGTTGACCATACATACATGGTGAGCATGGAATGGTGGCCATGTTCAATGTTGTATTCATTTTTTATTCACCAAACCCCTTGTTAATGATCTAGACCTTAGTAATGGTGGAGCTAGGCATGGATGATGGCATGGATGAAGGGGTGGATGGATGATAATCATATGTTTGAGATGCCCCCATTTCTACTCTAGGGAAGTAATGTGAATGTGAAAAGGGAGCTTTTAGGGCACAACAATATTCAAATAGATGAGGGTCAGCCTATATGGTTACCTCCATTCCTTGAAATGGGAACTTCAAACATTGATGGTAGGGTGATGGGACAACTTGCATAGAGTGAATCCATGGTCGAACAAGGAGGATGTTGTATGGAAGTTCCAGATCCAAAACATGACACATAGTATACTGGACAATGGGACCCACCTGAATAGGAAGACAAATAGTACCCTCAAAATCTCTTTATGTGTTAGCATATGCTTTAATGGTGATAACCTGATTATCTAGGTTAGCCTGGGTGTATCCCACCTATTGTATAAACTTTAATGTACAAATATTTAGGGTCAAACCATTATCTACTAGTACCCTTTTCACTTTATGACAATTAACCCTGACCTGAACATGAAGGGGGAGGTTATGACCTGAGTCAAGGTGTGGCATGTCCTTCTAACTGAAACCTAATTGGTAGGTTGTGGATATATTTCCTACCAATGCTTGGAACTGTGTGGGGTCAATATCGTCAGGGACTTGGGTGTTTTGTAAGGTTTTATGCAAGATGTCTTGATGCATGGGGGAAGACCTAAGAAAATCTAGGATAGAGATCTAAGTTGAAGTCTTACCTAACTGATCAAGGATATTGTACTATGAACTGATACATGGAAGCTATGTAGATACAGGAATGTTTGGGACCATGATGCGGGTACGATAGGTGGTAACAACACATTGTGGATCTTTTCCTTTGTGTGTATCATGGACACATGTGGTTCCACTTGATCTATGTATGTGACCACACCTTGGTAATTGTATGGCACATTTTTATAACTGATATTATTTGTGTTGATATTTTTATTATTGTTGTTGCTAGGGCCAGGATTGGAGTTGGATGTATTAGGACCCTAATTGTGTTTGGGAAAATAATTTTGATATATTTGGAGTTGAGCATTGGTCGAATGTGTCGTGTTATCATCCACATGGATTTCACCCCGATCGATGAGATTTTGGATGTTTGTTTTCAGACCTTGACATTTATTCAATGTGTGTCCCTTAATCTTGTGAAATTCACAATACTTGTTTTCTTTGAACCAAGTTGACTTGGGCTTGGATTCGTCAAGGGGATTGGTTACAAGATAAGTGATGTGGTAGTTGTCTTGCAGGATTTTTTTAAACACAATGATAAGGGGTTCTCCCAACTGAGTGAACTGTCGTTTATTCCCCCCTTGGTTGTTTTGATTTTATTTTTGTCGTGGTGCTCCTTGGGGCATGGATATGGCATTTGGGACTAACTGTTGTTGTTGAGGAGGATATTTTTGTGAGGTGGTAACCACTTGGACATGTTTGGTGTTAGTGATACCATCGTTGAAAAAAATCTTATTTTTATTCCAATACCAAGTTTTCTCCCCAAAGGATCTCTCTTTATCAGAATTGAAAATCTTGACTTTCCCTTTAGCAACAAGGGTTCGTTCTAGGATATGACCCTTTTCCACGAGTGTCATGAAGGTGGTGATGTATTGGAGTTGGAAGTTGTGAGCCATGTCTGGATGGGAACTTTTGATGAAAAATGTAACCATGTCATTTTCCTATAGTGGGGACTTCATCCGACTGGCTAAGGCTTGCCATCTTTGTAGATAGCTTGCAAAGGTCTCTCCATCATGTTGTTTTTCTTTCAAGAGATCAAGCGTGTCAATGTCCTTCTCCATATTAAAAGAGAAGTGAGAGACAAATTGTTCGGATAATTTCGCAAAGGAATTGATGGATCCTTTTTCAAGGCCCATGAACCAGTTAAGGGTGACCCCCTATAGGCTCTTAGCGAATAGTCGGATGAGATAGTTGTTGTTATGCATGACCTCCTGGAAATGGGCATAAAATTCTTGTAGATGAGATTTGGGCTCCTTGGTTCCCTTGTACTTATCAAATTTTGGTATCTCAAAGTGTTTGGGAAAGGGAACCAAGGAGATGGAGGGATCAAAAGGATAGGGACAAACTTCCTCAAACTTGAATGATTTCTTGTCCGTCCTAGCTTGTAAATCCTTCAACACATCTTAGACTTCTTCCAAGTCTTTGTTGATGGGTGTTGTAGGAGTCAGAGTAGGCTGATTTTATTGATAATATTGTTGGTATGATGAGGATAGAACCATCGCGGTTGGATCATAGGTGGGTTGAGTTGCATATGAATGTGTTTGTTGATTCTGATATGTGGATTGTGGATTGATGTATGGTGGATAGGAAGATGATGGATTGTGATGAGCGGAAGCCACTTGTTGGTAGGGTGGATGCTGCTAATAGTAAGAAGTGGGTGAAGCACCCTAATTTTGTGTAGGATTTTAGTAATACAAAGAGGTAGGAACCCCTTGTTGATGTGACAATGGTTGTTGGTAATAAGAGACAGAAGGTGCACCTTCCCGGTAGGATTGTTGTTGAAGATATGGTGGATAATATTGGTATTGTTGTGCAATGGTCGACTGTCGCGTGATGTATGGGGATGGATTTGATGGTTGTTCATAGATATGATTATGCGACTATAGAGGATTGGTGTAAGGTGGCGGTTGGGTCCACGTTTGGTTTTGACTAGTCTAATGAGGATTTCAATTGAGATGGGATGGAGCAGTATACGTGTCGGATGGATGATTGAGATATTTTGTAAGTGGAGTATTATGCATTTACATAGGGATATGTATATGTTGCTACAGAGGTCATTGTTGTGGTTGTTGTTCATGATATAAGTGAGATGGAATATGTTGTTGTTGTGGGAATGCTATTGAAGTGCCATGCGGTGGTTGTGATTGTTGGGATGTTGCTTGTGTTACCTGATGTGGCAGTTGTGTGGGAGCCGAGATGTTTTGTTGTGGGATGGGAATGTTATGTTGCGGTGGTTATAAATGAGGTGGTAGGGATGAAGCAACAGTTGTTGTAGTCTATTGAGGTGGTGTTTGCAATGGAGTGGATTGATGGTGATTGGTAGGAGGTTGTTGAAATGCGGGTGGCGGAAAGTTGTTAGTGGGTACGAATCCTGGAGGTGGAAATGATGCAAGGTAGGGTATGCCCCCAGTATTGATGGGTGGTTGACTAGGATGTTGAACTGGAAGTGGTGGAGTGGATGGGATATATGATGGCATGCCATAGATGTAGGGATCATGATGCTCATGTTGTACTGCATAGGTTAGTTTTGGGAGATGAGGTTAACTAAAACCTTGGTGTATCATAGTGATTCCAAACTCAGAATGATACCAATTCTCTGTGGGTGCACCTTCAGGGACATATAAATTCCTTGGGACATTTTGTGAAGTTTGCAAGTTGATGGGTGCTAGAAGAGTGTGGGTAGCAGCATATTGTGATGTATCAAAATTGGATGGTGGTTTGATGCCTCTCATGAGTAGAGTGGAAAGGATTTTATCTTTGTGTTTGTTGAGGAGACGATCTATCATCTAGACATTGACAAAGTCGTTAAGGTACTCATCAACAGTGACTGGGGATTGGTTAACCATGTTCTCATCATTAGGTGGTGTGGTGTTTTGGATGTCGATATTAGATTAGGACGAGGCATCGTTATGTGGATCTTGCGGATTTCTTGGAACATTATTAGGATCTTGTGTGATGTTTGGTTGTGACCCTTGGGTCTATTGGTCTGCCATTTTCTTTTTTGCTTGTGAACAAGTTTGAACGGGCATGAACGTGCAAAGAAACTAAGTGATCTAAGGTGCAACTAAGCTTCTAAATGATGATCTAGATGATGATTTAGATTGATTGATTGGATAATATTGGGTTGGATGATAAATTAATTGACAGGATATATGATGAATCAATTGATGATGTATCAATTGATTGGATGATTGGAAGGGTTTCTAAACTGGGTTCAGAGATCACCCTAGGTGACATAAGGTGCTAATTGATTGGATTAAAGGATGAACTGATGATCATGACACTGAATCCACCTTGAGATGGAAGGGGATTGATATGGTCGAGGATGATGATCGAATTAGGGTGGATAGCGATTGTAAGTGGATGTTCAAGGATGACGATCAGGTTCAGCAACCTAGGTTAATTCAGATAATGACTTCAAATGAAGTTCAAAGGATTTGGATTGATAAATCGATTACGGATGTTGCCACCTAGAGATGCTCTAAGAGTACCTATATGATGTGGGTGATGACTGAATGACCTTTGGAAAATGTAAATGGACTAAAGGATGAATTACAAGTGACTGGATGAGGATGAAAGTGTTTAGATCACAACAAATGACAAGATTTTAAGTCCCCAACTGTTTGGGCTTTGGCAAGGTTGAGTGTAAAAAATAGAGAGCCAAAGATATTGATTTTACTACAAAGAGGCATGTATGCTTGGGCGTGGCCGCCCTTGCTAGGGCCTGGTCGCCCCTCTAGGTTTCTAAACTTGTCCAAATCAAGAATGACACCAAACAAGCCTGACATATGGAAAAATGGATTTTTTGAACAATGAACAAGTTCCCTAAACGACAAAACGAACTTTCTAAGCGGATGAACAGGTTGATGGAACGGGAGAACAAACCCTCTAAAAGGAGGAACAGGTTAATGAAATGATGGAATGAATGCTTAAAATAGGGGGAACGGATTGACGAAATGATAGAGGGGATGTTGAGAAATGACTTGTTTTGGGCATGACCGCCCTTGCTAGGGCTTGGTCGCCCCTCAAGTGAAAATAGGAAAACAATTGGTTGATTTTGGTTGATTTTGGTGTAGAGGGGCATGGGTTCCCAGGTGTGGCCACCCCTACTAGGGCAAGGTCTCCCATATTGACAAATATGAAGTTGACTTAGGTAAAAACCAGCTATGGAAAATGATTGAAAACACTTCAAGAAACAAGCAAAATGGAAAAACTGACTTGATCTATAAGATATGCACTAGTTTTACACAAAAAATAAAATTCAAGCAGCACAATCCTAAGATTAGTAAGAAAGGTATGGCCAAAATGGTCCTCTAACTAGGATAAACAAGGTGATGTAGGGATTTCTTGATATATGCCAAGTACGCAAGGCACAATCCATGAACACTAGTCTATCACAAGCATGATTCGAGAACCTCAGTGAGATATTGAAAGGCTCAGACCAAATCTTAGTGTCTATCTAGGTATCACCCTAGGTTTGACACTCCACCAATTATGACGTGACTGGATTGGGGTACAACTTTAGCCTCCCCCCTTTATATACCCTGTCGGTACACGTGGTCAGGATTGTACCTTGGGGTGATGAAATCCCCAAGTAGGTCCCACTATAAGAAGATGTTAATCATTTTTTCATTACTCCCCAGGCTCACACAGAGTGCAAGGGGAAAGCTTGAACAATTCCCACCACCTTGCGTAATGCAAAGAACTAAGTAAGCTACGATTTCTCTTCACCTAGGATCGCTAAATGACACAAGGGGATTGGATACATCAATAGCTTACTTTTTAGATGAGGCAAGAAAATTCTTTGACCCCCTACTTAGTCTATGTACCTAATTAGTGTAGAAAAAAATGAAATCAAACAACTAATTAAGGGTCTTGGTCTTCTCATCCTGCAAGAAACAAGTTAGTAGTTTTTCCACTGTTCTTTGTCAATCAAAAACTTCATGCAAAAACGTTAGATTAAAACCCTTTTTCCTGGACCTAGCCACCTCTGCTGGTGAAATAGAGAGCTAAAACATTGGTTCTATTATAGAGAGGCCAGTGCTCCTAGGCGTGGTCACCCTTGCTAGGGAAGGGTCGCCCCTCTAAATGAAAACAAAGAATTTTTGGTACTATTTTTCTATAGACAGGCATCCTCGAAGGACTTGGTCATCCCTCAAGCTCGTCAAAGGGCTAAAAATGATGACATTGCTGTAGAGGGGCGTGTGTTCCCGGGTGTGGCCACCCCTACTAGGGTAGGGTCACATTTTTGAGTCACCTAAACCTTCAAAAATGCAAACAACAACAAACTTTAAAAGAAATAGACTCGTTTGTGGGTCCCATCGGGCGTTCCAGAAATGTGATCAAGTGAAATCTCCTAGTCTAAAAATTCAAAACAAAACATAATGCAAGAGAAGAAAATAATACCTAAGACCACAAGATTGGGATGTGCTGAACACAAATAAAGAAATATAAAGATAACAATAAGATAATATACCTTATCCCTTGTGTTGATCCTTTGTTGTCCCTTGATGATGATTTAAATATGTGTTCCTTGATGGAAAAATTGTGATGGTAATGGTAGCTGGGTGATCAATGAGGATGCATAAATTCAATAATGGCTAAGATGCAAGATGCACAATATCTAGGTGAATTGCAATAACAATGGCTAAAATAGAGAGATGGCTTAAGAGCATAGGTTTGGTAATAATGCATGAAGGTCCCTTAATGAATGAAAAAGGGGGATATTTATAGAAGAATTTAAATTATCTAGAGGATTCAACGGTCAAGATTGAGCCACCATGGCCAAGATGGAGGGCTATGGTGAGTTGAGGATTCACAGGCCCTCACATTTCACCATGTGGCAGATGAAGTGTCCAAAGGATACAGTGAGATGGCAAGGGTATAAGTGATGTGAAAAAGGCCATTTGGTTCCAAGGTACTTGCAAGTACCTTGGGATGGGAGAGGATTTCCAAAAATGGTATTCCTTGGCCCCATATGGGGCTAAAAGTGACAAGTGATGACTTTTAGAAAGTCCACCCTTGTCATCATGGGCAATGGGGAAGGCATTGGAAGAATAAAAGTGAATTTTTAATTCACTTGTTTGGGAAAAACTAATGGGTAAGACAAGATTCCCCCAAAAGGGGTCCTTGTCCCATGGGTACGATGTGACCTTTGAAAGGTCATGGGGAAGAAAAATGCATGGGGGAAATAAGTGTGAATTTTCAATTCACATGGGGAAGAGGTCAGCCCAAAAGAGGTAAGTACCAAGAAAGGTTTACTTAAGGACATGTTAGAAAAGGTAAGTAATTAGGATTAGGATTGTGCAAATAGGTGATTAGGCTAATTAATGATGATTAGAGGTAAGTGGGTAGATATGGAGGATGTGAAATTAATCCTAATTATGGATATGCACATCTTAATGAAGGATTAATTAAATTGATCCAGATTAGTGAAAGGTTTGTGGAGGATAGGACAATGAGAGAGAAAGAATGAATTTAAAATTGAAGAGGATAACTGACTAAATTAAATAAATTTATTTAATTTAGAGAGGAAATGGTAAAGGATAAAGTTATTAATTAAATACTTTTGGGAACCTTAGGGAAAGGGTATAAAATTAATTAAATATGTCATTTAATTAATATAGATGGATTAGATGAATAAATGACGAGATTACGAACATATGAAAGTTGTCAAATTTAGGTGTCTACAGTAGGTTTCATGATCCATTTAAATGTTCAAAGTATTATTTCAAGGAAGATTCAAGATCAAGATCCACATTCATTTCAGCCATTTCAAGCAAGTTACAGATCTACATTATCAAAGTTCATTCAAGGGTTTGTTGAGTGGTAACATATATTTTTTCATTCTTCATTCCCTATTTCATGTATTATTTCAATTCAAGGTTTAATTACCAAAATAAGATTATACCAAGGCAAACCCACATTCACCAAATTTTTTTTTTTTATCTCTTGTATATGTGATTGGAAATTTATATTGAAGAAGTTTTGAAGATCTTTTGAAGAGAAAAATTAAAGAAGTTGTCAAAGTTGCAAAAGTTTTCAAAGCTGACATATTCTCATGGAAACTCAGTTTTTGAAGTTGTTTCAGACTTTCTAACACTAGAACCCAAATAATTTGGAAGTGCAAAGATAGGACCAAAGGCTCCCAAAAGTTGCAGAAAAACCCTCGCCAAAGACCAATTCACCCATGGGAAAATGAGTCCCAAGCAGGCTTCCAAAAACAACATTTTATGAAAAGTACACAAGATTATCCCCTTACGTGACAACGCGACTAAAACTTTTAGTCACAACAACTAGAAATGACTCAATTCTACTCATTTTTGCAACACAACTATAAATGACTAAATAAATGACTTATTTGATCATCGGATAAAATCACAACTATAAATGACTAAATAAATGACTAATTTTTTGCATCAAACATCAATTTAGTCTTTAGCTGACATCCATACAAATTTATATATACATTTTTTATAAATGTGTAACAAAAATCAAATGATATAAAGATCACCATTTTCCCATAGTTTTTAACTACCACTTAGTTAGAAGAAATAGACTGGGAAAACAAATAGAGGTTGAAGTGTTTTGAAGATGGAGATATTGAGAAGTAATTGAAGGGCCTTCCTAGTGGAGGAATCTCTTGCCAACAATGCTTCAAAGTATGGGTCTAGAAGGTGGCCAAATCTATCCTTCTATTAGACAACTCCCCACCTAGAAGTATGGCTTGAGGATTTTGATCTTTTGTTGTGGATCATCTCAGAGGTAAGCATTATTTCTAAATTTGGATGTATATATTATTCCTATTTGGGCATTTGAAAAATTTGATGTTGGGTGTTTTTCGTCAAGTACTATTTGGCTATTTGAATTTTATGATGTTCGTTGTTTTGTTACTGGATATCTAGGTAAGTTTAAAAACTAATGCTCGATAATTTTGTTATTGGCTATTTGGATATTTTGATGTTGGGTTTACACTTAAAATGGGTATTAAAAAAAAAATGGTATTGGATATTTTTTGCTATTGAGATAATATTTTTCCAAGAAACAAATGAGGTCTCAACCTTTTCTTGTATTACACTTAGTTTTCTAAATTTTGATTTTGTTATCATTTCTCCTAGGCATTAAAAATAATTAATGTTTGGTGAAACTTTTGTTATTGACTATCTTGATATTTAGAAAAAGGATGTTGGGTGTTTTCTTCATATGGGTATTAAAAAACTAATATTGGGTATTTTTCGCTGTCGAGTTAAAACTATTCTGAAAAATGGATGATGTCTGAATCTTTCTGGTATAGCAACCTCACTAATTGTTTAGAGTTATGGTTTATGTTTCTACGGAGGCCTAGGATTTGTACCCTAGTCATGCTCTTACCAATGCTTTTATTGGTATTATAAAACAACCATAAATCTTGGGTCAGAAAATTAGTTTTCTTGACAGGGTGTGGTATGATCTTAGATTGTATCCTAGAATGTGTGGGAAGCTTGTGCTTGATAATTAATATTTTGTAAACCTAATTAGGGAAATTTATCCTATATAGCATGGGTCTTTCTTTAATACTTCCCACTATGGTTATTAGCAGATCACATTATTATAGTTTGTGGTAACCCAAGATTACATTCAAGTATGTAACAAACTTGATCTATAGTTTAAGGTGTACACTTTTAAGTAACATTCATAAGGTTTATAAAAATTTGATCATTCTCTAGAATAGCCCATTAAACATGGGTTGTGTTTGAATGTACCATATAATTGATATAACACAACTACTTTGCATATCAAATAGAGTTATAAGCTCTTTATTGTAGCAAGATGTAATCACTCTTGGGTCATGTTATCATTACATCGTAACTTGTTAAACTTGAGTCAGCCTGAATGCACCCCATAATTTCTATACCACAGGTGCATCGAATGTTCGATGGAGTAATTGGACACCTAATTATGATGAGAGTGATTTGTACTTGAATTGTACTCATATGAGTGCCTCCATTTCTATCACAACATAGCCACATTAAACTAGGGCCACACATGAACACATCCTGTATTTGTTATTGCACAATTGTGCCACATGACCAATAGAGTAATGGATCACACAATTATAGTCACAAGAATTTTTTCCTCGGTTGTGCTCTTATGGTGATTCCATTACTGTTATTGCATAACCCTTTAGACTTATATTACTCAAATCCTTACATTGCTTATTTTCTCTTTGGATGTCCACATAAATTCAATGACAGGGATTTTTATGTAGGTCATGCTCATATAAGTGCATTCATCACCATTACACAATAGTACATTAGAATCTCTTTTCTTGAAACTTTACTTTTCTTTTTATTGTTAGGGTTTTTTAGCGATTATTCCATTTCCATGTGGCATATAAAAGAAACCAAACAAAAAATCATTATATTTTTAGTTAACACCCACTAACATAATTTTGGAATAAATTTTTGACTGCATTACTTTGAGTGCATTCATTAAGAGATATAGTAGAAATTTTCTGATGCTAAAACCCATCCTATGAACTTTCTTTATGCTACATTTAGGAGGCTTCGTGGATTTTTTGTGATTTATACAACTTTTATTTTGATAGTAAATGACATTGGATTCTTTCAAAAAATTGAAATTATTTGTTAATTATGGTTTTATGATGATTATATGTTTTAGTTAGAAAGGGTTAATGTGTGGCATTTTTATGTGCAAGAAAAATAGATTATGATGCAATGTTTGGGTATGGACAGTCAGAGAAACTTGGATTGCTATTAGTGACATAATTAGGTTGGGCGGTATGCTTTGAGATTTCATGCAAAGGAGGAGCTTGAGATAAAGAAGTAATGGGAAGCTGGGTATTACACATGCGATGAAGGAGAGTACCTTGACGTAGTGTGAAACACTTTTGGGTATTTTGGAGCTAGGAAGTAGAACCAAACTATAGGAATACAAACATCGATGGACTAAAACATTAGTTTCCACCTGATTACATCTTAGGAGTCAATCGATTACTTTGGATTGGACCTATTAATCACTCTAAATATTTGATAGAGAACATTCCCACATTCTAAAGATAAAATCATAAATCTACTTTGTCCAATTTGAGGTCCTTATATTATTTTGAAAAGTCTTGAAAGTTAAAACTGTTGAAGGAGGTTGAGTTTATTGACTTATTTAGAAGTCTTTCTGCCAACTGCCATTTTGCACGTGCCTTATATTGATTCCGCCTTTGATTTATTATCAAGTGTGTTAAATTTCCCAAGAGTCTTTTCTTATAAAAGACTAGTAGATGTTTCATTTTAGTTAAGTTCAAAATTTGTGAATGTCAGAGAACCAAATTGTAAGGATTTATCTTTATAATTATACTTTCTGACATTTGGCTTGATAAAAAATGTTACTTTAGAATTATGGTTGTTTCTATTCTAATGTTTTAAATCCTAATTTCAGGGAAGAGCTTCGAAGATGGTTCCTTCAGATGGAGACTAGACTTTTTTTCTATATGTTCCTTCTAGAAACACTAGAAGCTAAGGTATTATCATACTCAGAGAAAAAGTAGGAGTCATGCAATGACAAGATACTCATTTTTGGAAATTTGGTTAAGAAATTTAAATGCTTGACTATGTGCACAGAGAATGTTCATGGAGGAGTGCAAACTTCCTTAGAATGCAATTACCACTTGACAAAGTTTTAGGTGAATTGCACTTTCTATTTTATGTTTATAGGGATATGTTATAACCTGTAGTTAATTTTTGTAGCATAATAGATAGGATAAATAGTTTTTCCTATACCATTGTTTCTAATTCAAAATTTCTATACCTTATTCTAGGAGCAAATCATAGGGGGATTCTATACATAAGACACCATTATTTAAAATTCAAAATTGTTGGCTCTTTCACAATTATTTTTTTCATTTAGTTGATCTAAGATAGCCTATTATATAGAAGTTGCTCTCAAAATCATAGTGTAGACATTGAAAAATGTCCTAAATGGTATCATGCACTCAAAACAGGTTTACTAACATCATTTCCTCTTAAACCCATCCTCTGTTTGCTTAATTCATTAAATTAGTCTAGCTATTTAATTAAATATGTCATTCTCGTCTATTAACCTAGTTCATCAAATTAGGTTAATTTACCCCTTTCACGCTAAAATTTAATCTTATTAAATTAAATAAATTAAACTATTTAATTTAATTCCCTAAGTCATCTTATTTAATTAAATAACCTGAGTTATTTAATTAAATACCATTTCATCTCTCCAACATTCATTAAATCATTGAATTTAATGAAAATCACTTTATTCCTCCAAATCCCCTAATTTTTTGATTAAACCTTGTTTAATTAACAATTAAACTAGTTTTCCTCTAAAAGAGGAATATTCCATGAGAATATTCCTTATCTCCTTTTTTGCACAATTAAAACTTTCTTTTAATTTGCAAAATACCTTTATCCTCACCCATGAGAATATCCTAAAAGGAATATTCTCTTTCCTCCAATCAATTAAGAAAAGGATATTCTCACTTAACTTCAATTACAAGTTATCTTTTAACCTCTTGAGCAAGTCACCTTCTAACTTGTGTGTTTAGGTCAAAAGTGTATTTTTTTTAACCAAAGGTGAGCCCTTGATTAGTTTTTATCTTGCATTCTCATTTGTGGATGAGAATCCATGATCCATGCCTCTTCTTCCTTTCATCCTTGACTGTTGATTAATATTTTTGATCTCAACCCTCCATTTCTCATTTTCTATTTTATAAATAGAACCCTATTTGGAGACAAATTGATCCATCTTTCAATTGGAAACTTATGTTGTTGAATTAACTTGCATCCACACTCATATTTTACTCACTTTTAACTTGTTTTAGTTCATTTTAGTTGCTTAAATAGCTTAAGATATCCATTAATGGCTTCCATGCATCCATCTTAGCTTGTTTATTAATTAGGGTTTTCATCTTGTAGTTTTAGAAGTAACTTAGATTACCTTAGCAATTGCATAATTAGATCAATTTTAGCATAAAATCATGTTAGTATAGATTACATCATGTTCATTCTAGCTTAAACATACAAATATATCAACTTACATTCAATAGACGAAATTTAACATAAAGGAGAACATAACGCGAGTGCGTTATGTCTTAGTTGATGTATGTTTCTCATAGAAGCAAAAAACCATGTCAAAACTAAGATATAACGTGAGCGCGTTATAATGCACTCACGTTATATCTTGCTTTGGGAATCCTCGAGCCTTAGGATTTGTATTTTCCTTGGAATACCAACCCAAAGGCTTGGAGGGGATTCCCAATGACCAAAGACATGTTTTTACAAAATCTACCATATTTCACATAATTGAGTTCATGCTCTTTGTCAGGATTGCATGTGGTCCAATATCAAAAAAATCGAACACATGGGTAATGTTGGGTTCTCTCTTAGCTATCCAACGATGTAATTTTTTTCACTTTTTGACAATGTTAAGCCTTTCATCCATAATTTATTTTGTTTGTATGTCTCTTTTCTGCCAAAAAGTAGTGTTTGGTTTTTTTTTCATTATAAATTAACCATTCATCGAATTTTCAAATAAATTACATTTTTAGAAACTACACTCCATTCTATAAATTAAAAAAAAAAAAAAAAATTCAATTAGTTTCCAAAATTTATAGGGGTAGCATGGCCAAAATTCTATTTTTCAGGAAGTGTCCACTTCGAAAATTAGTAAAAAATCAAATAGTCATTAAAAAATTGTTAGAAAAATCATGCATCAACTACATATTGTTAGCTAACTTCTGACCGTTGCAATTTTAAAAATACTAAAAAAAAGTTCATTGTACGAGGGTCGTACAAGAGTTGTTATGTCATATTTTTCTGAAAAAAAACATCACCAATTTGTGTACGTCCCTTTTTTGAACCCCTTAATCTCAACCATTTTAAAAATAAAATAGTAGTTTAGAAAGTAGACTCAAAACACTTCTATCCTTGATTTTGTTCCATCTCAAAATTGTGAGTGTAACTATCCTTAATTTCATGTTCAAAGTCAGTATTTCCTGATTTTAGAAAAAAAAAAGAAAAAAAAAGTGGCCACTTAAGTCCCCTTTTTGGCAACCATCTTGGTGCACTTACCCATTAACGTGTCAAGTTTCCTTTTGAGGGAAAATAAATTACCATCTATGGAGAACTTGAACCTTTTTACTACTATAAGAATATTGAGGCCAAGTTCTATAAGATACCCCAAGTGCCTAAAAATGATGAAGGGCCTACACCCATATCTACCTCATTTATTGATCCGTCATCTTTGGCATCTCCCTCAACAAAAAATACACCCATCATGTAAAATATTCCCAAAATCAAAGCAATAATCCAGGATGATGGTTGTGGAAACTATAAGCTACTAAATGATACCTTTGTCTTAGGAGAATTACCTCTTTCTCCTCAATCTCATGGGAAACCCACATCTAGTATAATAGAGCCCAAAACCATCAAGATGATAGATACTACCTTTGCCAAATGGGGTGATCTAAATCAAGAAGATATCAATGAGGATGATGTCTCTAAACTCCTCTATCAGGATAAACAACTTATTCGTGTTCTTCCCATGGAATATAATAATAAAGTCTTATAGAGCTCGTGAAGGGAATGGGTTATAAAAATAATGAGAAACTCAGACAAAGTGACAATGGCTTGCTAGAACCTATCGTTCCTAAGAAATTATTAAATAATCTTGGTTTAGGTTGTAAGTACTAGCAAGGTTGCCCTTATTGGAAAAGTTACTTCTGCTAAACTAGTTGAGGCTTCCTCTTGGTTACCTACACCATGTGACACAACCTTAGATGACTTCCCCCTTGATATCGGTGACCTATTTGAAAAAAATTCCCTTTTCATGATATCAATTACATCATTTTCTCCAAAAAATCAACCAACTGAACTACACTTAGTATACCCACATCTTATTGACATGGACCAACAAGGACCATTGATTCTTGATTTATTCGAAAATGATGAAGTGATCTCAAACTTCAGTGGACTTTATGACAATCTATCATGGGTAGATCACAAAGCATGTTTTGACATAGAGATAGATACATGGGCATACTATGGAGAGATAATTGAATGGACTTCAGCTGCAAAATTGATGAAATACAACTAACATGCAAGTCCTTGAGTGAAAACCACACTGTGATACTCTCTGATTCTAAAACAATAAAAAGAAAGGACGTATTTGAGGGTGAAAACCTCTTTGAGGCACCCAAGGATGAGGGATTCAATCTCCCCCTTAGTGCAATGCATCTTGAAAAGTCAACAATGCTAGCAGAAAAGGCTATTCCAGTTAATGTAGGAACAAAAGAAACATCCAAGATCACTTTCTATGTTAAATCCTTGTTGGATGAAGAATAGAAGGACCTAGCAGCGTTCTTGAAAGAGCGAAGAGCTAAATTTACATGGTCATACACATATATGTTTGGGCTCGATCCTAAAGTAGTTGTGCATCATTTAGTGATCTATCTCGAAGCCAAGCCAATCAAGCAAAAGTTAAGAAAGATGCAGCCTCAAATAACACTCCTGGTAAAACTAGAGTTACACAAGCTTCTTGATGTTTGATTCATCTGATCGATAGATTCTCCTGAGTGGGTTTTAAACCTGGTACCAGTCTCAAAACCCATTGGGGGCATCAAAATCTATATTGATTTCAGAGACTTAAACAAAGAATGCCTTGAGGATGATTTTCCTCTTTCTAATATCAACCTCATTGTTTACTTAACAATTGGGCATGAAATGCTATCACTCATGGATGGTTTTTCAAGCTACAATTAGATTATGATCGCCAAGAAGGATCAACATAAAACTGCATTTTAAACTTGTCCATGGGGAACATATTGCTGGAACGTGATGTCATTTGGGTTAAAGAATGTAGGAGCAACCTATCAAAGAGAAATGGCCCTCATCTTCCACGACATGGTCCACAAAACAGTTGAAGATTATGTGGATGATATTTTGGAAAAATTAAGGAAGAGGAGTGAGCACATACCAATCCTAGGACCCATTTTTGATAAACTTGAAGAATACAAGGTATGACTAAATCCAAAAAAGTGTGTCTTTGGGGTTACATCAGGGAAACTTCTTGGCTTTATTGTCTCACAAAGGGGGGTAGAAATTGATCCAACAAAGGTAACAAAATCCTTGACATGGAACCACCGCAAACACTAAAGTAGATGATAAATCACCTTAATCGGTTTCACCTTAACCAGTGCTTTATAATTGAGAATTAGCATTCTCTGTGGTTTTTCCCATCTTGGGTTTCCATGTAAATTTTGGTGTCCATTGTGCATGGTGTTGTTAAGTGTTTTCATGTTCATATCTGTTTTAATTTTTATCTGTTTGATTTAAGATTACTCTAGATTAATTAAAGAAAGGAAAAGTGTTTTGGGATAACTAATTCACCCCCCTCTCATTTATCCAGACTGTTCAACATAGTGTAGGTTTTTTATTTTCTTTATGTTAGTGGATTTTTCTTCTTTCTAGACATATTCTAGAGGAGGGGAAACTGACCACTTAGCGGATCTAGGTCACTAAGAGCTGAGAGTTGAAGGTTTCCCTAATCCACCTCAAGTTGGACAAGTGTTAGGATAGCGTTATGATGTTAAGGGTAGAGAATGAAGAGCACTCTCAGTGATTCTACCAATCTAATGAATCAAAATTTATGTTTGGACTAAGTGAGAAGGTATCAGGAACCCAAAAGGTGTCTCTATCAACTCTTTGTAAAAGGACAACAATGCACAATAGGGATGAAAATTCATTGCATTGACATCTCACATGTGTGTTGTCATATGTATAGATAGATAGTGAAAAGGGACAACCAAAAGTACCAAAAACCTACTAACAACTTAGCTATTGAAGTTCAAGGTGATGATGAAAGAAATAAATGATCGAATAACTAAAATATTAAGAGAAATTCTATAAGAAATGACAAGCATGATAAGGTGGTAGAAATTCAAACTCACAAAAGGTCCAGTTCTCCTACAAGCTCCACATGAACGAAGTACCTACACACAACAAATCGGGAAAAAATGTTGGGGTTGTTTTGGGGCTTTCCGTAGTCAAACCCCCATTTTTGTGCTTCTACCTCCATGGACAACCAGTATAGCAACACTATAGAAAAGCAATAAAGAAAATATGTTGGAAATGAAAATATCGAACACTACAAGGAGCACTATGCTACTCAAATCCAACAACAATGCAATAGTAAGCAAATAATACCACCCTCGACCAAAGGCACTCAAGGCCAATGAGAGAGGAATGCAAGCTCAAAACCATGGCAAACTTGATGTGGCTACAACAATGCCAAAGGAAGTCTCGCAAGACACCGAGTTGCAACTTTTGTGGTAGATGTGAAGAATGTTGTGATGTCAGAATGAAAGTGTCGATAGTGCAACAAGTAGCTAAGAAGTGTCAAGAGTGTGTAGAGGTTGTCACAAATTGTGAAGAAGTCTGAATGAATAGGAAAGATGGGAATTTGAAAATGATTTAGGAGGGAAAGATCCATTCAAAGGTCGGTTCAAGGGTGTAGATATGTTATGCTTCATCCCTAATGGTGAATGTAACACCTCTGTAGATTTCAGAGGCAAGAATCCTGTTAGGATGGTAGTGTGTCACGCAGATGTCTGTGTGTTGCACACATGTCCCTGATAAAAATTCCCCCATTAACATTGCAAACAAGCACCAAGTGGACGGAGTACAAACAAAGGATGTGGAATTACATTGTCAAGTTTGATTTTTCTAAGGTGAAGGGTGTAAAAGGGGAACTTGCAAGGGGGGTGCAAATTCATGCCTATACACATATATTATTAAGCTTTCTTAGCTTTATTAGACTTGGTTAATATGAGACCATGTGGTGTAATCTATCAACTACACATGTCACTCTTTCCTAGACATGAGTAGTTGATTTTCACACCCTTTCTTGGATTTACATGCCACCTCTCATAACTATTCATTTTTCTTTACTTGAGTAGGTGTTTCCACATGTTTTGGCATATACTAAGTAGGTAAAACCTCCCACCTATTATGGATGGTTGGAATTAATGCACCTCTTGGATTATATATACAACACTCTCCTCTCATCATAGTTAGTTTAGTGAGAGTAAAATGACTATTCTCAAAATTCTTTTACAATTATCTCTATTTTCTCTCTTTCAGATTCTCTCATTTCCTCTATTTTGATCTTCAATCATTTTTTGATTGGAGTTGTGTGTGATCTATGACCTACATTAGATCTTGGTTTGGTTCTTGCTTCTTGCAAGTCTAACAAAATTTTGTAAGAATGTAGCTCTCAAAAGTAAGGTTTTCAAAAGATATAGATTTTAAATATTTACTTTATTTTATATTTTCTAAGCAAAATAGTTTTATGACAAAAAATAAAAACCTTTATTTGATGTGCATGAAAAATAACAAAAAAAAAATCTAGAAATTAAGAGTTTCCTTCATATTGATGTTCTCTCAATTAGAACAATTGTTAATTTGAATATATATTAAAAGGTGTCTTAAGTTAATAGTTTTTCGATTCAAAAATCAATAATAAGTAAAATATGCAACAAAAAATTATAGCAATTTTAACAACTCTTTAACAACCTACAACCCTAGTAAGTATATTTACTAAGTAAATGAAGAGTTTCTAATATTTGTAATATTCACAAAATAATGTGTACCTTATACATCAATGTTAATAATTTATGTTTAAAAAATTATGAAGATATTTTATTTCTAACTCAAATTATGTGTTATGAGAAATTATTACTTCTTTAAAAAATATTAGAAAGCATAATAAACACTTTCTTAACAAATATTTAAAACATAAGATAAATTAATTTTTTTTTTTTAAATTTTTTATAATAAACTAGAAATAGAATCTCCATAAAAAATATCACAAATAATTAATTTATATTATCTTCAATTTTTTTAAAATTTACTTTTATATGTAAATTTAAATATCAATTTATATATCTCACTTAAACCAAAAATTTACATTCTCACTCCATTATGATTTTACATTTTATTTAATGTCAACTATGGTTCTATTCTGCTTGATTGTACTATCTATTATAGTTATATATATTTCCAATATAAAAAACAATAACTTAAAAGCAAACTTGTATGTGGGCGAACATGGCAAAAAAATGGAAAATGAAATAAGTTAAGGTTGATTGAAATGATTGGCACGTTCTTTAAGAACATAGCCAAACTCGTAGGTGGGCGACTATACTAGAAAATTTGGAAAATGGCAAAGTGACGTGGCAAAATCTTTAGTTGTACATTAACTATACAAACAAATGAGTTAACTTTTATTAGCGACAACTTGTCGCTGAATTTTAAATCACCCTCACCATCGATAAGCTCATGCGTGGCCACATATTTTTCATTATTTTCCAGTGCGCTCTTACATGGAGAGACATTATTGCCCAATACAATATATGGGTCATTGGATCCCTGTTACACACCTGCGACTGGACGAGATTAAGCTTGTCTCTTCTAGTGCCGAGGCTCAACTGAAAGCTACTTTATGCTTCATTTTTTTTATCATTTTCTTTGCCTTAGATTAGAAAACGATTTGACACTGCATGATTAGTCACAAAAATCTAGATAGATCTCATTGAGCACCAATGGGAAATACAATTAGTTATCTTGGAATCATGGCAGGAAGGAAAAGGGTCCCGCAATGGAAGAATAGGTTAGCATTTAGGCTGGATAAAGAAGAGCTTTGAGGAATGTCCATGGAGAGAGAAAGACAGAGAAGGTGGAATCCGTGCAACACACGCACCGAGGTGAAAACGAAATGACTACTTTTATCCTCGCACGAACACTAAGTAAATGTGATTTTTCTAATAATAACATCGCTCTGGACTGCGCTGTGCAGACTGAGACTGCGGTCCCCAGGACTGCACGAACAATTCAAATTTCCAATATTTAAAGATGAAGTAATGGAGCGGTTTGCATTAATATAATATAACACTAAAGGTAGCAGAAGCAGGCCAGCAGGATTTTTCCATCATTCTTCATGTTCGTCCACCAAATCCTCAGCTCGGACAATACACGCTGTTTGAGATGTATGACATCCAATGATGAACACTTGCAGTCTCAGTACAGAGAGGACAATGGTAGGGAAGGGTAGATAGTTCCTATCTATGCCCTACATTGTATTGTATGTATTCTGAGCTGTGAAGGAGATGGGGTTGTCTCTGTTTACAGCAGCGGTGTTCTCACTGCTTATTTCGATTTGTTGGGCCGATCCGAATTCGGATGCAAAGGCCCTGTTAGGGTTTAAATCTGGGGTAAATGACCCCCTGGGGCATTTGAATGATTGGGATTATGGGAAGCCTTTGAGTTGGCATTGCAAATGGAATGGTGTTAAATGCAATGCAAATGGGAGAGTTACAGAGCTTGATGTTTCTGGTATGAATCTCACTGGTCAAATTTCCAATGACATTCAGCTGTTTTCTGAGCTTCGAGTTCTCAAAATTTGCTGCAATGCCTTCGCCACAGTTTTGCCTGCTTCCATTGCCAATCTCACGCAGTTGGTCGTTGTGGATTTGAGTCGTAACTTTTTCTTCGGAAAGTTTCCCGGTGGCTTGGATCGGGCCTCTGGGCTGGTCAACATTTCTGCTTATAGCAATAATTTCACTGGACCGCTGCCGGAGGATATTGCGAAGCTTAAGCGGCTGGAGTATTTGGATTTAAGGGGAAGCTTCTTTGATGGCAGTATTCCAAAGTCATATGGGGAGCTAAAACAACTCAAATTTCTGGGTCTATCAGGCAATTATCTGAGCGGAAGGATTCCGCCGGAAATTGGCCTGTTGCCGTTGCTGGAGAAGCTGATTATTGGTTACAATAGTTTCGATGGCGGCGTTCCTCTGGAATTTGGGAACCTGACCAATCTGCAGTACTTAGATCTGGCCTATGCTAATTTGGAGGGCACTATTCCAAAAGAACTAGGGCAACTTCAACAGCTCAATACTCTGTTTCTTTACAGGAATAAGTTGAGAGGAACTATACCTGCAGAAATTGGGAACATGAAATCTATGATGTCTTTAGATCTGTCTGATAATGTTCTTTCAGGCGCCATACCAACTGAAATTGGTAAGCTAAAGAGCTTAGAACTGCTGAGTGTTATGTATAATGATTTAAGCGGGGTGATACCTGAAAGTATTGGGGATCTGCCCAATCTTAAGACGCTGGAGATATGGAACAATTCTTTTAGCGGTTGGCTGCCTCAGCAGCTGGGAAGAAATTCAGTTTTGGAGTGGTTGGATGCATCGTCCAATTCTTTCAGTGGTCCAATACCTCCAGAGCTCTGTAGCAGAGGTAACCTCACAAAGCTTATCCTTTTCAACAATGGCTTGACGGGCCGCATTCCTGAGGGCTTGACCAGATGCCCATCTCTTTGGAGGGTCAGAATACAGAATAATAAGCTAATCGGTCCAGTCCCTGCTGGGTTTGGAAGCCTCCCAAATCTCACCAGGCTTGAGTTGGCTCACAATAATCTCAGTCATGAAATGCCTCAAGATCTTGCCCTATCCCCAAGGGTTTCTTTCGTTGATCTGTCTTACAATCAGCTCCAGGGAGGCCTCCCTATGGACATATGGAAAATGCCTAGCTTACAGAGATTTTATTCTTCTCACAACAATCTCACAGGGGAGATCCCAGATCAGTTCCAGAATTGTAGCTACCTATCCGTCCTAAATCTGTCTCACAACAACTTTTGGGGACCTATTCCAGTGAGCATTAGGGCCTGCGAGAAGCTAGTGGCATTGGATTTGAAACAGAATCAGCTCAAGGGAAATATCCCAGCTGAGCTTGCAGAAATGCCGGCCTTGGCCATAATAGATCTCTCCCAAAACTCTCTCACTGGTACCATTTCACCCAGATATGGAAGCTCTGCAGCGCTGGAACTTTTCAATGTGTCTTATAACGACCTCTCCGGCTCTGTTCCAATGGATGGGATGTTTAGAACAGTGACAGCTGATAGCTTTGTGGGAAACAGTGAGTTGTGCGGGGGAATACTGGGCCCCTGCCCAATTGGTACAAAATCATACATTTCGGGAAAGGGCAGAGGACATTTTCGTTGGGCTATTGGAATCTTAGTTTTAGTTTGTGTGGGACTTTTTATTGCGGGAGCCCATTTTCTGTACAAGCGCTACTATAGCTGTAGGGTCGGCTTCAAGGACACAGAAGAGTGGCCCTGGAGGATGACGGCCTTCCAGAGACTAAACTTCACCAGCAGCGACATATTGGCCTGTATAAAAGAAACCAACATCATAGGAATGGGTGCAACTGGTACTGTCTACAGGGCAGAAATGCCACGGGGAGAGGGCATTGTAGCAGTCAAAAAGCTATGGAAAACCCACCAAGATTTAGAAATCTCAGACCCTGGCATTATAGCGGAGGTGGAAGTGCTGGGAAACCTGAGGCACAGAAACATACTCAGATTGCTGGGCTACTGCTACAACGATGTGAATACTCTGCTCATATATGAATACATGCCCAACGGGAACCTTGCAGACGCCCTTCATGGGAAGGCTGCCCGCAACAATTTGTTGGCAGACTGGGTTTCAAGGTACAACATTGCTGTTGGAATTGCTCAGGGACTTTGCTATCTGCATCACGACTGTTTTCCCATTGTGATTCACAGGGACGTTAAGTCCAATAATATTCTGCTCGACTGCAATCTGGATGCTCGTGTTGCAGACTTTGGGCTCGCCAAGTTTATACAGAAGAATGAAACCATGTCAATGGTTGCAGGTTCCTATGGATACATTGCTCCAGGTAATTTATTGTCAAATCTAATAGGAGCAAAATATTCATTTAAATAGGAAACTAGGCATTAATCGTGTTGTAGTTTCAATGTGTTTTAAGTCTTCTAAGGTTTAAATTCTTTTGTTATAAATCAGAGTACGCCTACACATTGAAGGTGGATGAGAAGAGCGATATATACAGCTTTGGGGTGGTGCTCATGGAGTTGTTGACTGGAAGAAAACCAGTAGACCAGGAGTTCGGAGAGTCAGGGAATATTGTGGAGTGGGTTAGAGATAAAATCAGAACCAGCGAAGGAATGGCGCAGTCGCTGGACTCTAGTATTGGTGGTGCATTGTGTAGTCATGTACAGGAAGAGATGATCTTGGTTTTGCGGATTGCTCTGCTCTGCACCAGCAAATTCCCCAAGGATCGACCCTCCATGAAAGATGTGGTTACAATGTTGGCAGAAGCCAAGCCAAGGAGGAAGAGCAGTGCCGCTGCTAAAGAGCGGGCTGCATTTGCCCCGCCTTCCATTTCAAGCCTGCTGTAAGATTGCAGAGAAGTTCTAGATCTGTTCACCATTATGACAGTAGAAAATAACTTTATGGATCTGTCGGATCTTAGCATGTAATTATTCTTCATTTTAGTTGTAACTAATCGATTCTTTACCAGTTGAGTATTGATTCATTTTGTAAATAACTTCATGGCCTAGACTTGAATTCACAATGTTGCGAGTCTTGGGAGAAGCAGATTTGCTTTCTGTGCAGAATTAACGTGGCTTAAAAGTTTGTGTGCAGTGCTTAGTTGTATTATGAATAACACGTTTAATCGAACACTTTCAGATTACATGTCTTCATTGTTGCTTAATCCAGCTGGTTGTTATGCTGAAATCTTAAAAGAACATTCAGTCTTATGTTAAAAATGTAGTACCTGTCAGAAAGAAGTGCTCTGCATTTTGTGGCCATGGCGTACCCTGCTTTTGCTTTAAGAGCTTTCTAATTATTGGGCTAGCCAATTTGTCCACGAAATATATAAAAATACTCTTTACAAAGAATTTTCCCATTTTACTTTAAAATCATCAATCATCAATCATCATCTGTTATTTATATGCAAGGCTTTTCCAAGAGGGAAAAAAAATAGCTCACTTATTTTTATTTCTAAAATATTAAAGGGTTGATACTTAAAAAATATATAGAGTGGATGAGATTTAAAATAATTATTAATTATTTGATTGTTGAATTATTTGACGTGTAAGAAAATTATTAAATATAAATGTATTAAAATTATAAGTAGTAAAATTGTATGACATTGTTTGTTAGATTAATGGATTATTTATTATTTGTAACAATGAATGGATATGAAAGTAGTCACATTTCTTTCCTATCAAATGTTGCTTCATAATTTTTGGTTCATCTGGTATCTATTATGGGTAGTATGGATAGTGGATGTAACAAACAACTATCAACCTTTGTATGAGGAGGTTTTATAAGACATCAAAGGATGTAGGTTCATTAGGTTGTGCTAACATTGTTATTAAAATATGAAAACATTATTTAATATGTTATCTATGCTAATGCATGAAATAATCAAGTATTCAATCAGCTTTAATAAAAGCATTGAGTCTACATAATTTAACATTAAAACAACAAAACGAGAAAAAATAGAGAATTTACCTCAATGTGTGACTATTGATGTTCTATTGATGTATGCGTTTATGTGATCCAAATCAAACCTCTAATATTAGATCTACAACAATAAAGTTTCAATAAATTGAAAACCATTGGAACTTTATGTGTGGCCTTTATCTATCATGATCTTGAATGTTTTGTGTAGCCTTGAGCTATGGATTCCTAATCTTTAAGAACATAGTTAAATTTTTATTGCTAGACTGGGTGATATTTTAAAGTACTAGTTGTTAACCATATCATTATGTATGCAAATAACAATACTAAACACATGAATTGATTCAAAAATACTTGCATTATACTCCAAAATTCTCACTTAAAGCACACATGAATCCTTCACCTTCTAATTAACTTGCACATTATTAAAAACATTCATACATACAAAACATACTTACAAACAATTGTATGTAAGAGATATTTCAATACCGAAATTAATAGAGCTCTTCTACTTGATGCATTAACGAAAAGTAAATATAGTAATAAAAAATATATAGAAACAATGTCAACTAAGTCTATAATAAATTTTCTTTTAAAGTCATCTTTGAATACTACATACTTTACCTCAAACCTAGCATCTAATCTTAACTAGCAATTTTGATTTACATAAAATGTTATAAATACATCTTCTAGATGTTATCTTACAAGCATTAATTTACAAAACGTTAATTTGATACTTGATATTAATTTAAAGTCATAAGTTTATTGATTTAAAAGAGTTGATTTTAGATAAAACATCAAATCAAATATTGAAATCAATAAAGAAAGAAAAAATTGAGTATTCAGTTCAATGTGCAACAATGAATAATTCGTTGATATGTCTGTTTATGTGATCCAACTCAAACCTCTAATACTAGACCTTCAATCATGGAGTCTTGATAAATTAAAAAAAATTAAAACTATCTATGTGACCTTGATCTACAAAATTACGACCTTAAATGTTTTTGTCACCTATAACTATGAATTTCTAATATTCAAGAACCTATTTGATTTTTTATACCTGAATTGAATGGTGCTTAAAAACACTTGTATCTAACCAATACTTGATTCAAGTATATTATAATCATACTCAACCACTTTCTTTTGGTTAGGTTTAAACAACACACACTAAGCGTTGATGCTTACTATGGGCGCCTCCTAATTGAAACCCTTTGTTTCTTCATTTATGTTTCTATTAATTACACTACTTGCAATGTAACATCTCTTTCTCCTCCATCCAACTATCTTTTCATAGTTTGGAGTTGTTAATTTATTACTATTTATTTTTAAACTATCAAATCATATTTATATAGAGTATTATATATTTTTACTTTCATTTTATATTATATTACATATATATTTATGTTATTTAAATATTATATAAGCATTTATATAATAAATATATATAATTTTATAATCTAAATATATAAATATAATACTACAATATGAATATAAATATAATATAAATATCTAAATATTATATAATAAATAGTAAATGTAATATAAATATAAATATATAAATAATAGTTATAATATGTATAGTATAATTTATATAATATATTTAATATATTAATAATATATAATATAAAGATATATGATATTATAAATATATAAACATAATATTATGATATTTATATAATAAATATTAATATTATATTTATATAATGAATAATTAATATACTATAAATATAAATATATAAATAATATAATTTAAATTAAATTTACGTAAAATTAATTACAACATTAAGTTTAAAAATAAATATTATTAAAGATTATTTTTTTCTTATATAATTTCAAATATAACATTATCTACATTTATTTTCATCAAATACATCACAGTTTAATTAATTTTAATAAAAAATACTTATGTTATATTAAATGAGAAATCAATTGAATTTTAAAATGTATATGCTAGTATTTATAATGTTCTATTTATATACTTATATTATATATTATAAATTATATTATACATAGGAATTATAAAATATATAATTATATATAATATAAGATAAATAGAAAATAAATATATATTGTATTATATATTAATATTATATACTATAAATATATAAAACATATATTACAAACTATAAACTATTATTTATATATTTATATTATATTTATTATTCATTATATAAATATAATATTATGATATTTATTATATTTATATATTTATAATATCATATATTTATATTATATATTATAAATATATAAAATATATATTTACATATTATAGACTATTATCTATATATTTATATTTATATTACATTTACTATTTATTATACAAATATTATAATATAATATTTAGATATTTATATTTATTATCTAAATGATTATATAATATTTATATAACATAAATATATAAATATAATCTAAAATATAAATATAAATATATAATACTCTATATAAAAATTGTTATCAGAATTCAAGAGCATAGTTTGATCCATGTTTCATGAGTAGTGGTTCACAAGAACCCATCATGATAGTGAATGGTTCCACTTAGCACTCATTGCATCTAGGTGATGTTCACAAAGGTGAAGCACTGGACCATCCTGAAAGGTCACCCATCCCAATACTACTACAGCTCAAACACGCTTAATCACAAAATTTTCACCAAAAATAAACCCACTAAAAACAAAAACAGTTGACACATCACCATATAAGGCTGCAAGTAAGAGGGCCCACACCAAGCATCAACCCTTTCTGTGTTGCCCAGCCCTTTCTTTACTGTCACTTCTGTAGCATTGCACTTTGCCTCACCCCATTCCAACACAACTCTGAATCTCCAATGCTCTGCGCATGATCAAAGGGAGATTACAGTAACTTTTCAATAAGATCAATCTGCGCAAAAATGTGATCTGTCAGCGTAGCCACATAAATGCCTATTGTCAAAATGTTTTTACTGTCGCATCACAATGTGTAAGATTTACTCAGTAGTCAAGCTCGATTAGTAAACATCTGTATGTTCTTTTCTAAGTGTCGCTCTCTCAGTGGCCTCTGCTGTCTTATACCTTAGCTGGATTGAATCTGATTATAGCATCTCCACTCTCCTTACACGCCTCATTCTACGCCACCCCTGGGTTGAGGCGCAAGTTCCACGATGCTCATCTCCTTTGCACGTGCCCTCACCCGACTCAGCTTCTTCATCAATCTTACCAGGGCGTGCAACTCAAGTGTCGCTGCATTCCCACTGTCATAGCTTTTAGGAATCGATTAGACCGCATGAGTTTTTATTGGGTGATACTATTTTTTGTTGAGGCTCACAAATTCATACTTCTTAATTAGAGAAGATAATATAAGTTGATGATTTGTGAGATTTATTATATAGATTTTATTTTTTATTTTAAAAAATAATTTAATTTCTATTTTAGCTATTTGTTAATAAATATTTTTTATATTTTATAATATCTTCAATGAAGAATATTTGTCTATTTAATATTTTTTTAATTATTATTGATATTTTTATGGTATATTTTAATTATTATTAAATTTATAAATGAGAATTATTAATTGATATATATATATTTTTATCATATAATATTTTTGGTATATATTAATTATTTTTGTTAAAAAAAAATCAATATAAAGGGTACTTTTACAGTGCAGTCTCATGGAGGGGCTTGAGGATATATTTTCATGGAGCAAGTGGTTTCATGAAGTAAAAAAAATTATGCTACAGGATTAATTGGAATCTTTTCTTGAAAAATAGCAGCCCCTACCTTTTAGGACTGCAAATTTCAGTGAGTGAAATTGAGGTGGGGCTAGAGATTGTCCCTACAGCTTAGGAATTTTTTTTGCCACTTGTCTATCACGTAAAATTTTAAATTCCTAAAATAAAATAAAAATGAGAGATTTTTTTAAAAATTATTTATTTTTATGATATATTTCAGTTCATTCCTTAAATTTTGGAGCTCAAACTTTTATGCGGAATTGCAAAATTAAATTCATTGGACCACCAGATTTAAAATATTCCTTAAAAATCTCAGTAGCACCCACTGAATTTTTTTAGGAAGCCCCCCTCCATGGGACCATACCCTTATTTTCTAAGTTTTTTCGTTGTTTGTCATTTTTCACATATGTCAAATAGAGGTCTTTGAGTTTTGTAATAAAACTGTTTTAATTAGAAAATAGAAAATCTATAAAATCTATATATTTTTTGGAAAGCAAGTACTTGAGGACTACATTTTTACAAAGTTTTATGATGACTTTGTTTAGTTATGAAAAAAATGATATGAATTAGTAGTTTGTGTTTAATGAAATCATTCCATGTGGCTTGGAGAGAAAATTGTACCACATAGAATTTTTAAGGAAAACACATATTAATGTCAAGAATGTCTGCTACAATGAACTTAATATATTTTTATTTGTCCTAAGATTGAAATGCACACTATTTTGCCTGAATTGTTAAACCACCATTTGACCCACAAGTGAAACACACCTTTTTGCTTCCACTATGTTTTTTCGTCTAAACTTACACAATTGGCACTAGTATGTATACACCACATCGACTTCATTTGAATTCCTTCCTCCAAGTGTCTTCTCAATATGATAAGAGTCACTAAAATACATGTAGGAAATTGAGTATAGTGTAATATGTTTTGTGTCTAAAGCAATGGTTGTGGAATAGACATAAGCTAGTATCCTTATAGACATTTTTACTTGTCTATTCTATTTGCCCTTTGGTATTACTAGTATAATGCTATCAATTGCAACTAGGATTTGAGTAGTTTCTAAAAACTCCTATGTCTAAATTGGATTTTTTTGAGTTGTGTCTTGGGTGCTTAAATTAGTACCAATGTATGAAGAGAATGTGTTTTCAAATTGGATTTAAGTAGTTTCTAAAAAATTCTATGTCTAAATTGGATTTTTCTAAGTCGTGCCTTGGGTGCTTGAATTAGTGCTTATGTATGAAGAGAATGTGTTTGTTCAACTTCACTTGTTCAGGTTCCTTGATATAAAAAATAATAGATCAAGTATTTTTCTAAGACACGGGGCTTGTCATACATTCAATGTTATCCCCCTCATCTTTCCTTGGTGTCTCTTTTGCCTCAACTTATTCATCTTGTGGTGCCTCATCTCTAGGAGCATCATCACCATCAATAGGTGCAACTTTTCTCAAAGGTGGAGCCATTAGAGGAATAGTCATGCATAAGCTATGGAAACTTGTCAGCATCCATGTGCATTCTACATCCACAATTTCCTTAGTAAGAATATTTGATAAATCAATGCTTACTCTATCTATGATAATGTCAAACAAATGAGCCCAACAAGAGTGTCAATAGAACTCAAACTTTATAGTGTTAAATACTTTGACCAAATCTAGCATAAAACTCCATTAACATGTACAACATAACTTAAAACCATGTTTCTACTGCATTGTCAATTCCTTATGTAAATGTGCATCATCTTTGCTTGCAATTCCAATATAAGGTGCTTGAAGCTTTGAGTTGAGATTAACTTTGTACTTCATCAGGTTTCTTCAAAAGGTGTTTAGTAATAAGCTAAGACATACAAAATAATAAATACACCAAAATAAAAGCATCACCTTGATCCTAAGATATCATGCATTCTTAATCATTTTATTAGTGATATAAACCGAGTAGTAAGATCTAATCTTTTTTATGCCCCTAGATAGCCTACATGTGTCACATTGAATGGTGTATGACTTATTTGATATTTCTACACTTGAGCTTAAACCTAATGGAGGAAATTGTCACTGAGACACAAAAGTTGGAAATATCTATAATAATGAATTCTCAACCCCCACATATTTTAGTCACCAATTTCTCCACTTATCTACTAAAGGGTACACTCCTCATGGTTTCTACCAAGTAAACACTATTCAATGCATCTAATTATATCATCTCATTACATGAATATTTGGTCAGTTCATATAACCCTCAAATACATCAATTTATGAAGAGAAGTAGGGTTAAAGAAATCTAACTAGCTAAGTTCCTCTAATGTATCATCTTCTTCAAATATTGTTTGAGGTTGGTCCCATCATTGATAGCCTAGCTATCATTGTAGAAGTACAATAGTGGTTTACAATTTTTGGCCAAACTGGACACTGAAATTATTATTTTTAACTAAATCTTCACATTCGGACACCTATAGCGGTTAAACCGTGAGGAATTTGAAGATGATGAAAACTAGAGTCTCATCACCATTTTTATGTAGATTCTAAAACTATTTTTTCAAAAAAATTGGAATAAGATTGCACTTCTTTTTCTATCTCCCACGAAAACTAGTTTTTTTTCAGAAAACAACATTTTTAAAAAGTGACGCTCACCGTATACAACGTAATTTTTTTTGTATGAAGGATAAAATTCTAATTTTTTCGAATTTAGATTTTTAACTTTGATATCTAGCACTTTCATTTTGTCTCATAGTTTTTTATTGAATATGTGTTCCTTAATAGAGTTTCGAAGTCAAACCAATTGCAATTCAGACATAGGCGGACTGTATACAACATAACTTTTTATGTATGTATCGAAATTAATTTTTATTTTTTTTAATGGATCAAGGACATCAATACCTAGTACAAAAATATTTAAAAAAAAAATATTTTGATAATTTTCTATTTTTCGACATGTGCAAAATAGAGAGCTTGATTTTCGGTGAAAAACCTATGTTTAATAAAACTGAAAAAACACATACATAATAAAACTAAAACATATTAAAATTATATTCATGGGATAGCTCATTTCAAGGACTACCATAATCATTCGAAATAAATTTTAAATGAATTCATTTGATCCCCCAAAAGGTAAATCAAAAGTGATTCTTTATCAGCATTTTGATAGGTGTAAAGGAGACTCATTTATAGGTATGGTTTAAAACTAGCGAGGTTATATCCAAGGGGGTTTGATCTAAGGTGGTTTGTTCAAACCCTCTTCAATTGGAATCTTTAAAATAGAAATTTTAAAGGCTTAAATCATTATATTTTCTAAAAATATGTGATTTCAACAAAAATCAGTTCCTCTCAGAAATTGTAAACCAACTTTGTGAGATCACCCATTATATCTAATGCATTATTGTGGGCTTCTATGAGATTTTTCATTCCCTCCAAAAGATATAGCTTTATATTGATAATATCCATTCATTAATTTATGAATGAGGTATTTTGAGCCTTATTAGTGACGTGTTCATAAGTAGTATTATCTTAAATTTCATATTTGATAGCATCTAAGAGAGGAATATTTTGGGGACGAGTGTCCAATTTGTCTTGTATTTTTTTCATTATACATTTCAAGAATCTCCGTCTTCCTTAAACTTTTCATACATGGTCATTGATTAGTCAATTAATTTGGAGCCATAGTTGACCAAATCACTCATCCATTGCTTGGTGGATGGTGAAATACACTTTATCTTATCTAGTGTTGGAGGTTCCTCCTATGATATGATGACTAGGGTGGTGAGGGTATAGTCTAATAATTATAAAGGAATTACTAATTTTTTGATTGATTAATTCAATTCATGAACTCATTCCTTTAGTTCTTGGTTGGTCCTTTTGTCCTTATCTATGCAAAACATCATAGTAGAAACAACAATTTATAAAATTTTGATGTCCACCTCCCTAGTTTGCTTGCTAATTTGATTCTAGATATTTGGTAGTTTGACAAAAAATCTAGATCTATCATTCTTATCTACCAAGGGAGTGGAAATTTCCAAAACCTTGGATCCAGAGGTATCGATGATAATGGAGGACAATATTCTAGGCTTATACTCTGTTGGTGGCCTATCAAACATGATCGAAATATTAGAGAAATTAGTAGAAATGGGCTTTATATTGGTTCTCCTCTTTTCAAATATTTATATATATCAATCCATGTAGAAATAAATGGGATACTCTTGAGCCATCTTGTAGAGGTGTTTGTAATTGGCTTTTCCCATCTTGCACTATTTTTAGTAACTTTGGTTTTCTTGTTCTTCTTTTTGGTTCTCTTCTTGCAACTTATACTCAAGCTCATCCATTGTTACTTCAACTTTCATCATCCATATCTTTATATGGATCTACTTTTGGCTTTGTTTTCATCTCTCTCATCTTAGAGGCAAACTCATCTTCTTGAGTTGAAACTTTTTTTTTCATCCAATTCCACTTTGTCTTCTCCTTCAATTGTTGTATCCATAAATTTGTATTAAATTATTTTCTCGTGTATATTTTGCTACACCCTCCTTATATTGGGTGAATTGGTCCTCTATTTAATGAGTTACTCTATTTATGTTTGGTAATGGAGGAGGAGAGTTGGGTTAAATAGGAAAAGAGTCGTCTCAAGAGAGAACAAAAGATACATCCTCTTGAGAAGGATTTTGAATATTATGTTTTTGGGTAGAAGAGGCATGGGGAGTAGTGTTCTTATCAAGAAAAGCATTTTGAGTAGATAGAGAACTAGAATTATTAGTGATAGGAGGAATAATGGTTCAAAAAATGGGTTGATGTATGTATAGGAGATGGAGGTCACACTATAAAAAGAAAGGCTTTCAAATTTAGCTTAATTGACCATGCCTATTATTGGAGAATAACAGAATTATTCTATGAGACTTTGGTATATTGCTAGTCTTGCTTTAGCGTTCGATTTTCTGGATTGGACTTTTCATTGTTCCTATTCTGTAAGCAATTTTGTTCAATATATGTTAAAAGTCCTCAATAATACAAGGGCTTGTTGGATCTCCGAACCATGAGAAGAGTACACTTGCATGCAAGGTGTTTACCCCCTGGTAAAATGACCCATCCAACTGCAATAAAAACAGTAGTTATGGTATATCTGCAAAAGCTTTTTGCATCATCTACCATCCTTGGAGTATATGTATTAGACTGCTGCCAATTTTAATATTTTGAAAGAAGGAAATGAGAGAATAAAAGAATCTTAATAAATATAATCAATGCGTCGTGCATGTGAATTGCAATTGATGGAGATATCATCACAGTATCGATAACTATAGATGTCCGGCGAGACAGTGTTTTGATATCACATTTATTCCTCTGTTATTCAGAGGTTGTGAGGACAATGGGTTAGAAATGTATGGGCAAGTACCCGGACTTTTCAGTATTTATAATGTGGTTGAGTTCCATTAGAAAGGAGATAAGCTTCAGGGGTCGAATCAATTTACCCAATTGTTTTCGAGAAACTGTTCAGATTTGGCAGATAGAAACGATAGAATTATAATAACGAACAAACGTGGGCAGCGGAAGTAACGTGGGAACATGTGCAAGCTCACGACGTTTTCTTGGCAGTACAGTAGACAGGCACCTTCTTTGTTTGGTTTTAATTTGGAAGGTTGGCATTGATTTCCTGTTGTCTTATTATTTTGAGAAAGCATGTGGACTGCACTATAAAACTCTGAAGGAATCTGTTCTACATGGACAGATTCTCTTAAATTTTTGTCTGCCATATAATTCATGACACTTTCAGAATTGAAGTTTCGTCGCTATTTCTTTACTCACGTAAGGTACTAAAGAAGAAAACGAGTACAATTTCTTTATTCAAGGTTGCCGGTAAAGAAGGTGATTAAGATATTGGATTCCTTAATAACATATTTGATGTTTAGGTATCTTGTTTGGAGATTAATCTGGCATACATGGGTAGTATGTAATATGATCGTGTCTTTGTCGGAAACATGTTGCATGATTTATGATTTGTTTCGACGGCCAGAAGTAACGATAACAGAGAAGAATATAAGCACGTCAATCCCCAGGCATCTTTATTCTCTACTTATGCTAACTCTTGGTATGCGTGAAATTTGATTCACCAAAGCAGCTCTATCTCCTGGCTTAAGGAATAAGAATTTGTATGTATTATCCTAAGTCAAAGGTTAATCGGTAAGTTGTTTGGCTTTGACAATACTCTTCTCTCTTGTCTCCAGGTTTAGCGTGGATCTGTTTTCAACAAAATGCTGCGTGCAGGAATATGTATATAGAGTTCAATCTGAGCCGGATTTAAATATATATGACGAGTTTAATATGATTATATAATTAATTAACAAAATCAGTTTAAGTTTAGAGAATGTTTAATGTTTTTATTTATTTTTGATAATTGTGGATATTGATGTTGTTGATTTGGATTATGTAGATGTGTTCAATATTTGATTTTAAATTTATGAAATTAGATATGAAAAATTATTTTTATAGTTGATATGTTGATATAGTTTTTATTGTTCTTGGATGAGACCGTGTGTGATTATGTTAGAGGTTCAAACAATTCTCTCTTGCATCTTGTGATTTTTTTTTTGGAACTCTATAATATAGAATTATCTTGGGTTTTATCAATTAGTATGGATTGAAGGCATGAAGCTGTTCATTTGGAGGACACCATACACTTGTAGTTCTTGTATGTTTTTACTTGTAACCATTGGCAAAAGAGTTGCCATAGGGTAGGGGTACTTCTTGCAAAGGCGATCACTTACAACAAATGGCATAGTAAGCATTAACTCACTCCTAGTAACAAGAAGCTACAATAGAAGGGGAGGTTACTTACAGCAATTAAATTTTTTCTCATGAAGCGATGGACACTTGCAAGCAAAGGAAATGAAGTGCTTAAAAGTAGGTGTACTTCAATAGGGAAGTTATTGAGGTGACATGGATTTCATGAGAAGGGTGCAATGATACTATAGTTGCAGATTCAACAAAAGGGGGCATGATGAAGGTGATCATGCTTTAAGGAGGCTACATTATTGACAAGGAAGGTTTGTGTTATATGATGGAATACATGACAATTATTGAAAAATAGTAGTGGTCAAATGAGAGGAGGTTGAAAATATAAAAATGAAATGACAAAAGTGTTAGTTGTTAACATGGATGTAGGAGTCCATAGGTATTGCAAATAATATTTATGGGTTACTTGGAAGTGAGGTGCATAGAAGGGTTAAGAGGGAGCTCAAGAGGAAACATGAAGATAACAAAGAATAGTAGAAAAGGTAGTGAAGGAAAGTAAGATCAATGTTCTTGACAATGAAGGAGTTGAGGGCCAATTTGGATAGCCAAGTTTATAGTGGAATGACTATTTAAAGCAACATGGGTGGAAAATCAGTTGTAATAGCACAAAGAAGAAGGATTCCAATAAAATATTCAAATGAGAGGTTTTACTTGTAAAGTAAGTGGCTGCAAATAAGGAAAGATCAGAATTTAACATTTTCCTAGGGAAAGTGGTAGGCAACAATGATTGAGAAGAGGCTATGAAATGCACACATTAATGGGTGATCCCACAATACTAGGTAGGTGATCCCACAATAGTGGTTTACAATTTTTGGCCAAACTAGACACTGAAATTATTATTTTTAACTAAATCTTCACATTTGGGCACCTATAGCGGCTAAACTGTGAGGAATTTGAAGACGATGCAAACTAAAGTCTCGTCACATTTTGTCTTTAGATTCTAAAAATATATTTTTTCAAAATTTTTGGAATCAGATTGCACTTATTTTTCCATCTCCCACGAAAACTAGTTTTTTTCAAAAAATAACATTTTTAAAAAGTGACGCACACCGTATAACACATAACTTTTTTTCCATGAAGGATAAAATTCTAATTCTTTCGAATTTAGATTTGTAACTTTGATATCTAGTGCTTCCACTTGGATAGATAGTTTTTTATTGAAATTTTTTTCTTTAATCAAGTTTCGAAGTCAATCCAATTACAATTCAGACATAGCACGACTGCATAACGCATAACTTTTTATATATATATTGAAATTCATTTTTTTTTTTGTTGGATCAAGGACTTCAATATCTGGTGCACTCATATTTTTCAATTTTTTTTATAATCTGCTATTTTTCCACATGTCTAGAACAAAGACCTTCATTTTTGATGAAAAACCTATGTTTAATAAAACTAAAAAAACAAATACATAATAAAACCGAAACATATTAAAATTATATTTGTTGGATAACTCATTCTGAGGACTACTTGATTCCATTTGGGTTTGTGAAGATTCCTCCATTTTCATCCTCAACCCGAGCTTTGAAGAAAAAAAATTGCAATTTTTTGGTGCCAGAAGCGGAGAAGGGGGCAAAAGGGGGGTTCGAGCGAACCCCCCTTGACTCATTCAAACAAAGGGCGGTTTTCTCGAAGGGGGGTTCGATTGAACCCCCCTTTTCCCCTTTGTTTTTTTAAAAGACATGTATTTTTTATGGTTCGAGTCAACCCATCATGGAAAAGGGGGTTCGAGCGAACCCTTTTATGGGTTTGTGCGAACTCCCTAGTTTGTGTGAACCCCTTAAAACTCAATTTTTTGATTGTGGGAGCGTGTTTTACAATTTTGCTTCCTCAACAAAATTGTAAACCACTATTATGGGTTCACTCGGGTCCCAAACTTGGGACATGAAAATTTTGAAAGGGAGTGGTAAAGTTTTTTTGAACTACCTTCATTCAAAGATATTTCTTCAAACAAAGGTCATTTGCTCGAAGGTCTTGATGCAAAGAAATTCAAATGAAGGTTGACCTTCAAGTGAAGATTGCTTTTGTTCGAAGGTCTTTGCTAATTAAAAATAAAATAAAATAATATCTTTGAGAAAATGATAAGCCACATGTACAAATAAATGTTGCGACTAAGGGATCAAATGGAAAAGCCTTAAATCCACCTCGCAGTAATAATAGGGATCCCTTCAATCCATCTATTCACAAGAAGAAACACAAAAAGGGATTTCGTAAGGTTTGGAGGAAAGTTTCTCATGGAAGAAACCCCACATGTGCATGCAAAAGCGAACAAAGATAAACCTAAGCCTGAAGAAGCAGAAGATGCTTCTCGACAAGGCATGCAAAACCCTAAGTCAAAAGATGCAAAAGAATCCAGCTCTCAATTCGGCATGCAAAAGGAAAGTAATGTTTTGCATAATGAGGGGAGTCCTGGTTCTAAACAGGGTATTTCTGAGAAACAAGGAGATAGGGAAAAAATATTCGTAAGAAGAAAAATCGGAGATATACTAAGCAAAAGAAGCATAGGGATATTCAAAAAAAGATTAACAAAGAGGCATAGAAAGAGGATCTCAAAAAGGATTTTGTGAAGACCCTAGATCTAGGAAAACTCAAAAAGGTTTTGTAAAGATTTCTTTCTCTGATGATATTCTTAATCCCCAATCACAAGATATTTGATAGAAGGCCTTGATTTGTAAATTCTTGAACCTTTCTTTAGATTTGGCATCTCTTCAAGAATTGCTATCTTATGAATGGGAAGGGGCATCACAAGTTTTTTTGTCTAGATGAAGAATCTAGTATTTTTATTGTTATTTTTGATGAAAAAAGCCATAGAGATGTAGTATAAAAGATTAAGTCATGGATTTATCAGGGTTCTGGCTTATTCATTTAGCCATGGTGCCTGAATTTTGACCCTAAAAAATTTCTTGTTAGATTTTTTCTATTTTGTATCCAATTGCATGGTTTACCACTTGAGTATAAAGAGCTTAAATTGGTTGAGATTATGACAAACTATGTAACTAGTATATTTTGAAATCATGACAATTTTTTTTTTACTAATTCATCCAAACTAATTCATGTCTGTGTTTTGGTGGATTCCACCAAAGACTTTCCTGCTCAGATTCATATATCTACAAGAAATGGACTATGGGTGCAAGATTTGTTTATGGAAAACAAGCATAATGGTTTTCTTCACTATAATAGTGCTTGGCATAAGACCTCTGAATTCCAAGACAATATAGTTCCCTCTATTTCTACCACATCTCTAAAGGATGATTTCATTAATGAAACTAGTAATCACCATATTGTTGTTGAGGAATCCACAAAAGGTGGTAAAAAAGCTATTTCATCATCTAGCTTGTCTCATAACCTCCTCCAAAAGTTCAGTTTTAAAGAAGAGAGAATCAATAGCAATTCCCCTATTCTTTCATCCCACAAGTCGGCTTCCATGTCAATACTTAAAAATTTTGATAACCAGTCCAAAATTTCAATTTCAGTATCTCTTGACTCGTTAAAGGTTAACATGTTTTGGCTAAAAAGTGTATTTCTTTCTCAGTCATTCTGGACTTTCTCTCCATCTTATAAAGTATCTTCAGAATGTTTGTTGGAAAGTGTTGTAAAAAATTTAATGTTTGGGTCAGGGTCTCCTAAGTCTCAGTCAGATTTGGTTAGCTACAATTCAACTAATTCAAATGTGGTTCTTGGTTGCACAAAAGAGGTTTCTGGATTTGAAGTTTTAGATATTGTTAAGTTTGCAAATTAGCTTGAACAGGGTCAGTTGGAAGATCTCATTGATTCCATTTTTGTTTCTGAAGGATTTAACATGATTGATAACATTGCTCAAGAAGTAGAGCAAGAAAACTTTGACTCTTCAAATACTACAGTCTTTCCAATTGTTTCCAGTGATATCAAAGGTGGAAGTAATCAGGGAATTGATTGTGTAAAATTAGTAGGATCTTCTCCATGCTTGAACCACTTAGAGAATACTTTAGGGGAAGAGCATGGTTTGATTTCTCCCAGTATTTGTCAATCTCTCAAACACCTTTGTCACAAACTATGGTTAAGAAGTCACTGGGAAAGTGTGGGAGGAAATCATGCATTACCAAACTATAGGAAGAAATAGAGGCAGGTTTGCAGGCCACCTTAGATGGGAGTTTCACAACTCCAACTAATAAGAGGTCGAGGAGAACATGTTTCTCTCCTTGTGCACAATGAGGATCATTCCCTGGAATGTCGAGGGCATTAATTCCCTTGACAAAAGAGCTCAAATTAAACATCAATTAGATGTTTGTGGAGCTGACATTGTACTTATTCAAGAATCCAAGTTGGCAGATGCTTCCTTTGATAGTATTGTCAAGAAGTGGTCTAAATGGAAAGCATTCTCTTCCCCATCAAATGGTGCTTCAGGTGGGCTCATTACCCTATGGAATCCAAAAATAATCACAGTAGAAGCTCTAAAAAATGAGAGGAATTGGCAATTGTTGGGAATACAAAAATTTTATGTAATGTTTAAACTCTTCAACATTTATGGGCCAACAACAATAGAAAAAAAAAAGAACTATGGGACATGTTGATGAATGTGATGGATGACATAGTGGATGACAAAATATTGTTAGCAAGATATTTTATTGCAATCACTTCTATTCATGAGAAAACTGGTGGTATTCTCCCTCCTTCTGAAACAATGGAAGATTTTGCTTCTTTCATTCAAGAAAATGCTTTAATAGATGTAATTCCTGAACAAGGAAAGTTTACATGGACAAACCAGAGAAGAAGCTTCTTACAGATTACAAAAATATTAGATAGGTTCCTTGCTTCTTTAAACTAGTTGAATGAAGGTTATGAGTTATCTTATGAAATTTTATCCCTTACAGGCTCAGATCATTTTTGTATATCTTTGCATTTCCCTTCTGCAATTTATTCTATGAGCAGGAAATCATCTTTTAAATTTGAAAATATGTGGTTTCGCCACCCAAATTTTTTGCATCTTTTGTATTAGTGGTGGATTGCTGCTCCTTTTGTAAATGGTTCTAGGATGTTTCAATTTTGTATGAAGATGAAGTATATTAAACAACAAGTCAAGCATTGGAACATTCATGTTTTCAAAAATGTTTTTCATCAAAAGGAAAAATTGTATAAGAATCTTGAAGAAGTGAATGAGCACATTATCAAGCATGGTCTTGATGTTCAAACTTATGATCTTTAGCGTTCCTTACAAATTGAATGGGTAGAATTACTTGCTAGGGAGGAAGAATATTGGAGACAAAAGTCTTGTGAAATATGGTTAAGTGATGGTGATAGAAATACAAAGTATTTTCATATGTCTACACAAGTGAAAAAGGCTACTAATTCAATCTTTTCATTTTGGGATAGCTCCATAGGGGAAGTTATCACAAAAGAAAGTGATATTTAGAAAGGACTGAAATTCTTTTTAGATTTTCTCTTTGATCCTTCAATTCAAGATTAGTCAGTGGATGCCCAATGTCAAGAACTTTTATCTTCTGTGCCTAGTTTGATTTCGGATCATGAAAATGATATGCTACTAAAGCCATTTACACTTTCAGAATTCAAACAAGTGGTTTTATCATTATCTCCTAACAAGGCCCCAAGCCTAGATGGGTTTATTTCTCTCTTTTTCTAGAAGTGTTGGGATTTTACTACTTTTGATCTACTAATGGCTATTGAAGAGTAAAGAAGGACTTGTTCCATGTTGAAGCAACTCAATACAACAAATATTGCTCTGATACGAAAAGTTAAAGAACCAAAAGCTTTTGTAGACTTTAGGCCGATCTCTTTGTGCAACTCAGTATATAAGATCATTACAAAACTTATTTATCTCCGGCTTTAGCCTCTTATAACTAAGATAATCTCTCCTACGCAAGGGGGATTTATTCCAGGTAGAGAGACGGTTGAGGGTGCTATTATTACAAATGAGGTTTTGCATTATGTCAAAGAGCATAATATCCCATCTTTCATTGTCAAACTTGACATGATGAAAGCTTATGACAATGTGAATTGGAAATTTTTGATGCAAGTTTTGCAAAAAATGGTTTTAGCCATAAATGGTGTAAGTAGATCGATTCATGTATTTCATCTGCAAAATTCTCTCTTATTATTAATGGGGTTTCAGTGGGGTTTTTCAATTCAACTCAAGGTGTACAACAAGGTGACCCATTATCTCCTTTTGTTTTTATAATAATGGTTGAAGCTTTGAGTAGATCAATCAAGCAAGCACATTATCAGGGTTTATGGCAAGGTATTTTAATTCCCCAAAAAAACATTGCAGCTTCTCATAATTTGTTTTTAGATGATACTTCCTTATTTGGGAAATCTTCATTACAAGAGGCCACTCAGATGAAGTGCATTCTTGACAAGTACACCCTGTCTTTGGCCAAAAGATAAATTCAACCAAGTCAAAGATTTATATTTTCAATACTAGCACTCCTCTCAAAAGAAGGATTGTGAGGGACTTTGGGTTTTCAATTAGTAGAAATTCCATGTACTTATCTAGGAATTCCTTTATTTATGGGCTCTAACAAACCTGTATATTAGGGAAAAATTATAGACAAAATTAAGTGTAGGATCCTCTCTTGGAAAGCAAGATGGATTTCATTAGTGGGCATGATCTTGTTAGTTAAAATAGTTCTTTCCTCCATTCCAAACTATTACCTTATTGTATTGAAAGCTCCAAAGTTGATTGTCATTCAAATAGAAAAACTGATCAGGGGTTTTCTATGGCGAGGTAACATGGATGATCAGAAAAAATTGCCTCTTATATCTTTAGATAAAATGAGCACCGATAAGCTTAAAGGTGGGGTTGGTCTTCATGATTTAATGACAATAAATATGACATTTGGTGCAAAATTAGTCTTGTATATTTATTATAGGCCACAATTAAAGTGGTGTGCTATCATGTAGGCCTGCTAAGTATTTAGATAATCAATCTTCTTGTAGAATTTTGACCATTGCAAACCCACCTAATGGTTCTGCTATTTGGAACTTTATGTTAGCTTGTCATGATGTAATTGTTTCATACATTTCATGGGAGGTTCACAATGGTGAGGATGTCCACTTTTTGAAGGATTCATGGAATGGCCATCCGCCATTGATCTCTTTCCAGAAGTTGATAGTTGCATAAACTTTTCTCTCAGCAAATTGGGGAACTAAACTGATAAATTATGTTGATTCAGTCAACATATTCACTGGTGTTGTAACATGGAAAGACTTCTCTGGATTACCCATTCCTCCTAATGAGATTGCTTTTCTATAAAATATCTTAAGGTCTAGAGTTGTATTCCTCTCTAATGAAAATGATAGGATCATTTGGGCTCCGTAAAGGAATGGCCATTGTTCAGTTAAGCAAGGTTATGTAGCAATAACTTCTAAAGGGCAGTAGATGAATAAACAAAGATCCTTTTCATTTTGTTGGAACCCAATGGTGTTACCCAAAGCTGGCAGCTTTTCCTGGTTGGCATTAAGACATAAAATTTTGAAAAGTGATAAGTTAACCAAGCTAGGTATTGTTGATCTATTCCAGTGTGTCCTTTGTGGTGAAGCTTCTGAAACTATTGATCATTTGTTGGTCCAATGCTCATATGCATAAGGTTGTTGGGAGTTTTTCAAGCATAAATTATCATGTTATTTGGTATTTCCAAATACACTCTTGGACCTATTTCCTTCTTGGCCAGTACTTTACAAGTCTGCATTGTTTGCTTCTATTTGGAGGATTATTCTAGCAGTGGTCATCTAGTCTATTTGGTGGGAGCGTAATAAGAAAATTTTTAGGAATAAAAAATATGAAGATTCGCTTAATCATCTTTTAATAACAATTGAAAAGGTAGTCTCAGAGGGTGCAAATACTTATGTACAAAGTCATAAATCAATTGCTTCGATCTTCACCAATTAGGATGGTCAAATTTTACAAATTTGGAAGTATATTGTACTTACATTTTAAGGTATTTTGTTGCAACCAGGGTGAACCCACATAAGTGGTGAACACTTTTGTGGAGGAAGGGAAAAGTCATTTTTTCCCTCTACACAAAGTGAAGGGGTTCAGCCGAACCTAAGGGTTTGACCGAACCATTATATTGGTTTGGTCGAACCACCGGGTTCGATCGAACCCTATGTTCGCTCGAACCCATTGACATATGAGGGAAAATGTTAAAATAAAGGGGTTTGAGCGAACATAGGGTTCGGTCGAACCCCCTTAATAGAGATTAAAAAATAAATATTGTCATTTTTACCAACAGTTCAACGAATAGTGACAGAGGCGGCCGATGAATAGGGTAGTGCGTGTGGCGAACCGGCAAAGAAAAACTTGCACAAACTCAACCCACAAACACCTTCACCTTCGAGCAACCTCCATCACCCTCCAACGCATCCTCTTAGGTTGGTTGCACTGCTCCATAGCTCATTTTGGTGCAAAATTCATGGCATGAACTGCATTTGTTTGAAAGTTTCTAAAGCATTTTCAACAAATCACATAGTTAAATGATTTGATGTTGAATTTGAATGCTTTGATGGGTATCCATACCCTATTTGAAAATCCCCATTTTTTGTTAAATATTTTGATGGGTATCCATACCCTGTTTGAAAACCCCCATTTTTTCTTAAAAGCTTTGATGGGTATCCATACCCTGTTCCAAAACCCCCATTTTTTCCATAATCTTTGATATACCAAAGCTGGTTTCTAATCTAACTTTCTTGTTATACTATATTTTTAATAATTTGAATAATTGATTCCATGTTTTTAATTTGTTTTTGATAATTGAAAATAATTTTGTTTTGATTATTTTGAATAATTGTATTTGATTGGTATATAATTCAACATAACACCAAGAAAATAATCAAAGACTCAAATATCAAAAGAGTATGAAGTTGAGAATTCATAGAAAAGATAATAAATGCTACAATTTCATGAAACTAAGAAATTGAACTCCATAGATGAAGATATATCATCTTTTCCAATTTAATTCGATCATGAAACATTTATTCAAGGTATGGATTTAAGAAGAATTTGGAGAAAAAAAGGGAAAATGTAAAACTTCATGTAGTTAAGAAATTGAATCACAATACTATAACTCCACTCAAATTGAAATATTTATGTACATATAACATTAATTAATCCAACCAAAAATACAAAGGAAGAGAGAAAGACCTTGAAACTTGGTATTATTTTAAACTAGTGATGATCATGCACTTATTCTAGAGAGTTGTGCAAGGTTAGTTTTAGATTATATATGGAAGTAGTAGGAGCATCATATTTGGTTCTAGCATATTACATATAGTCAAATAATTGTGCATCAAAATTTTAAAATTCACATATATTTTATTGGCTAATTAGGATGCATAAAAAGAGTGGTGTTCAATATATATGGAACTTATTAGGATGCATGAGAATTTAGATGAAATATACTTTAGATCTAGTGCAAAGTTGATAGATGAAACACCAATTATACAATAATGTTTAGCTCTATAATTGGTCTAGGTAATGAAGTAAAGTCTATTTCATTAATTTTTTGGTTGGTTGAAAAATATAGCATATAAATATGATTATGTTTTCACATTGAAAAAAGTGATTTACATATATCACTTTGATTGATCAAAATTTTTTTTCACTTACTTCACATATCATTTTGATAGATCATGTGAACTACACCTATGTATATTGGCCTCTTTGCATATTTTTTTAATCAAGAAGGGCCTCATACAATCCAAAAATAACAATATTTTTTTGTAACTTTGAGCTAAGCCTATAATTGGTGATCTTCTAAAAGAGAAAAATTAATTAGAATTTAGGGTTTTCCTTCAATACCCACAACTTTAATGATATGTTGGCACAATCTTATCCCCTCAAATAGGTCATCTAACTCAACCTCATTATGTGTGGATGGGTGGAGTATCTTAGATACAACTCAAAGGAGATTACCTTTGTCATTTTTTATTATAGAAGAAACCCAACTTGGAGTTCAATTACCTTTGCAAGCCCCATCCACATTTATTTATTATCTTCCAAAATGAGGCTCCAACCATCTGATTTCCATCATACCCACCTTACTCAAGCAATAGGAGAAACCCAATAGGAGACTGAAACCTAACTAGTTATTTGTCATCCTATTGACCTAGCTAGTGAACTCAATTGCTCTATGTGAAACCATTCTAAATTTGGTTGAAATATTCCCATAAATGATGATTTCAATTTTATTTTGTAAAGAATTAAATGGGATGTCCCTATAATTAAATATTCATCAATTTATTTATTTCCATAAATTCTAACTCATCTTAAATGGGCTAGCCTTCCATATTCTATCCCAAATGGAATTAAATGATAAGCATAAATTCTCAATTGATAAATAGAGATAAGAGATATTGTGAGAGGGAATTAGACCATTCTAACTCACAACAATGCTAATTCTAGAACTTAGAAGAATATGAATAGTTGAGTAATAGGTGATTGGAAGATTATTTAATAGACATGCATAGTAGAAACCTTAGAGATAGATATGTAAAGACAAATGTGTGACTTGTCTATATCCTATAAGTATTCTCATGTGAAATTTCATGTAAGGAAAATGCACTAGCTTTTGGGAGGCATGATTTCCCCAACACAATCTAGAAAGCCAACCTAGGGAATTTAATATTAAATTTTCCATTTGATAACCTGATTTGATTGAATAGTAATGCAATAGTGCCCATAAGAAAACCACAAACAAAGTGGATGGGACACACCAATCAAATAACCATAAAATCACATGAAGAAATTCCATATGCAATTCCAATGGACAAAGAAGGTAAAGAGAGTTAAACAAGGAAGGTATACAATCTATTTTTGTATTCAAGCATAAGCAAGATCTTCTCACAACCTTATCAATCAAATATAGCTTGACCAAAATTTTAAACATCAAATATTGATAATACAAGAATATCATTTATTTATCAATGCCTCAATAGCACAATTTTAATTTGCAAACATATTTCATAGATATTTTGGTAACATCATTACCAAATTTTAAAATTTCCAAGAAACACAATTTAAAAAAATTAAATTTATAAAAAATATAATATCTCCTCAAAATGTTGATTTAATAGATGTTTTTAAATTGTATCCAAATTATATTGAAAGTATCCATGATGAAAGATAAATTATTTAACCTCTTGATCACAATCCTCATATACAATATATTTAAATTCTCCAAAACACCTACATTTAAATATTTAAAAACGTTAAGCAAAATAAAATTGACATCATCTAAAACTTAACATTTATTACAAAAAATATATCGAAAGATTAAGAATCACTACTTAAAATTATATAAATTATATTAGATGCCACCTTAAGAACTATATCATATGTCTCCACAAAGAAATAAAATTAGCAGTGCTTCTCTTGTGACCAACTCACATCTAAAATCTTCATCTCCACTCTTCAAATTGTATTTTACTATCTCATATCTCTTTTTCTCAAAAATTTTATTTCCCAGATCATTTTTCTTCCATCATGGGTACATGATATAAACTTTGATAACCCACTGCATTGTAAACACTTCTCATTTAAACACATTTTTACAAAAACTACAATCATTGTATCTCATACATCAAAACAAATCTAATAAGTCCTTGGATAAATTTGGTATTTTAATTGTACCACACTTGTAAAATTTGGTTAGTATACAAAGTATAATTAATATTACATAATAGTTCATGATAGATAAAAACTACATGTCGTATTTACAATATGTATTATAAATTTTAAGAGGCATACAATAAAAAGGCTTACAAGATTCAAATTCCATTTGTGATATTTTTAAATGAATATATTTTTCAAGAAATTTTACACAAAATTTTGTTTGGCTACATGCCAATTAATGTTTAATATGTGGTGTGTGGTCTTGATCACCAATTTTTTATTTTAAAACATCCTTTACATTGAGTGATACTCTAGAGTTAAAGTGCCAAAATCATTTAATTTCATCATTTGTGTTATTAATTAGCTTTTTATGAACTCATGGAATCCTACCATTAAAATCTCAAGTACCATTTTCAACAGGACTATCTAGTCTTGATCTTATTGCTAGTGCTTTTCACAGTATTTTACAATTTATGCTTAAGTGAAGACATGAGTTTGCCTCATTAATCAAACCTTTTGTAATTTATTTCTTACTATTGAGGTTTTTATTACTCTACAAGTAGCTCTTTTATCTTTCTACTTACTAGTAATCCTAATAGAATTGAGAGAATTAAAAAATATTTTAAATAATAATTTTATTTTAATTAGAAATTTTGATTGCCTAAATATTTAATTTATTTTGTAAAGGTCTTATTTTTTACAACTTTAGTATTTTTACAAAAGTATTCATTTAAAAATTTTGAAGCTCAAAATTGAATGGTTCATGATGATCTTTTTATTTAAGACTTTATCTTATGTTCTCATCAATTTTAAGTAACCATTTTTGGTTTCCAGAATTATTACAATTTTATCAAGCTTATTAGAAAATTTTGAATATGGGATATCATTCTTATTCAGAAAGGTCCTCTCTTTTCTTAAGTAACTTGCAGATACAATGACTTTCATTTTTTTATGTGTGTTATCAATTTTATTAATATTATAAACAATTGGATCATGGAGTATAATTTTATTATCATGGGGTTCATTTCTACATTATTCAAAAATATTTATAAATTTGAATTCTTATTTTTCTATGATGTTACTCTTTTCAATATGTGTTTCATAACATTTTGCAACATTTCCCTTTCATGTTCAACATTTTTATTTTTATTATGGCTAAATAGTTTATATAATATTAAATAATTGTCCTATGTGGTATATAATTTTTTACTTGTGAAATTCATCCATGTTAAAATCCTTTTTGATTTTATGTGGAATGGGAGCCAAATCAAAATTATTCCAAGTCCACTATAAGCCACTTGGATAATCCACATGGTTCAAATAATTAAGCATATAACCACCCTAGATATCTTTTATGATATATTTACATTCATATAATTCTAAATAGGTAATTAATCATTTATTTCTATTTTGATAAGACTTTAGTTCATGAGCCATCAAGACCTTTGGGAAGACATAATATAGTGTCCCATTTAATAAGAGGAATACACTTACTTTCATTCGAACCACCCCATAATAATTTCTTTATTGTTTTATCTAAATCTTGAGAGATCTTATAAAGGATCAATAAACATGACATCATATCTAGATTAGAATGTATTAGATCATAACTTTAAGCATTAATATTCTTCCATCCAAATTAAAATGATTATATTTTCATGAAGTAGATTTTTTTTGGGAAGCACTAATGTTGTCCTTCCATAGTTTAGAAATCATATTTACAAGCTTATCATTTGTCTCATTTTCTTCTCTTATTTGTGCCTTCAATAATGACTAAATTGATTTTACATGACCACCAATGTTAAGTAATGATGTTTTCCCTTTATTACTAGTTGTAGGAAATAAATATTAGATGCAACCTTTATCAATTTTTTTAAAACTGTCTTTAATGGCACATTTTGTACTAGAGTGCACACGCACACTTGTAAATTTAAATTTTAGAATTGTTTTAGATTATGTTTTTTGTGCAATCTAGTAATGTGAATGTTTTGATTATTTAAAACTATGATAGCTGTTGAACATGTTTTTTGTTAATGGTATGGAAATATTATTGATGAGTAGATGAATTATTAGAACTGTTTTAGATTTCTATTCCTTATATCTAGATATATTATTTAAACTAAGGTCTCATTGCTCCTTTAGGTACACATACATCCATACATAACATGGATAATGCAGATGTTCCACCTCTGGAATCTTTGTTTGCAAATAGAACTAATGAGATTAATAAATTGAAAGACTCATTAGTGCAAAGTGCAAACCCAGGGATATATTCTGAACCATGCATGTCAATATTGCATAGTCTTGAAAAACTAAGAGATGAACTTGAGAGGACTACTGTATTTTCTCTAGATAGAGTAGCTGCTATTCTTTCCCGCATGCAGGAAGAAGTACATGGTGAGGTTCCCCTTAAACAAATATAGGATAGTGTGACCAAAGAAATGATAAAAACCAATTGTTTTCCATTTTATCAAAATGCATGTAAGGTTAGGGGATACCAGGTCACTAGATGTGTCGATCGTGCTATGGACTCATTGATATACCCACTATTTCTCATAGCACATGGTCAATACCCAAACAATGAACAAATTCCATTATATTTTGTTTAGCAGTTGTATGTTGAGGTCCATTTGGGCCTCAAAGTCAACTACCTGGACATTCCACCATATGTTGGTCAAGGGCATGGCAGGATTGCTAACAGACCCACTTATCGTCGAGCAGATAGACCGACCCCAGTGTTTAGGGTATTGGTTGGTGAGGTAGGTCTCCTGCTCTCACCCTAGCTGTAGCCCCCATAGTAGATGAGGTTGTCGTTTCTTCCCAAAAGGAAGCAATTGATACTGTACGTGATATTACAACTACCACCACTAAGATATTTGTTGATCGTGTAGGTCTGTATTTGATGTCTAGACGTCCCCGACCCACGCCATATTCAGTACAGTGGACCACCATGGATCCTTTCATAGCAGCAGACATCCCTACTCCCACAGAGCTTGAGGCACTTATAGGAGATATGGCACGCAGGACTCTACATTGTTTGGCTGAGGAACTCTTGGAGGCATATTCCTTCATTGCATCAGACTATGGGATCGGTATAGAGCATGTTAGAGATCATTTGGCACGTGGAGGTTGTTCACTTCTAGGATCCCATCACTCTCAACCCAACACTAGTGCATAACAGGATCCACCATCTGATCATTCAATAGCTGCACAGACTATGGGTTTTATTGAGATGTTGGTTGGTGCTGGTTCGTTATTGTCGATGCCATCTCACCTATATAGTCCTCTCCACTCATCATTGCTGGAATGACATGAGATAGATCAGAGGGATGCAGATATTGATTCATCGCTTGATCATATAGTTGATATGGTGGAGGCGACCGTTTCAGAGGACTCAGGTCATCCGATATCAGATGATGTGCATGTGCATGTTTCAATTCCTTTATCATTATTTTTAAATTTTAGTTTTAATAACTAGATATTCATGTATTGATATATATGAATTTATATATTTTTAGGTGGACATACCTAATGTCACTCCTAGCCATGTTCCAGATCGTGCACATCGACGTGACTCTGTAGATGAATCTGATGCTATGGACATGTGAGTTTTAAATTTTTATATATACATGTGTATATGTACATGAATATGTATGCATAGATCTAGATACATATTTAATATAGATTATATGTATTTAACACATTTTGTACACCATTTTATTTGCAAGGCTCAACACATCCATCAGAGTAGGACCATTCTCATTTAGATGGTCGTTCGACTAGGAGTCGACATTCGTATTAGGCCCTACATTAGATTTATGATTGTTACTACATGTATTTTCTTATATGATGATCTTTCTAGTATTTGACATTTCATTATCTATAACTTACATTTGCTATATATGATGATTTTTAGTATTCAACATTTCCTTATATGATGATCTTTAGTATTCCACATTTGATGATCTCTAACTTACATTTGCTTTTATGATATACATACATTTGGCACTTTTCTTATAACATGTTACATTTTAAAACATTGATCAATATTGAAATGTTTATATGATATATGTATACATTTGCTTATATTCAATATACATACATTTGCTTATTTGATGATCTCTTACAACTTACATTTCCTTATATGATATATACATTTGATCTCTCTAGAGTAGAATTTTAGGAAATGAATGCCACTTTATAATTAAGTTCATTCACATGTTGATCACAATAAATATTTTGCACACGCATGCCTTGGATATATATGATCTTGAATGTTTTCCTTCTATGTATATAAAAATAGAACCATATACTCATATAAGCATTTAAATATGTACAATAATGATTATAAAATGCATCATTTAAGCACAATAATAGGAATTAATTCACTAAATTGTAATAAAGTATTAATGGACGATAATGAATAATAATGGATCTTAATTATGGTATATGATAAAATAATAATAGTGGTTTGACAAAATTATTTTAGTGTCTTACAAGATGATGTTCAAAATAACATTGTTTCAAAAAAAAGAACTTAAGAAGAATGGATTAAAAGAGATGAAAAAAATAATGATATGCCTCAATTAGGTGGAGGAATAAGAAAATATTAGGTGGTTGATGATGATTGGACTGAAGAGATTATTTGTGTAAAAAATACACAAGTTAGCTCTCAAAAGAAGAATTATGAGGAAAATTTCATATGAAATATAGAAGATGATGGAAGAAAAGAAGAGGAGGAATGTAGAAAATGATTTAAGAAAAGTAAAATTAGGTGAAAAATGTGATTGATTGTTTTTGAATACTTAGTTATGTTGACATGTGAAGATCAACTTTATCTTAATATAGTAGTAGATTTTATGCACCAAATTATGTAGGATTGAGGTTAAAATGTATCCAATGCATGTAATAACTTATAATAAAATAATAAACAAGAGGAATCCCTAGTATTCAATAAGACATTTTATTTTCTTAGTGGGTCTAAGATGGGACAACCAATAGACACAAAGAGAAGTTCCCATCACATCTCAAGGTCTTTGACCTAGGTGGATACTATGAGAGAATGAACTATAGATAAAAAGATTAGGCCCCTACAAATCATAAGGAATTGCACCTTGGTGGCTTTTGTGAGGAAACAAAAAACAAATAAATCATATATAAATAACATACCATGCCTCAATGTACACTAGTCAAAGCACACCATGATATATTTTTTTATCATGGTGACCTTGAGTAGGCATGATATGGGTTAAAAGATATATAAAAAGATTAAAGAAATATATCAAAGAAATAAAATATTAACTATGAATTAACATACAACATTGTTCCCTTTTTCCAATGTCTTACGAGGATAAATGGAAGAGGATTATGCCTAATTTGGGGAAGGGTACATCCCATAAAGGAAATTGATAGATTAAAAAGGAAAATTTAATGATCAAGAATTATGTGTCAACTATATACTATGAAGGTTGATTTAGAGTGATTGGTGTGAAAATAATGATGTTTTGGATGTGTAGTTTGAAGTTTTGAAGCATAGGTTTTGTTCGGAATTTTATTAATTGGATGGTTATAAATGCATTAAAATTATTTATTGTGGAATTTTTCAAGATTAAAAAGTGAGATAGAAGATATGTATCAAGATCTATTGTAAAGAAAGATGTAACCACATATTCTCAATGCAATAATTGGAATATTTCAACTTAGATATGTATGTAACCAAGTAACCCTAAAATCATGAAATAAATGTTGTACACAACTATACATGAATACATCTATGGATGGTACAAAATCCTACTACCAAAAGATCTCAAACCAATGAAGGTACAAATATAACTTTGGAAAAAAAGGTGTTAATCCTAAAGAAAAATATGACTTAATGCTTCCAATACAACCATAAGTTAACCAATCAAATCAGTGTATTCCTTAATTTAATTTAAGCATAAATGTATATGACATATTCTTATATGTCACTCTCTAATACTTATGGGGCAACCATATATTCAACCAACTTAAATACGTGCACAATGAGGAGAATTGTGTACATTTTCACTATTCACCAACCAACACGAAGCATAAACATTCTACAAGACACTTTTGGGATTTTTTGTTTGGTACAACATTCTACAAGACACAAATTTTAATATGTTAGGTTTCTTTTTCTACAACAAAAAAGAAGATTGAGACAACATTCACTTTATATATATAGAAGACATGGACTAATGAATCAATGATTTTTCTTGGATGTATAGGAGAAGAAACATCTTGAGATGTAGTCATGTAACATCTCCTTGTGTGCCAATTGTCTCTTTTGTTGAGATGCTAGATCTGGGAGATCATTGAAACTAACACTAAATTTTCTTCTACTCCCACCATCATAAGTATGTACATGTACAAGTGAACTTGAAAATCATGGATATAATCTAACTCAAACATTTTGGTTCAACCCGCTCTTGAATAACATGTAATTTTTTTTTATGGTCATCACTATCTAGTCACCATTTTTTTCGTCCACGTGCATGTGGAATTGCATTAAGATGTAGGGCAGTAGCAATTATAAGGTGACTATATTGATATACCTTTTTATCAACTTGATAGTCCACAAAATGAATCCCATGTTGAACAACTTTGACTTGTTTTAGATATATCCCTTGCACAACAACAGAACCTGCACGGTAAACTCGAACTTGAGTTACTACATGTGCATGTGTACAAAATTTGCGTGCTCAAGGTTTGTACAATATATATTTAATGTTTTTAAGGTAATGTGTACACATGTACACAATGTATATATATAATTTTACATTCAAACTCACCTGTGGGAAATAAAATTCCATCATTTGTTTCAGGTCGTGTTAGCTTATTCCTCTCTTTTGTGCAACATAGTAAATAATAGCTAACACCTTCTATGTTTCTAGGCTCTGCTATAACTGCAAAAACATCTCTTGTACACCAAATTTACACAATAAAATTCTAAAAAAAATAATTGTCTCTAGACAAGTTAAAAATCATTAAATTTATATAATATTTAAATTATTGAAAACTTACACATGTACCTTTTCTAACCAATCCTGAAATATGGTCATAATCAATTGAAATCAAAGGAATGTCTTGAAATCTTTCATCCTCATTTTCATCGTATGTGTCTGAAACAAATAGTAGCACCATATCCCATTTACTAACATATTCAAGTTCTTCATTGTTGCATGCATGAGAGTTTCCCGCAATGCACTCAGTGTAGAAACAAGAGTAATCCCTCGTGTATAATGTCCATCCAGGGTGACTATCTGAACTCATAACACAATGCAAAGATCTTGTTTTTTCTACCCTCTTGCATCCATGCATCGATCTTCTATCCACACCTAGATAAATGTAATTGCAAAAAACTTATGTGAACTTGAACATGTGTGTATATATATATGTGTGTAAATTTTAAATTTAAATAAATATATTTTTTTTAAATGTAAAATTTATACATACCCAATATCTCCGAAAACACTCTATGTGGAATGTTTTGATTTGTTCTTGAAGATGTGCCAACCTCATTTGATGCAAAGTGTTTCTTGCACCATTCAACAACATCATGTGCATCATCTATATGATCTTCTGAATAACTCATTTGATGCTTTCTTAAAGCACGTTTGATGCAAGCTCCTGCACCATCATGCTCACCCTTTCCATGCCCACTCTCAAAGAAACTCCAAACATGTGGTATGTTGTAAATTTTATGATATCTAGAAAGTGCATAAAATGGTCATGATGATTTGAATTGTGTCGCACATCCATCTGACCATACAAAATATTTTTCAAATTTTACACTCCTGCTTCTCAAATTCTCAAAAAATCATTTTGTAAAACAATGTTGTACAAAAAGTGTGTCATGCTCTTTATCATCACTAATATAAAAGTGATATTATTTCTTGATGGATCATTTTTCATCTATACTCTCAACACCATCCAATTCCAATTGTGCATGTCGATAACACACATGAACCATAATAGTGACCTGCTTTGAAAATTAATATTCTGATTGAATCTCTTTTTGATGTACAAAAGAGTAATTTTCTGCAAAGTCAACTACTGATAGAATTGTTCCAAGTGGGAAAGTATCTCTTAATGTTTGAAATTGATGTGCTTGCCACTTAGCATAACAGGAATGTTGTATGTATGGTTGTATCAATTTTTGAAAATCTTCCATAAATTTCCCAATAGGTATCTCCTCTTCTACATAGTTTAACCTTGTGGATTCTTTCCCAAAATTTGTTTGAAACTTTACATACTTGTAAATTTTGCAATTTACTGTCTTTGTTAGGTCAACATTTTCATTTGTTGAAGGAAAGTTAGCCAAATTTCCACATGTTTCATAGAGTCCTTTTATGCATTTTATTTGAAGTCCATTTTCATGATCACATAATAGATCCTTTATGAACAAACTTACCTGTTTAGGAGGTGCCTTTTGAAAACCATATCTTTCTTCTCTCATCTTTTGAAACACCTGATAGTAGAGATCAAATTCAATGTGATAATGACAACAACAAGTTTCAAAAAACTTGTTTATCTTCACATAGTATGGCTTTAACCTTTCAAACATTGTTTGCCCAATCTTTATATGAGGATACATATTACAAAAGTTCATATACATCTCAAGCTGTGTTATGTCTAGCCAATGTTTAATATGTTCTTCATAAATACCAGGTCCAATCCTGCCTCATAACATCTCTAGTATTTGATGACGGACGGGTCTGATCATTCCAAAAACTTGAGATCAAGTTCCTAACAACATCTTCAATCCTATTAGAACGGCGAGCTCTACACATAATTGCCCAATTGCCTTCAAAACTATCATCTAAAACCTTTCTTTTTTTCTCATATTTTATTAGTGTGGTTCTACTATAACCAAATTCAGTGGAAAGTGCTGACATTTTTCTTTTTCTAGATATTTCTTTATTTAAAATAGATGTCAAAATCACCTTTCTTGCAATGGTTCTATCCACTGATCAAGATCTTTCCCAATGGAATCTAAACCTTTTTTAACATTTTCAACAATATCTTTTTGCAGTCTCATGTGTTTCCTCTTATTCGATGCAGAATGTACACCCAACAATTGTAATGACTCTTTCAGCTCATCACGAAGAAGTAAACGATAACAATTGGGTTTTTTCAAGTGTTTCAAGATGATTGAAATGATCATGGATTATTCTATTTACAGATTTAGTCATTGACCTCTTACTTGTATTTTTAGGTTGGTCGGCATAACATTTCAGTTTCTCCATATCCATTTCAAGTAAATGATCTAAATTTCTATAAGAAATTTGTTTCCCCACTGTTTCAGCTACTTTTATATGCTCATCCATTGGTGTAGAAGGAAGTGATCCCGACCCCTCTCCAACATGCATTTTTTGAACTCGGTCCTCCTCCCTATCTTCAAGGTCCATGTGTTCTTCAACTGATTCATTTGGTCCAATATCTAGATTGGGCTCGACTTCTGCTTGAGAACTTCCTGCTTGTTGAGCCATTTGTACATGTCACAAAATATTGTGCAAAGAAAGTGAGAGATGATGATATATAAGTGGAGTTGAACATATGAAATCAAATGAAATCAAAGATTCTTGAACTTAAGAATTCCATGAAAAAAATGCATTTGAAAAGGATATGATTCAAAGATGGGATATACATGAAAATAGTATGATATATATGATGACATGATAAGTTAAGAATGCAAGAGGTCAAATGCAACTCTAGGTCCAAATTTGGTTACGATGCAAGGCTTGACTTGTGTTATGATGGATAAACACAAGGGACCAATGATCAAGAGAGGGTATGCAGGAGATGGACTCCAAAAGGATTTCCCTAGACAAGCAAGGATAATGGTATTTTCCCTAACTTGAAAGTCCATTATAAACCTTAAGTGATGTGGGCGATAGATAAAAAATGGATTGGTTTTGAGACCTATGAAGAGTAGTGGAACTTGTGCAAGAGCTAAGGGTTCTATTTGATCAATGATGAATATGAAAAGGAATAAATTCATGGAATGTATGAAACTTGGAACTTAGGCATGATATGATCTTGATATATGCAAGGGGTTGTACATGCAAGAACTAGGTGAAATGATATATATGTATACAATGACTATGTGATATGATCTATACATATGCAAGAGTAGGAATATGTAAAGACTAGGATGCAATGAAAAGGATATGATTCTAAGATGGGATATATGAAAATGGTATGATATGATGTGATAACTTAAGAATGCAAGAGGTCAAATGCAACTCTAGGTCCAAATTTGGCTACGATGCAAGGCTTGACTTGTGTTATGATGGATAAAAACAAGGGACCAATGATCAAGAGAGGGTATGCAGGAGATGGACTCCAAAAGGATTTCCCTAGACAAGCAAGGATAATGGTATTTTCCCTAACTTGAAAGTCCATGATAAACCTTAAGTGATGTGGGCAATAGATAAAAAATGGATTGGTTTTGAAACCTATGAAGAGTAGTGGAACTTGTGCAAGAGCTAAGGATTCTATTTGATCAATGATGAATATGCAAAGGACTTGTACATGCAAGAACTAGGTGAAATGATATATATGTATACAAGGACTATGTGATATGATCTATACATATGAAAGAGTAGGAATATGTAAGGACTAGGATGCAATGAAAAGGATATGATTCTAAGATGGGATATATGAAAATGGTATGATATGATATGACAAGTTAAGAAAGCAAGAGGTCAAATGCAACTCTAGGTCCAAATTTGGCTACGATGCAAGGATATGATGTGGATGGAGGACTAGGATATGACATGGATGGAGGATTAGGATATGACATGATTGGAGGACTAGGATATGACAATCTACTTTTTGAGACAATGGTTTGACAAAGCAAGGAAAGTTTTCCTATCCCAAAGTGTGCAAAATTGAGGACTTGATTTGACAAATGCAGTTCATGATGGAGAATGCGTTGTAGGAAGTGATTTGAAAAAATTTCAAGCAGACTGCAAGGAATTTATTTCAATTTGACTGTGTTGATTCAAATTCGGAGGATGATGTTCACTTATTCATGTTGTATGAAAATAGTTAGCAAACACGTGGTGTTGTAAAGAATGAAAATCAACCACATAGAAGACATTTACAAAAAAAAAATCCTAAGGCTGCAAGGACAGTATTCTTATGGATCCCACAAACTGCATATCCTTAGCAAATGAATTTCAGAAGCTTGGCCCCACAGGCTCCCCCTTACATTGCACTCACTTCTCAGGGCAACCAAGCTTCCAATCTCCATGAAACTCCCATGGAAAATTGATCATTTCTACTAAGAACTACGTAGGTGCGGGTGCCTTGGCAACGATCATTGCTGCACCAAAGAATAGAAGGTTTGTGGTTTTCTAAAACAAAGGATTTATTTCGGCCACCCATTCAGAAGGCCACGTGAGAGGCATTATCATCCCAGTCTGTAGAGGTTAGGGTCTGTAGGTTTCAATGCACCACAAGGGTACTGGGGAGTCAATTGCTGGTCCGCAAGAAGTTCTGTAATGCTAAGCTTTCCTTAACATTCAAATTTATATACTGGTTGGGTGTCGGTTGGCTTTAGCATGTTCCCAGTTTGAGTCACTTTGGGGTGAGTAATTTTTCCCACCAAAGCAGGCCCAAGATCTAAGGCTTAACAAAAGCGAACCAAAATATTCATAGTTCAATTGATCTTTGTTTAAAAACAAAGAGATAGCACATGACTATTTCAGATCACACTCTCATGGTGTTCTTTTTATTTACCAAAATAAAAATGTGAACAAACAAAGAATGCACAAGGTTCATTTTATCCATTTGTAGTGTTTGTCAAGCAAAAGGGTTAATTTTAACCGTTTGTAGTGTTTTCTATCTAAGAGTTAATTTTAAACCCAATGAAAAACAAAGTGCGTTGTTCTTTTTAACCCATATGCATTTGCATGTCTGTTATGTTTTAAGCAATGCATGTAAAATGAAAGTTGTAAAGAAAAAAACCAATTACAATAACATTTAGCTAATGCCAGCTAGACACATGCTAAAACAAATAGATTAGTAGCACAAACAAAAAAAATTCTAATATAGAAATAAAGAAAACAGGAAAAAAAAAACTAAAAAAAAAGATAGAAAACCGGGACAAAAATATTAGATAGTGTGGTAAGTCTATGAGCCTCTTTGTACCTAAGTAGATATTCAAGATGATCTAGTAAATTTAAATATTTTATTTTTCTTCTAGATAAGGTATCCCATTACGAGAGATCGTTAGGATTTGTGTCTCAACCTTCAATCCCTATTTATTAATACTGAACAAAATCTAATTTTCAAGTTATAAAACAACAAATATATATATAAATTTCAACACTCATAATTTAATTTTTGGCTTGGAACATGTTAGAATAGACATTAATTCTAAGAACATGATAATTACAACAAAATGCATCTCTTTCACATCTGAATATTTTTAAATGGGCACAATCATATAGAACTCATTTTTATGGATGAAAAATATATTAATAAACTTGGGAACTTAGATGTTAAATTTTTTTTTAAAATAAATTGGGAGGAGCTTGGGAAACCAAATTTACATGATACTCCCTATGATATAGTACTAGATGAGGGAGAAGATCCAAAATTTTCATTAGCACATGGTATCTAATATAAAGGTCAACCTATTGGGTTTAAAGGAAAAATAAATTTTGTGGTGTTTGAGATTCAAAAGGACTCTTTGGTGCTTTTAAAATTTTATTTAATCTCAAATTGGTTCATGTAGAATGTAATGAAATCTTTGACTCCCAAAAAAGAAGAATTAACATTTTATACATGGAGGGCTAGATAGTGCATATATCTTTGAATATGAATATGGATTAAGATTATGACAAGAAGATAGCAAAAGAAAGAGATGTAGAAGAAGATGACATATTTAGATGGCTATATTAATTGAGGAATCTACCTAAGAAAATATCATAATCACAAATTTTCATATTTCTTCTTGTAGATTCATATCTCTCTTGGAAATGCTTGTTGATCCATCTTCTCAAATTTTCTTTTTTCATATATCTAAGGGATACACTTATTGCTATAGATTATATGTATTTTTTATGTTGTACTCATCTTAGTTCTAGATGCACATAGGATAAGAGCGCAACCATATTAATCTAATGTCTTTTTATTTGATTATTTGTGGAGGTAAAAATACCAAATTAGGGATTTGACAATATTGGTAAGATAACCAAAATTCACCCCTTTCCCTTTGTGGCACTAGCTACATGTATTCTTGGAAATCTCTTCATATGAAGGTTTTGTGTCTTTTCCTATCTATCATAATTATATTATTTTAGAGCTCAGTTTAAATAACATTATGACCATTTTATATCATTTCATTTATTAAATACAAAATTTATGTGTTATTCTATTATTTAGTTTCTTGTTATTGGTTGTGTATTTTATTCTTATTTTATAGACTTTCAATTTTTTGTATAACCTGGTATTTTTTTATGTACAAAAAAAATCTATGTAGTCATATAGACCTTAATGTAGTCATGCTACCATCTAGGAAACATGATTTAATTTTTATTATCTTCTATTGATTCATATTCTAGATTCCTATCACATGATTCAAGATATCTATTTCTCAACTCTCATTCTAGGTTTTTCTTTGTTTATAATTAAATCCTATTTTTAATATTTTGTTTAATAAAAACATAGTACTTTTATTTTATAGGAAAAATAAGCTTGCATAGTTTATATAGGTGAAACCAATTTAGATAAGACTATTTACACTTGTTGATTTATCTATTTTGGATAGTATTTTTGTGTTATTAATCTTATCTAAGAATAAAGTTAGTTAAAATTTCAACTTTTGATTTAGGTAATCAAATTCAATGCATTTTTATTTTTACTATCAATATGTTTATTTCTTTATGAATTATTTCATTGTTATGAAGAATATTCTAATTCTATGTTAGATTATGTGTTAGAAAATTTAGAAAATATTATTTTAGATACATACTTCTACATTATATGTTCCTCGCATATAAACTTATTTAGTTAATGTATGTTTTATGTGTATATTCATCGTAATTGTTGTTAAATCTATCCTAATCCAAAATAGTTATTGTTAAATTTAATATGATTCTATTTATTATAATACTTATAATTTTTACCAATTTTTGTGTGTTTGTGGGGTGTTTGAGCTATCCCCACCTTCTCAACTAATTATCACTATTTAGGTTTTTAAGATGAGTTTATAAATTCTCTTTTGTTGAATTATCTTGTGTCATCTTCTTTTATCCAATTTGGTTATACATAATGATTTCCCTACTATTGATTTTCATGTATTGATACAAGGGAGATGCCAAGATAGAGGAGGAAATACTGGTGAAAGATGGTGTTTCTATCATAGATCTATATAATTGATGATGCACAATTGGATGAAATAAATATAAGAATTTAAAGAAGGACATAAACATAGATAGATGGAAAATTGGGTGCTACAAAAAAATACAAATAAAGAGAATATATTGTAGATCAAAACTAGTAAAATATTTAGTATAAGGATTCATAAAATTTAGTGATAACTTGCAGATTTTAGTTTTGTAGAACTCATTGATGATGTACATTTGAGTTTTCATTTCCAAAAAATTGAAATGAGGAACCTTAAATTTTCTTATATATCAATTATTTGATGCATTTTATAAATAAATTTACCCATATTTGATGAGAAAGAGAAGAAATAAACACGTACCTTGTTTCCTTCTATGATAATTTGTCAAGTTTTGTTTGCGTCTATTTTCTTCTTTATCTTTTGAAAATTTTCGTTGAGCTTTGTTTTTTCTTTTTGCTTTTTGTCCCATTTTCTTCTTCAAAATACAAATGATTGATTTAAACTAACAACAAATTTTCCTCCAAAATGCAAAAAATTTGTTACAAAAACTTGAAAAAACTTTAAAAACTTACAAACTTTGCAAAAACTTGAAAAAACTTACAACAATAAAAAAAAATGCAACAATAACAAACATTCTCAAAATATTTATCATTTTTTTACCTATGAAATGTCTTTTCAGCTGACAGGCTTGGAAGCACGAGGGTCACTGCCATTTACACAAGAGCCCGAAAAAACACAAACAAACCCTGGAAAAGTTGTTTCACTTTCGGATGTATACAGAGTGGGTTAGGCTGAACCAATTTTGTTTGGTTTGAACGAACCCCTTTAAAATAATTTCGTTTATTATTTTAAAGGGGTTTGGCCAAACATAGGTTCGACCGAACACCCTTATTTCCCTATCTACCCAAAAAATCAATTTTTTTGTAAAAAATTGTCTTTCGAAGCTCAATTTGAAAATGAAAATGTAGAAAACTTCAGAAACCCAACTAGATAATAATAGTCCTCGGAATGAGCTATCCGTCGAATATAATTTTAATATGGTTTGCTTTTATTATGTATTTTATTTTTTAGTTTTATTAAACATAGGCTTTTCATTGAAAATTAAAATCTCTGGTTTGCACATGTGGAAAAATACCAGATTATCAAAATAATTTTTTTTAAAATAAGTTGAGGCTGGGTATTGATGTCCTTGATCCATTAAAAAAAAAAAGAATTTTGATTCATACAAAAAAAGTTATGTTGTATACAGTCCACCTATGTCTGAATTGCAACTGGTTTGACTTTAAAACTTGATTAAGGAAAAAATATTCAATAAAAAACTATGAGATCAAATGAAAGTGCTAGATATCATAGTTACAAATCTAAATTTGAAAAAATTAGAATTTTGTCCTTCATACAAAAAAAATTATGTTGTATACGGTGAGCATCACTTCTTAAAAATGTTGTTTTATGAAAAAAACTAGTTTTCGTGGGAGATGGAAAAAAAAGTGCAATCTGATTCCAAAATTTTGGAAAAAAATAATTTTAGAACCTACAGACAAAATGTGATGAGACTCTAGTTTGCATCATCTTCAAATTCCTCACGGTTTAGTCGCTATAGGTGCCCGAATATGAAGATTTAGTTAAAAATAATAATTGCAGTGTCCAGTTAGGCCAAAAATTGTAAACCACTATTGTGGGATCACCCACCACTCAAGAAGAAGGTGGATAGAACAAATGTTAAATGGGTACCTCCCAAACAATATTTTAGTAAACTTAACTTTGATGGTGCCTCCCGAGGTAATTCAGGTGTGTCAAGGGTAGGAATGTGTATTCAAGATTCAAATGGTGATTTTCTAGTTGCTAAATCTATTCATTTAGCTAAAGGGACCAACAATTTAGATGAAGCACAAGCACTCTTGCATGGTTTGTCCTTGGAATAGTCATTGGCCATTAAAAACATTCATGTGGAAGGAGACTCCTTATTGATTATTAACGCTTGTAAGCTCCAGACTATTCCTAATTGGCAACTTGAATATATACTTCGAAAATGTTCAAGATTATTCTCTTATTTTGAATCAATCATCATTTCTCATACATATCGAGAAGGCAACCAACTTGCTAATCTTCTAGCAAATCTGGGGTGTGAAGGGAATGCAATTCAAATCTTCAAGGATAGCAATGTTAAGAACTTTCCATCCATTGGGGATATTGTTAACAATGAAGAAGGTAATTGATCTTGTGGGAGGCTAACTTGGTGGCAGGCTGTGGAACTTGTTAACGCCTAAAATTGCTAGGAAAACAACCTTATGGGAAACTCAGTAAATGGGGGACCAATTGTGCTAAATTGAGTAACCTACGAGTTGTTAAAGAAGTTGACTCTTCTTGTAATTGGGGTTTAGAATGGGAAAAGGAAGCATATATATAAAAAATAAAGTCTAACCTAAGGCGATGTACCAAGATTTAGTTATGTGGGCATGGGAAACCTTCCTTTCAGATGAGGTTTGAGGGCATGTTCAACAATCTGCTATATCCGAGGATAACATAAACATAGATGAAAATCCTAAGCAATTTAACCAAATGAAATAATATAATTTCCATACATATTTACTGAACAAGAAGAGTCCAAGACATGATCCCAAACAACAAATTTATATTGAAATTATAAAAAAAATTCAAATAAACTACTCAGTACAACAAATAGCAAATTATTTAATGTCTTATATTATCCAAGAAATAGAAAGGTCTAACAATCGACATAATTTGTGAGTCTTAATATAATAATTAAAAATAATATAGAGGCTTGGAGCTTTCCAGTCTTTTATTTTTATCATTTTCAAACCTTTTCATAGAGCTCTGCAATAGTATATATAGAATTTTCCCACTACCTCAAAGTCACTGCTTGAAAGATTCCTTAGGCCCACATCATCCTCCCATTGGATGAATCGATGAAAAATCATAATAGAAATATATTCAGTTTCCTCAAGAAGAGTGCACTCACAACAATGATGAATGTGGTCCTAAAGGTGAAGCAACACCAATCTTAAAAAGACACGTGTCTAACTGCTTGAAGAGTTTGATAGAACATGTGGTGAAGAGACAAAACCTTCTCTTCATTCTTCGCTCTCTTGCAATCAAAATTTCCACGGAGGTAACACATGGAGAAGCGGTGGGGGTTTATATCCATCCTTTATCTCCTTGGGATGAAATCTCCACAAGGATGACATGTGGCACAATGTCAGCCTAAGATTCCATCAGTGGGGTCTGCCAAAAAGGCTCCCAAGGGGTTTGTGCAATGTGGCACATAGGCAGGGTTTGGATAGGAAACAATGGGGAGAAGCATTTCAAAAGCCTGTGTTGTTGACATGTGGCCAAAGCGCGAACAAAAAGGAGCTTGGGGCATTTTAAAAAATACAGCGCATGTGACCAAGGCTTTTACAAAGCCGAATACAAATTAACCCTAAGGGAGCTTTGTGGATTATTTAATCCATAGCTTTTGGAAACTATTAGGGGCATTTCGCTTGCAGAATGAAGTCCCAAAATCTTGGCTCATAGACCAAAGCCTTATCCTTTGAGCAAACATTGAGAGCTTAGAAAGGGCAGTTTGCAGAGGCAACCAACCAATCTCGGATGGTGTAGATAAGGGACATAGATTATCTTGTGCCTCATGCAGATCAATGATCTCCTTGAAAGGTAGTTCCATGGAAGTGCCAACCCCAGACTCAGGCCGGCAAAGAAGACGCACAACTAGATGAATAATGCCTTCAATGTCCATTGTCATGGGAGGTTGGCTAAATGATTAGAAAGCAGATAGATCATGTTGGTTCTCCTCAATTCTTGATGTGATATGCTCCATCGTGGCCACTGAATTATCGAAGTGGAATGGAGAAGGAAAACCCAACCTAGTCAAGTGCGAAAATTGCACCCATAGATTATTCATCATGAGACTTAGGGATGCCAAACAACTCTTGGCTTGGAGGATCGCTGCATTGTAATAGATGAATTCTTTTTCCTTCTTGGCAGCCGACCTTCGATCCTCAATCCCCACTCTTGTCAATTCCACATCAGTTACCTTGTACAATTTTCCTAGCAATTGCTTGGCCTCAAGAACCCTCTCAGCAATGGACTACAAAATTTTCTTGATTGTTCCACGCACTTCCCTGCTTAAACTTATTGCATCCACCATGAATTGAAGCACTAGCTATAGGGACACACATGAGGACTTGAATTTCTACTAGTAGGAGACGTATAGTTGCTGAGCCACCACAAGGGAATCTAATTGAGGAATAGGGGGCTGTGAGGGAAGTTTTGAAAGGCGTATCTCAACTTCTTTTGACCTTATTTCCTCCATTAGCTCATCAAACTTCTTGTCTGATGCATTGAGCGGTTCTTGTAGAGTTGTTAGTTATGTGCCCTTGCTCCTCAGTAGCTCCTTCGTTTGACCTTGAGAACCCGATTCCATTGCTAGCGACACATTCAACCTTTCAAGGTGATCCCACAATATTGGTTTACAATTTTTGGCCAAATTGGACATTGAACTGATTTTTTCTAACTAAATCTTCACTTTTGGGCACCTTTAGCAGCTAAACCGTGAGGAATTTGAAGATGATGCAAAATAGTGATTTTTGAAATTTTGCTTGTAGATTCTAAATATATATTTAAAAAAAAATTGGAATCAAATTGCACTTCTTTTTTCATCTTCTTCAAAAACTAGTTTTTTTTAGTAAACACCATTTTTGAGGAGTGATGCTCACCGTATACAGCATAACTTTTTTTCCATGAAGGATAAAATTCTAGTTTTTTCAAATTTAGATTTTTAACTATGATATCTAGTGCTTTCATTTGGTTTCATAGTGTTTTATTGATTTTTTTTCCTTAATCAAGTTTCAAAGTCAAACTAATTGCAATTCAGACATAGGCGAACTGTATAAAACATAAATTTTTTGGTATTTATCAATTTTTTTTTTGTTGGATCAAGGATCTTAATATCTAGTGCACTGATATTTTTCAATTTTTTTTTTGATAATATGCTATTTTTCCACATGTGCAAAACATAGAGCTTGATTTTCAGTGGAAAACCTACATTCACAAGAAATATAATATTAAAATTAAATTTATCTAAAATTATACTTTTTGGGAAGCTTATAATAAGGACTACATATGTACAAAATTTTTTTTTTTAAATGAATTCATTTGATCCCCCAAAAGGTAAATCAAAAGTCATTTTTTATCAACATTTTGATAGGTGTAAAGGAGACTCTTTTAGAGGTGTGGTTTAAAACTAGCAAGGTTTTATCCAAGGGGGTTTGATCTAAGGTGGTTTGATCAAACCCTCTTCAATTGAATCCTTTCAAATGGAAATTTTTAAGACTTAAATCATTATATTTTCTAAAAATATGTGATTTCAACAAAAATTAGAATCTCCCAGAAATTGTAAACCAACATTGTGGGATCAACCTTCAATCTCTTTTTCAAATTGACCCTGCCGGTTCTAAAACTCCCGATTATTTTCTTGCGCTTCCCTTTCCATCTGAGATAGATGTTCTTGAAGCTCTTGGTTCTTCTATTGTAAATTGGAAACCAGGTTAGGATCTTGGGATTGGAACTTTGTAAGTTCCTCATTGAGTTTATCTGCTTGTTGAGATAGGCATGAAAACTCGACGTCTCTCCTCTTCTCCTTCTTCTGAAGGATATCCACCCATTCCTTGACATTTTGGAGCTCCTCCTCTCTTTTCTTCAGCTATTGACTATGCTTCAAAAATTTAGTTGTCACAACTCTCTAGGTCTCTTCCATCAGCTCAACCTTGTCCTATGGCTGAGCTATGTTCAGATTGATCCCTATAGGATGGATCGTATAGTCCTTGGGTTGTGTCTCCCCTTGAAATTTGATGACATTGGGTGTCATAATCGTGAACGTTATTGATCCTTGGTGCTCATTGTAAAGGGTCTGCACACATGGCTTGGTAGGATTTACAACATCTTTTTCTTTCTTTTTCTAAATTAATATGGTCTATGCTACCTTAGTCATGGTATTTTGTGCAAAAAAATTTGTTGGTGATCTATTTTTTCCACCAACAAAGGGTGCACTGGGAGGAAGAGAAAAAGGGAAGACTCAAATGATGTTTTCTTTGTCAGAGTCACCATTAATGGGGAGAAAGGGGGAACATTATACCAGGTTCCAGTCCTGAAAGTGATGGAAGGGCTCATAGGAGGTAATGATGGTATCGGGGACTTAGAAGTTACCATTTGTTAAGTAGATTGATAAGCTTGAGCAGCTTGAGCAAGGGCCAACATGATAGAATAAAAATTATTTGCAGTAGCATATGCAAGTTGGGCCTAGACAAATGGTGGCAAAGTTTGTGGCAGAGTAAAAGTCACCCATTCCCTTGTAGAGAAGGGAGCTTGGTGGGAACTCCCCATGGACGTAGAAGCATAAAAATGAAGGCCGACACTCAAGGTGATCAGACAAGTGGATGAAGTAGGAATGACCAAAGACTGCGATGAGAGAGAGGAAAGAGATAATTATACCCGAGCTGCTGAAGACTTCGACCCATGGCTCATTGTAACAATCACTTGCAAGCTCTCTCCTTGGATGACATCGATATGCTGCCTCTTCTAAGGTGGAGAATGATATAAGTCTATGATTACCTTAGACTACTGATGTGTTATGGATCTCTTAACAACCCATGATTGTGACAGTTTGACCTTCACATGGGATGTAGTTGCCTGTATATTTAGTGAACCTTTGACATGTTGTTCCCTAGCTTTGTCACCTTCTGTTTCTTCTTCTTCCTCTACTTCCTCAACACTATCATCACTATCATCATGACCCCTATTCTAGAGATCATCAAAATTTTCATCCATGTTGGGCTCTTGGAATGGAGCATTGAGACATCTAGTCTCCTGACAATAGATCCAGAAGGCGACAATCTTCTCTTGACTCCAATTGTAATTTTTGGACGATTCATTAAAAAGGGTGGCCAATATTTTACACTTGTCACTGGCCTTGGCCAAAGGAAAATAAATGGAATTCCATGGTGGCCTCTAGTCTTCAATGGGAATATAGCCCAGTTCTACAAGGACCTTCAGGTTAATTGACTGCGGATTTCGACATTCCTTCTAGTAGGGTCAGTGGTTGTGTTTCACTTTAACCTTTATGCCCGCTAAATCATTGTCAGGATTGTAATCCCATTTATCCTCAATTAACACTAGCCCTAGATGAGCAAGCTTTGCTAATAGAAAACCATGTGTCTTCTTTCTTTGCATTATAACCGTGCCAAAGTTTAAGGGACATTTGAAGAAGCCTTACTTATTCTTTCCTCCATAAAACATTTTATCAATAAGTGCCAACTGCCTAAATACATCAATAGCCAACACCCTGTCTGTGACACATAACGGTAGCCAACATTGCTCCTCAGTGAAACCATGCAACCTGACAAATGAAAAATCCTCACCGAGGAACCAATCACAGGGAGGATGAAAAATTCACATCCATCCCACCTGATTAGTAGAAAAATGATAACACTCGACCTCTTCATCCACATCAAAATCTTACAATATTGGAAATAGGAAGGACCCAAAAAATGCATAATAATTATAGGTTGTAGAAAGGAGAGAGGTCCACATAGAAACCAGCCTGTAGGCCCCAATTTCATCAAAGAAAGATAAATTCATATTTATTTGAAAGAAATCAAGGGGTTTGGTGTAAGAACATATGAGCAAGAAAAGAAGAGAATCTTATCTTACCCTGCATATCAATATTCCCTGAATTGATCCAACATCTCTAGACAAATGATCTTTGTGAAGTCGTACCAGAAAAGGGAATGTTATTTCCTTCACTGGAAACCCAAACCCATTTGCAATTTGTATACCTCCTACGAACTATTCATGCTACAAATGAAAGCCACCATAGAAAAGATGTCCTGCAAGTCTTGGTTGAAGGCATTGAGTGTGACCAAAAATTGCGGCAGGCACTTATCATCTTTTTGCCTTTTTGTTTCTATTTTAAAAAACTGTAGGGCTTGGTTCCTGCTTCTCCAGAATTTCTCCATGAGATCCACAAATAACTTCTCATATGCCTTGATCCTTGCAAAGCAGGGATACACAACATATATCTAATAGCATTAGCGCTAATTACAACCCTTAGGTTCTGGTTGACTATGACGTCAATATTTGGGTCGAAATTCTATGCGCACTGATGAATCAACTCCGAGCAATGGTGCACCAAGGGGACCATATGTTGTGGGAGACCACAAAACCATAGCTTGGATGCCAGAGAGTCCCTATTCCCATCCTCTTCAGCCTTTTTGATTCTTTCACAGGCTACTTCCCTAAGATTCTTAGGGTTTATTTTGAGGTCGAGTTCATAAATATTGTCCCACTCCTCTGCTATCTAGATTTTTTTTTGTTGGTTGTATTCTTTATGGTCTATGTATGGGGCCATCTCAGCTTCACTGGCATCCATGGTGTGGCGTAAGAGACATCACTAAAAACATTTACCCATGACGTCATCTTCATGGCATCAAACAAGCTTACAACCAGACCTTCCTACACTGTTGTTCCAAGATTTTGTGCCATTATTTTTGAATGCTTTATTTCTCTCAACCCAACAACGTCCTTTCTTGCTTTGAAAAATTACCCTTCTTTGAAACACACTAGTTTTGGATGAATGGGACCCAAACAAAAACACCAATACAAAGCTTTGCACTGAATGCAAATTCAAATGGATTCTTGCTCTTTGTTTGGGTTCGACTCATTCAAGCACAGTGCATCTTTATCAATTATTTCTCTGAACCTGGATGCTTTGATTTTTCTCACATCACACTTGGGTTTTTCTCAGCAAGCTGTGTATTTATGTTTTACTCTTAGTGCTTTTCCTTTGTATGCATGTTTCTTTTTCTAAAACCGAAGTTAGAAACAATGGTTGCCTTTAGCAATAAATTCGACATGCAATCGCCAACTCATCCATTCATACAAAATGAATTCCTATCTCTTGAAAAGAAAAATTCTTAATGACAATTTAGACACTATGTCCTACGGCTCCATCTCCTGGGAAATTCGGCTAGGAATAAAAGAGACATGAAATTTTCCACACTTTTGCACTTAATAACCTTAGCCAAATGATTCAGCTAAAAGGTATAATAATTACACAAAGAGATTTGAAATGATCCTTGGAGGCTGAGAAACGTTTATAGATGGACACCTGGTTCTTGACCTTGCGGATTGCCAATTGCACTTGCCACGAGTTTTAGTTGATTAATTATCGCACTTTAATTCTCACACAACAATCCTTTAGATGGGAATTTTGAGTAATCGTGATCAGCCTCATGCTTATCGTACACAACAAATAAAATCTGGTGATAACTCCAAGCTTGCAACTCTAGTGGGTTTTTCGAGTTTATAGCTCGATCAATCATTATGCTTATCACACAAATTCTACCCTAGCTACCTCTATAAATAGACCTAGTGATAACTATAGAATTCATACTTGGTAATTAGGTTTTTTGATAGCAACAATGGATACTCCCATTAGGCTTACTAGCAATAAGTCTTAGGTAGCTTTTCTAGGCAAGATTTCTAGCCAATGTTTAAAGAAGATGACAAGTAATAAACATTCTCTAGCCATTATTGCAATAAAGTGGGTGCTTGGTAGAGAATTCCTAGAATATGAGGATAGGTACTGAGTTAACACTGATGTATGCTCTCATTTTGTTGCCTCCTTGCTCTATATTTAGGTGCCAAATGAGATGATACTGTAGCTTACCAAGGCATTTTTTCCCAAGCTTTATCTTGGTGGGATTTGGGAAGGTAAGACAAACATCATGTATGGCCTTGGAATTCCAACGACTAGTGACCTTCGTTGACATGTTGAGGAGGATGCAGTGGTGCCATGGGTACTATTTTTGAGTGGATTTTGCAAGATGAGTATTGATGAACACCACCAGAGGGTGTATCATGCAATCCACTTACTGATGAGGTGCTACAACATAGAGCTCTTCTACAATGTGCGCTGGTATACAGACTTTAGGAACCTGGTGTACCCACCACCTCTTACCGTTGTTGATGCTCCTACTGATGCTGGTGATTATGAAGTTCCTCTTGAATGAATGAAACTTTTCCTCCTCCATCTTTGTATATATATCTCAAAATTTTATAATATATAAACTCAAAAATCGTGGCTCAAAAGCCATTTTGAATTATAAATTTTGGAGTACATAATACCATAAATAATGAATATATAACTTTTTGTTAAGATTTTGTCTCTATTGCTTTCTCTTTCCTTCTGTTGTGTCATGGGTTCTACTTAAAATCTCGGTCGAACAAGACATAAAAATGGAATAATTACATATTCACATATTTACACATGCCAAAGAGTTAATAAGGCTAATTGAACAATTTTCAATGAATTCCATTGACAGGAATTCCCAATGCTTCCTTTTCCATATTTTCTAGTTCGAATGCATTACACTAATTACATTCAATGATGCATAAGGGTCCTTCCCACACACTATCAAACTTACCATGTTGACCAGGTTTTACGACTCTCTAATTGAATTTGAGTACCAAATCTCCACACTTAAGACCCTAGTCGGAGGTCTTCTTGTCGAACCATTTCTTAACCACATGTTGATGGTTGTTCATGGCTGTCAGAGCTTTTCCTCTTTTTTCTTAGACTTCTAATAGTTCAGCTAACTGGACCTCCATAGCTCCATTTTGTTCTACTTGTAGAGACTTTAGTAATTGTAGCGCGAGAATCTCCATAAAGACAGGCAACAATGCTTCTTTCCCATATACCAGCTCATATGGTGAAGTCTTTAAGACCTTATTGGGGGTTATGTGGTCTTCCCATAGTACTGCTTTGAGATTTGAATTTCATTCTCTTTGATGCTCCAACCCAATCCTTTTGATGAGTTGGAATAAATTTTTATTAGCCGACTCAACTAGACCATTCCCTTGTGGATAATAATTTGAAGAGGTTTTTAAGAATAATCCATTCTTGAGTGTGAATTGACATACCTTCGAACCTAGGAAGGCTTTTGTATTGTTGGAGATGATGGTCTTGGGTGGGCCGAACCTTGATACTAGCTCTTCTAGGAAATTTACAATTTCTACTTCATTTGAATTCTTCAAAGGCATGGCCTTAGACCACCTAGTAAAATAATATGTGGCCATGATAATCAATTTATGTCTGGTGTTGGAAGTAGGATTAATCATTTCGATAAAATCCAGGCCCCATTGTGCAAAGGGATCTTCAACCACTATCAGGTTTAGCAACATGGCCAAATTTTTCCTTCTTCCTATGAAGAATTGACATTGTTTGCAGGATTTGAATAATTCATATGAGTCATTGAACACTATGGGCCAAAAATATACTATGCACATGATTTTAATGGCAGTGGTTTTTGCAGAGAAATGTTCACCTACTAGAGTTCTATGGAATTGATTTAGAATTTTTTTTTTACTGTTCTTGGTTCACACACCACAGAAGAATACAATTGAAGTTCCTTTTGAAGAGAAATCCTTCAATTAGCACATAACCGTTGTTTTTTAATCTATAAAATCTCCTCTTCTGAGAAGGGAGGTTCACCAGATATTTCCCAGTCTGCATGAATCTCATTTTTTCTACTACCTAGTAGCCTTCAAACTTGGGTTCATTTAGAAAAATTAGTTCAAGTTCTACCTCTTCCATTGGTACTTCATTGTCTTGCACTAGATATTCACATAACCCTCTTCCTCACGTGGTTTTTGTGGGCCTGATGTTGATGTCATATTCTAGGATCTTTGTTATTTAGTTGGCACTTTTTTCTATGATTTCCTCTTCCATTATGTACTCGTGCACAATGGAATGCGCTACAAATACAACCATCTTACTACAAGATATAAGGTTTTATAGTTTTTTAAGGCCCTTGACAATGGAAAATGCCTATCTGTTGATGAAATTGCATTTCGTCTCATAATCTTTTAAGTTTTAGGAGTGTAAAGCTATTAGATATTCCCCTTTTCCTTCATCATCCTTTTGAGTTAGAAAAGTAGTGATGCTAGATCGACTACTAAACACCTACATCATGAAATCCTTTGATAAGTCTAGGTTTACCAGCATAGGGGCTGAAACAATAGCCTCTTTGAATTTCTCAAAGGCTTCTTTGGCTTCTTTTGTCCATTTGGATAACTGATCTTTCTTGAGCATCAGGGTGATTGGCCTAATTAATCCTACAAAATCTGAAATGAATTTGCTTACAAAATTTACATTTCCTTGGAAGGACTAAACTCCCTTTTTTTTCACTGGAAGGGATAGTTCCTTGATTTCCTTCACCTAATCCAGATCAATAGAAACATTGCCTTTGGACACTACATGTCCCAAAAATTTTCCTTGAGGCACTCCAAAGATGCATTTTTTTGGGTTCAGGGATACCCCGAACTCCTAGCATTTCTAAAAACCCATTTCAAGATGATAAAATGGTCATCTTTTGATTTAAAGAATACTATAAGATCATCCAAGTAGAACAAGATGATTCTATTGATCAAATCTCTAAATGCAATGCTCATTGCTCTCTAGAAGGTAGCTCCTGCATTTGAGAGGTCAAAAGGAATTTTTGAATACACGAGCGTTCCCCATTTGGTAGTGAATGTTGTTTTGTGTTGGTCCTCCTCTTTGAATTGGATTTTATTGCAACTAGAGAAACCATCTAGTAGAGAAAATATCTCTGAGCTAGCCACTGTTTGTAAGATAGACTCCATAAAAGGCAAGGGGTAGTGGTCCTTAAGGGATGCTCAGTTCAAATCTCAGAAATCAACATAGAAGCGAATGTCTCCTTTCTTATTTTGGATTGGAACCAAGTTAGAAACCCATGTATTGTGCTTGATCAAAAAACAATCCAAGATTGGATCAACTTCCTTAGTTCTTGTGCCATAAGTGACTCAATCTTTGGGTTCATCGACCTTTACTTCTGGCGGATAGGCTTTGCACCTTCCATTAGCTCTATAGTATGAGTTGAATGATTCTAGGATTATATACTTTGAGGTCATCATATGACCAAGCCACTACTCCTTTATACTTTTTACAAAAATGTGTAAGCTTGTCCTTGTCGTGTTGTGGAAATTCCTTCCCGACCTTTAGTTTTCTTCCATCTTTGACCTGAAGGTCAGTGTAATCACTTTTGTCCACTACAAACATCCTCTTGTCATTTCTTGCATCATCACAATCGAATAGTTTTTCGAGAGTGACTAGGCCTTTTGGAAGTTTGTTGGACCTCAGCTAGATAATTTTCCCTTCATATTCTTCTTTAATTTTTGGTTGGAGTTAATCAGTAAACTCTCCTTAATGTTGGATGAATGAGGTGATGTGAACGTCGCTTTCGAATACTTGCCAACTCTAGTATTTTTTGGGGATTGAGGGTCAGACAATCACTTGCATAGATTGTATGTTCTCAATCAAATCGGAAGTAGGTTCAAATTGGGATCCTATTGTGACCATGTGATCTGTAGCTAAATCATGCTCTCTAGGCATCACCTGAATAGTGAAAGCTTCCAAACCTTCAATGAGGTCCCAAACCCTATGTCTATAAGACCACATGCAAACATTATTTTCCATAGAGATACCTCAAACTTGATTAACTATCAACTCAGAATCTTCAAACACCATTATTTGTTTTATGCCCATCCGCTCTGTAAGGCTTAAACTATGCACAAGGCCTTCATATTCAGCTTCATTGTTTGAAAAGGAAAATTGAAATCGAAAAGACCTAAGAGTTTCTTCATTGGATGGAGACCTCAAACATATCCTAGAACCTACACCAAATTTACACCTTGCTCCATCAAAGGGTAGCATCCATATATTTGAGGTGTGATTACACTGGGGATGCTTCACGACCTTCATAATCACTTGATTCTCATTGTAGATCACATAAGTCCCTAATCTGGTTGCATGATAATTTTCGGAAGAATCGGTGTCAAAAAAATTACTCAAGAGGACTTCTTCATCATCAGTCCAGTCTCTGGTTATTTTCTCATCCTCAAATAGCTTGGTGCAATACATTTCCTCTTTGGTGATAGAGGTATGGGTAGCCTCAAAATTTATCATTGCTTCATCTGCTACATGTTTTGAATGCAACGGTTTGAGAAAAAGCTTCATCTTGGACCCATGCTTAGTTCTAATAATTAGGTGTGACCAATCTAAGGAAAGGTACCCACCTAGCTTGGTAGTAAATTCTTGGGATAAGCAAAGACCAAACATAGGATGGACATCAATGATCACAATATCCTATTTAACCATGATGTTAGGGTAGGAAAACAAAGTTAGTGGAAGGTTCTTAATGACACCTATAGTATCAAACTTATTTCCATCCAATTGCATAACCCCCTTGTTTAAAGGTTCATAGCTAAGTCCTAAGGCTTCAACTATTTGCTTGGGAATGACTGTAGTGCTAGCACTAGAGGAAATCATAGAATTATGCAACAATTTTTTTCCTACAATAAGGGTTAAGAAAAAGGGCTTTGGTTTTGGCTTATCCTTAACTTTTGTTGAGGAATTCTTTGCATTGTTCATGAGGACTTTGACCTGAGATGGCACATCAATGGAATTTCCTTTGGAGGGTTGCTTTGTCAACTCTGTGCTTGTATATTCCAATAGGGCCTTCTACAATGATGATTTCTACTATGGAATAGCTAAGATATCCCAAAGAGATACATAGCAGAGGATTTCTTCAATTGTTCCACCACATTGAATGGCAATGATTTCACATAATTTTTCTCCTTAGATCTTGTTATAATAATGTCCTTGTGGGGGGATTGTTGTGCAATTGTGGGGGTACCAAAAGCATGGTTGGGAACACTTTTAGGTTGTGGAGTGAATAGTTCACTTGTGAATCTCCTCTTTGGGTGAGTTTTGTAATCTGATTGCACTTGTGGGGCCTCCGATGTGGATGCCTCATTTTCAAATACCGCCTCCTCTTCTTCCATCCATGAGAAGAGCACATGGTCAGGAGCTATATATGTTTCTTGCTACAGGGAAATCCCTTGGATTTGCCTAGTGAGTACCACATTTTCCATTTGTGGAGAGGTATATGCATAGCCTCTTGAACTTGATGTAACACCTTGGCTGTGTTGTTTCACCACTCTTTGTTGTAGATTACCATGTAGACAATTCAGGGGCATATGTGCTTCATTGCAGGGGAAGCACCAAGGGTTGATATCATCAATGAGATTATTTTACCCCACTACCAACTCTCTATTTGAACTCAATGGGACATTAGGTAGTGGATTAGGTACCAGAACCATCTGATTACTCATTTGAGCCTATAGACTCATGCGTGAGCATCCTTGGAACTAGTTCTATTGGTAGGAAGTTCTTCCACCTTAGTAATTTTGGTAAGCTAGCTTCTAGGGCATGGATTGATTTTGCTTGATGGTAGTTATTTCATTCAAGATACTTCACAATAACTCCTTGACACCACTCATCTCATCCCTTGAAGAATTAGATATAGAAGCAATGTTCTTATATGTGCTCAGATATGCATATATAGATTGAGGAGGAGTAGGCGCACTGATTGAAGCTATCTCCATGGTGAGAGCTGAAAATTCTATAAATATAGGAATCGTGGACCGAGGTGGTAGCTTTCTAGCATCAATTAGATGGTTCTTTGCTATAACAATAATGTTATATGTGTCTAGAAAGGTGTTCCCACCAAGAGACTAAATCATCATTAAGATGTCGGTGTTGATAGATTTAAGGTAGAACATGAATTCCAAATTAGGAGGTGGGAATATTGTGGTCTAGATCCTCTACCAATTCATGTGGAACATATCATTGAAGTCTGTCATGGCCTCTTGAGGGGCCTACTTGATAGTCACTAGTTGTTGGAATAGCGAGGACTGATCTTCATTCTTCAAAAAATGCTCATAGAAAGGATCCTCGAGTTGATCCCAAGTACCAATGGTATTGGCTCCCAGAGTGTGTAACCAATCAAGGGCCTTGCCTTTGAAAGAGGCTACAAGTAGCCTCAGTGCTACATTTTGAGTAGTTACACCATGCACCAGACATACATTTGCCACATCTTGTAGATGTTCGTATGGTGTCTTCAAGCCTTCCTCAGTGAGTTTTGGTATAAATTTCAAAGAAAAGGTCATAGATGCAAATATATGAGGATAACAAAAACATAGATGAAAATCCTAAGAAATTTAACCAAATGACATAATATAATTTCCATACACATTTACAGAACAAGAAGAGTCCAAGATATGATCCCAAACAGTAAATTTCTATTGAAATTATAAAAGTTTTGCAGATAAACTAATCAGTACAACAAATAGCATAGTATAATGTCTTATATTATCCAAGAAACAAAAATGTTGAACAATCAACATAGTCTATGAGTCTTAATATAATAATTAAAAATAATATAGAGGCCTAGAGCTTTTCAATCTTTTCTTTTTGTCATTTTCGAACCCTTTTATAGAGCACTGCAGTAGCATATACATAATTTTCCCACCACCTCGAACCCACCGCCTGAAATATTTTTGAAGCACGCATCATCCTCCTCTTGGATGAATCAATGAAAAATCATAATAGTTCATTCTTCGCTCTCTTGTGATAAAAACTTTTGCAGAGGTGATACGTGGAGAAGCGGCGAGGGTTTATATCCATTCTTTATTTCCTTGGGATGCAATCCTTGCAAGGATGACATGTGGCATGGTGTTGACCTAAGCTTCCATTAGTGGGGCTTTCCAAAAAGGCACCCAAGGGGTTTGTGCAACATGGAACACAGGTGGGGTCAAATAGGAAACAATGGGGAGAAGCATTTCAAAATCTTGTGCTGCTAACATGTGGTGAAAATGCAACCAAAAAGGAGCTCGAGGTATTTTAAGAAATACAGTGTGCACGGCCAAGGCTTTTGTAAAGTTGAATACAAATCTACCCAAAGGGATCTTCATGGATTATTTAATCCACATAACTCATATGGAGCTACAACAATAATACATTTGTTAGACAAGTCCAATGCAACCCAAGCTTCACTATATTGACAATAAGATTGATCAATCTGATTACAATTTGGCAAATGACTTCAGACTCAAATCGCCCTATGATTGGGTCCATTTACAATACTATTGAGCAACATATTTCAGATTACATGATGACTATAATTGATCAAGAGATGATGCTAAGTGACAATGTCTATTACTAAAAATGACACAGGCTAAGACAAAAATTAATAGTCTGAAAATGTAGATGCAAAGATGGAACCTAGATCAATTGGCAACCACCAAAGCTCCCACAATTTCTTCTTGGATCTGATTGTTCCTTCTAGGTAAGTAGCACTCCAATATTTGTTGTTCCACAACCTCAATGAGCAGTCGAAAAATTCCATGGTTCCACTTGCAAGGTAGTGCTCCAACAATGAAGATGACAACCACAAATTTATTATTGACATAATATTCTTCAATCGCCCTATACTGGCAGCGCACCAAAATGTCGATATTGGTCTTGTTAAAATAATTCAATGAATGGTGTGATTTGGTGGTCTTCATGAGGATAACAATCCTGTTGTTCATATGGTCGATTAGACTTATGATAGTAGGGTTTTTCTTTAGGTTGCATATGTTTGATTTGGTTAAAATGTCTTTAAGGTTGGCTATGTTTGATAGTATGGGTATGTTAGTTCTACAGTATGGTTGTATTTGAATATTCTAGCTGTCTAGAGCATTCATATTACTTTTTTTGTGTCTCAAAAATGTGTGGCATTAGTGGCTTTTCTAGCTATTCAAGAGCCAATCAAGCAAATTTTGATATCTCAAACATTGTAAATCTTTTTTTATATATGGGCTTATTGCCCTTTACCAAAAAAAAAAAATCTTTGAACAAAGATTACCTTCACTCGAAGGTATAATCTTATTTTATTTCAAATATATTTTTACTGAAAACTTTGTTTGTTGGTTCATTTAGAGGTGAGCCTTTAGTTCTCCAAGCCCTATGTTCTCTAGAAGTTTAGACTACAAACATTTAAATTGCAACATGCCCTACATTCTCTGAGGGTCTACGATCTTTTGATAGTTCCGCATAGGGGAGGAGTAGGGATGTTCATGTGAAGACCCCCAAGTTTGCATTTTTCCCCATTTTCCCCCATTTTCGCTCTCTTTTCTAGTAATTTCCCAATTTAGCACAAATGGTAACTATAGACACCTAGAATATGACCTTACCCAACTACACCTCATTTTAGCCTATCCTTAACAATTAATTAAATAAATATCTACTATTTATTTTATTATTCCCATTCTTTATCACCTTTATCCTAATCCATTAATTAAATAAATACTTTATTTATTTAGTTAATTTCCCCTTATCCCAAATCCTCCAACTAAATTAATTAATTTATTCCTAATTAATTGATTTATTCCTAATTAATTAATTAATTCAGGCTAATTATTCATCATTATCTTTTCCTCCATCATTTAATTCCAATTTATCCTTTATCCTTGTACATCTAATCCTAACCCTCTATATTGTTCACATGGATTATAATCTAAATTTTTCATAATATGACAAGTGTCCCCTTCACATGTCTAACTAACTCCTTGCCTAGATTCATTGAACCTAGACTCCTAGCTAAAATTCAAACTATCTTTTAATCCTATCCATTCATCATTTAACCTCTTAATCCTAGTCATTTCCATAAGGATTCTTGCCCTTATCCCTACCCTAAAGCTATACACTATCTATCATTTGACACTTTTCATGTGATTGTATCCTTGATCCAAACCCTAATCCCCCTTTAATCTTAGCCATCCATCATCAATCATTTCTAGCCATTGATTTTGCCTCTTCAAGAATCTATATCTAGAGGCTCCCTTAATTTCACCTAATGCAACTGTTTCACAAAAAACTGCTTTCCTTCGCGGTTTTTATTTTTATCTTCATGGTTGCGCCTTACCTTTAAATCGCTCACAACCTTTGATGTGTTCCACGTGGCTTCCTCTCGAAGCTTTTTGTTTTTCATATCGCTTCGCTTTTTCCGGTCTCCATTTGCATGATGTGTGGCTTTCTCTGGCCGCTTTCCGAGTTGGGCCCACCTTGCAATTTCTATCCTTTGGTGTGTGCCACGTGGCTCCCTCTTGGAGCTTTTCGTTGGGCATCTCGTTTCCGTTTTACCAAACTCTATCTGCGTGACACATGGCAGTTCTTTGTGCGTCGGTTATCTTGGAGTTGTTGTTGCGCCTTTTGCACTCGCTTGCTGTCGTATTTTCTTCTATAGTGTCGCATGTTCATTTCTGCTGTTGCATGGTTTTTCATCCCCTGCAATGGCATGCTCCTAGGCAATCGTTGTTTTTGGTGGCAGCTCAAGGTGATCTGGGGCGTCGATGTTTGCTCACGGCTTTCTTTCTCTGTGGTCATTCAGGTGGTGGACTGGCCTATTTATGCGGCCATTTTTCTCTTTTATTAGGTTGTTGTTAAGTTGTTAAAAAACTCCTAAGCACTAGGAAAAGCCTTTGTAATAATTTTACTAAACTTGAAAATTGCAGACTATGCCAATCAATTTGGCCTTTCTGTTTTCCATGCATTTAGTAAGACTGTTAGTTTGTGCTGTTATTTTCCTATAATGTATGAATGCATGTTCTTCAGCTTTTGTGATCTTTCATAGCTAAATAAATACAGATCATGTTTTCTCAACTCCTCTGTGTTGGCTAAGGTTATGTTAGATTATGCTATGCAAATTAGAGGGTATTTGTTATGTTCAAAGTGCTTTTGAGAAAATTTACTTGATAAACAATATTTTGGTGGTTCGGGCCTTTGCATCATGCACTGTGCTCTGGTAAATTTGTCTATAATTTTGGCGCATTGCATGTAGTTTAGATTTCATTTTTTTCTATCTTTCTAACCTTTTACCTCCCCCACTAAACGAAGATCCGACTTTGATAAAATCTTGGAGGTCACTTAGCTAGCGCACTATGTCCCACAATAGCTAAATTTCCTATAAGACTGCTGCTACCTACAAAATCCTATGTCAACAACAACCTAATAATATCTTGAGCTATCATACTTACATGCTATCATTTTGATCAATAATTTATCAAATCATATCAAGGTTATGCTACACAATTAAGCTATCCACACATCAACATCAAGAGAAAATCAAATGGAATAAGGGCAAATTCCATTTACATTCATCATATCTTGATATCTTTTGAGTGTATAACCAAACATATTTTGATAAGATCTTTATATTTTCAAGTGCTTTTTAGCTTCATCTCGTAGGTTCCTCGACTAGGTTGATGAAAAACTTCATTTTTTGACCCTTATAGGCTATTTTTTGGGCTTTTTCTATGAAACTAAGCCTCTGTTTCATATATTGGTGTCTTTGTTGCATAAATATGTGATTTTTCATAAAGTGGCACTTCTATTTAAATTTTCACTTGTGTTGCATGAAGTGACACCTTTTTCAAGTAAATTTGTGCTTCTATTTTAGACTACATCCTTTTTGGAGTTTTTTGAGCTATTTAACTCATCTAACCTTCATGTTTTTAGCCACTAATACATCGCACATCTATTTTATGCTTGTCAAAGATGCTTATCATTGAGAATGCTAATGGTTTGATGCAGATTCATTGGTTGGATTTATAGTCCACTAATGTAGGCATCTAAAGTAACTTAGTTGGTTAATGAACATTGTTTGTCATGCTTGGAAGTGTGTGTAGACATATTCTCTCTCCTTGCAATTAGTGTGATCTTGGGATAAAAAATCTCACATATGTTCACTTTTTATTTTATGTTCTAAGTGTTATCCCAAGGCTTGCTAGCTTGTGTGTATTCTCTCTCCTTGCAATTTGTGCAATCTTGGGTGATCAAAATCACCTACTTTAGTATTTACCTATTAGGAGGCCTACTTGATGATTTGATCACCTCAAGAATGACCTCAACCATATTTTAAAGTGGGGTATAAAAGGGGGAGAGAAATATTTGTACCTCAAAGTGTAGATAGCATCGTTCGAGCCAAGTTGTGTGGCCCTCGATCTATTGAGACACATTTGGTGAGGAGAGTGAAGGAGACTCCTTCGATCTTAGGGATTGAAAATGGGCTCACTATTCATTGATTCAACTAAAAACCTTATTTTTAGAAGCCTTTAAGACCTTTTGATCGTTGTCTTAGTGTGGTTCAATGTACATTATCATGCCCAAAGTCACTCACCATGTACTTTCTCTTGTTGAGGTGACACATACTCCTTCGTAGGGACTTCTCCTTCTAAGGTAATGGGTGTAGAGGTGGCAAATGACCTTTGCATACCCTTGTTACCCATTCATTTGAAGGTATTACACTTTTATGGGTGGGTGTGTACTAAGTTAACACACCTACTTGACAAAATATAGGTTGTGCTATTGTGCTTGGAATATTTTTATGTGTAAAGCCAGTGAATCTATTTAACTTGCATTACTAAAAATTATCCTTATCACCTTGATAGTCAAGTTAGCCATTGTGTCTTCTTGTTTATTGCCTCTTTCCAAAAATCATCAAAATCTCTCTCAAACTGTCAAACTATGATTTTCCATTATCTCCCCATACTTTTGCATCATCTTGAGGTGTCTGTTCATAGTTCTCTATGAAGGTACACCTCTATCACCTGAAGCTATAGGTTTTTACAACCTAAAGTGGTACCTTTGTTGCACAAATTTGTGCCTTTGTCATTTCACATTCTTTTGATAATCTTGAGGCCTCCATTTATGATCTTGGCCTTTGTAGCCCTAGAGTAGACCAATAAGATCACTCCTCAACCATCCTTTTCACCTAGAATAATAATTTTCCATTCAAAATACATCATCTTGCTTGCATATTATCCTTTTCATCCATTATCATACCCTAATTATCCCAAACATCATCTGTAGACCTTGGTCCTATTGATATCTTTCATTCTATCTTTATCATCCTTATCATCATCATTTATTTCATCATTGATCCTCTATCAAACCCCCATCTATCATCCAATCGCATCCTTATCATCCTTGATCCAATCTCACCATCCAATCATAGTCCATATCATATCCCATCAATATCAATCTTATCAAGATTATATCTAGATGCTAATCCTTATTATCAACATCCCCGTCAAATCCTTAACTAGGTGATCATCCAAGCCTCAATAAGCATATCCAAGCCTTTCCTAAGTGATTATCCAAGCTTAGGTAAGAAAATCATGGTTTATCAAAGCCTCTCTCAAGTTATTTTCCAATCTTCAGTGAGAAAATTCAAACATTTCCTAGGTGATTATCCAAGTCTAGTGTAAGAAAACCCCATCATTTATCAATCAAGGATCTAGTTAGCTTGAGACACTATTGATCTTGGAGCATCACTTCATCATTATCCCCTTTTCTATCCATTCTATCTTTATCCCCTTCCCATTAATTACATCATTTTATCATCCCTATCATATCAAATCCAAGGTCTACCCAATCATCCCTAATCATCCTCATCTCCCCTCATCATTATTCCTAATTATCTCTTTTGGATGCCTATCACAAGGTCCCAAACAAGAAAGAAAAATATGGCCTCTCAAGAGTTCCCCTAATCATCTTATGATACACCTTTTGATGAGGTAGTCTACCAAATTCCCATGGAAAATCCATTTCCATATTACATTATACATGATCATGATTCAAGTGATCAATAATCCCAATCATAATTAGAGGACTTTTCCCAAGAGACCCAAGCTATGGAATTGATGCATAGATATATCATGAAGAACCTCGACCAATATATCCTTATTATTGAAAATAAAGGAGCCAAATTATCCCATTATTTTAACACATACCAAACCATCCAACAACCTCCCTCTACACCCCAAAATTTCATTAATCACAATCCTACATATCTCCCATCTTCCTCTAATCTTCATAATTCTACATAACTTACATCTTCTTCTAATCCTCATGATCTTTCATCTCTCCCATATTCTTCTAACATCCCAATGTCATCTCATTCCATCAATCCTACATCCCATTTATATGTCAAAATCCCTTCCCACACCCAAAACATTTCATCTCACATCACACAACCTCAACATTCCGTCTATTCTCCTCATGTATCAACATTCATTCCTCCTAATACATCATATCATCTCCAAAACTCAATTCCAATTTTTGCTAACCCAATCTTAGCTTCTTATTAATATTTTTAAACATCCATTCCCATCTCATCCTCTTACAAATATCTTCAATATTCTAGCCCCATATTATCTACACATCAACATTTCAATTTTCCAATCTCCCTTCATCCTCTTACCAATAGCAAGATATATCATCTTCACAACCTCCCACATCCAACTATCAATCACCTCCCTTCAATTTCACAATTACTTTGACTCAATATGTGCACCAAATGACGTACATCCTTAGGGGACTTCAACTAGGACACAACAATAAATATTATATATTCCAATAACTATGTCCTTATCCTTTTGATAATTCCATCACCATAATCCCTTTTCCCCAAAAAATTGAAATGCCTAAATTTGACAAGTACAAGGGAAAGGAAGATCCTAGGGAGCACTTGAAAGAGTTCTACATTGCATGCCAAGAGGTCTCCTATCTTGATGGTTACCTTTAAGGCTCTTCCCTAGAAGCTTGGGTGGTGAAGCTCTTGATTGGTCCACCCACCTTCCCCATGGGACAATCACAACATTTTCTGAGCTAGCCAATAAAATTATCACTCACTTTTCCTACAACATGGAAATCAATATCACTATGATGAATCTTTTCAAAACTAAACAAAATATTGGTGAATCCTTTTCCTCACTCTTACAATGATGGAGATGTCGTTATAGTCACTTTGCATGGCCTATACCTGAAAAATAATTTGTCACTAACTTTGTTGAGAACTTAAACATTGAATTAAGCTTCCATATACACATGAAATGTGCTCACTCCTTTGATAAGATTAGAGAAAAAGGAGTATCCATAGAAAAATCCCTTATTTCCAAAGGCCTATTGAAGATATACAAAGAAGACAAAGACAGTAATACTCAATCTAGTGACAAATTCTATTTTTGGAATAAAAAAAATAAAAACATGGTCAATGATGGTCTGATTGATTCAACACATGTTCAAAATATCCAAGTACCCCACCATCATCATCTCATAAAAATATAGCCCCCCAACAACATGTGGTTATCCCTAAAGGTCAACCTAAAAGACACACTAGATGTGAATATACCCCCTTGGGTGAACCAATTGAAGTCATCCTCCAAAAGATCATCCAAGCCAACATGATCCAATTGCCACCTAGAAAACCCCTTGGTCCTGATGTTCCTAAACCCACTTGGTACAAAGAAAATGATTTTTTTGATTACCATAGGGTTTATGGGAAAATCCTCATCATGCATGAAACTTAAGAACTCTATCCAAGATATTATTGATCAAGGAGAAATATCTATCAAAGGCCATACATCTCCTAACAAAAACTTGACTATATACAATTAGCCTTTTCCTCAACATAGTGATGGTAAAAATTTCATATCATACAACATAATTCCTTATACATATAACAATAATATCTCACCTGATTTCATCATTGGTTGTATCAAACAAAGTCCTTCCCAAGTAAGCACCATAACTATCAAAGCATCTAATTATATTGTTACTACTCAACGTGGTTGACTTAATATTCATGGGGCTTCATCCTCATCTCAACCTAAAAACCAATATAGTATGTTGGATCACTTAAACAAAACACGACCACAAATTTGTATCTTCAAGATACTTAAAACATCTCCCCTCCTCAAGGACCTTCTTGAGAAAGCCCTCCATGATACTCGTGTCCCTAATGACATTGATCTTGTTCAATTTCAAGCTATGATATAACATTTATCATCCCCACAATCCCTCACCTTTTCCATTAACAACATGCCTTCCATTGATCCCTATAATAATCATCCAATCCATATTCAAACTCGCATCTGTAAAGCCACAATGAAACATGTCCTAGTAGAAATTAAATTGAGAATTAATCTTTGCAGCATAAGTCTAATAAAGTAACTAGGATATTTCGATGATGTTTTTGATCCCCAAAATAAAATTTCCATCAAAGCATATGACAATGTTGAGTGTGAATCTAAAGGCTTGATCAAACTAACCATCCATTTCAAACTCACAACAGTTGAAAACACTTACCAAATCTTAGACCTTGATCTCCCTCATAACATCCTCTTTGGCTTCCCATGGATCCATGCCATACAAGTCATTCTATCCAAATTTCATTAGTGCATAAAGTTCCCTCATAATAGAATTGAAGTGACTGTACATGTTGAACAAAATCCATTCCAATATTGCAAATTCTTACAAAATAGCCATGGCCTTTCACAACACTGCATCACCATATTCATCTTCCTACATTGATCTTGTATCACTATCCACCTCTTGCACTCCCTCAAAAACTAAGGTTAAGATCAAAGACCTAGGTATTAATGAATACGAGTTACATTCCTTCCATATCGAGTCCATACTACCATAAATTTCATCCCAATATTTTAATGTCCATGATAATCCTATATTTGATCATGATATCTATGATAACCCACTTTCATCATGATCCTATTGAGGACATCCAAGATCATCCCCTTTCATCTCACATTTCTCCTCCTTTAAATATATCACATGAGCTTCAATCCCTCCATCTCGATCATCCTGGGTTATGGTATGCATCTCCTAATGCTACATCTACTAAGCCTTATTTCCAACTCATTATAGATATTCAATAATTTTTTTGATATTAATAGTGCCAAAAAGGATAGTCATGAAGAGTCTATTGAAGGAATCACCAAAATCTTCCATGAATCACACACCCTTACCATCTCATCCAATTCATCTAACTCATACATTTTCATCTATTGGCATCTATTGTCATTTATGTCAACACTAAGGAGATTGTTGGAAATTGTTGTCATTTCAATGTCAACATTGATTATTGGTTATCGTTGATGTCAACACTTGAAAAGTATGTTGTTAGTCATTGTTATATTTAGTTTGAGCTAATATTGGTGATGAAGTATGGTAATGTCTTATCAAAGAAGAATTTTTGAGGTTCATGGTTGGATTTTATGCCTTTTCAAAGATGAATTGCTAAATTTCACGGTTGGATGTCATGCGTTATCAAAGAAGAGTTGTTGAAGTTCATATAATGCGTTATTATTGTCAACAAAGTTGATTTCATAATGATATATTTAGATGAGGATTAGAAGAATCAAGATGAGGATTATAAGCATGACTGATAGTGGAGATATATTTTTGAAGGGACCTACAATATGTCTTATTCTCTCTCCTAATATTCTTGATGAAGTATATGTTGCTGAAAGGAAGTTTTGGCCTCCACAAGTTGCTTAAGTGTTTCTATTCTAGGAAGATGTAGTGAAGTATGTCCAAGACAATGCTATACATTCCTCTATTGTCAATGTTAGTGTTCTATGGATGTTATAATTATATCTTCTTAGGTCACCTATGTTACTGAGGAGATCTATACGAATTTTTGAAGGTTGGCAGTGTTGTTGGTTGTCTAGATTGGTTTGAGAAATTCTCCATATTTCTTTGCATTGATGTCTCTTCTTTTGTGGCTTGGTGAATATTCTCTCAATTTTTATGCAGTGTAGTAGTTCCAATCTCATGTAGTGAATTGGTTCACAAGCTTATATGTTAATGCTATATCTCATGGTTAACAATTATGTGTTTTTTTGGAATATAATTTATTTTACCTATTTTATTTATGGTGGTTGTTGATTGCATGGGAGTATGGAAGTATTGTTGTATGTTCAAGGAACGTCCCCATGTAATCTTCATGTTGCTAATTGGTTCCTTTGGTGTTTCATTGTGTCTTGACTTGCATTTCTAGGTTATTTTTTTATATCTGGCCAAGAGGGCTTGTTCCTTTGCTTGTGTTGTGTTCTTGGGGGGCTACACCAAAAATGGAAGATGTATTGTGATATATCTGAGTCCTAACCTATCCTGCTTGGGACCACATCATGATAAGAAGCATATTTATGAGTTTTCTAGTGCTTGAATGTTTCATCCACACATTTCCTTGATGTCAACTTAAGTTGATGTGTGCTTGTGTGTAAATGTTTTTGGATCACATTGAAAAAAATGCTAAGAGTTTTTAAGGTCCTCTCTATCTTTTGGATAGAACCACATTATGTCTTGGTGGTCGACTAGTTGATTTCATTATTTATTATTTTCTTGGCCAACCTAAATGAAGTTTTGAAGTGTCACGATGGATATAAATGCAAGATCATTTTGAATGAAACATGTATGATAAGTGTACAAGTGTGGAGAAGTGTGTACATAAATTTTATTGAATATCCAATAGTGATGGTGCTAAAGTTTGTGAAAGGAAATATCATTGTGTTGTAACACCTTATTCAACAGAGTGTTGTGTTGGAAATCATTGTAATTCTCTCTAAATCATATTATATCTTTCTATGAGAGTGGATCTCATCAATTCCTTGTATCTTTCTCCTAAAGTCATGTTGTCTTCATTTTAGAAAGTCCTTTGTATCTTTCTCTAAGGTAGTGAACCTTCTTGCAAGTTCTTTTGGTAGTGAGCCTTATATTCTGAGTTAACTTTCATAGTGGTTTTTCCCTCATTGGGATTTCATGTAAATTTTGTTTTCTTCTTGTGCATGTGCATGTTCTCTATTTCTCATTACTATTTATTTGTTTAGAAGTAGAATTTCTATTTCATTGTTCAAGAAGTGTTGAGGATTCAAATTGCTATATCATTATTTGTTCTGCTTCAAAGTTTCTTGATCTAGTAAATAAGGTTATCTTGTGCCAAAAGAGTTAAGTTATGAAAGAGACTAAGTTTTGATAGGACTAATTCACCCCCTCTCAGTCTCCTTAAGTTAAAAAATTGATATCAGAGTGAAGTTCCTCTATATAAGATTAATAGTTCGAGGAAAAGATCTGGGATGGCACATGATGGTTTATACAAGGGTCCTAGGTTTGATGGAACTAACTAATCCTTTTGGAAAATGAGAATGGAAGGAAATATAAAATATCTTGGGTTTGGTGTGTGACAATCAGATGTTAGAAGTGGTTATACTAATCCTACCACTCCTCTTATAGATCCAACTAAAATTAGGCTATTGGTTGATTCAAAACTTTTGAAAGTGATGAATTACATTTCTACCAAAAATTCTTGGGAAAATCTTAGTAACATATATGAAGGAGATAGTAAAGTGAATCAAGCTAATATATAGATCCATAAAAGTAGATTTGAGACTCTAAAGATGACTGAAGATGTAGAAATTGCAAGTTATATTCTCTAGATACAAGAAGTTGTCTCTGGCATCTCAAAACTTAGTGGAGAAGTGAAATAAAGTGAAATTGTAAAGAATGTTTTGAGATCTCTCCCAAATCCTATAATCATAAAGTGCTAACCATTAAATAATCTCAAGACTTGGATTAGTATTCAGTTGATGAAGTTTTCGGTACTCTTACTTCCTTTGAGATGAGAGAGTTTGATAAAGATGTTCCAAAAAGGGAAGCTACATTCAAAACCAACAAAATGGTTGAAGATGAAGTTTTTGATCAAAATGATGACTTTTATGAGGTTGAAGCAAATTTTGTGAGAAGATTGAAGAAAGGTACTGAAAAATACAAAGGTAAGTTACCATTCAAGTGTTTCAATTATGGAAGAGTTGGTCATTTTACATCTATATGCCCCTTTAAAGAATAGATGTTGATGATAAAAACAAAGAGAGAATCAAAAGAGGTATCTATTCTAAGGAGACCAGTTGTTCCTCTCAAGATGAATATTATGATTCAAATGATGAAAATCTATTCATGGCTCTAGAAGAAAAAAAAAACAATATTGGAGAATGTAAAAGGTCTGGTACCTTGTAGAATAGTAAGGTTAATAAAAGATCTATTACAATATAAACTAATTTTCATGCAAAGGAAGATGCAAATGCATGGGTGATTGATAGTGGGTGTTCTCACCACATGACTGGTGACAAAAGTAAGTTCATCAGTCTCAAGAAGGTCAATGGTGGATCTATTAAGTTTGGTGATGATAAGTCAACACAAATATCTGGAAAATATGACATAACAATTGATGGAAAGAATATAATTGAAGATGTCTTTTATATCAAAGGCCTAAAACATAATCTCCTGAGAGTCAGTCAAATGTGTAGCAAAGGATACAATATCACTTTTGATGCTAATAGATGTGAGATCAAAAAGGAAGGTTTTAAAAGGCTTGTTGTTGAAGGAACAAGGCCAAATGGTAATGCCTATCATCTAAAGGAAGCTAATGGGAGAATTTTATTATTGGCTCAATCAGGATAATGCTGGTTGTGGCACAAAAGAATAGGGCACATCAAATTTGACAACATGGTGAAGATAAATTCCTCTTATGTAGTGAGAGATATACCTAGGATAACCAAGCCTACAAAATGTCATATGGGAAATAAAATAAAGTCTATCTTCAAAAAGCGAGGAGTCCTCCATTTTAATGCTATTGGAATTGATTCACATTGATCTATGCAAACCTACATGGATAAGGAGTCAACAAGGTGAAAGGTACTTTATGTTGCTTATAGATGATTATACTAGAATGACTTGGGTTACATTTTTAAGAGAGAAATCAAAAGCCTTTGATAAGTTTAATATTTTTAAATAAAAAATTGAGAATGAAATAGATTCTATTATTAAATTTTTAAGGTCAAAGAGAGGAGGAGTATTCACTTCCTATGAATTTTAAAAGGTTTGTGAAGATCATGGTATTAGGAGACATCCGTCTACTCGTAGAACCCCTCAGCAGAATGAGGTAGTTGAAAGGAAGAATAGAATAGTGAAATAAATGGGTAGGAAAATGATGAAAGAGGCTAACCTACTAGATGTGTATTGGAAGGAAGAAATACATACTAATGTGGGTTAGTGCAAGATCATGGGGGTCCAAACTAGGCCCTTAAGTGGCAATCAAAATTCAGAAAAAACAAAGTTAGGCAACTTGACATAAAAAATTGAATAGGTTATTAACATAATTTGGAAAATATGTAACATAATTTTTAGAACATTGAATGTAGTTTCTAAGATACTAGTCATTTCTTGGAAAAAAATAAATCTATTTGGTGAAACTTTGAAATTTTAATACAGTAGCACTAAATTTTTCAGGAAAAAAAAGAAGAAGTAGTTGTATGTCTGATAGAAGTATAAGACCCCTTTTCCCTATTTGGATTCACTTTACCATTTTGGGAAATTCCCTATCATATTTTTCCATGTTTCAAAAACAATGGGCAAGAGATTTGTAGAAGAGATGCAAAAAGAGTTTGAGATGTCTATGTTTGGGGAGATGAATTTCTTCCTTAGACTTCAAATAAATCAGACAATGAAAGGGATATTCATTTCATAATCAAACTATGTCAAAGAAATTTTGAGTAGGTTTTGAATTGAAGAATCTAAACCGGTATGTACTCCCATGGTTATTGGTTGTAAATTAAGTAAGAATGAAGAATATCCTAAGTCTAATGAAAGAAAGTACATATCAATGATTGGAGTGTTAGGAAATATTGCATTTTAATGTACAATCTTAATCCATTTCCTCCATAAACACATGAGAGATAAACATGCATTCAAGTAACCATAATTCATAGATCAAATAGACAAGCCACAAGATAACACAAGATATACCATGGGAAAACCCTCAAGAGGGAAAACCTAGCCTGCAAAAGTATCCATACTCCATCATATTATTCAACAATAAAGAAATAAAAGGGTTACAATGAATACCTCTAAAGAATCAAGCCTCTCAATGCATCCTCATGTGTCCAAGCATGAATCCACACATGCCATGCCATGCTTCACATATGAAATCCTTAGAAAGACTCAATAATGACAATCCACTCACCCAACCAACATTAACTACTAAACATGTGCTTTCTTTTATAGACTAAAGCTCACACAAATACAACCAAGTGGTAAGACAAAACCATGTGAACACAAACCACTAATCCCTTATTTAATATTAGGTACCAAGTTTTCACTTTTTAAATATTTCTCCAATATTAAATTATTATCACATGTTTCTCACACATTAAATAAGAGTACAATATTACAATACAACATAAAGTGGCCCCCAAATAATAACCTAGTGTGATTAACCACACCACCTAGATACATCACAACTAAATAATTATTTAATTACAACATTGTAATAAATAAAATTATACAATGATGTCCAACACCATATCCCAACATTCTCCAACTTATTGTATACGTTGCATAAGGGATCAATACATGAAATACATCATCATAGCCATACATGTAACCACAAGAATCTGTAACATGCTCTCGTGCTCCATCGAGATACCTGCAATAAGAACAAAGTGACCACAATCTAAATCAAGAACTCCTCTCATCCTCCAATGTGCCTATGTCACAAAAAAATGTATCCTTGACATTTTTCACTCATTTGGGCCTTTCCTATGGATTTTGGCCTGATTTTTCCTAGATTTAATGTTGTAATGTGGCTAACACATTCACATTAGGCCTTGAACACTTGTAAATAAATAAAAACCTAAATATGTCTTACAAAGGTGTTTTGAAGTGTTGTAACACACTTTTCCACTTTTCTAGGACCTTTCTATTAAAATTCACCTAAATAACCTCTTTTTATCACTTACCAAGCCTTATTTCAAGGTTTTGTAAGGAGTTTTAATAAACTCTCACGCTTTCCTACCCTTTTCATCAATAAATTGACCCTTTCTTATGTTTAAATGGTCCCATTATGCACTTATAGGCCCTACTTAAGTGTGTTTAAGAAGACAATCACGTTAAACAACAATAATCACACTTTAATTCCTGACAAATTGCAAATTTTCCCTGGTGAGACCAAGTTGCCACCTTGGGTGACTTAGTCCAATCAGGCTTAAAACTCAAAATTATTCCAAATTTTTGGCGAGATATTTTTCCCTAAACCCTAAGGTTGGCCTATGATGAGGTATTTTTCAAGAAATTAGGGAAAATAATGTATAAATAAAGAGTTTTCCCCTCATTATCCTTCCTCCTCATTCTCTCATCACCAAGCTATCTATCTTCCTTATTAATCTAAGCACTCTAATCACTTCAAGAATTCATCCATTGGAGTTGATTACTTGCACATATTTAGAATTCTCCATCAAGGGTTTGGTGAGTTGTGGCACTTTCATGTTGTTCAATCATCTTTCCCTATATATTTCATTTCATTTTCTAGGGTTTGATTACCAAAATGGGGTTTTACTAAGGAAAACCCCTATTCTCTAACCCTAACCCTTTTCCCCCTCTTTGCATGTGTGTTTTACAAGTCTTGTATGCATAGTTTTCAAAGAGTAAGGTGCTAAAAGGTGTCAACATCCCATCAACATCATTCAAAGTCAACAAAACCTAAAAGGAGCTTGAAGATAACCTACAAGTCAAAATCTAAAGATTTGGATCCAGATTTCTGTCAGGAGTAGAAGTATAAGTGGAAAGCTATAGATTCCAACTTCAAGATTCCTAAAAGCTACAGGTGGAATAATTTTCCATCATTGGAGAATTAGTCCCACTGTTGAGCCTAAAAAGTGGTTTTTATAGATCTGGATACCTAGTTCCCTGAAACTTGTTTTGGCAAAATCTCCCTGAAACAAGACTAAGTCACCCAACTTGGTGTAAGTGTCCCAATGGCCTTGAATAGAAGATTCTAGAAGATTCTAGAGGTCCTCTTCATGACACTTCAGATTCTAGGTTCACCTCTCCAACTTTCTCTATTTATGTTATAGTTTGCGTGCATTTTATGTCATTTTACATAGTGTTTTCAATAATTTTGCATTTCAATAGTTTGCATTCAATAGATAGTTTCTTTCATTAGTTTTTAGCATTTAGTCACATTCCAAATCACACACACATCACACATTTATAACTTAATCTTGAATTAACCCTCAAATTTTGGGTGTGAAAGACATCTCTCCTTTTAGGTGAAAAACCCTAGAATTGCTAGAGAACCCTCTTTTCCCCAAAAATTTGTGGTTAATTTTGGTGAACCCACCTTTAGAACACATTCTTACTTATGAATTCAAGTGCATTTGCATCCTAGGAAAAGCTTGCATCAACATTGCATTAGGGTTTTGCATTGTTTTGCATTCTAGGGTTTTAAAAATTGGATTAGTGAAAAGCCCATATAGCTTGCATTTTTGCATTTCATTTCATTCAAAAAGGACAAAAATTCTACCTTTTCATTCCATATCTACATTGGAAAAGCCTAAAAATCATAAAAACCATTCAAAACTTCTGAAAATTGCTAAAAAATCATTGTTGGGACTAATTCGCCACACTGGGTGACTTAGTCCACCTGCACATTTTGCACTGTAATTTCTGGCATTTCCAGAGCATCTTCCACATTTTTTTTTTCTATTTTTGCATTTATGTGTTGTTTTCCAAAATTTTAGTTATCAACATTTTAGTGTTCTTTATTTGCATTGCATTTTCATTCACCCCACATTTAGAAACCTTTGCATGAGTGTTTGGTGTCCTATTGCTGATACCTTAGTGACAAGAAGTTTGAGACTCATGGAATCTCGTGACAATACACTTGTTGTAGATCATGGGTTATCTAGAGCTTCAACTCCTAGTATTGATAATAGTACACTAGGCCTAGAAACTACCCTTAATAACTCTTTGCATTTAGGTAGAATGCATACTGAGCATAAACCTGATGATATCCCACAAGACAAGATCATTCACCTTCATGAGGATTTAGTATATTTACAACATCAAGTGAGCCTTGAAACCATTTCCGCTACTACAATTCCCACTATAGACAACATCCACCGCATGCTTGACAATGGCGAAGGCCTAGATGTTGTGAAGAAAATAGTTGAGATATATCACAAACATGTTCCTTCCACCTCTTGTGTCTCTCAACCAACAAACATTGTGGTTAGCCAAGGAGGACTTCAAACTCCTCCTCCCTCAACAATAACCTCCATACCTACCTATGCTTCACCTAATGTCACAACCACAATGCACCAGTTAGCAATGTGATTGCTTCCCTTGGTATTCCTACTAGTATTCCTAACTCCTATGTGGCATCACATGATTTATCCTCTTCTACTATACCATCCATTTGAATTCCATTTGTATACACCTAAAAAATGGTCACATAATAATAAGTCAGGTAATTAATTAAATACAATTTATTTAATTAATCTCTAATTCAATCTACATATAAATGAATTTAAATAATTTACTTATATTGTTCATTTTCTAATTCTTCTATTCTAATTGAATAAATAAGTTTATTTAATTATTATCACTTTTCTATTCTAAAAAGCCATCACACTTATAATTAAATATTTTTAATATTTAATTAGAATCTTCTTATCCACATTCCACACATAATTAAACATTTTAATATTAAAATATTTAATTGTGGAAGCTTCTAAAACCACATGTCACATGAAATTAAATAATTGTATTATTTAATTGTTGAATTATCTTCAACCACCAAAATTAACTCATAAATAAACTTGACAAATGACATGTTTCTTCTATTTTTGAGTGAAAGGTTCCATGGGAAGGAAACATCTTCCTTATTTTTCTCTAGCTTCCATATTTCTCTCCAACTTCTCCATCTCTCACCGTTCATCTTACTAGACTGAATCTCAACCGTTGATCTTTTCCAACTAAGCTTTTGCCTTCAAAAATCTATAAATAAGACCTCTTGGCTCTTTGAAAATCCTAGAACTATTTACATAACGCGAGAACTATAGCACAACATTCTAGCATTCAAGAATCATAGCATAGCATCTTAGTTTTTATCATCTTAGCATAAATAATCATGGTAGAATAGCTTGCATAATCTATTCTTAGTTTCATTATCATAGTTTCATTATATTAGCATCATATCTTAGCATAACTTTATCTCACATCATTTAGCATAAGAATGCATTTTTCATATCATCTCATTCTCTAGGTTGTCATTCTATTGAGCTTCTACATATACAATCTGAGAGCAAGCAACTTAAAATGAATCATTGGAGATAGAGGACAATAGGACGATTTTGAAGAATTTGCTAGGTTTGAAGTTTGCTTAGTTTTAAATTAGATTCTTTGATATAATGTTTCATTGGTGTGTTGTTTAACTTATTTTTTGTTTCCACATATTCACAAACACATTTTTGGCGCCCACGAGAGATGGAGAAGTTGGAGAGAAATATGGAAGCTAGAGAAAAAGAAGGAAGATGTTTCATTCCCACAAAACCTTTCACTCAAAAATAGAGGAAATTTTCCATTTGTCAAGTTTAGTTATGAGTTAGTTTTGGTGGTTGAAGATAATTCAATAATTAAATTATTTAATTTCATGTGACATGTGGTTTTAGAAGCTTCCACAATTAAATATTTTAATATTAAAATATTTAATTATGTGTGGAATGTGGATAAGAAGATTCTAATTAAATATTAAAAATATTTAATTATAATTGAGATGGCTTTTTAGAATAGAAAAGTGATAATACTTAAATAAACTTATTTATTTAATTAGAATAGAAGAATTAGAAAATGAACAATATAAATAAATTATTTAAATTCATTTATATGTAGATTGAATTAGAGATTAATTAAATAACTTGTATTTAATTAATTACCAAACTTATTATAATGTGACCATTTTTAGGTGTATACATTTTGCCCCTCTTTGAATTAATGTGTTTTACGTATTGCTTCAAAGAACTAAATTTTTTTCCCCAGATGTGAATTTTGGAAAACCGATGCCTGCATGCCCCCTCGGGTGATGAATCAGATAAAATTTTGAATTTTTCAGATTTTTGATTTTTTGGAATTTTTTGAAAATGTGCATTGATTCATTGTCCGATTCATCAGCCGATAAAGATGATTTGATGGAATCCGCTATTGAAAGATTGATATGAAGATGAATAAGTTTGATTTTTGCCTAGATTGTTGATGTTGTTTTTGATTGATTCAACATGTGATAGTGAATTTGTGATGATTGATTGATGATAACTGATAGGAATGATAGTAGGATTGATAAAGTGACCTCATGATGAATGAGCCTCATTGATAGGATAACTGATAAATTTTTCCTCATGATGAATGAGAAAACAAATAGTAAGATTGATAAATTTGTCCTAATGATGAATGAGAAAACAAATAGTAATGTTGATAAATTTGTCCTCATGATTGAAAAACAAATAGTAAGATTGATAAATTTTCTTTCATGATTGAAAAACAAATAGTAATATTGATAAATTTGCTTTCATTATTGAAAAACAAATAGTAATACTAATAAATTTTCTTTCATGATTGAAAAACAAATAGTAAGATTGATAAATTTACTTTCATGATTGAAAAACAAATAGTAAGATTGATAAATTTTCTTTCATGATTGAAAAACAAACACCATTCACTTTCCCTACCATTAACTTCACCCCATCACCACTTTCTCTTCCACCTAACACCACTTACATCGATCCTCTCAGAACCCAACTTTTCCAAACCATCTCATCCATGCAACAAAAAATTTCTACCATCAACCAAAACCAGAATGGCCCACCCACATACTATGCTCGCAACAACCCCTTGTCCTTGGAAAGATTGCGAACCCTGATGCCACAAGGAATAGAATTACCTAGATTTGAGAAATATGGAGGGAAGGGAGATCATTCGAACCATGTTAATGCATACATCGCTTTGTGTAGTAAATTTGTCCTTGATGATAAATTGCTAGCTAAACTATTTCCCAGGAATTTAAAAGACACTACCTTGGAATGGTTCTCATCCTTACTAAACAATTAAATTCATCCATTTAATGAAATTTTTGATTCCTTTATCAATCATTTCCAAGTGCATATGACTCCCAAGAAGACCTTGGATGATTTGATGCGATGTAAGCAACACAATGATGAAAAGATAGCTAATTTTATCTCACGCTACCAATCGCTTTATTCCCAAATCAATGTCAAGGTACCTGACCCACATCTTCAAAAGATGTTTATCAAAATTTTGCTAACACACCTTCAGTAAAAACTCACAATGATGAAATTTCCTTCTTTCATGCATTTATTCACAACCCTTTGTGCTTATCACAATTCTATTAGTAATCAAGATACATGATCCACTTCTAGTCGAATTGAGAAATCTGAAAATGCCAACCAACATAATTGTTAACCATTTCGAAAGAAAAAAAAAGGGTTCTTAACATTTAACCCTCCTCAACCATCCCATCCACCTGTCAACAACCAAGTGGCAGTTGTTAAAACCACAATTCCTTTTAGTTATAGAGATCTGAAAAGACACTTCACACCTTTACCCGACACCCTCCATAACACAATGTCTCAAGTTTTGCAACAACATATGATTACCTTACCTATTGTTCATACACCTGATCCTACCAAGCCTTTACCTCTGAACTTCAACTCCAAAGCTTATTTCCATTTTCATAGACAAAATGGACATGACACAGAACATTGTAAGCATCTTAAGCATCTTGTTAAAGACCTCATTGATTCTGGTCGTCTATCCATTGCCAATGTTAATGATCAAGGCAATAAGTTTGTTGCCCCTAAAAACCAAAATTTACAAATCGTCACTAATCCCATGCCTAAAAATAATATTTCATTTGTCAAAGCTAGTGAAACTCCAAAAAATGATGTTGTGAGTGTTGATACAAATGATGAACATTTTGATCTTATTCTACATGTGAGCCATGCTAATCCTATGGATGAAATGGTAGGTGTGATAGATGTTATCCCTCATAAGGGCCAACCTAATACATCTCTTGATATTAATTTTTTCCTCTTAGGACATAAACATCTTCTCAATGATCCTCTCTACATAGTCGGTTGTATCTATGACAAGCCCACTAATGGGATATTAATAGATCCCTCCTATGGAGAGAATGTGATCACTGAGGAATTTTTGGTATTGCGTGATCTTTATCAAGATGCGTATGATAAAACTAAAGCATGGATCAAAACACACAATGGTTTTTCTTTCCCTACGATAGGATCGATCATCCTCCCATGACAATTAGGACCTAAAACATCGGATGTTACATTCTCTATCATCCCATAGATGGACTAGTTTCGTTTGAGGATAGACATCCATGGATTTGCTCAATGAAAGTTGTCCCTTTGGTTCTTCACAAATTTTTAAAGTTTCCATTTGACAATGACATATTCACTATCCACCATAGCTGGTTTAAAACCTTTTCTTCCAAAGGGAAATTTTCCTTAGAATCCTTTTGGAGAGAGCCCATGGAACCCATCACGCATCATAAAGATTTATTTTTAATTGCTTACCAAAAATTTAAAGCAAAGAAAATAACTGAACTATCTCTCTACAACTTGTCCTCATCCACATCTGACACTCCCATATTAAATGAAATAATGATTCAACTTGAATCATACCTACCTAACCAAACTCAACCAACATCTGAAACTTCAACTACATCATCCAAGAGACTTAGATATTGTGAAAGTAACTCTATCATGCCTCCTCACATAAAGAAAGTTTACAAAGCTAAGGAGAAAGGGGATGAACAACCTTTTGTGGTTCCTTTTGTTCCTCCCCATAGGGATGAAAAGAAACCTATGGTTGATCAACCCGCCCCTTCACAAACACAACTTGACAATTGAGTCAAAAGAAATAGAGGAGCTAGGGAGCGTAAGTGTCGACGTTGTGACCTTGCTTGCAAGTTACATGAAGAAGAAAATAAAGAAAATCATAATCCACACTTGACAGAAGTAATGCATGACGAACCTCCTCCCCAACCACCACAACATGACCCTATACAACAAACACAACCTAATTTACATGCTTCAACTGACATCATTCGCCCTCCTACTGTCATTAACCTTGATGTCGATGATGATGAGATTGCTAAAATAGAGGAAAAGGTGCATAACAATTTGAACACATTGTTTTCCTCTTCCATGAGCTTGCATGAAAACTCTCCTAGGACGATAATTGACTTTGATGCTAGTTCTGCAATTGTTGATATTCCTATAGCTAGTTTCCCACCCATGCTTTACATTGAACAAGATTGGGAGGCAGATGACTTGTTAGACGGTTGACTTGCATTTTCCTTACTATTATTTTGCATTTTCTTTTTCTTTTGTGTATGTGTGTAATGTGTTCCCCCATACTATTTTGTTTATTGTTCCCTCTTTGTGACATTCCTCTATTTGTACCTTCATTCTTCTATATGTCGTGCATTTTTGTCACTTTTTCCCTTCATTTTGGGGATGATGCAAGGCACTGAGACCGCAATGTCTCCTTCATGTCGACCCGAAAGGCCCCTTTTCTTTTCTTTGTCTTTTTCTTTTGTTCTCCTTTTGGGGATGATGCAAGGCATTAAGACCACAATGTCTCCTTCATGTTGACCCAAAAGGCCCCTTTTCTTTTTCCTTTTTCTTGTGTTCTCCTTTTGGGGATGATGCAAGGCATTGAGACCAAAATATCCCTTTCATGTTGACCCAAAAGGCTCTTTTTCTTTGTCCTTTTTCTTCTTTTTTGTCCTTTTGGGGACGATGCAAAGTGTCGAGACACCCTATGTATCTTCCATGTTGACCCAAAATGACTTTATTTTTCCTTGTTTTCGCTCTTTTTGTGTCATTCTTTCAGTTCTATATATTTGGGGAATGATGACTATGAGCACTGAAATAAATGACTCTATGAATTAGAATCACTATTCCATCACAACACATCAATAGAGCTATTTCATTTTGAAAAAAAAACCATAAAATAATATATCTAAGCTACTGAAAACCAGAAATGCTTTCACTGAAACTAATCTATATTGATCTCCTATAATTCAAGACTTTGTGCTTGTATTCAAAATGCTCTCAATAAAAGCATGTGCACAAAGAGCTATTATGAATGGAGATTCAAAATGAAATACAAATATTCTAAATGAGAATGCAAACAAGCTAGATGCTGAAATTGAAATATAAAGCAAAGATAATAGAAGTAGATGCAAAATGCATAAATGCAAAATTTGTGTAGGGGCCAAAATGAGAAGAGAGTCCTATTTAAATAGGCATCTTTAGGGTGAATGCAAGTTGTGGAAGGAGTGTGGGATAAAATATTGGCTTGGAGGAAAAAGATTTATATGGATAAATGCATGTAGGTGGTAAATGAATAATTTAATGAATATGTGTGGTAGTTAAATGAATATGCAAATGCATGAAATGTGTAAACGCATTAATGTATGAATATTTTATGATGGATAAATTATTATGAAAATGGATTTAATGAAATGATTATGGAAATGGGGTTTTTGAGTATAATATTTTAATGGTAATGCATGAAATATGAATATGAGATGAATGGATAAATGGATAGATTATTAAATGATATTTTAGTGATTAATGTATAAATGATAAAGGATAAATGATTAAATGATTTTATGAATAATTATTATAGATGCTTGTAAATGCTTATAATATGAATGAATGGTTATAATATAGAGATATCATTACATGGATAATTTAATAATATATGCAATGATTTAAAAATGATTTCGAGGACATTTTTATGTGTCTACATTTTTCCCCTCTTTGAGATAATGCAACTTGTTGCTTTGTTTCAAAGAAAAATATTGATCAACTGATACATGCCCTAGAGATATCCTGGTAAGGATTACGATAAGAATGATATGCCCCCTCGAGAGATTGATCAAACCAATTGTAAGAAGATTAATCACTCGATAGATGTCGAGATCAGATACTTGATATTACGCAAGTGATAAAGCGGTAATGGACATTTTGATGAAAATGCACAGTGGATAGGCATAACTGAACAATTGATGGAAATGATTAGTATAACTGAGTTGATGAGCTGATTAAGCTGATTGAGATTGGTGCTTACACAAAACAAGTTGATGCAATGATTGATTGATTGATTAAGAGGACATGAGATTTCGAGAAGCAAGTTGATTGATTTGGGATTTGATTCAAGTGACATATGTCAGTTGGATAAAGAAAGTGATTGATTTCACTGTGACAAGAAAGATTAAGAAAATGAAAGAAATGGAAGATGGAAGAAAATTAAGGTGATGAAGCCTCTTGTCCCTTTTAAGTGCTTTTATCATCATCGAGCTTATTATGTCACAAATTAGTATAAGCGTCTAGATAACATGAACATCTAGATGACCTGAATACTGTTTGCGTTTTTATTTAGTAGTAAAGTATAAGCATCTAGATATAAGGACCTTAGATGACCTGAATACTTATTGCATAAAAGACACTATCAGACAAGGAATACTCACATCCACACTAGACTCATTGGTCCTTGATGGTTTTAGACAACCATGTCTTAAGACGAGTCCTCCTGTAAATGAGAAACAATCCATAGACAACAAATGAGTTAACATGCCCTATCTTCATCTCTCTAGTCCAAGACATCCTCGAGAATCTAAAAGACATGCCACCAAAGATAAAATCATAAAGCAATCAAAGATAAACAAAAAAGCATACATCATGCTTCAATGTAGAACAATTTTTTTTTACAGTTTATGTGTTTGGCTGGATTTGAAAGATGGGTTGATATGTATGTTATAATGTTAACTTGATAGTCAATCTTAGCATAGTTTTAGTTTTGTTGAAGTGCAAAGTTGTGTGGTGATCTGAAAGTGTCACTGTTTAGGGATTTTTGAGGTTATTTGATTTTTTGGATTTTTGGAATATTTGATTTTTTTGGATTTTTGGAATATTTGATTTTTTTGGATTTTTGGAATATTTTGATTTTTTTGGAGTTTTGGAATGTTTGATTTTTTGGATTTTGGAATTTTTTTTTTTTGGATTTTTTGAGGACATTTTATGATTTTTTATGGATTTTTTCGAGACATTTTATGATTTTTATGGATTTTTTGAGGACATTTTATGATTTTTATGGATTTTTTGAGGACATTTTATGATTTTTATGGATTTTTTGAGGAGATTTTATGATTTTTATGGACTTTTTCAAGACATTGTATGATTTTTTATGGATTTTTTCAGGGCATTTTATGATTTTTAATGGATATTTTTAGGATATTTTTAGGATATTTTATGATAAAAAGAGACGAATCTCAAGCAAGAAAATAGACAAAGAGGGCAGTTTCCCTGATCGCAAGATGTTCAACATCCTAATCCATGGCAAAGGTTGAGGAAATGCCCTAGTGAGGAATATGACCAACCTAGTACACATGGCAGAGCAAGCAAGTGAGGGGATTGTTGAACAATTCACAAGCCATGGTGAATATGGAAAGGTCATTTTGAAGTGGAGAGTGAATGAAGGTGGGAGGGAAAGATCAAGTAGAGTTCCAAAGGAAAGAGGAGCAAAGCCTCTACACATGGCACCAATTTCTCAGTTTTCACCATGGTACCTGCTCAAGGCACCACCGAAGTGGTTTTCACCATTGAACGAATTGATTTCTCTTTACTTTTTTTTATCATTTTTTTTTTGTATTTTTTTAGGACTTTTTTCCATTTTTTTCCATTTTTTAAGGAATTTAAAAGATTGTACCCTCTGAAGTACTCAGGTATAAAACTTGTGAATGTGTATACTGCTGATGGGATCACTAAGAAATTCACCTTCTAGAGTAGATAATTGGTTTTCCCTAGATCCATACACAATAGTGATAACGTATGGACCTAACCAATTAGGCTCAAATTTACCCTTCTTTTCTCTATCTTGTTGATTGTGAGGATTTTCACAAAAGACAAGATATCCAACCTCAAATGCATGTGGTTTCACTTTCTGATTATAACTTCGGCTCATTCACTGTTGATATGCTCTAAGATGATTAAAAACAATTTGTCTTTGTTCATCTAATAGCTCCAATTCCTGCAAATAGGAAACTCGATATTCTTGATCAATGATGTGATTGCGTAAGGAGATGTGTAAAGTGGAAAGTTCAACCTCAATGGGAAAAATGGCTTGAGATCCATAGACAAGGGCATAGGGGGTAGCACCTGTGGGAGAGCATATACTCATGCAGTAAGCCCACAAGGCAGGGTTCAGTTGAATATGCCAATCTCGACCAACTTCATTGACCGTCTTTTTAAGAATTTTGAGAATAGTTTTTTTAGAGGCCTTAGCTTGACCATTACCTTGAGGATAGTAAGGTGTGGAGAAATGATTTTGTATATGGAATTTCTCATAGAGTTCATGGACATCCTAATTTTTGAACAAACGACCATTATCTGTGATGATGGATAAAGGAATGTCATAACAACAGATGATGTAGTTTAGTATGAAAGTGGCTATTTGTTTTGCAATGATATGAGTGAGAGGAATGGATTCAATCCATTTCACGAAATAGTTAGTGGCAATGAGAATGAACTTATGACCATTGGATGAAGGTGGATGGATCTTTCCCATGAGATCGAGTCCCCACTGATAAAAGGGCCATGGTGTAGCAAGAGACTGTAATTCTTGTGCAGGAGCATGTATCAAGTCTACATGTTTTTGACACTACTTGCATTTTTTAACAAGTTGATAAGCATTTGTCTCTATTGTGGGCCAATAATAACCCATACACAAGAGTTTCTTGGCTAAGGTAGGACAGCTAGAACGTGCCCTGCATATACCTTCATGTACTTCTCTTAAAGCAATTTTTCTCTCATCATGCTTAAGACATCTAAGTAAAGTACCATCGAGACCTCAATGGTAAAGGGTATCGACTAGGATTACGTTGTGGGAAGATTGACATATAAAGGTTTTATGGGATTTATTAGATAGGTCTGATGGCAAGGTGTTATCTCGAAGGTAGGAATAAATATCACCATACCATTGAGAATGAGGACCAACAATAAGACAAATCATTTCAGATTGTGGTATATTGTAAGCAAGTTCCAAAAGAGGCTCTACCAAGAACTCACAGTAGGCAGCATTACTTGGCATTTCCACAAGTGAACCGATTGTAGCTATTGCATTAGTGGATCTATTACTATCTCAGGGAATCTGCTCAAAAGAGATTGATGTGAAATAGGCCTTGAAATCATCCACCATTCTTTTGTAAGGAATCAATTTGTCATCTTTCTCTTTGTAGTCATCATTAACTTGTCTGATCACTAACTGAGAATCACCAAGAACATGCAACTCAAGGATTTTCCATTGCACAGCCATACAGAGCCCAGAAAGTAATGCCTCATATTATACAATATTGTTGGTACATGGAAATTGTATCTTATAAGCTTTAGGTATACCATCCCCTTGTGGAGTGACAAAGAGAATTCCAACACCTGAACCACCTTGTGTGAAGGAGCCATCAAACTATAAAGTCAAAAAATGTGTAGATTCCATGTTGAAGATTGATTCATTAGGGATTTATGTGATAATAGGATGACTATATATCATAGGAGCATCAGTGATTTGATCTACTATAGCTTGTCCTTTGATTGATTTTATTTCTATGTACTCAATATCAAACTCGCTAAGAATCATCACCCATTTAGCTAATCGTCCTGTGAGTGCTGCTTTATTCAAGAGGTACTTAAGAGGATCAATTTTTACAATGAGCTTTGTCTGGTGTGTAAGTATGTAATGCCGCAACTTTTGTGATGCAAAAACTATGGCAAGGCACACTCTTTCAATAGGACTATAATTGATTTCATATCCTACTAGAGTGTGACTAATGTAATAGATTGCACATTCCTTTCCTTCAGAATCATGTTGTGCCAAAAGTGCCCCCAGTGTTGTGGTGGTTGTGGATATATACAAAAGTAAAGGCTTGTCATCTATAGGAGGTACTAATATTGGCGGTGTCATTAGATTCTCTTTGATTTTCTGAAAAGCTTGTTCACACTTATCATCCCATCTAAATAAAAAATTCTTGTGTAACAGATGTTGAAAGGGTTGACATTTATCTGCAAATTGCACTTTAAAATGACAAATAGGCTAAATTTTTTGTTGTAATGATCTCAGTTGTCTGATATTCTTAGGTGGAGGCATTTCAAGTATAGCCTTTATTTTTGTAGGATCAACTTCAATTCCTTTGGATGAGACAATGTATCCAAGGAGTTTCCTAGAGGTTGCTCCGAAGGCACATTTCTTTAGATTCAACCGGACCCTGTATTTTTCTAATCTTGTGAAAATTTTATCCATGATCTCTAGATGTCCATCTCTCATGTAAGATTTTCCCAACAAATCATCTACATAATCTTCCAAATAGTTATGCATCATGTCATAAAAAATAGTGGTCATTGCATGTTGGTAGGTAGTGTCAGTGTTCTTCAACCCAAAGGGCATGACATTCCAATAGAAGGTTCCCCAAGGACAAGTGAATGCTATCTTAATTTGATCATCAAGAGAAATTTTAATCTGATTGTAGCCTTAGAAACCATCCATGAGGGATAACATTTCATGCCTTGTTGTCAAATCCACTATCATGTCAATTTTTGGAAGTGGGAAGTCATCCTTAGGAAAAGCTTTGTTTAAATCTCTAAAATCTATGCAAACTCAAATGCCCCCATCAGGTTTTGAAACTAGTACTAAATTTGAAATCCAGTCAGCATAGTCAACAAGCCTTATAAATCCAACATCTAGCAACTTTTGTAATTCAACTTTTACCAATAGAGCAATGTGCAGGTCTATTTTTCTCAAATTTTGTTTAATAGGTTTTGCTCCTGGTGGCAAAGACAAATGATGCATTACTAGATCTAGATCAAGTCCTAGTATATCTGCATAGGACCACACAAATTTGACTTGTCTTTCCTTGTAAAACTGTATATGCTCTATTCTCTCTTCAGGTGTTAATGACTCTGCTAGATGAATTATCTTTGGTTTTTCTTCTATGCCTAGATTAGCTGGTATTGTCTTATCCACCAGCATAGATAATTTTTCATGATATACTACCAAGGGAAGTGTTTCAATCCTTCCATCCTCATGCGCCTTAGAGAAGTTTTCACCCTTGGATACATCCTTTATTTTTACTTTTTTTGGGTCTAATAGCAATGCAGAGTGGTTTTTAGTAGAAGACCTATTTATATTTTCAATAATTTTGTGATTGAAAGGCTTGGAACCCTCCCCAAAGTAAGCTACACTATTGAGTTCTATGGTGAAACCTATCTTATGATCCTCAAGAGGTTTAGCTTCTCATTCTCCCAAAAAATTTATGATTGCCTCATCATTTTGAAATACATCTAGTTGTGGTGGTCCCTTCTGGTCCAAATCAATGAGTTCGGGGTGAACGGGAGGTAAAGGGTCATGATTTGAATCAATATTTTGAATGGATTCAAGGGTACAAATGTTATGATCGGGTTCAGGGGTACGGATACTATCATAGTAATAAATTTCAATGAAGTCATTGATGGAACTTTCCTCATTTGTCTATGCAGCATTAGAGGAATCTACTTCCTTACTTGAAGTACATGCAGTACTCAAGGTCTGATCTCTCTGCACATCATATCCTAAACCAGGGACTTTTTATATATGAGTAGGTTGTATTGGTTCTAAAATACCCTATTTCTATAAGCTGAGAGGAATTTTACCATCATATCCCATTTGTTTCATAAGAGAAAATCCTTTACCATATTGTCCAACAGGTATCTTTATTTCAATTTTTTCTTTTTTTATATCCTCATCTTTGTATAGCCATTTAAGGAGATCAGCTTCTTCTATCTCATTATAGAGGACTCCCCATTTTTTGAGATTGGTTAATTTACAAGTCACAATAGTCTCTGCATCTGATGTGGTTTTAGTCAACTGTGGTTTTCCATAGGTATGGGGAGATAAAGGTAACTTTCCAATGCAAAGGGAATGATTCAAAGTATATTCTCCTACTCCTTATTCTTTTACTTGTATTTTGGTCTCAACTTCCTTGGATTTTAAGGAGGTTTCTTTTAAGGACTCAAGATAAACATATGCTTGGGAAGGAAATTCCTCACGAGTGCTTGAGATTGTGATTTTAGTTTTAGGACTTAGATTATGGAAGTACATGAAAGGGTTGGGATCTCCTTGTATTGTGATTTCAGCACCATTGTGTGGGAATCTAATGCACTGGTGGTATGTAGAAGATACTGCTTGCATTGCATGAATCCACGGTCTTACAAGGAGGATATTATAGGTAAATGAGAGATCAAGGGATTGGAAAACCACATCCTTTACCATAGGGTTGACTCTGATTGGTAGAGCAATTGATCCTTTAGACGAGCGTTCCTCTTTGTCATATACCTTTATGGTAATCTTGTTCTTTGGATCAACTACATTTTCAGAAAAACCTAATGAAGATTTATTCACGTCAAGTTCACCACAATGTGATCACTAAAATAAATGACTCTATGAATTAGAATCACTATTCCATCACAACACATCAATAGATCTATTTCATTCTGAAAAGAAAACCATAAAACAATATATCTAAACTACTCAAAAACAAAAATGCTTTCACTGAAAATAATCTCTATCGCTCTCCTATCATTCAAGACTTTGTGCTTATATTCAAAATTATCTCACTAAAAGCATGTGCATAAAGAGCTATGATGAATGGAGATTCAAAATGGAATGCAAATATTTTAAATGAGAATGCAAACAAGCTAGATGCTGAAATTGAAATATAAATACAAATTAATGGAAGTAGATGCAAAATGCAGAGATTCATAGTTTGTGTAGGGACCAAAATGAGAAGAGAGTCCCATTTAAATATGCATCTTTAGGGTGAATGCAAGTTGTGGAAGGAGTGGGATAAAATATTGGCTTGGAGGAAAAAGATTGAAATGGATAAATGCATGTAGGTGGTAAATGAACAATTTAATGAATATGTGTGATAGTTAAATGAATATGAAAATGCATGAAATGTGTAAAGACATTAATGTATGAATATTTTATGATGGATAAATTATTATGAAAATGGATTTAATGAAATGATTATGGACATGGGGTTTATGAGTATAATATTTTAATGGTAATGCATGAAATATGAATATGAGATGAATGGATAAATGGATAGATTATTAAATGATTTACTGGAATATGCAAATGATATTTTAGTGATTAATGTATAAATAATTAAATGATTTTATGAATAATTCTTATAAATGCCTATAAATGCTTATAATATGAATGAATGGTTATAATATAGAGATATGATTACATGGATAATAGAATAAAATATGCAATGATTTAAAAATTATTACGAGGACATTTTTATGTGTCTACAATGACAGTTCTGAACTCTCTAAACAAACATTGCAGCAACGAACATACTGACCCCAAATCCATAGATCCCTTATGTTTTTTGGTTTTTTTCCTTTTTGGGGGAAACCCCTTCTCCTTTTCTCTCTTTTCCTTTGCATGATGTAGTCTTACTCGGAAACATATCACTTGGCATAGGGGCTTTCCAAGTTGACTCTCATGTCTTTTCATTTCTTTTTGTATTTTTTATTTTACTACTTTAAAGTAATTGCTCACAGAATGGTGTGTAGAACTTCCTTTAAAGTGGGGGCATACATTGGCATTATTTCTTTTTGCATTTTTCTTTTCTTGGCTCTTAGTGCAGCCTTATTATTTCATATGATGCATTTGTTGCTTTGTGGATGACATTGGGTGTAATGTCCTTCATAAGTGTGATCTATCTTAGCATATTGCATTCCTCTTAGTGGTGTGATGTGACACACTGCATCCCCTAAGTTGTGAGTTTTCTATTCTTTGAGTGGTCCTCTCTTGCAGACATTAGACACAATGTTCCCTAAGTTAAAGACCTCACATGAACTAAGCAAGACTCCTTTGAACATTATTTTTCATCTTACATTTTACATTTTTCACTTTGCATATATGGCCACCTTGCATAACATAGCTTGCATGGATGTGGTTCCATCTTGCACTTCTTCATGAGCTCCAAGCATACAAATATTTTCTTGTATCATGAAGCTCAATTTTTTTTCTTTTGTGACACCTTATCAAAGTTATTAGGAGGTATAAATTTGGTATGGTTAAGCGGGAAGCCCAACCAATGACATGACTTTCCCCATAGCCACTTGCATGTGTGTGAGTGCATACCAACCATGAGTGTATGTTTCTCACCTTTTTGGCCTTATCACCTAGTGGAAAACCAAAGATTTCTTTGCCTTAGAGTGAGTACACATCTTTCAAGACAAACAACCTAGATCTGATCCACAACTAGCTAGACAAATGGTCAAATCTTGATCCGACATTCCCTTAATTTTCATTCCTTTACATCACTTTATTGTGTGATATTTTGTGCTAATGTTTTGTTTTCCATGGGATCTTGATCCAGGGGGGCATGATCATCCCTCTTGATTATTGTTGTCTCATCTTTCCAACATGAGTACATTTGGATCCCTCTCGATATGCATGTTTTGGCTACTTTAGTGTGTGTTTGAAGCAAGTTCATCCTCTCACTAAAATGGGGGCTAAATATGTCCCAACTAAATGTATCCTTGACATTTTTCACTCATTTGGGCTTTTCCTATGGATTTTGGCCTGATTTTTCCTCGATTTAATGTTGTAATGTGGGTAACACATTCACATTAGGCCTTGCATACTTGTAAATCAATAAAAACCTAAAGATGTCTTACAAAGGTGTTGTGAAGTGTTGTAACACACTTTCCTACTTTTCTAGGACATTTCTATTAAAATTCACCTAAATAACATCTTTTCTATCACTTACCAAGCCTTTTTTCAAAGTGTTGTAAGAAACTCTCACACTTTCCTAGGCTTGTCATCAATAAATTGACCCTTTCTTATGTTTAAATGGTCTCATTATGCATTTATAGGCCCTACTTAAGTGTGTTTCAGAAGACAATCTTGTTAAACAATGTTAATCACACTTTAATTCCCAACAAATAGAAAAATTTTCCTAGTGGGACCAAGTCACCACCTTGGGCGACTTAGTCCAATCAGGCATAAAAATCAAAATCATTCCAAATTTCTAGCAGGATATTGTCCCCTAAACCCTAAGGTCAGCCTGTGATGAGGTATTTAAAAGAAATTATGGAAAACCATGTATAATGAAAGGTTTTTCCCTCATTATCCTTCCTCATCATTCTCTCATGATCAATCTATCTATCTTCCTCAACAATCTAAGCACTCAAGCACTTTAAGCACTTCAAGCATTCATCCATTGGAGTTGATTACTTGCATATCTCTAGACTTCTCCATCAAGGGTTTGGTGAGTTGTGGCACTTACATGTTGTTCAATCATCTTTCCCTTACATTTCATTTCAGTTTCTAGGGCTTGATTACAAAAATAGGGTTTAACTAAGGCAAACCCCTATTCTCTAACCTTAACCATTTCCCCCCTCTTTGCATGTGTTTTGTGTAGGTATTGTATGTAGATTTTTCAAAGAGTAAGGTGCTAAAAGGTGCCAACATCCCATAAACATAATTCAAAGTCAACAAACCCTAAAAGGAGCTTGAAGACAACCTATAGGTCAAAATCTAAAGATTCAGATCCAAATTTTGGTAAGGGGAAGAAGTACAAGTGGAAAGCTATAGATTCCAACTTTGAGATTCCTGAAAGATATAGGTGGACTAAGTCACCATCAATGGCTAATTAGTCCCATTGCCAGGCTTGAAAAGTGGTTTTTACAGATCTAGACACCCATTTCCTCAAAACCTGTTTTGGAAAAATCTCCCTGAAATAGGACTAAGTTTCCCAACTTGGCATAAGTGTCTCGGTGGCCTTCAATAGAATATTCTAGAAGATTCTAGAGCTCCTCTTCATCACACTTCTAATTCTAGGTGCACCTCTCCAGCTTTCTTTATTTCTATTACAGTTTGCATACATTTTAGGTCATTTTACATAGTGTTTTCAATAATTTTGTATTTCAATAGTTTGCATTCAATAGATAGTTTCTTTCATTATTTTTCAGCATTTAGTCACATTCCAAATCACACACACATCATAGATTTAACACTTAATCTTAAATGAACCCTTAGTTTTTGGGTGTGAAAGACATCTCTCCTTTTAGCTGCAAAACCCTAGAAGTGCTAGAGAACCCCCTTTTCCCCCAAAATTTGTGGTTCAGTGCCACCTATAGAAGAAAAGGAACATGCCAAGGTGAAGATGCAACAATCCAAGAACACAAGCATCAAATCCATGATAACAAAGGCTCCATACAAGTTATTGTCAAATGAGAAAAACCCACATGATCGAAAATAACATCCACAACACATGCTAATACATCAAACCATACATAACTCCTAGGTATCAATAACATTAGTAAGATCATTCCAACAACATATGCAAACCATAAACAAAAATCACAACCCCCTATATCAAACCTATCAATGAAGAACATATATCCAAGAACTCCCACTACATAGGTAATGTAAAAGCATATCAAGTCTACCAATCAACACTATATCAAGGTGTGATAAATAATCAACAATGAAGTACCAAGAACAATAACAATTATCCACACATGCAACCCAAAACATTTCATACTCTCTCACAATATGTTGCCACCATCCTCCCTAAATCATATGAACATCCAAGAAGGAAACATGAAGAGAGAAAACCTATAAACCATAATGTCCTTCTACCAACACCTCAAGTGCCATGCTATGTCAAGTATGATATCCTAACAAACCCAAATGAGAAGCCTTAGAAACACTCAAAAAAATGTTTAATCTCTTAGATAAAGCAACATATGATTCATGTAAATTCCAACATCGATGCAATTCTCTCTAGCCAAGAAGATCAAACTCAAATTAACCATTCCCAAATCTGAAAATTAGCCCATAAACCATCTTCTAAACTCCTCATCAATGAATGATAACATAAACTCAAATGCACTGTAATACCCCTCCGTTTTGCTTCTTGTTCAAGTTGCTTTACGCTATGTTTGGTTGTAGTTACTTTGATACTGGATACATTTTGTTATGATATTTTGATCACTACTATTGAGCGACAACTATTATTGTGGGATGTAGTTATCTGATTATTATTTCACATGCATTATGGATTAATGATGTTGTAGAGTTAACATGAGATATTATTATGAGATTATTGAAATTATGATGGAAGTGTCAGTTTTGATGAGTATATGGGTAAAGAGGACGAGTTCGCATCACTCGCTTGTGAGTGCCCTATGAATCCGTAATTCCTTCTTCACGGTGTGTATTATATGCTGGATATATTGTATGATGTTGTTTACTTGGTTGCAGGATTGTAGGTACATGACATCGACTCCACTTGGTTTCACAGGTTTGAACGTGTTGATCCAACGGTTAAGTTGAACAGGAGATAGTATCTAGGTAACATGTGTCAAGTTTACACCCTAGCCTTAGTGTGTCGTCAGTTGTGTGTGTCGAGTCATTGTTTGTCTTGCTTTGATGTTATTTAATTCTGAAGCATTTTTTATTTGGAAATAGATATTTAGAATAATTGCATTTAAATCATGTTGATGGTTATTTAATTTAAATAATGCAATGTGGATAAAAGTTTATGTTTAAATTAATTAATTATATTTAATTTATTTAACTAATTAAATTTAATCCAAAGGGGTTGAATTTGGTTATTAAATAATTAAATTAATTAATTAAACGTGATGCAAGAGAATGAAAGGGAATAAAAGAATTAAAATTAATTTTGGAATTGTAATTAAATGTTTATTTGGGAAATGAGTTGCAACTTTGGAAATTAATTTATTATTTCAAATTGCATTTTAAATTGAAAGTGGGTTTTTGAAAAGTGAAATTGAAATTGAAATTGAAATTTGAAATTGAAAGTGAAATTGAAATTGAAATTAATATCTAATTTGCATGTAATGTGAATTAGGATTGTAAAAATTGAAATTGAAATATCTAATTTGCATGTAATGTGAATTAGGGTTGTATTAGGTATTTTTTATTTATAAAGAATACATGTTTTAATTTTAGGGCAGAAAGCTTTTAGAAAAATATATTTTTACAGCAGAGAAGAAATTTTGGAAAATTTGCACAAGGGTTTGAAGAAAGTTTGATTGTAGAATTGATTGAAGGAAAGATTGTTTGCATTTGTTGGATTTTGGATTGGATTCATTGGAGGATTGAAGAAAATTCAGGAAATCCTTGGAGGAGGCTTGCATCAGAAATTCATCTCTTCCTGTAGCTTCTTGTACCAGGTTTTCCTCTTTGTGTTTTATTTTTCTTGATTGTTTTTCTTTAAAATAGTAATGATTAAAGATTTGTTTGTTAAATCTATTTTAGAAAATAAGTTTGATATTAGAAGAAAAGAATTAAACAAATTTACAGCCTTTGGTTGTGAAAATTCTTGAGTGAAAATTGTGAAAACCTTAGTTGAATTAAAATTATTTCGAGAAATCGATTTTGTTGTTATTGAAATCAAACATAGAGATTGAACAATGCATTTAGAATGTTTTTAGAAAATGAAACCTTCTGGTTATTATTAAAAAACGGATTTTAAAATCTACAATATAGTTATATTTTTCATGGTAAAATGGTCTGGTTGCATCACCTATAACTCCACTTACACAAACTGGGTTGTCAGGAAATTTAAAGGGTTTTTGCATTTTGAAATTTTCTTATCCCTATCAAAAAATCGCAAATATCCAGATCGCAGTTTTTGAATTATGCTTGAAACATGAGACTGCTGTTAAGTTATTTTCTCATGACTGCTTTGAAAATAAAATAATAATAAATTGATATTTATAAATATTAATATTTTATGTATTGTTATTATAATATTAAAATATTATATTTATTTGTATTATTTTAAATAAAATTTGTATATTAAATTAGTGGAATTAGAATTATAAACATATGGGAAAATTATTGTTTATTTTAAAATGGCATGTTAAAGTTTAATTGAAAGAGTTAAATATTTGATGTAAAGAATGCATAATTTAAAATTTGATTGTGGAATTTAAATTCATGTGTAAAAGGTCCAATTATTAATTTGATTTAATTGGAAAAATATATTTATATTTTGGAAAATTAATGATAATGGATATTTTTTTTGAATTAAACAATTTGATATTCTCTAAAGAATAAAAAATATGTTAATGATTAAATATATTTATATATATTAATTTATATTTAGTATATATATATTAAAGGTATATATCCATTTGAGAGAATAAATAATATTTTATTATTTTATTCTGTTGTTTGCAAATTGGGTATTGTTAGTGTTCTAAAAGAAATGATTAGTATGTGTAGAAAATGTATAGAGAAAGATATTTTTTAATAGAAATAATTATTTGATTTAAAAGGAAATACTTATTTTGTTAATATGATTGAAGAAAATATATTGAGATGTATATATATATCCATGAGTATTTTCAATCAGTATTTACCTTGTTTTATTTAAATGTGTGTAATTTAGCTTTGCATGAAGAATTTAAATGATAAGTTTTAAATGTATGGTCAAAATTGATAAGGAAAAAGATATTTAAATATATTGAAGAATTATAGAAATATTTATATTTAAATGTTTGTTTTAATTAATGAGATTTAATTAGAAACAATATGAATGCGTGGTCAAATAGATAAGCCAAAAGATATTTTTATACATTGATGAAATTGCATGTTTTTAAATGGATAGTTGAAGAGACATAGACTCTAGATAGAAAATTGAAAAGATTGTTTGCAATAGTGTTAGGTTGCATTAAAAGTAAATTTAGGAACTAACTATATTGAAAAAGGCAAATAGTTATTATGTTTTATTTAGTTCCATAGAGTAATCTAGTCATTGTGAATGGAATATTAAAGAATATATGTAATTAAATTTATTAATATATATATTTGGTGTCTATATAATATGGAGCATATATATATATATTAAGTGTAAAATTCATTATCGTATTTTATTTTAATGAGATGCATGCAATATATTATTGAATAGAGATTTAAAAATGGATTGATTGGTGTATATGGAAAATGGTTAGAGAAACAATATGTTATTATATTAAAGTGATTGAATGTTTTAAATAGAAAATTGAATAAGACGTAAGATTTGGTTAGGAAATGGAAAGAGTTTACTTGTATGAATTTGTGTCGATTTAAAAGTAAATTAAGAAGTTGTTTTATTGATGAGGCAATCAATTATGTTATTTATTAATTTCTATTTAGATTAATTGAATCATTGTGATTAGATTATGAAAGAGATATGGATTTAGTATATCCAAAAATAGTATATTCCTCATGATTATCTTAAAGAATTTAATTCTTTGTATTCAGTAAAGGGAAGTAAGTTTAATTGTTTTAGATTTCCAATAATGAAAAGGGAAATAGGGGTTATGATTATTTCAGATGATCTAGTTATCGTACCTATGATTTTGTCAACACTACCTATTGAATGAGTATGGATTTAGGAAATCCAAATATTAGATTTGATTGACGACTTGAATGCTTTTGTTGCTATGTCATCAAGTTGCATTGTTGGTTTTGGGATTTAGTGTTAGTCTTAAATTATAAGTCTTCTAGAAGAACTTAGAGGATAAGGGTTGTTGAATCTTTATGCCATCCTGTTGTTTTCCCTTGGGTAGTGCATGGCATCTTTTCAGTTTTACCTGATTTTCATGAACGGGGATGTTTGCACCTCTTTGGTTTAGGAGCGGATTATGGGATCCGTGTCTCCTTGTATGGAGTGACCTTGTTATGTGGTTTCATCTTGTTGCTTCCTGTGAAAGGAGTGGACTATGTGATTGTTGCCTCCAAGATGTTTGGAGTGAGTTTCTATTATTTGTATCCTCCTTGTGTTGGAGTGGTTATGATGCCTAGTTTGTATGCACTTGTGTTTCCCTTCGTGATTGGTTGTGAGTGCGTTGTCCATTAGAAGAGTGGCTTTTGATAGGGGCCGGAGCCCAAAGTGGTAAACTGAGTAACCTTCAGAAGTGAGTTAATCAAGTGATAATTAAATTAATGTACTTAGATGATTAGGATGCAGTTCACACTAATCAAGATAATTTATTCCTCACTCATAGACACAAGGGCTTGTTTAGACTTGAGATGAGTGAGAAGGCCTGGAATGGAAAGATCAACTATTTTGTTCTTGCGAGAGGTAGTTGATTCCACATGAGTGAGTATGAGTGCCGGGATTCGGTTGAGGCCACCAAGATTACTTGTGCCGGAGCCTATGAAGAATGCCTAGAGGAGATCTCATAACAAACCTTGCGATGACACTCTATCTAGGACAACTGTTGTTAATTATTTTATGTGTATGGTTATTTGAACATACCTGATCTACTTTATGTCTGGAAGCAATGTGACCTATGTCAGTGATGTTGGAGTTGTACTTGTATATTACTTGAGTTGTACTTGATTCGTATTTGTATGGTGAATGAGTTGTACTTGTTAATTCATTTGGTTGGTTATGTCAGTTTGAGTCAGTATGAGTCTATCTTTGGTTAGAGGTAGTAGATCTTTGTCCATGTTACTTTGTTACTATCTCCTAGCATGGGGGGTGGGCCTTCGGGTAGCACATTGGTTGGGTGGAACATGCACCAAAACTGTTGGGTCCCCATCAATCTTTAGTACTTGGTGGCGAGACATCTAGATGGACAGCTCGCCGTTCTTGTTGTAATTTCTTGTATTGTAATATTTTAGTTTGTATATGATACTTTATCCCTCTTTTGTAAGAGGTGGAGTTATGTAATTGTAATACATTTGTACTAAAGTATCATTCTGGGAATGAGTGATGTAACTATTGGATTAAGATAATGTTGATGAGATTGTATCTTGGTTGATTATTTTATTATGTTATGTGGTATTCTTATGATGTATGATGTTTATTTCATAAATTTCATAAGGCTATGGTTATATGTAATATGTATGTGTGGGTTTAAGTAATCCTAACCTTGTAGCCTTAGAGGTTGTTGTTATCTAGTAAGTGAATGTGTATGTTAAATGCACTTTATAAAAAAAAAAAATCAGTTCGCTTAAGATGTTAATTGCAACTTCCTTTAGGGTTACTTGGCGGGGCATTACATGCGCAAAGAGATAACCATGCCAAACATCCCTCAAAATGAATCTCCTAAAATCATGTGAGCCAATCCTCAAATGAGTCTCCAAAATCAATCACCATGAATATACTCAATCCCATGAGAAATCAAAGTACAAAACATAACACATCTAAAATAAATAATGGGAAAATACCTCTCAAAAGATAAACTAGTGAGTATACCAAGAGTGGGGAATGGGAATGCTCCTCCAAGATAACCAAGTCATCATGACTCACTCTAAGAATAATCTCCTCTATCGGTCTGTCATGAACTCACATGCATACCTAGGTGAAAGCTCCTCAATCATCCTGCTGAAACCTCCAAAGAGTAACTATCTCAAGAAAATATCTCTAATCACAAGAGAACTTCCAACCTCACCTACGTCTTCAAGCATCCATGAGCACCTGTAATTGATCAATACTTTCCAAACTCCGAATGAAACATATCACCATCATGAAGTAGTCAAGAAAATGATCAATATACTCAAGACAAAGAGAACCACCAAGATCAATGTCAAAGCCCCAACTACAGAATCAAGAACCTATCATGACAACATGATCTAACCATCTCCTCCTAGGAAATCACATGAATCAATGAGTACATCCTAGTCTCAAGAGACCATGTATCATGTCAAACCTCTAAACTAGTATCAAGAGTAAACCATGCCACAAGAAAAAACACACTCTAAACCAAGAAACCACATCTCCAATCACATGAATATAACCATCACCAATAATGCGTCCATGTCACTACGAACAAATCTTACTGAACTATGATACCAAGATACACATGGCATTATGACTACTATCTCATCCATGAAGATCATCTAGGTCTACACACACTTAGCTGCAATGTCAATAACATACAAGTGAAACCAAGATCTCCAAGACAAGAAGATACATACAATAGTCATTAAACCATCAAAAACCAATCCTACACCGTCAAAAAATCACTTTCAAAAGCTTCCACTAAAAGTGTATAAGCAATGACTATCATGAAATTGTGATCAAGACAAATGCTACAAGTCCCATGAACTAACTAATCAAGTACTCTAACCATCCATCCTCTCATCCCAAAGCAACATACCAATGCATAAATGACCATAGAAAAGGCCAACTAATGAAATCTACATTAAAAATGAATCAAACTTGGTGGATATAGACAATCCACATCCGAGTCACCCACTACAATTGAATGGGTGATCAATCCATACAATTGCATAAATCATAGATCCAACTATTGAAACATGCAGACTCATCATCACGTTAGTAACCTACAAACCTAGATATCAAAGAAGATAATCTTGTAGACATCAAGACTCAAACACCAAATCAACCACAAATTTGATCTACTAGCCATGGAGTGATCCCATAATAGTGTGTTACACTTTTTTTCCAAGATTGACATTGAACTGATTTTTTTTAACTAAACCTTCACTTTCGGGCACCTATAGCTGCTAAACCATGAGGAATTTGAAGATGATGCAAACTAGTGATTTGTGACATTTTATCTGTAGATTCTAAATATATATTTTTTTAAAAACTGGAATCACATTGCATTTCTTTTTCCATATCCTTCGAAAACTAGATTTTAATAGTAAACACCATTTTTAAATAGTGATGTTCACCGTATACAACATAACTTTTTTCTATGAAGGATAAAATTTTAATTTTTTCGAATTTAGATTTGTATCTATGATCTAACATTTTCAATTGGTTTCATAGTGTTTTATCAAAAAAAAATTCTTAATTAAGTTTTGAAGTCAAACCAATTACAATTTAGACATAGATAGACTGTATACAACATAAATTTTTGTATGGAAATTATTTTATTTTGTTGGATCAGGACATCAATACCTAGCACAGACATATTTTTAATTTTTTTTTATAATCTATATTTTTCCACATGTGTAGAACAAAGAGCTTGATTTTTGGTGAAAAACCTATGTTTAATTAAACTTAAAAAATATATAATAAAACCAAAATATCTTAAAATTATATTTGATGGATAACTCATTTCAAGGACTATAATCATTCAATTTGGTCTGTGAAGTTGATTCCATTTTCATCTTCAACTTGAGCTTTGAAAGGAAAAAATTTGCAAAAAACTACACATGGAGGGGGAGAAGGGGAAAAAAGGGGGTTTGAGCAAACCCCCTATACCCCTTTGAGCAAAAGGGGGTTCGCTCAAACCCTCCATTTTCCCCCTTGAATCTAGCCATAAAGGGCTTCGAGTGAAGTTGCAATTAAAAAAAGGGTTCACTCGAAGGTGGGTGTTCTAGTGAACCCTTTTTGGGGTTCACTCGAACACCCCCTTCAAACAAACCCCTAAAAACCAAAAAAAAATTTAGAATTTTTACAATTTTTCTTCACAAAGGAAATTCTAGCCCACTTATGTAGGATCAACCCATTTCCACAAACAAGAAACCATAGTCAAGGAACCAAATAAAAATCCAGAAGATAAGAACAATCTCCTAACATCAAACCATATCACCACCAAACAACCACATACATGATAATGTCATGCCAATGTATAAATGTACCTACATATCCATGACACCATAACCATAGCCAATGTTCTACCTGCACTCAACTATCACCCATACGAGACTCCAAGTCTCCACTCATGTCAACCCATGTCCTCAAAATTGAAGACAACATGTGTACTTGTCACTATAAAAGTCCAAATCTAGAAAACACTTGTAAACCTAGTCCAAGAAGCACAAAATTAAAAATCAGTTGTACTATCATAAATATCATATAAACAATGTACTCTCTCAAGGTTTCACCTCTTGACTCATCTGAATGCTCACACAATCACAACCTGAATGTTAGGAACATATAAGTGATCATATAAGTATCAAACTCATCCTACACCACAAACTAATAAAAAATATGAAACACTATGTAGTACGCATTGCATGCTCTCCAATTCCTATTTGAAATCAAAAATCCAATTCTGTATGCAAAATTTATGAACAAAATAGTGAAACCAACAACATCTAGCTTTTAGGCTCCAAAAATAGGTTAAAACAAAAAAACAACAAACCAAACATATACCATAGTGTAGAGAATGAAGAGTGATTTTCATCGACTATAATAAGTCAAAAAATAGACAATCTGGGCAAAATTTATGCCCCCTGGAAGAAAAATGCTCCAATTAGGCTTATAGGGGGTGCATTGGTGGCCCCAAGGTGGTTGGTTGATGTCGCCACTGCCTGGGCAATGAAATCCAAAATGGATTTAAAATTGATTTAGTTTTTCAAAATTTAAAAATTTCCTCCCTCATTCCACTAGACCTGACCATTTTATCAAATGCATTTTAATTTTATGAGTTTAAACTTTATAGTGGAAGATTTAATAAAGGTTTTTAAAAAAGTTTAATTTTTTTTTTAAAGCAATTTAATCCACTGTGCAAGGTAAACCCACTAGCCTTGGCAACCACTGGCCAGGAGGGCTATGGTGCAAAAAGGGCTGACAACCCTGATGACTTGTACCCGTCTGTGACTATAGTCGTAGGTGAGGGTATGGGGGGGAGTGTGGGGGAGTCTATGGACCCCCCATTGTACATTTAATTTTTATTTTTTTAATTTCAAATATTTTTCAAAAAAAGGTTTTAACATTAATTTTTTTTAATTTTGCAAGTAAATATTTTTTTTCTATGGGTATTTCTTTTCAATGAAAAATTTATTTATTTGGTTAATAATTTTTCCTACACATGGAAAAATTGGGCAGTCAAATGGTCGTATGGCTAATTTTTTTTTCCGTTTTTTCAAAATTTCCAAAATAGGTCAAATTTTATGTCATTTTTAATGTCTTGGTCCTCTTGGATCCAATAGTGAGGTCCATTTTATCTCAAGAATTCATCTATGAAATTTTCTCTACAAAACCCTCATATGAAAACTCAAACCAAGAAACCCTCTTTGACCCAAATTTTGAAAACTTTAGATCTACAATAAACCCAACAAATCTTGACAAACCAAAATCCTAAATATACAAACAAACACCTGCAATATGTATTCCATATCTTGTAATGCCTCAAATATAACATGCATAGCCATGGCTTCAACTTTGCAAAAAATCTCAAACAAAGGTTATAAAAAAAACCTATCAACCATGAAAGATCTGCTACCACTTGTTAGGAAATATTGAATTCAACCCACAATATTAATCCATTTCCTACATAACCCCATGAGAGATAAACATGCATACAAGTAACCATAATGAATAGATCAAATAGACACACCATAAGATAACACAAGATATACCCTAGGAAAACCCTTAAGAGGGAAAAACCCGACCTCCAAAAGCATCCATACTCTATCATATTATTCAACAGTAAAGTGTTGCAAGAATGATGGTGTTGTCATTGATGTCAACAGGATGTCTACTAACTAGTGTTGTCATTGATGTCAACTATGAAATGAATATGTTGAGGATATTTAGAAAATTGTGAAAAGAGGAAATTGGGTTGTGCATGTGTAGTTGAGACCTTGGGGAAGTGTTGTGAGTACATGGAGCTATTATTTTGTTGTAGAGTATGAAGATGAGTTGGAATGAAGAAATGAGTTGATATTATGGTTTTCAAGTGCTTTTGAGAAAATGTATTATAAACAGAGTAAACTATGTTGTGAAAATGTTCATAGTGTATTCTAGTATTGTTCTCCACATTTCTTTTGTGTTAATGCTATGCATGTGTGGATCTTATAGGTTATTCAAGGTTGACAGAGGTTGTTATATTCAGAATTTGGGTTTTTGGATCATTGTACAGTGCAAGATATTTTCACCAGTTTGTGAACCAGTTGTTCAGTGAAGCTTTTTGTTGTTTAGGAGAAATGTATTTTCTCCATATTTCTCTGCTGTTTGGATTCAAGTTGTGCAAATTTAGGAAGATTCTTATAATTCTTTTATTTTTTTGTGTTTAATATTTTACTTGATTTGATGCAGTATAGTGAGAGTTTCATTTACCAGTATACAAATAAGGGTTATTAGTTGTTATGGGATGAAGTTGTATACATCTAAAATCGGTCAAGATAATCGATTAATTCCTCTAATAAATAAATTGAAAAATTTATTTATATAGTTCACTTTCTTAAATTCTTTCTAAAATCATTTTCTTCAAGATTTAATTAAATAAACAAATCTAACTAATTTGTTTTATTTGATTAATTCCCTCTCATTAAAATTGAATTTCTGAATTTGATTTTGTCACATTTCTACATAATTTTCTAACCTCTTTCCACCTCATCTACCAGATCAGCATGTGTTTATGAATCCTTTTAACTCCTCTACTTATAAATAAATTTTAAAAATATTTATATAGTTCACTTTCTTAAATTCTTTCTAAAATCATTTTCTTCAAGATTTAATTAAATAAAAAAATCTAACTAATGTGTTTTATTTGATTTATTCCCTCATTAAAATTTAATTTCTAAATTCAATTTTGTCACATTTCTACATAATTTTTTAACCTCTTTCCACCTCATCTTCCACCTCAGCATGTGTCTCCTGAATTTAAATATTTCTAATTTCTAAATAGGAATTTCCATCAACAAACTCCTAACAAGATTGGAGACACATGGCTTCTCCATCTCATTTATTCTTCTAAACACTTGGAAAAGTGCTCTTTTAAAGGGGCCAACCTCCATGATTCCCTCCAACTTCCTCACTTTCTACCGTCGATCTCTCTAGATCATAATCTTGACTGTAAAATCTTGCCACATCACAATATGCCTTGGAAATCTTATAAATACAACCTCATTCTCCAGCTTTTCATAACACATATTTGAGTAAACTTACTATGCATAAATCATTTGTGAGCATTTTTTAGAGAATTTGAAGGCATTTAGAACATTTATAGTATTTGGTAATTTTTTCATAGTAATTTAGAAACATGGCTTAGTTGTTAGCTGCATTTCCATTATTACAGTAGTTTTTATACAACATTTGCACCATAATGTTTAGTTTCATATCCATCAGCACATTACTATTATCATTTGCAGCATATCAAATCATGTAGGAACTAGGATTCTTGCATTTTTATAGCATCAATTCTCTAGGTTGTCATTCTAAAAGTCATAGTGCAAAGCAAAATCTGAGAGCCATTATGATTCAAGGAATCCTTAGAGATAGGAAACAATGGAATGACCTTAGGGATTGATTGTGTTTTGAATTTGATTAATTATGTGATTTCAATTATCTAATATAATACATTTCATTGGTTGTGTGTTGATTATTCACTTTATACATATTCATACGACAGATTTTGGCACCCACTATGGGGCTCGAGCCCTATTTTATTAATATTTTCTAGAAAATGTGTTTACAGGTTTTGACGTGAAATATTTTAGTGTGGTCGTGAGTTCATTCAGTGCATACGAAACATCCTTTGGCACATTCATTCCTTGTTTTGGCGCATCCAACCTTTCATTCAGCACATCTGAACTATCTTTCGACACATACAGGGGGTTTTCTAGCGCGTTCACTCTATATTTTAGCACATACATAGATTGTTATAGCACATACAGTAGGTTGGTTAGTGCATAGGAGTGATATTTTAGCGCATATGGTTGATGTTCTGGTGCATCTGGTTTATTTTACAAAAAAATAAAATTATGAGGATTAATCAATGTTTTTTGTTTTGTAGGTATTGAAACTATAAGAACATTGTCAAAGAGAAATAATCATAAACTATTAAAGGTTGTTTTGTAGGGGCTGGGTTTGTTTAGGTTTCTATTGATTAAATTAGGAACCTAGCTTAATTAGAAGGATAATTGAACAAACATATATGTTGTGTTTGTAGAGTGGTAGGCATATGCTCTCCCCTTTACTGGGTGATCAAAAAGCCAAACCCATTCTTTTTATTTTATTACAATTTTATCCTTAGAGGGCATGTCTGGTGGGAAAAAGTAATCACCCCAAGGAACAACCCAACCGGGAACACGCTAAAGCCAAGCGACTTCTACCTAGTATATAAGTGTGGGTACTTGAGGAAAATTCAAGTATCACGAGGATTGTTCCGACAACAAGGGAAGCTATGGTCTCTTTTCATATAGATTTCCCCCCATGAATGGAATGCCTATACTAGAACCCTTTTGTTATAGTAAGCCAAAATCCCTTTTTTATTTGTTGGTGCAAGAGGTTTAATCTCTGAGGCTATCCCATATTCTTGTGGCTTTTAGTAGAGATGAAAAGTTTGTCATGGGAGATTCATGAGAACTAAAGCTTGGCTGACCTGAGAAGTGAGTGTTGAGAAAGAGGGAGCTAGTGTAGTCAAGCTTCTAATTATCCGCTAAAATTAAGTACAACTGGAGTAAAATCCAAGTGGGAACCCAGTGAATATTGTCCTGAATAGCCTTAGGAATTTTAATTGTTTGATGTGTCTTACATGTGTGTTTAAAATGAAATTCAAAACAAAAATTACACACAAAAATGTACAATCACTGATTCAGAAGAACATCCACTCAAACAATCATGTTCGCTCCTTGGAAAATAAGGAAAATCAATCAGACTATCAAAACAAAGAACATTTTTTCACATTAGCGCATTCATTCCATGTTCTAGCGCATATACCACTTTTTCTGGCACATCTAATTCATTGTACAACACATTTAGTCCCTATTATAATGCATCTAAGTCATTGTCTAGTGCATCTGGTCCCTGTTATAGCACATTTTCTCATACTTTTAGTGCATTCATTCTTTGTTGTGGTGCATATACCACTTTTTTTGGCACATTTGAGTCATTATTTAGCGTATACAGTCTATTCTTTAGCGCATCTAAGGAACAGTCTAGCACATCAGTGCAATCTTTTAGCGCATCCATGCAATCTTTTAGTGCATCCATACCCTATTTTAGTGCATCCAATTAATCCAAAACCATAGAGCTAATTTTATCCCCTATTCGTTAGTTGGAGCTAGAACTAAGGATTCATGTCAGCACATAATCATTCCTCATATACCATAGAGTCTTGAACTTGTTGAAACTTGCATTTACAAGTGAGAATCCTTTACCTAAGCCTTGATCAAACATCTAAAAGTGTGTCATCATCACATCTATCTCTGATTAGCAGCTAATTTTTACCATCAAGATCCATCATCCTTTATCAAGATTCATCACCCTTCATCCCAAAACAAATGTTGCATAATCAAATTTAACTTGTCCCTTTTGGCACTTCCAAACAATGATCAAAAGCTTAGAAAATCTTCATCATTTGTATGGCCATTCAAACAAGATCACAAAGACAAAAACTAAAAGAAAAAGAACTTGAAACTCAAGACACCATGGTTGACAAAGAATAAAATCATTTCCATAATCTCCACCAATCTGGAGGTGATGAAAGACTAAAGAAGACATCCAACAAGCTCAATAAGATCCAAATTTTCACAAGTTCCTAGAAATTTTTTTTGAAAAAGATGGAGAAAAATACCTTTTAATGCTGGCTAAACAAGGGTTAAACTTCCTAATGAATTTGATGTTAATCAACTAAAAGGATCACCTAAAATAACTAAAACTAATCCTCCAAACATAGATCCAGTAGTTGCATTAACTCATCAAATGAAAAATATTCAACAACTCCAAGATATGCAAAGAGGAACCACAAAACGTTACTTGTTGCAGGAAATTTTCCCATATCCTTTTGATCAAAGTGTAAACATGATTCCTTTTCCCATTCTATGAAAAATATAATGGAAAAACAAACCCTATAGATCATGTGAGGGAATTTTGAACCATGATCCTTGAGTTTGCACACAAAGACACTTATTTGATGAGATTATTTCCTCATAGCCTAGGTGGACAATGTATGGAATGGTTCTCCAAACATGCACTTGGTGTTAAGACCTTTGAAGAGCTAGTTAACAAATTCATCACCCAATACTCTTACAACATACAACACAAAATTACCATGAAGGACCTTTGCAATACTAAACAGAAAAAGGGTGAATCATTCCTCATATTCTTACAAAGATGGAGAACATTGTTTGCAAGATATGGTCATCCCATACCCAAAAAATAAAAGATGGAAATTTTCATTGATAATTTAAATAATGAGATGAGCTACAGACTTGAATTACAATGTCCACCTACCTTTGAGAAAATTATTGAAAATGGAATCAAAATTGAAGAAGCCTTGGTCAAGAGAGGAGTCTTGAAAATTTACAATCAAAAGAACTCAACAAACTCCTCCAATAATTATAAAAATTATAAACCAAAGTTTTGGCAAAGAAAAAAATGTTGGTAATCATGAGCTACAACTGAAACACAAAATGCAAAACCAGTATATAACTTGACAGTTGTCACCACCAAGACTAATCAAAACAATAATCTGACCAGCAACCAAAACAAAACCCAAAATAGTAACCAAAAAATGCTCCATCTCGACCATCATCATATCAAACGCCATCAAATCACATGAAATTCACACGTTTAGGTCAATCACCCAAATCCACATTGAAATAACTTCTTGTAGAAAATATTATCACCGTACCAAAACACAAGGTTTTGAGCCAAAAGTGAAATTGTCATGGTGGAATGATTCCTATTACTATGAGTTTCATCGGTGCAAAGGCCATCAAATGAACAACTGCATGCAATTAAAGCACAAGGTGCAAGACTTATAGACCAAAATATCATACAAATAGAAGGACCCCAAACAAATGTCGATCATGGTGCATTCAAGAATCCCTTACCAAATTATGACAAAGGGGAATCCTCTACAATGACCAACAAAGGGAAAAGTGTAAACTATGTTCATGATACTCTCATCCTTCATATTTCATCTGTTGAAGATCAGACAAATGACATTAAGATCAATGACACAAGAAATTATTGCAGCCAACCATCAAATTAATGACGCTCCAATCAACATGGATAAGATACCATCATAGTGGAAAAGAAAATCAATAACACCAATATCCCATCAAATCAAGTCCATAACATTAAACAAGACATGGCTGCACCGAACAACCAAATCAATGCCATTAAAATCAAAGGAAAATAAGACAACATGCTTGTAAATGTTACCACGAGAGCACTATCCAAATATGTTCTAAAAGGAAGCACATCCAAAACACCCGCTACCCCATCACATCAATACAACATTGTTGATCAACTGTAAAAGATCTCGACACAAATATCTATATTCGAACTCAAAATTTCACCTGCCCACAAGGAAATTTTAGAAAAGGCCCTACTGTATACAACCATACCAATGGATTTGGAAGTTTTTACATTCCAAGCTATGGTGGGGCATTTGGTTGCACCTCATTACCTATCCTTCTCAGAAAATGATGACGTATCCATCACTCACCCCCATAATGCAACACTCCACATTGAGGTCTTAATACATTAAAGTTGAGTCAAGCGTGTTCTAATAGATGGAGGAGCCAGTCTCAATATATGTACTTTAAAGCTCATCTGTGCAGGGGGATATTCAAAGAATGTAATAGATTCAAAGATAAAGATCACCATCAAAGCCTATGATGATGAGGAAAGATCTTCGCAAGGACTAATTATGTTGCCAATTCAGGTGGGGCCAATTCAAAAAGACATAATTTGCCAAGTTCTAGACAAAGACTTGATTTACAATATACTTGGGGCATCCTTAGATCCATGAGCTGCAAGAAATTCCCTCAACTTACCATCAATGTTTGAAATTCCCTTACAATGGGCAAGAGATCACCATTCTGGCTAATTCCAATAGTCCTCAATATTGCAACACCCTCAAGTCGGTCTAAGATGTCTTTGTGCCCCATAACAAAGAAGCTCTCACTTCCACATCAGCCACCCCATGTAATTCAAACCAATCAAATTCTGTAGACATGACAAATGTACAATTTCATTTTGGCACACTTGATCCTGATCACTAACAACATTTCCTCTTAAATCACACTCTCAGCATTTCATCGTAATGCTATCCCTTAATATAATGAATCATTATTTATCTAATTAAGTCTATCACCTCCTTTGATTAAATTAATCAATTTAATTTAATTAGCCCCACATTTCTGTTTAATTAAATAGTTTTATTTGATTGAATTCTCTAAAGTCCTCTTATTAAATTAAATAAATTAAACCTTATTTGATTTAATCTAACATATCCCTTTAGTTAAATAAATCAAAATCATTTATTTAATTAAACCCTTCCTCTCAATTCGATTTAAATCAATTCATAAATTTAAGTCTAAATTGTCACATCATCTAATTCTTCATTAAATTAATCAAAACCATGATTAAGTTAATCCCTTTCATTAAAATTCTCTAGAGAATGCAAATTGCACAATAAATCAAATACTTTGATTTATTAATTCATCTATTTTCCCTCACAAAGCATCAAAAGGGAATATTCCCTCATTTGAATTCAAAAGGCCAAGTGGACTTGGTCCTTCCAACAAGGCATTTAAAGCCTCTTACATGTCCTTGTGCATTGAGCCAAGTGACATTAACTCCATTCCTCTTTCCCTCTCACATGTCACATTCAAATTTCAAATTTGAATCTCATGGCATTTATCATGCACATTGACCAAAATGTGCTCATTCCTCCTCCAATCACATGTGGACAAGTGGCCTTTTCTCATTGGTTGGTCTTTTATCCCACATTCATCCAAATCCCTCATTCTTTCAATTTGGAAATCTATAAATGAGAGACTCTTCCTCTCATTCTATCATCCACAATTTGAGTAAACTTACTACACTCAAATTCATCATCATCCACAATCATATGCAAAGTTACTCTCTTCACATTGAGAGATAATTTTGCCCATTTGAATCAATCACTCATCACTTTTCAAGATTTGCAACAAGTTTATGCTCAAATATCTTTGGAGATTTGACCATTTTCTCAACCAATCAACATTGCTACTTAGGAATTGGGAAAGGGCCAATTGCAACACTTCATTGGCACCAATTCTCCCATAAGATCATCATGCTATTAGCTTAATTAGGATTTAGTTTAATTTCAATTTCTTATATTGTGTTCTTCATTTCCTAATTTAGTTTGAATAGATGGATGTTATGGGGAATCTCTCATACTTGTTTGCATGCATTTGATCTAACCACTAATGTATTTTGTTGCTCTTTTACATTTGCAGGTTTAGGGGTTCACATTTTGGCACTAGAAGGAGGGCCTAAATCGAAAATTCAATCACGTTTTTCAAAAAATTTGCGATTTCTAACATTTTTTTTTGCAGACGCAACAAACTCTACAGCACGATGCTATATTGCACCACTTTCAGCACTGTGGCATAATACTTCACCACTCCCAAACGCGCGGTGCTATACTAACCCGTGCTTAATATCCAAACATCATCGTGGATTCTCCCAGCCTGTCTTTTTTCTTTTTTTCTTTTTTTAAATCTCCTTACTAAACCGCACGGTGCTATACTGCACTGCTTTCAGCACCATGGTGCCATATCGCACCGTGTGTCCTCCAAAGTCCACTGCTCTATCTTTCCAGCCTAAAAATTTCAAATTTTCAAAATGGGCCGCTTCCAAACTTTGCCGCTTGTCTCTGTCACACTGCTTTTGCACTCTCTATTTCTACAGAGCGCTGCACAAAATCAACCGTGTGGCACTATATAGTGTGGCTTTCAATCCAAACTCTACCGCTTCTGTAAACTGTGCCGCAGTTGAATAGTAGGATTTAAATTTGACATGTGCTCATTAAATTCATATTTTTTTAATCTTTGACATTGTTTTCTGTCTTTTTTACTCTCTGGTTTCTATCATTTTTTGCAGGTTGGAGCAAAGGAATAAGTTCATCGTGGGATCATGTTCAACAAACCCAAAGTGTTTCTAAACACTAAAAGTGTTCTTTAACACTCTTTAAGACATTTTTTAAATATCTTTGACCTTAGGAAAACTAAATTTACTTTGGGTTTAAAAAGAACAAGCAAACTTTTGATTATGACACCATGCTCAATTTGTACAAATTTTTTTTAAACACTAAAGTTTTTTTTCAACACTCTCTAAAGGATTTGATAAGTTCATTGATCTTAGGAAACTAAATTTCCATTGGGTTCTAAAATAAACAAATCAAAATTTTCTTTTCAGAGTTGCCAAGGGGCTAAAAAGAACCTTAGACAAACATACTAGATTTTGTTTAAAAGTTAACAATTGAACAAGGCAATCTCACATTTCATTTGGTGCTTAAAAAAAACTCATCATTTCTTTGAGGTCTAAAATGAACAAGTGTTTTCCATGTTTTGCAATCCTTTTCACAAGTTAATATCATTTAAAATGCGTATGCGCTTCTCTCGCGCTTCATAGCGATCTTGAGAATCAAAAGAATTTTGGTCATATTAGGTTGTTAAAAAGATTTGCCTCCACATTTCAATTTGGGTACCTAATAATTGAAAAAAACATGCGAGTGTGAGCATGAAATATTGTGGAGGTTTTCCCCTTTATTTTTCAACAACGGTTGTGTAAACAACGGGATATGTTAGCTCGATTTTGTTTATCTTAGAGGGCCTGCCTTGTGGGAAAAAGTACTCACCCAAGGGAATGACCCAACCGGGAACACGCTAAAGCCAAGCGACTTCCAACCAGTATATAAGTGTGGATTCTTGAGGAAAGTTCAAGAATCGCGAGGATTATTCCGATGAGATAGACAGCAATGGACTCTCGTCGATGTTGGATAATCCACCACAAACAAAATTCCTGAATTAGAACCCTTTGTTTAGAAAAAGGCCAAAACCTTGTCTATTTTGTTGGTGCAAAAGTTCATGTCCTTTGAAGCCGCCCCACGTTATACATGCGGTCTTGTTGTGGAAATGGAAAGTATGCCATGGGAGATTCATGGGTACTAATGCTTGGCTGACTCGAGAAATGTGTGCCATGGAGGGGAGCTAGTGTGGTCAAGCATTTAGCCATTCACACAAGGTATGCGCAACTACATTCATCCAAGTGGGAACCCAACAAGATATTTCCTCATCATCCTAGGATTGTAAAAGTGCTTGAAAGAAAAGAACACATTGCTTGGTTCTCAAAAACACTTGAAAACAAACATTCACACGACCTTCAAATTTCAAACCCCTTGTGGGAAACAAATACCTTTGACAAATTTAGACACTCTTGCTTTCCCTAGGGATGATATTCCTAGAGGTTTCTAAGTGCATGAATTCTACCATCATTTGTTTCCAACAAGGTTAAACATAAGAAACTTTTTCCCTATTTTCCATAATTTCCACACAATGGACCTTGTGGGATGAGAACAAAAGTGGGACATTAGACACATAGTTTGAAACATAAGCAAGCAAGTGCCTTTGGTAACAAAGAATTCATTAAGCCAATATAAAAGACAAATTGAACCACACATATGCTTGTTCTCTTTTGGGTCATATGGTTTTCATGCAAACATTGGTCTTTTGGTTTGAATTACTCCTAGGGAAAAGCATGTTCTTTATAACCTTGGTCTTATAAGTAAGTCCTCATAGGGTCATCTAGGATCAAAATCATCACTTCACTCATCTCTCAAACATTTATCAAATTCCATCTCATCAACAACTTTTGGAACTTTGCAACATCATTCATGCTAGAATTTTTCATTGCATTTGACTTAATACACCTAGTCAAGTTATCAATCCTCTTGAACAAATTACCTCTAGGATAACGCAACTTCCTGAGGTCTACTAGTTCATGATCACTTTCATTGGCTTAACACACTTAGCCAATTCATTCTCTTATATGAGTTTTCCCTAGGATAACACAACTTCTTAGGGTTTACAAGCTCACCATCATCTTGTTTGGCTTAACACACTTAGTCAAACTATCCAAATTGAATCGAATCAAATAAACTCCTAAATTCTAGCATTGATGCAAAATTCCTAGAAATTCAAACACCCATATCATTCACTACTTTCATCCTCCATCTCATCATTGATCCTAATCACCTTAGATGTTGACTCTTGCAACAAGGTCAAAACACAAGAAGAACATGGAATATAAACTCAACTCATACATCATGAGTAATTCAAGTCAACCAAAATATCCAAGTCTCACAATGCCAATTAATTATCGAAACTCACATTTATGCAATTCAAACACGACATCATTATCTCCTCCAAACTTCAACAATACGAATGTGTGTATGCCCAATCCAAAGTTTGGAACACCTTTCCCAATGGTAGATTTAAATCCAAGTCCAAATTTGCAAATCTATCAACCAAACGCTCAATGCATGAGTTTTCCAAACAAAATTATTCCACCAAATCCATACATGCCAAATACAAGTTTGTTGAACATGAACATTTCAAATCCACACTTGGTAAATTTTGGGGTAGACATGTTTGCAAATCCCATCAATGTTGTTCAAAATCCAAGCAATATGTTGACGACTCTAGGTATTGATCCAAGTGAAGGTAACACCATGCAAAATCAAAGTTACCTAAATCAAGGCAATATGATTCTCAACCACAACAATGTTCAAAGTCAACCTATAATACCAAATCGAAACATCATACCAAATCATCCCATTTTTCCATCGCTATCACAACAGCAAGTGGCAACCATTCAATCAACCCCAACAATCAACACCATTACCCATCCACTACCACCACCGCCAAAACACAACACGGCCAATTCATTCTCCATCATATTTCAAGCCGCACAACAAGCTTCCCGCCAAAAGGCACTCCAATCCCAACAAGCCACAAGTATCCCAACAAGCTCAAGCGCAACACCAAGCTCAACGAGTGCAAGAGCAATTCTGGGCACTATTGTAAGCAATGCATGAACGAGTCCATCAACAAGTAGCACAACAAGGAGCCCAACAAAAATATTTGTTGGCACAACAACAGCTAGACCAACAACAAGCTTATTGGCACAACAACAACAAGACCAACAACAAGCTTTGTTGGCACAACAACACCACGACCAACAACAAGCATTGTTGGCTCAGTAGAAAATGGAGGCCTTACTCCCACAATAGAGCTTGCAACAAATTCCCATCACAATTTTTAAAAATGATGATCAAGATCCTTCAACCAATGATCATGTTGAAACTGTCTCTATGTCACCTAATGAGTTAGAGGACATATCTCAAGAATTTATTCCAAAGCATTATCAACATTCACCAAAGTCTAGCAATGGACCTTTCCAAGACATATTGACATCCTTTGACCTCATGGTTATAGATATTGAAGAAATTCTCAACTCACCATTTGATCCAAGTGCACTCAAAGATGAAGAGGATATTGAGCCACTTTCGATGCCTTATGACGATGTCCAAGAACCCTTTGAAAGTAATCCATCCTTTGAAATTGACCCATGTCAAGAACTTGATCCAAAGCATGTTGAAACCAATTCCGACATTAATCAAGATCAAGAATTTTTATATGCAAGATACTACAATGAGGTGATGGCCACTCTCCTACAAGATGTCACAAATAATGATCATATCCATATAGAACATACTCCTCCATCTACCCATAAGATGATTTCTTTGGATGGATACGCAGATGATCTTCATTCAAAACAAGAGTCTCACATGTCATGTCCCCGAAATAACAAAACCATAAAGATCAAGTGTTAAAATACAAATCAATTAATAAATAAAATAAATAACAATATTAATATTAAATATAAAATAAATGTGTATCATATCAATATATAAATATATAAAATGAAATAACAAATATAATAATAATATATAGGAAAATTATTGTTATTACATTCTAGTATTAAATAACTTAGTATAAAAAAATAATAATAAATAAATATTATAATTATTACACATCAAAGATTGTAATACATTAGAATAAAATAATAATAAGATATTATCAAATTGTTTTATTATTATACTTTAATGTTAAAATATGTTCAATAAAATATCAAAATAAAATAATAAAAGAAATAGAAATCTGAAATATCATAATTATAGTAATAATATATTATTTTAAAAATGGATATTATTGTGATAATAAAGGCAGCAATTAAATCTAACAAAGGGATGTATTTTATGAAAAGTCACCTCTTTCACCAAATAGTACATTCCCCCCATAAGTCACCTACCTTGAATGGTATAAATAGAAGGAATGAAAATAAGGAAGGGGGAAAAAACATGGAGAAATAGGATTTGCAATTTAGAACAGCAGCAACAATTATTGTTATGCATTGGAATATAGAGCCATTTAATATATATCATTTAATAGGCATGCAAGTATATATGCATAGATATAGATAAATTTTATAATGAATAATATGCAATGAATAAAGAATATATATGAATAAGGAAAGAATAATTATATAAATATATATATTTGGATTGTCCTCATCCTATAATCAATTTAGTACAAGGTTGAAGGAAGCGAGTAAGGAAACATGGAGAGATATAGCAACTCAGGTGATGTACTCATTTAGCAATAATATTTAGCATATTTTGAATATAAGAAATAAATATTTCTAACTTGATTATTGGTGTAATGCTTTCTTTAGTATTATCATGATGATAATGATGCTGATATTAACTTAAAGAATTAATAATAAATGCAAATGTATTTGATTGCTAAAAGATTATCTTCTCTATGTTTGTAAGCCTACTAGGGTGGAAGGGCCTAAGACAGGTGGTGCCTAAAAACCCCACTTAACAATCCGCTGCGGCCATGGAGGGGTGGGGGTCCCACTTAACAATCCACTGCGGCCATGGAGGGGTGGTAGGCCTGGAACCCCTTATAAGCTCCGTTGGCTTCCCCTAATAGGTTGAGTGTCTTTCGAGGTGATGGCATAGGTAGAGAAAGCAGGTACAAGTGTTTCCTCTAAGCACGCCACTCTGAGACGTTCATATCACTCGGGGCCAAGGGGTGGGTTGTCCTAATAGGATGCTTGTGCTCTTGGGCTTAGATGGATAGCTTTAGGCGGCTCTACCCATGCCACTCCTCATATGTCTTTATTATTGATTTGTGATTATATTTATATTTGGATATCTAAATATTAATGCTAATAGATATATGTACATGTGGAAATATTAAATGTAGACTTCAATCCAAGATTACTTAGTCAAAGGGAACATTCATTTGAAAAAGAAGAAACTCTAACCCTAATCAACAAGCGAATTCTAGGGCAAAGTCGGGTAAGGGACATTACATCATACTCTTGATATCATTACCAAGGAACAAGAGTCTCCTACTCTTAACATTTATACACATGGTCAAGATATAGAGAAATGCAGAGACATATCAGAAATGGGTCATAAAGAGGGCTCCTACAGAAGTCATGAATCATAAACATCTTGGGAAATGAATCATGAGGAAGAATTTTACAAGGACAGTGAAGCATCAACACCTCTTGAAGAAGAAATGCAATTTGATATCTCACAAGATCAAGCTAAAGATATCAATCAGGCATTCATCCCACTTATGGAAGATCCTATCACTTATAAACTTGGATCACTCACCTTTGCAAGGGAAAATCATCTTATCAATGAAAGAGCTATGACATTTGAAGATCTTCCATAAGGTAGAGAAGGATTAACACCTTGTTTCCAAGGTAAATCATATCCTATTGCAAATAATTTTTTTCAGCAGATGAATTATCAAGGCAAAGGATTAGGCCTACATGAATAGGGTATCCTAGAACCAGTACATATTTTTGGAAATCCTAAGCATCAAGGCCTTGGTTATTCAACAATTAAGGGATCTCAACATATCATTAATACTATCACCATACTGGGGGCAACTTCATCTCGAGCAAACATCAACATAGGGAGCATGAAGAATCCTTATGATGAAACCAATGCCAATACTACAACCCATCGTATCACAAATCTTCATCCACCCATCACCACATCCATGAATTGGGACCAACATCAAAAGAAAGACTTGAATCAAAGCATGAAGAATTTTATCAAAGAAAAGAAAGCTAAGAATCATATCGGACAAATCAAATACATATGGATACCAAAGAATACAAAGAAAGTCCCTATCAAACTCCATCAGTCAAAGAAACTATGGAGCAAAATAAAAAAAGGAAAAGTATCCATCAAAGATTTCCACAAAGGAAAAAGGAAGCTTCTCAAGCAACATACAAAGTGTATCAAGCAGTTGGTCCTAATTCCATCCACACTTCCGTATCTACCCATCACTGCTCATCTTCCCAAGTTTGGAGAGTCAAAGGCTCCAAACTATTAACCAATCCATCTTTTACTCCTAAACACACTCCATCCACGCCTCCACGCATGATATCCAATTCTCACATGGACCATGTGCTGGCAATGACCCTTCATCATAAGGATTTAGAGGGCACTCTATCACGATGTGCGCACAAAGACAAAATTAACTCCGGTATCAGCAAAGTAGAACAAATTTCTCAAAATTTTATTTCAAGTGCAAGTATCTTGGCCAAGCAACTTCTTCAAGAAGGATACCGATGGCATGTTATGATAGAAGCATCTACATCAGCACCACTAGGTGGTTCAACATCAGCTTAAAATATCTCAAAAATTACAAAAAAATAAATAAATATAAAAATCAGAAAAAGGATTGAAAAATAGTAAAGAAAAAAATCGCCCTCTAGTGAAAACCACTTTGGTGGCGCTTTGGACAAGTACCATGATGAAAACCTGGAAAATAGGCATCATGTGTAGAATCAAGCATCTACGTGCGCTACTTCAGGAGAAGGCATCTTATCACATCCATAATAAAGCCAACATTTCAGCCATATCATCCATTCATCCATGAATCATTTATCCAACACATTTCCATCTACCTACCTTATCTAGATCTTGATGAAGGTTTGGTGCAAACTTCACACTTTTTTATGGAAAACATCTTGACATGGGTCATTTTCATTGATCCCATCCTACCCAACGTTATCTGAGCCTCAAAGCATTATCTGAATGATCATTCTTCTGTTTGAACACCCTTGCCTTATCAAAAGATAATCCATATCCATTCGTCCAAGAATCTACCCATGGTCATTCAAACATTGCTAGACACTAGGGGTAGATATTTGCATCTTGCTTCGAGAATAAATCTTGATATATATCCTCCTACTTATGTTGTGATCTGAACATTGGAAAATGTGAAATCCATTTGGTCAAAGAATTTGTGAGCCAAAAATCCAAATCACTAGCCCATGGCATATTTTGATAGGAAGATGTTCCTTACCAAGTTTTATCTTTCATCGAACATCAATCTAAACAATCAATATCAGTTGCATCTAACTTGCACGTCAGCATCACATCAAATCATCAAAACAATTTTTTTCTGAATCAAGCTTCATAAATCTTGATCAATCGAATCCAATCAATTATCATCCTTGTTTGACTTAACACACTTAGTAAAATTATCATCTTGTGAACAAATTTACTCTAGGATAGCACAACTTCCTTGGGTTTACAAGTTCATTATCATCTTTTTTCAGCTTAACACGCTTAGCCAAATTATCAAATTCATAACCACCTCGTTTGACTTAACACACTTAGTCAAACCACCCTCTTGTATGAGTTTACTCTGGGATAACACAACTTCCTAGAATTTACAAGTGCATTATCACTTTTGTTTGACTTAACACACTTAGTCAAACTATCAATCCATCAATCTGATTGATCAACATTAAGCTTGGTTTTCAACAAAATCTCAAAACAGAGCACTGATATCATCATGTATCCATATCCAAATTGTCAAAATCATGCGAAAAACCAAAAAAAATCAAAAAAATTAATCAAAAATCCAAAAACATCCAAATCATTCAAAAATCCAAAAACATGTCAAAATAGCAGAAAATATTCAAAATTTCATCATTGACTCTTGTCAGTCTTTCACCTTGTCGAACTACGTCATCTCTGAGCTTGAACGTAGGCAAGGTTGATCTTTGATCATCCCTCGAGATAATAAGGTCATTCCTTTAGTCGTTCATCGCATTGACAATCCGTTTGCCCATTTATTTCACATCTTAGGTCTGTCCTTAGGCGTCCATCACAATAAAAATGGCAATCTATTTGTCCATCTTTCTCATCAACAGTCAAGTCAAGTTTGTCGTCAGTCGAACTACATGGTTTCTGCGTATATAACGTAGGCAAGGCTAATTTATGGATCAGCTCTCGAGACCCCTAGGATAGGTCTTTAAGTTATTCCTTTCATCATAAACCTCGAAAATACCAAAAACAACCTCAAAATATCTGAAAAATCCAAAATGGTGCATCCATTTCATCTCGCTTTCACCCGTGAATTTTATCACTCATAATAAAGTCAACCGTCACTTTAATCCTTTGGTGAAGCAATCAGAAGCAAGTCTAGCAGGTTCCAAAGTGAACACCTAATCGTCAAAGTCTTGGAAGTCTAAGTCAGTAAGCAACAAAGTCGGTCAACTCGGAGTATCAATAGCTTATCACCAAAATCCTGATCACTACATGTCCTAGGATGAAGCTTTCCCGCGATGGACATAAGCATCAAGTACCTCACAGTAGTTTAGCCTTGGTTAGCGGTACGAAGAACATTAACTTGTTTGTTTACTTTATCTTGGTCTTTTTAAGACTTATCTTATTTTGCGCTCATTCCAAGGACCTCTCGATGATGCCTAAACAAAAAAAGTTTAGAGAGAAAGGAATGGGGAAATGATCATTATCTTTTTTATCTACTGTGCTTGTTGGATGTTCTTGTAAAATAACTTGGTGAATACTTTCTTTGTTAGGTCTGTCCTAACAAGGTTTCTATATGTCAAGTGTGAACAAGAATACTCCTATCTGATTGACGAATCAAAGTCCATCACAATAGGTATAACGCCATCCTGGTCCTTTATACCTTGATGCATCATACCTATGTGTGTTATCAAACATAATGTAATTGGCCCTTTGAAAATCCCAATTCCTAGCAATGCAAATCATCTTCATTGGTAATAATGTGAACTTGTGTGGATCCTCCTTCCATCCATCTTATTCTTCTTATTCTTCTATCTCTACTAACATTTCTATCTAAAATAGGTGTGTTGTATCAAAATATACACGAGGCTACCCATGGCCGATGACTGTCTATACATCATTAAATTGTCTACATCAAAGAATTATCTTTCATCCTCTAATCAATAGAACCACTCCTCTTGCATTTTATCATGATCTCGATTAGAAAATTGTACATTTCCGCTCGATCTCTCGAGGGGGCAGTATACCAGTGTAATCCTTCCACTGGGGCAACAGTGGGGCATCTAAAAAATCGAGAAATTTTGAACTTTGATCACAACAGTTTATTCTTTGAATCAATGCAACAAGTGCATTATTTCAAAGAGGGGAAAAATGTAGACATGGAAAATGTAAAATTTCATTTTGGCACACTTGATCCCGATCACTAACAACATTTCCTATTAAATAACACTCTCAACATTTCATCGTAATTCTATCCCTTAATCTAATGAATCATTATTTATCTGATTAAGTCTATCACCTCCTCTGATTAAATTAATCAATTTCATTTAATTAGCCCCACATTTTTGTTTAATTAAATAAATCATTTTATTTGATTGAATTCTCTAAAGTCTTCTTATTAAATTAAATAAATTATACCTTATTTGATTTAATCTAACATATCTCCTTTAGTTAAATAAATCAAAATCATTTATTTAATTAAACCCTTCCTCTCAATTTGATTTAAATCAATTCATAAATTTAAGTCTAAATTGTCACATCATCTAATTCTTCATTAAATTAATCAAAACCATGATTAAGTTAATCCCTTTCATTAAAATTCTCTAGAGAATGCAACTTGCACAATAAATCAAATACTTTGATTTATTAATTCATCTATTTTCCCTCACAAAGCATCAAAAGGGAATATTCCCTCATTTGAATTCAAAAGGCCAAGTGGACATGGTCCTTCCAACAAGGCATTTAAGGCCTCTTACATGTCCTTGTGCATTGAGCCAAGTGACATTACCTCCATTCCTCTTTCCCTCTCACATGTCACATTCAAATTTCAAATTTGAATCTCATGGCATTTATCATGCACATTGACCAAAATGTGCTCATTCCTCCTCCAATCACATGTGGACAAGTGGCCTTTTCTCATTGGTTGGTATTTTATCCCACATTCATCCAAATCCCTCATTCTTTCAATTTTGAAATCTATAAATGAGAGACTTTTCCTCTCATTCTATCATCCACAATTTGAGTAAACTTACTATACTCAAATCCATCATCATTCACAATCATATGCAAAGTTACTCTTTCCACATTGAGAGCTAATTTTTCCCATTTGAATCAATCACTCACCACTTTTCAAGATTTGCAACAAGTTTATGCTCAAATATCTTTGGAGATTTGACAATTTGCTCAACCAATCAACATTGCTACTTAGGAATTGGGAAAGGGCCAATTGCAACACTTCATTGGCACCAATTCCCCCATAAGATCATCATGCTATTAGCTTAATTAGGATTTAGTTTAATTTCAGTTTCTTATATTGTGTTCTTCATTTCCTAATTTAGTTTGAATAGATGGATGTTATGGGGAATCTCTCATACTTGTTTGCATGCATTTGATCTAACCACTAATGTGTTTTGTTGCTCTTGTGGATTTGCAGGTTTAGGGGTTCACAAATTCCTTGTCAAAACTATCTGCCACATCCTCAAATAAGGAAATCCAACCAAGTTCTTCACCTAAATATCTTGAGAAAAGGGAAGAAGCTACCCCTTCTACCTCCACCAATCATGAAGCCCAACTCAATTCTTTGTCCAAACAATTTTAGAAATAGGTCCAAGTCAAAGATAAAGATGTGGGTGAATATTATATTGAGCAATCCTTGTGTCTCTCACAATTATCTTCCCCAAAGTCCTATGGTCAACCATCAACCTCAACACAACATTCCATACAACCTGTCACACTTTTTGATGGTTGATTTGTGAAAGAAGGCACTATAGTTAATGAAGCAAAAGACAAAGATGTTCTAAACTGGCTTTACAAGGATGAAGATGAATCTCAAACAACAACAACTAATGTAAAAACAACACAATATGGCAAAGGGTTTTCAATCTTGGAAAATATGGGATACAAAGGACAAGGACCTATTGGCAAGAGAAAAGAAGGCATCATGGAATCAATTCAACCCATCTTAACCAATCCAAAATACAATAAAAGGCTAGGATATAAAGAGGAAACAAAAGAAGAAGCCACCCAGAAGGTTGTTGAATGAATCCTACAACTGCTAGCTAGTAATGATTATGAAATTGACTCAAATGAATATGAGTGGGATTCATTATATGAAGATTCTTGGAATGACAAGGGAATTGATGTGATACAAAAGTATGCACCCATACATGAGGAGGGACAAAGTTCTGGGTCAAGACCACTTGAATCTGGATCACAAACTATCAATGGCTCAAGCGAGGATGATCAGACTCCTAGCGAGACAAATCATTCAGAGGAGAGTTACATCATAGACCTTAACATTACTATCATAATACTTGAATACTTCACCATCAGGACCCTCACTTCCTTTGACTTAAAGCAATTTGACGATTCCCTACCTCTAGTACATCCTGAACTTATCGATTGGGACCAAATCGAGCCTCTTGACATCCCTATCTTTTCAAACGATGACGCCATTGTCAACTTCCTTTGTGTTGAAAACCCCAAAAATTGTTCCACCACTAACTCTCAAAATGAAGCTTCCAGTCAGGGTAGTGTCAAATCTCTCAGCTGTAAAATGAATATACAAAAAATTGATCTAATGGTGAAAACCATTTTATAGCAGTATTAGATCAAGAAAAAGTAAAAATAAAGAGCGCATCCAACAATGAAAACCTCTTTGAGGCACCGAAGGATGAGAGATTTGACACTCTCCCTGAAAATTTTTAAGAGAAATCAAAATTATTGATTTAACCCACCCAATCCATCAACATTGGCACCATAGAAACAGTGAAGACTCTACATTTAGTAGTATCCTTGACAGAACAAGAAAAACCAAGCTTCACCAAATTATTTGAAGAAGAAAAAATCAACTTTTCTTGGTCCTATGTAGAAATGCTAGGGATAGATCTAGAATTAATCATGTGTCATTTATCCTTACCACCAGGAGTAAAACCAATGAAGAAGAAGTTAAGGAAAATGCATCTGCATATTACCCTCTTAGTGAAGGCAGAACCAAAAGACCTATTGGATGTAGGGTTTATCAGACCTATTAATAATGCCAAGTGGATCTCAAATATTGTACCAATTTCAAAACCTGACAATAGTATCCAAATTTGGACATATTTCAGAGATCTCAATAACGCTTGTCCGAAGGATGATCTTCCTCTACCAAACATAGACATCATCATGGACCTAACAGCTAGACATGCCATGTTGTCACTTATGGATGACTTTTCAGGATATAATTAAATCAAAATTGCACCCAAGGATTAAGATAAAACATCCTTCACATTCCCATGAGGCACATTCTATTGGAACATCATGCCCTTTGGACTGAAGAATGTGAGAGCTACTTATTAGCGAGCTATGACGATAATTTTCCATGATATGATGCACACATTCATGGAAGACTATGTAGATGATCTGTTGGAAAAATCATACACTAGAGAATGACACCCAGAGATCCTAGATAAAATCTTCACCAAACTAGAAAAATTCAATGTCCGACTGAATCCAACAAAATGTGTATTTGGCATGACATCTACAAATTTTTTTGGATATATAGTTTCCAAAAATGGCATCAAGGTGGATCTGGTGAAAGTTAAGGAAATCATGGAGATGCTTCCTCCTAAGAACATAAGTTGGCTAAGATCACTCCAAGGAATATTTCAGTCTATTCAAAGATTCATTTCACAACTGGCAGACAAGACCCATCCTTTCACTCTCTTGCTACACAAAAATGTTTCCTTTAGATGGGATGAGAAATGTGAAGTTTCTTTCAACCAATTGAAACAATATCTAATGAGTCCACCTGTCTTAGTACCGCCAATAGAAGGAAAACCACTCTTACTATACATAGCAACAACTGAGGCATCATTGAGAGCTTTGTTAGCGCAAGAGGATTCAACGGGAAAAGAAAGGGTAATCCATTATATTAACAAAACATTAAATGACTATGAAATTAATTACACATCCATTAAAAAATATTTTATGTTAGGTGTTCGTCACTCAACAATTGCGACATTATATGGTAACTCATACCATCAAGTTGATAGCCAAAATAGATCCTTACTATAACATTAAAATAATGGATATTGTACTTTGATGGATCATACACTCAACATGGATCGGGAGCAAGAATTTTATTTGTCACTCCCCAAGGGAATACTATTCCAAAATCATTCAAGCTAATGTTCCCCTACACCAACAACATGGTGGTTTTGTAGTCTTTGGTTGACATGTCATCATTTGTCATTTGGTATGCGATCCTTTCTTATAGGATGGGGGTGATCCCACAATACTGGTTTACAATTTTTGGCCAAACTGGACACTTAATTGATTTTTTCTAACTAAATCTTCACTTTCAGACACCTATAGTGGCTAAACTATGAGGAATTTGAAGATTATGCAAACTAGTGATTTGTGAAATTTTGTCTGTTGATTCTAAATTTTTTTTTTTCAAAATTTTTGGAATCAAATTGCACTTATTTTTCCATCTCCTTCAAAAACTAATTTTTTCAATAAACATCATTTTTAAGGAGTGATGCTCACTGTATAACACATAATTTTTTTTCCATGAAGGATAAAATTCTTTTTTTTTCAAATTTAGATTTGCAACTATGATATCTAGTACTTCCAATTGGTTTCATAGTTTTTTATTGAATATTTTTTCCTTAATCAAGTTTCGAAGTCAAACCAATTACAATTCAGGCATAGGTGGACCATATAGCACATTACTTATTTTGTATGTATCGAAATTCAATTTTTTTTTGTTGGATCAAGGACTTCAATACCTAGTGCACTCATATTTTTCAAAAAAATAAATGATAATCTTCTATTTTTCCACATGTTCAGAACAAAGAGCTTGATTTTCGATGAAAAACCTACATTCACAAGAATTAAAAAATAAATATAATAATAAAATTAAACTTATTTAAAATTATACTTTTTGGGAATCTTATAATAAGGACTACATACAAAAGATCAAATTAAATGAATTCATTTGACCCCCCAAAAGGTAAATCAAAAGTGGGTTTTTATCAACATTTTGATAGGTGTAAAGGAGACTTTGTTATAGGTATGGTTTAAAACTAGCAGGGTTCTATCCAAGGGGGTTTGATCTAAGGTGGTTTGATAAAACCCTCTTCAATTGGAATCTTCAAAATGGAACATTTTAAGGCTTAAATCATTATATTTTCTAAAAATATGTGATTTTAGAAAAAATCAGAATCTCCTAGAAATTGTAAACAAACATTATGGGATCACCCATGGTTGTATTATTATGTCATGATGTACTCTTGATTTTAGATTAGAGTGTTGGAATGATATAGGTGCATGATATATTCATTGGAAAATATAATCTTCTTTTGAGGAGATGTGAGATCATGATGTCATGGTGAGTTCTTGATTTTGCAGATGTGCATTTGGGATTTGACTTTGATCTTGGATGGTTCTCTTTGTATTGGGTATATTGATCATTTTCTTAGGAGCTTCAGGATGGTGCTATGTTGCATTTGGAGTTTGGCATGGATTATTACAAGTAATCATAGATTCTTGGAGACATCTAGGTGAGGCTAAGAGATCTCTTGTGATTAGAGACATGTGTTGAGATGGTTACTCATTCATGAGGTTTTATCTAGAAGTTTGAGGAGCCTACACCTTGGTTGGATATGAGTTCAACATGGACCTATGAGGAGACTATTCTTAGATGAGTCATGATGACTTGGATATCTTGAAGGATCATTCTCATTCCCCACTCTTGGTCTACTCGGTGGTTAAACATCTAAGAGATATTTCCCATTATTATTCTCAGATGCATTATGTTTTATACTTTACCTTCTCATGCATTTGGATCTTGAGCTATGGTTTAATATTTTTGGAGGGTTCATTTGAGGGATGTTAGCATGTTTATCTCCTTATGTATTATGAGATTATTCATTCATGTTGAGTTTAGGATATGTTGTTGGGCATATTCCATTGGTTTGGGAATGGATTTGGTGTGATATTCCTTTGGTTTGAGATGCCTACATCTTAGTTATGGTTAGATGTGGATAGTTCTATTCTCTTTGGGGTTTTATGGAGGAGATCATACTTATCACAGCTTAGCATTTAGAGGTATGTGTAGAAGGACATGCTACAATTTTTGTATGTATTATCTCTTTGGTCTTGTTCTACTTCTTAGATGTTTATATTCACATTACATTGGATTTGAGATATTTTATGGAGCTACGGTGATCACTATGTTTATGTTCATGTTTTGTTCATTTTTCTTTGGTGACGACATGGATGTTTTGCAATCTCTTTCCTTTGTTGAGTGTGGAGAAATTGGGAGAGCTATGGAGACTTGTGGTGAGAGATGTATTGTAGCATATTGGTTTGAAAGATTTTCATATCATTGTGGTTGTTCCTTGGTACTACATGATGTTGGTTATACTTCTATTTGATGCTATTGATGGATATTTGGACACCTTGATGATTTTCAGTTTTGGCATTACCTATGTAGTCGGAGTTCCTGGATGTGTAGGTTCATTATATGATAGGTTTGACACTTGGAGCTTGTGATTACATGTTATGGGTTGTATATGTTTATGCAATGAGGTTCACTTGTTATGATTTGCATACCTTTGAGGTATGGATAGTTGGATGTGTTAGTATTTTTTGTGGGTGCTATTTTTAGGTATGGTGATTATATCTTGATAACTATTGATACATACTTGTTACCTTTGAATTGTGTTTGTGTATTGGGATATTGTTTGGACGTGGGACTTATGATTCTTTTTGATAGATTATGTGGCATATCTTTGTATGGTTTCTTATCTTTATGTGTTGGCATGATGAAAGATGAGAGAATTCATGTTTGATATGGTGATCACCTTGATTCTTGTTGCAGGTATCTTGATGGAAGCACATTGAGCACTTTTATTTCTTGATGGCATATGTGGCTTGAGGGATTGTTCCCTTGTTCACGTTTGATTTTACTTGTTTACCCCTTATGAAATGTATACAAGTTAGAGAATTTTAGGAAAAGGTGTGTTACCAACCTTGCATAATGTTATAATGTAATATTTACTTATATGTGGTGCACATAGGGGATCTAAGGATGCATGCATCACATGGGTCTAGGATTTTTGGGGCCACTTTATTTGTTGTATGTAACATTGGGTTAACTATTTAATGTGTAGTTATACATGAGATAAGTATTTAATATTAGGAAAAATTAATATCAATATTAATTAAGGGTTAATGGCTTTGTAAGCGTATGGTATTAGTCACATGTTTTTGTGTAATACCTCTTGGTGGTTTTTTGTGAGCGTGTTTCTATAAAAAAAACATATGGGTAGTTGGATTGGCTATTTGGCTAAGAGGTTGATAGCATCTCTTGTTAGTATTTGTGATGGTTGAAGCATGGAATGGGATGTGTGGTTGCATGCTTGTTCACTTGGAATTCTTGTAGAGGGTTTGATGTTTCAAAGGTGTTCATGGAGAACTCTTAATATGTATTGTAATGATTATTATTGAATAATACATGAGTGATGGATGCTTTTGGAGGTTGGGTTTTTCCCGCTTGAGGGTTTTCCTAGGGTATATCTTGTGTCATATTATGATGGTATGTTGTATATTCTTTTGTATATGGATTTTGAATACTTGTTTGGGGTAAATGCAAGAAGATGAGTCCACAAAATGTGGAAGTTTTTTCCTTAGGCAAAAACTCGAAATTGGCTTCAAGAAAATAGGATCTCATTTTTTAATAAATGAGATCCTATTTAGGTTCAAGATCTTGAGCCTAAAATCTAAAAATGGGATCTCGCTTTATAAAACGGGATCCTATTTTTTTTAAAATGGGATCCCGCTTTGAAAACTTTCCAAAAATGGAATGTTTCCATTTTTTGGAAACTTTTCAAAATAGGATCTCGTTTTGAAAACTTTGAAAAATGAAAATTTCCTTTTTGGTAATTTTCAAAATGAGATCCATTTTGTAAAAGCATAATTTTTTTTTTTATGAAATGGGATCCATTTCTAATTTTAAAAATATGAATTTTTGGTTGGGTTTGTGCTTTGTTTTTTGATTTGGGAAAAGGCTTGAGGACCTAAACGTAAGCTTTAGACTTGGTTTGACTTGCAAGTTGAAGGTCCTAGCAATGCCATAAGAAAATAGTGAATTTGGCCATATGTCTGAAGACTTTTTTTGTAGAATTGTTTTATGAAATTAGAACCCATTATAGATGAGACATTGTAGATTCCAAATATGTAATTTTTTTATAATTGGATTTTTTTTAATTTTTTAGTATTTTAATAACCTTTTTAACATAATTTGTTTAAAACAAATTGTACGAAAGCATACTTCAAACAATTCTTTTCAATTTGGAAAAAATCAAAAAATGATAAGTTTAGGTCATCTTATGCATGACATACATGACGATTTTTCAAAACACCAAATATGACCAATAAAAAATTAACAAAAAAAATATTCAATAAAAAATTACAAAAAAAATATGGAAAGCATTCTTCATTGAGTTACTATTTTTTTCCCAAAAGGATTTAGAAAAATAGGATTATTTAGGTCAAAATATGGATGACGTGCATGTGCATGATATGGTAAAAACAAGTGACTTTTAAATAGTGGTTTCTAAAAATGCCTATTGAAAATCAATTCGTATCATCTAGGTATTGAGATAAATTACATATTTGGAAACTAGACTCCAAGTACTACATTTTATGATGAGTGACTTTTTTCAAGATTTCATCTCTAAGTGCTTCAAATTTTAAGGTCAAATGTGTCGAATTCTAGAAATCAAAGAAAACACTTCCACTAATTGGCCAAAAAGTGGACTCAACTTCTTGCCAGCACCCTTTGCATAGATTTCTCTATTTGGGTTATGTGGAAATTATCTTGGGTGGATGCATATTTCCTTTCAAATTTGAGTCTTTATCAAATACAACCTCTATATAATGTACTTACCCCTTTCCAAGAAATCTATGACCTGGAGTCCACAACTCCCTATAAGAAAATCATAGTTTATTTCTTCTAAGATCATTCTTTGTCCCCTCATCAATCTTCTTTGACAAAATTGGAGGTACAAACCTTTTTTTAGGACAACCTGATGGAACTTCAAATTTCGCTCTTTGTGTTCCATTTTATCCTATCCTATGTTTTTGGTCATTTGTAGTATTTGGGAAATGCCTAAGGTTTGTGTTTTACCTTTTTTTCATGTAAAACCCTAGTGTTTTATCTTACACCTTGGGTGAGATCTGTTTGGCCGTTACTTTTTGAGGAGGATTTTACAACAACTTATGCTCCACTGCTTCATCTAGGCTGGGTCCCTTTTGATCTATCATTTTATTTCCTTTACCTAACTTTATTATTTCCTAAGTTTGGGTGGCCTCATGTTCCCACGTTTAAAAACAACTTATGTCATTGTTTATTGTCGGCCTAGTGATGTCCCCTTGTTCTTTTAATAAATGTTTTATATTTTACAAAGGGACAAGTTTGTGTGACCATAGATGAATTATCATTTGATCTCAGCCATTCCTTGCCATCCCGTGATGACCCCACCACACTATTTTGGTTGATCGCGATATCACGAGAAAGTGCCACATGTCTCATTTGGTGAAGCCGAAAGAGATGATAGAAATAATTTAATACATTTATCTTGCTTTAATACATTATGTAGCAAGTTACTAAAGTAGTTATGAGATGCACGTGCTTCAAATAAATGGAGATGTTATAATCTCGACAAGAAATGTGCTCGATGGTTAGTAACAAAGCTAGCGACTGTGTTGAATGAATAGGATTGCCGATGGTTGAGATCTATGGTTGCCCGCCATCACGTGATCAGAAGTTACGAGGTTTTTATTGATCGTGATATCACAGGCGGCTACCACGTGGATTTCCTTGGCAACGCACAATATGGTGGGCCCTTATTGCCATGATGGAGATTGTGTCAATGTGTTTTGAAGGCAATTGTTCGATGATATGAGCAAAGTGGGGGATTGACAACTAATATTTGAATCTACATCAAATGTGATTGGATTCGTTGGCGCAACATGCAAGTAAGCTTTAATGGCAGACAAGACATCTACTGGCTTGATTTGATCAAAATAAAATGACCATTTTCTTGTCCTATTGAATCACAAGGCATTCAAACATCTTTGTGGATCATTCACAAGGCCAAGGATGAAGTTACGAATTGTTACAACAAAGATTTGGGTTTCTGCAAACACAAAGTCATGAGTCAATTTTCTGTATCTCCTGGTTATTTTTTAATTTGAATTTGGGGGAAAATTTGTTGTGTACTTCTCTGAGGGCTTATTGGTAATTATTTTGGGGCTATAGGTTAATTGAACTGTGGGCAATTGCAAGGTTTTGTTTTGTAATTTCATATTTCAGTTTAGCCCTAGTTTGTGTGAGGTTTGAAACAAGGAAACCCTAGTTCACCCAAGATGGCATCATCAAATAAACATTCTAGCTAGGTTGATTATTTAAATAGAAACCTATATGATGATTTCCTGGATCAATTTCCCTTGTCAATGAATGATAGGAAGAAGGGGTTGATCTTGATGCGAGGAAAAACCTTAGGAGAGGGATTAGTGTATAATTGTTCCATCATTGCCGATGCTAGGGTTCCTCTTATAGGTTTAGAAATTTTTAGATTGTGGTTTGGATAGAGGAATTTTCCCCACCCCTTTTCAAATGGTTGGATGTATGTTATGGGGAAGCTAGTGGTACCGAATATGTTCCTTGATGTGAATTTGCTTAGGATAGTGGCTACACGATATGACTCTGTCACATGGGTGATTAGAGATAATGATAGAAGGGTTATGTTGAGCATTAAAAAATAGGAGTTTCAATAGGTTTCTGATCTGAGTGAGTCCAATACATTCTTAGTTCCTATTGATCTTGAGGAGATGAAAGTGGAGTATGGGAGGTAGAAGTCACTTTTCAGAGTTAAGTTGATCCCACCTCATTTGGCTAGGGCAGGAGGTTCAAAATTCTATATTAGCCCTAGTGACCAAGAACCTTTTAGACTAAACTATTTTGCAAATAATTTCTTGGCCACCTTCTATTCATTGTGCCAGATTTTGGGTTTTAACCCCAACACGGTGATGCCAATTTCTTACATGTTCATGGGGGTGCAAATACAACACCCTAACTTCTCAGTAATTTATGATTTTACTTCTTTTTTGGCCAAAAAGATACATGAAGGGCTATTGAAGTTGCAACAAAATGATGCAGGAACTCCATTCTTCTGGTATTCCATGTTGATGTATATGTTCTTGTATAAGAATGCTGATTTCTTCTCCGAGAAGATGGAGTTAAGGCAATCGATTAATGGAGAAAGATTGCCAGTGCAGGTATGGACTGTAGATCTATCATATAATAGGAGAATGCCAGTTATGTGTAGTTCGAAAACTATTTTTCTTCCAGATTAAGAGCCAGGTTGATGGTGAATGTGCCTAGAATTCCTGAGCAATTGCATGATTTCCTCAAACCAAAGATGAGGAAGCCAGAGTTGAAGGTTTGCCACAACTAGGGTGATATTATTCCATACCTAGTTAGAACTATCTTGAGGGTGTATGGTTTTCAAGGGACCCCTCATATATTGCCATACAGTGTGCCATTAACTAGGATTTGCAAAAGTTATGTGGTAGATTGGTTGTATCCATGAGGACAACCTTATTGGGAAAGGTAAAGGAAAATTTTTCCTAGATTATACTATGGTGTCAGATTTTGTCTTTTCGAAAGGAGGTTGGGTACATTTTGGAAAATTATTTGAATTATACCATTTGAGGTGTGGTCCCAAGCAACAACATGATCCTAAGGGCTTCTTCACCCTTTTTAGACAAAGGATAAAAGGTGGTAAGTTTGTGCATGAGTTCAACTTCCTTGAGGACCTAATTAGAAATGAGTTTGATCTAAGTAGGCAGGAATTGAACAAGGAGAAATGGATAGCTTATGATAAGATATTGTCCATTGTGCACAAAATGGATCCAAAATATGATCCATTTATGGAGTTTAGTCAGTATCATAAGAAAGTTGATTTATTGATGGATAACTTCAAAGAAATCATGGGCACCTTGATGACCAAGAATATAAACCTGGAGTTGGCTCTGGGCATACAGGAGCAAGATGCCAGGCCATTTTAAGAGAGGCCAGCCTACCAACCTTCAGAGAATTGGCCTATTTATAGAAGGAAAATAAATGATAGCAGTGATGAGGAAGAAGAGAATAGAAAAGGAAAATAAATAATGAAATTGCCTACACAACTAGGTCCAAAGCAAAACACCTGGGGCAATCAAGATTATTGATTTTGAATCATCACCCAAGAATAGTCCCTCACCACCACCATCAGAGCTAATCCCTAAGAGGAAAAATATTGAGAAATCACAAGAGGATTTGGTGGGTGAAATTGTTGTCACTAACCAGAACATGCAGATGGGTATGCCTTCTCCTCCTAGGCCAGCTAAATTGGTTCTCTTCGACCTAGATATGAAAGGAAAATGTGTGCAAGATGCAAGAATGGAAGCATGTAAGGCATTTTTAGATGATGATGCATTTGTCAGGAATCCAATCTTCTTGCAACTAGTATGGAGAATGAAATTGGAAGAATATCAAGATAAATGCAAGAGGAGAAGATAATTGAGACCTGATAGGTCTGACCAGGAGAATGCTGATGAAGTGAAAGCTAAATTAATGGATGAATTCAAGAGCATCACTCTTGAGGAGGGAATAAAACTGGTAAATCAAGCTGGTGTCTTGATTTTTCCTAAGTGGGACATTGCAGATGCAGTAGCTTTCAATGCTATTATGAAGTCTAAGCATCCCCTGCAAGATTCTGAAGAAGAGGTCAAAGCATCATTGCAAGATTCTACCTTCAGTGAAGACTATGAGACTTTGGAAATTTTGGCTTTAGCCCCTCAAGGGAGAAAGTCCAATGTTACTTATATTAACCCAAATTTAAGAGGAGGGTTGATAATAAAGAGAGCTTCAAAAAACTCAACCACAGAGGCCACTAATTTGACTATAAATGTGGCCAAATTGGCCCAAAAAGACTGCTAAAAGAGAGGAGGCTGAAAAGAAAAGCCTAATGGAGAAGTACAATTTTATAATTAGAGAGTATAGCAAGGTGAAAAAAGGGAATGTTGAGCTGCAGATTGAGGTGAACAGGCAGAAGTGCAAGAAGATTGGGGAGACATCAAGTGCTCTAGAAATCAGAACATTGCCTTCCACATCAGGATCAATATCTCTTGCTTCTCCCATTGTTTCTACACCAAGGTCTCCTGACAAAAATCTTGCCCTCAGCCCTACTTTAGAGCCAGCTAATGAAGAAATAGAATGCTCTGTTGATCCTACAAAGAAGCAATTGATGCACAAAATTGTAGAGTTATAGGCTTCCTTGAAGGTAAGTGACGAGGGAATACTTTTAAAGTAGGGGGAGGTAGTTAAAGTTGTATTGAGGCATTTAAATGACAAGGTTGATGAAAGATTGACATCTTTATATTCTTTATATTCTTTATTATTAAATGCAATAAAGAATATTGATAGGGATCAGGAGGTAGTAATACCACTGATTGAAAAATGGATCCCTAGGGCTAGTGATTTAGATATAATGTATAAAGCCTCAAGGTTTGATACAAATAATAGGCCCTAATCATTAAGGCCTACTCAAGTGTTAGTTAAGTCATTGCAAGGTTTTCAGGCCCTACTAGATGACTTGAGTAGGAAGATCAGAGAATTAGTTAAAAAAATTGATGATTGGAGTGACACACTATTACCTAACATAGTTGATGAGCAAGGGAATACCAGGTCACTCCAACAGTGGTAGGATCGAGAAAGTGAGGTCATCAATGCTCAAATTAGATTAATTTGTGATGACCTAGATTATGATTTATTGGTCAGCTGTATGGACAAAATTATCAGCACCAGCTCATTCTTGGAGTCTTTTGAAAGAGAAGAAAATCAGGTGGTAGTTAAGTACACGCCTTACAATGTCAAGGTAAATGAGGTAATCATTTTTAATTGGACAACTGATGAAGAGTACTAGCAATGGGTAAGTGTATATTTAACTAAGGAAGAATGAAATAGAGTAGGTTGCTAACGGTTAACAAATTAGTTATTGTAGCTACAATAGATTCCATTTTTGTTTTTGGTGATGGTCTAGGCATGAAGTCCTTGAGGTTTTTCTGCCACTTCAACCTTTCTCAGCGAGCGAGCATGAATAAGAAGATTCTTTTGGGGATTGTTGTTGTAACCAATTTTTTTGAAGTGTCACAAGGCGGTCCAAGTGACTGGTGACACATGTACTCTCTGGCCCAATGCTTGTTTGCTCCTTCATTCCCTAGAAGAATTATTTCAAGGTCAAAAGTATGGGTTAGCAAGTTAGATATTTTTGGTCGAGTCTAGGTGAAATTACAGAGAAAATTGTAAAGTCTAATGGTTTTAGAGAAAATGCAATTTAGGTTTTGAGTCGTTTTGTTGTAGGTCTTGAACTCATGGATATTTGATGTTTTATGACAGTACTAGAATTTGAATTAAAATGATTAATTCGAGCTCATGTATCTCCATTGTATAAGCATATCTGAATTTTGAATAGAATGATCAACGGTTGTTTCGTTCATCTCACTGTTGTGGTGTGTATGATTCTTGTTTTAGCTTTAATTCAAAGAATTAATTAAAATGCTTAAATGGGATTGTAGGTGGATATGCTTTGTATAAGGATTTGATAAGTAGTATTGGGTTATAATATATATTGATAAGATTCTAAAGCAATGTTATCAAGGATCTTATATGTTGTGTGTTAAATCTGTCATAAGCCCTTAGATGTTTATGAATTTCATTCCTCCAATGGATATATGGCACTGATCTGAGTTGTACTCATTTGTATGGTTCAGTATTTGTTTTTCTTTACCTAGATCTTCCTACAAATTGTAAATCAATGACTATCTTATACTGTGAAAAGTTGTTGTAGTTATCTCATGCTCCAAGTAGTTGATATTATTGATGAACAACCAATTCTATTTGCTATTATCCTATTATGTTGAGCTATTAAATGAGATTATATGTTGTTAATTTTGTTTATCATACTAGTGCAGAGGTTGTAAACACATTAAGGGATAACCCTCCTAGGTCTTGCAGAGCCCAAAGTGTAGGAGGTTTGGTAAATTCTTCGTCAGTTGGTCCAGGTCCTTCAAGCTGCCCTTTGATTGGAATTGGAAATTCCATAGGTAGAATAGAAGACCAACTTGGTTACAGTTATAAAAAAACCAACACAACCCATGTCTTCTTTTAAAAATTCCCTTTAATTTTGTTCCAAAATGATGAATTTGAATAAGACTTTTTTTGAGGCACTATTACTTCTAAATCAAAAGACTTTTTGATAGTTTCTTTCAATGTAGTGGGATTAAAGGTTCTTACTAATCCCCTAATATGTTTACATAATCCTTCCACAAAAGTAAAAGAAGTCATTTTATTTGAAATATAAGTTACCACAACAGAGAGCTCATGAAAATCAGCAACATACTCTTCCATATTACCTTTTTACTTGAGTTGTGATAACTCTCAGAAATGCACTTCAAGATCCTTCCAATAAAATATTTCAATCAACTTCTTGTTGAAGTATTCATAGGTGTGAATGAGATTATGAACCTTGCTAATCATCTTGCTATATTCAAATCAAAGGATGGAAATGTTAATAGCCTCATCTTTATCTATTAGTTTGAGAGATCTATATAAGAATCTAGCTTCTACAACCAATCCCTTGCAATATTATTCTCAAAGCTATCAAAGGTAAAAATAGATAATTTCCCAAAGTGAGATCCAAATTCTTTGGTTTTGTTTGTATCCTTAGATATTTATTTTTTTCACCCTTGGCCTTCCTCATAGTCATAATTTTTCATAGACATAGCCTCCTTAATTTTTGGTGGGAGAGCTCTATATTTTGCATAGCAAGTAAAGATTCATCCTACAATGTAGTTTCTTAATCTAGAACTTATTAAATTATTTGAATGAACTTTGGTAACTTGATGGGACCAACTCCTAAACTCTTTGTATCAATTTATTTTCCTTTTCCTCTTCCATAGTTAATTTCTTCTAAATAATTATCTCCTTCATTGTTATTGGCACCATTGGTATTGTTCTTCATACATAGAACGAGTTGATTAATTGTGTCCATAAGATGTTTTTTTCCTCGGCCATATCATTCATGAGCTTCATATTCTCTCTCAATTATTCCTCATGATCTTCCATTATCCCTTCTTGTTGTAATTTCTTTAATTCCCTTTTCTAGTATCTAAGTTCCTTGTCACTTGGAAACGTCAATCATTAGAGTATCTTATAGAGTGGTAATATCACTACTTTGATACCATTGTATGTCCTAAATAAAATTATTTTTCTATATTATTCAAAAATAAGGAAACACAAAAAATATGAGTGAAATTATTAATTATAAACCCTCATGAGAAATTAATTTCAAAATAAATTGCAACACCCATTAATATTAAGCAATTCTTCAACAAACAATGCGCCCAATTTGATCAAAATTTCACATAAAACTCCCAAGACTTATCCAATTGATAAATTTGATTAAATAAATGAAAATATTCTACTGAAAAAATAAAAAATTCCAACAATAAAAAAAGAAACAAAATCTAGAGATTATTCAAACAAAATAACTACCTAAACTACAACTGACAAAATATTACAAACACTAAAATGATTTGAAATGAAAGATGAACTCCATCAAAAATAGGACTGATCAATAACACACTTCTATAAAAGCACGCCATGCTTATAAATAATAAAACCACACTTATATATCATCTAACCTCACTCCAATAAAATCACACAAATCTAGAAACAACACCACACCACTATTTCAACAACTATGCAGTCCAACTACACCTGCAGCCTACAAACAACAATAAAAAAGATTAACACTCTACAAATTTTTATGCTCCAAGGAAAATTCTAAGTGAATTTTCCCTAGAAAAATAATTAGGGTTCATCCACAATCTCCAACCTTGGCTTGGTTTTCACCCAAGAAGGGATTTGTTAATCTAAAGCTCAAACAATGTGTAAAGAAGAGAATAATATGATAATCCCCAAAATGATATTTCAATTGATTTTTAATACCAAAAATTACCCATAAAGTCCCACATCCACCTTGGATGGAATAATAATTTAATACAATAGTTTGAATTTCCTACTCAAACAGTTTGCCCAAAATAACCTATCCAATCATGTTTGAATAGATTTCTTGTAACTGGCATAGAATATCTGATTTTAGCTTCTATCCACCTTAGATATTATCACCAATAATCCCATATCCCATTTGGAGGTGTAAACACCCTTTTTTAATATTTAAATTTCGTAAAATGGTTTTAAAATATTAAATTCCTTAGGGATATAGATAAATATTAAAATTATTATTTCCCTATTACTTAACCTTAGCTCAGGAAATAATGAAAGTGGGCTAATAATCACTTGATTAGAATAAATTTTATAGGGAACGTGATAGTTATCTACATTTTATCCTTGTATATTACCACACATATTGATGGGAAACAATAGATATATGACTATTTGTGGGAAAGGATCCATTGATATTGATAATGATGCACTCTATTATGTACTTTATATTCCTTCACTATTAACTAATATCCTTTCCATTTGTTGAACTATACATAGTTAGCCAAGGAAGAATCTTGAGGTCACACCTAATTCAATTCTTATCAAATACTTGTAGAGTAGAGAGATTGCTATTTTTAGTATGGTTGATCATGTTTCTTGATTGTATGCATTTTCACATTTTTCTCTAGATAATTTTGTACTACGTTTGACTAGTATACACTTCCATGCATCTATAGTGGATCACATACCTAAGGAGAATCTTGGTCACTTGAACTTATATGTACTTTCATGCACCTTGGTTCCTAAGACTTGTGTTGAGATTCCATCTCCTTTACCTCCTACTTCTTAAGACAATAGTACAATTTAGTATGATGTCACTTGCATTTAAATTTTATATTTTTGGGATGATTTTTTTCTAAATATTGTAGATTTATTTGTAGATTCACATATTTCATATATTGGAGACACTATAGAGGATATTCACTTCCTCTTTTATGATATCTATAGCACACCTACTATCACATTTTTACTTTTTTAGAGATTGTTCTACATGGTCCTTCATAGTTGTTTAGATTGTTTCATTTAATATAGAATATTTTTATTCAAAAATGTAGACACTTGACTATTTTTTAGAGGCACACATCATGAGACATTTTATCCCATATCTCTTGAGGGATTTTCTTCTACATTTACCATTGGATTTATTTCTTCCCAAGTGGAGGAACATTGTTTGCCAATTTTGGATCACCTTCAATATTCTTCTTAACACATTCACTTTTGGCATATGACCTACTTCTTTGTGGGTGGATTTATCATCTCTTCTTTTCTTTTCTATGGGGGTATCTTTATTTTACTTATGCTATCAAAGAAATGTTGAATAGGGGTGATCCCACAATAGTGATTTACACTTTCTAGGAGATCCTATTTTTTGTTGAAATCACATATTTTTTTAAAATATAATGATTTAAGCCTTGAAAAGTTTCATTTAAAGGATTCCAATTGAACAAGGTTTGATCAAACCACCTTAGATCAAAACCCCTTGGATAGAACCCTGCTAGTTTTAAACCATACCTATAATAGAGTCTCCTTTATACCTATCAAAATGCTAATAAAAAACCACTTTTGATTTACCTTTTGGGGAATCAAATGAATTCATTTAAATTTTTATTTTTTTAAATATGTATTCCTTATTATAATCTTCCCAAAAAGTATAATTTTAAATAAATTTAATTTGATTATTATATTTATTTTTTATTTCTTGTGAATGTAGGTTTTTCACCAAAAATCAAGCTCTTTATTCTTCACATGTGGAGAAATATCAGATTATCAAAAAAAATCTTAAAAATATCTATGCACTAGACATTGATGTCCTTGATCCAACAAAAAAAATTAAAACCGAATTTCGATACATACAAAAAAAGTTATGTTTTAGCTAGTAAATCATGTGTAAATTATAATTGGTTTGACTTTTAAACTTAATTAAGAAAAAAATATTCAATGAAATGCTATGAAACCAGTTCTATGTACTAGATATCATAGTTACAAATCTAAATTTGAAAACAAAGAATTTTATCCTTCATAGAAAAAAAGTTATGTGTTAGCTAGTAACGCCACTCTTTAAAAATGGTGTTTATTGCTAAAAACTAGTTTTTGAAGGAGATGGAAAAAGAAATGCAATCTGATTCTAGAAAATTTGAAAAAAAATATATTTAGAATCTACAGAAAAAATCTCACAAATCACTAGTTTGTATCATCTTCAAATTGCTCAAGGTTTAGTTGCTATATGTGTCTGAAGGTGAAGATTTAGTTTAAAAAACTCAGTTCAATGTCCAGTTTGGCCAAAAATTATAAACCAGTATTGTGGGATCACTCAGACAACTAAGAGAGGGGGTGAGAATCAGTTGTCACAAAATTAGGACTTTAATTCAATCAATAGAACTAATCCTTAATACTTCTTAAATGATTAATCATCAAATGCCAAAGGAGAAACTTAAATCCGACACATAAACACAATAACACTATATTTACATGGAAAACTCAATAAGGGAAAAACCACAGTGAGGATTAACTCACACTATAGAGAATATCAAAATTGATTACAAAAAGGGTCATTGCTTGAAACAAGGCTCACTGCCTAAAATAAGGACTCACTACCTGAAACAAGGACTCACTGTCCAACAGGGCTACAACCTGGAGGGATCACTACCATAGAGATACAAAGAATACAAAGAAGACTTGTTACAGAGAGACTACAATCCCAATGCAACAAAGGATTCCACCATAATTACTCGATCCACTTGCATGAATGATAGAGTTTACCTTCTGCTCACTGCATCCCAAAACACAACATTAAGCTTCACATTGATCTACCACACTCTCAACACACACACTCACTGAATAGAGTCAATATCACATTAAACTTTAGTTTCTCTTCTCTCTTATTGCTATACTTCTTTGCTCTTGCATCTCATCTTCACCATTAATTCATCTTGCATTTATACCATCTTTAACTTTGAAACATATCAAAAGTTGGCCATCCAAATTCAAATTCAAATCAATTCGACACAAAAACATCCTAGGGTGGAATTATAATGAGGGTGACCCAAACAATTGCTTCAAGAGACCCAAAAAGATCCACCACGCTTCATCATCCTCAAAAGTGTCTCTTCACACAAGGTCGACCAAACTAGTGTAAGACACATAGAACCATTAAGCACAAATCTTCCAAATTCTGAAACTATCTTCAATAGAACTAGGGAAATAGAACTCTAGAACCAAAAGTCATAAGACTTCATCAAAAAGAAATCTAGATCAACAATATTTCTCCCAGACCTCATCCAGAAACACAAAGAGCCATAGTTCACAATTGGTGAACACAACTTGCACTATACAAAAAATTAGCAACCAAAATTCTAGATATAACATCTTCTAAAAACCATGAACATCATCTATGGACCACACAACCATAGGAATGAATCTGGACCAAAAATAGGAGCAACCACTAAACACATGCAACATATCTTTATTACAATTTTCTCAATATCCTCGACTTATACAACCAACAACAAGTAGTAGATAACCATTTGACCAGTTGAAATCAATGAAAACACCTACAAAATTTCCACAACACTTTCATTCTTACAAAAATCTCCCCCTTTTTCATTGATGGCAACACATGATGTGAAAAACCATCAAAGGAAACATACTAGCTCTAAATACATTTTTTTATTTTCTCCCCCTTAGAAGATAATCTCTTATATTCTTCTTCTCATTATCTTTTCACATACTTCTTATCTCCCCCTTTGACATCAATGGAAAAGGAAAAATAATATTTTCCATTGATCTCTGCTTTGACATGACAAACAAAATACACATAATGACAACACCTGATACTATGTGATCCCCCTAAGAGGTAGCAACCAAAACATCAGTCCAAAAGAAAGATAGACCCATAGATCCATTGGAATAATGCATGTCCATATGCATCTAGTTCAAGAAAGGGGGGTCAATAACCCCTAGCTTCTCTTGGAGAACTCAAAAGTATCTTTAGGAAGAGCCTTCGTGAAAATATCAACAATTTGATCCTTCGTCGGAACATACTCAAGATTTACTTCATTCTCTATAACCTCCTCTCTAAATAAATTATATCTAATAGATATATGATTCATCCTCAAGTGGATCACAAGATTCTTAGAAATGTTAATTTCACTAATATTGTCACAAAAGATAGAGATGGGATCATCATATAACACTGTGATATTTTTCAATGCCGGTTTCATCCATAGAACTTGTGTACAACAAGATGTAGTAGCAATATACTCAGCTTCAACAGTAGACAAGGATATTGAATCTTTCTTTTGAGTCAACCATGCCACCAATCTACATCCAAGAAAGAATGCACTGCCACTTGTACTCTTTATGTCATCTACACATCCATCCCAATTTTCATTTGTATAGGTAATGAGTCTAAAGTGAGTATCTTTAGGATATCACAATCCATAATCCAGAGTGCTATTCAAATATTTGAATATTCTTTAATTGCAGCAGCATGTGTTTCCTTTGGATATTCTTGAAATATAGCCACAAGATAAACTATATGCATGATATTCGATCTAGTAGTAGTCAAATATAATAGTCCACCAATCATAGATCTATACCTACTATGATCAGACTTAGGTGAATTATCATCTTTACCCAATTTGCAACCAATCACCATAAGAGTAACTTATCGGTTTGGAACCATCCATCCCAAACAACTTCAACATCTCTCTCAGATACTTAGACTGTGAAATGAAGATTCCTTTCTCTGTTTGATTAATTTGTAGCCTAAGGAATAAATTCATCTCCCCAAACATAGACATTCCAAATTCTTTCTACATTTCTTCCATAAATATCTTGTACATACTTTTATTTCCTCCAAAGATAATATCATCAACATATACAACTACAATCAATATTTGGTCATTTTAAATATTAAATATTAAATTACTATCTTCCACACCTTTGTTAAATCCTTGTTGAATCAAGTACTTATCTAACCTTGGATACCAAGATCTAGGAGCTTGCTTCAACCCATATAAATCTTTCTTTAATCTACACACCATATTTGATTGATCTGTCAACTAAAATCATTCTAGTGGTTCCATATAGACTTCTTCTTCTATCTCACCATTCAAAAATGTTGACTTGACATCCATTTGATAGACCTTAAAGTCTTTATGAGCATAAAGTGCCAATAACATCCTTATAGCTTCCATTCTTGCTACCATGGAAAATTTTTCCTAAAAATCTATTCCTTCTACTTGTGAGTAACCTTTACACACAAGCCTTGCTTTGTTTCTAACTTCTTCATTCTCATTCAACTTATTTTTTACTACCCATTTTGATCCAATGATGTTTCTATCTATCAATCTTGGGACCAATTCCCAAGTCTGATTCTTCTCAATCTGCAAAAGTTCTTCTTTCATCACTTCCTTCCAATGTTCATCTTTACAAGCTTCACTTACTATTTTCGGTTCTATCTCAAAAATTAAACACAATTTCACTTTAGCAATAGCTTTGCTTCTAGTTAACACACCTTTTGTCTTATCTCCAATAATCTAACTTTTTGAATGATTATTTTCTACATATCTAGGTGTCCTATGGGACATCACTAAAGCATATTCTTCTCTTTCATTATGTTCATCTCGCCTCTCTTGCTCATATTTTTCTTGTTCTTCCATAATTTATTCTATTCTTGGACAATCATGTTCATCAGATCCATATCCATCAATGTCAATAGAATTATTCATTGTCTCATAAACCTTCACAGTCAAGCTTTCTACAATCTCTCTCTATATTTTATTGAAACATTTGTATGCCTTGCTTTTAGTAGAATATCCAAGAAAAATTCCTTCATCACTTCTTGCATCAAACTTTTCCAAAGTTTCTTCATCTCTTCTGATATAGCATTTTCTTCTGAATACCTTGAAATATTTAACTGTAGGAATTTTTCCATGCCGTATCTCGTAGGGAGTCTTTCTACTATTTTCTCTTTCTTGAACTTGATTGAACACATAAACAATAGTATGCATATCTTCTTTCCAGTAAAATTTCTGTAAACCAAACTCAACAATCATTTGCCTAGAAACTTCTTGAACTATTCTATTTTTCCTTTCAACAACTCCATTCTACATAGGAGTTCTAGGAGCAAATAATTGTCTATTTATTCCATGCACTTCACAAAACATATTAAACTCATGGGAGGTGAATTCTCCACCTCTGTTAGATCTTAAGAATTTTATCTTCAAATTCATTTAATTTTCAACCATTGCTTTGAATGCCTTGAATCTATCTAATGCATCGAATTTCTCTCTAAGAAATGTAACCCATGTATATCTAGAATAATCATCAATTAAAATCATAAAGTACCTTCACCAAGTAGATTTCTCACTCTTGTAGGACTACAAAGATTTGTATGAACTAAATCCAGTAGTTTGATAGTAGACTATTCCTTTGATCTGTAATGATTTTGTGCATTCTTTCCAAACTAACAATTCCTGCAAATAGTATTAACAGGCTTTATAATTTTTGGTAAATCTCTTATGACCTGAACTACACTAATCCTTTCCAAGTTATCAAAATTCATGTGACACATTATCCTATGCCATAACCAACTATAGACACTCGAAATATCCTGATCGATATCATGCACTTGATCCTGATTAACTAACACCAATTTCTCCTTAATCATTTCCACAATAACCAATTAATTGAATAATATTTATTTAATTAATTAAATTCATTGAATTTTCTCCTAAAATCAGATAATACACTTCATCAAATTATTTCATCATCTTCCTTTAATTAAATAAATCAATTTATTTAATTATAATACTGAAGTTCTAACATTCTCTCATTTGATTTAAATAAACCCAAACATTGAAATCAAATTTCATAAATCAACTAATTTCATCTAAGTTAATTAATTAACTCCTAACAATTATCCCCCATTCCTCTTGCTTTTAACTCCACCCTAGGGTAAGTCAACCTTGCTCAACTAACCAAGTTGCACATGTAAATCAATTTATTCGATTTACTAATTACCCTATTTTCATTCAAAATGGCATATTCTTGGAATATTCCACCCACTTGACTTTTCCCTCCTAAAAGGACTTTTGTCCTCTTTTTTGATCCACGTTTGCATTGAAGGCTCTTACATGTCCTCTTTTTTGAGCCACCTTTGCATTGAAGGCTCTTACACCTCCTCTTACACAATCCACCTCTTGGCATTCATTCCTCTTACACATCCCATCTCCCAAGATTTGTGAGCACATCTCCTCTAAGATTTATTAGCATGTTGACAAGTGGTACAATGCCACTGGTCCAATTTTTAATCCCACATTCTCCCCATTCTTCACTCTTCAACCCTTCATCCTTATAAATAGAGGCCTTCTCTATTGATTGAGGATCCATAATCTCATGCAAACTCATTATCCACAATATCATCAACAAGTTAGAGAAAAATCACTATAGGAATATGCATAGAATTTCTCATCAATCATAGATAGGTTATTGATATTTTGTATCAAGAATCTATCACTCATTTTTTTCATCACATCAAAAATCTTATGGGATGCTAGTTTGAGCATTAGAATAGAGTTTTATTTGCAATTTACTCTATATTTTGGTTTTGTTTCCATATTCATATGTTCAAAGAATTTCATAGGGAATGTTTGGTTTATACTTTTTTATTGACTACTGATTGTTTGTTTGTTCATGTTTGGGCAGGTCTAAGAAAAGCATTCACATTTTGGCGCTAGAAGGAGGGCATAAATCTCAAAATTAACACATTTTTTTTGTCATTTCCATCATTTTTTGTTCACTTTCTATCTTTCCAGGTTGCAGCAATGCTAGAAAAGACAAACAACGATGTTATTGTTTCAACGTTGCTGTGTAGTGACATTATAGTTTCAAACAATGATGTTGGGTCAGTTAAATTCTAAAAAGTGACGCTGGGCCAAATAGTGATGTTATCATTGTCTTTGTTCTTGCACAAAGTGACACTTTTTTAGTAGAGCGACAGGATCCTATTCAAATGGCAACACTATTGGTTTTTTTCTTTTATAGTCAATATTAAAATGGCCACATCTTGGTCATACGGAGGTCCTTTTCAAAGCTTTGTTTTTTGAAATGATCTAGAATTTCATAAGCTATACAATACTGTAGGTGTTTATCAATCTTTGGAGAGTTAAAATTTTCAATTTTATACCTAAATTCAAATCACATTGTAACTTGATCTAATTTTTAGGGTTTTTATGCTTAATCATTCATCTAACCCTCATATCTTCTTGTTTCTTGATCTCATCTAACATTTTTAGCATTGATTATAGGTTAGAAGAGGAACATAGAGCATTGAAGTGAAATAAAAATCATTTGATATCCATTGTAATAGTGTTTTCAAACACTCATGGGAAAATAACCCATCATATGTTATTTTTCATTCATGCTTTAGGACCAAATAGAATTACTTTGGGCTTAAAATTAACTATCTAAACAAGCTTTGTCAAAGTTGGATTAAAATTGAACTTGAAAACTCACTAGACATTGATTTTTGGGTTAAAATTGAACAAAAAAATTCACACTTGGTTTTTTGGTGCTTAAAACGAACTCACCATTGCTTTGATGATTAAAAGGAACTTTTCTTTTCATGGTCTTGTAATATTTTTTATAACTTGTTTCATTTGAATGCATATGCACTTCTCTCATGCTTCATGATGATCTTGAGAATCAAAAGCATTTTAGTGACATTGATTGTCTAAAAGGTTCCCTACACATTTCAATTTGGAGCTAAAAATTGAACAATCATGCGTGTGAAGAAAAGGAATTGTGTGTGCTTCGTCCTAGTGCTTTACACAATCTAGGTGGTCAAACTACAATTGTAATTATTTTTGATTGTTTATTCTTAGAAGGCCTTCCTTGGTGGGAAAAAGTACTCACCCCAAGGGAACAACTCAAACCGGTAATGAGCTAAAAGCAAACCTACTCCCAACCGATATATAAATTTGAATGATGAGGAAATATCAACAGTACAAGAGCTCCTATGGAAAAGAAGGTGATTCTCCTTATAGGAGTTGATCTTGCCTCTTGTGTGGCCTTCTAAACAGGTGCCTTGATTAAGAACCAATCTGTATAGAAGCCAAAAACCCTAACTATTTTTTGATGCAAGAATGGGCATTTTGAAGTCACTTCACATTTGTACTATTCAATAGTAGAAACAAAAAAAACTTTTTAATCTCCGAATTTTAAGGATTTTGAGATTTGGTGGTTCTGAGAAGTGAGTGATGAGAAAGGGGGAGCCAGTGTCACCAAATCTCTAACTGTTCTCTTTTTCTAGTGTTTGGAGAAATCTGAGTGGAGACTCAACAAATATTGTCTTTTCTATCCTAGGGTTGTGCATTGTTTCAAAATCAAATACTTTTCTTGGATCTAAAAGATTAAAAACAAACATTCAACAAGTCATCAAAATTTCAAACCCTTTGGAAAAACCAAATGTCCCTGAAGATTCCATGTGTTACTTCTTGTCCCTAAGGATTTTTATCCTTAGAGGCTTCTAAACATTTTGGCCCATATTTCAATTTTCTCTCTCAAAAGTCAACCTAGGAAACTATGCCCTTGAATCCTTAATTTTCACATAATGGACCTTGTGGAATAAAAAGGAATTGATACATAGACATTCAGTTTGAAACTTAAGCAACAGGTGTGGATGTGGTAAAATTAAATCATTAGCCAAGATTAAATCAATTGAACCCCACACATGTTCTTGTAATATTTTGTCTTAAGGTCTTCCAAGGAAAGCATTGGTCTTTTGGTTTGAACTACTCTTAGGGAAAATCATGTTTTTCACTAACTTGGTCTTTTAAACAAAGGCCCTCTTAGGTTCATTTAGGATCAAATCAAACACTTCATCCATCCCCAAAAATTTATCATCACATCCCACAAAAAAAATTTTAGAGCTTTGGAAACATCCTTATCTAGACTTGGGTAAATCCTTAAACTAAATCAAAATCACCTTGTTTAGTTGGGAGTGTGAGAATGTATCCTTTCTCATACCTCTAGTTAAAATAGCACCTCTTGGACGAGTTCATCCTAAGATCACATCTAACATCTTAGGGTTTACAAAGTTCATTATCCAAATAAAACCAATCAAAACCAAAACCCTAAGTCTAGTATTGATCCAAAGTTCTCAAAAAAGTTCAAACACCCATATCACTCACCCTTTCACCTTTCATCTCATCATTGGTCCTAAGCACCATAGAGGTTCACTTTATAACAAGATAAAAACACAAGAAAAACATGGCATATTAACTCGACTCATACATCATGAGTAATCCAAGTCAACCAAACTATCAATGCCTTACAATACCAATTGATTATCAAAACTCACATTTATACAATCCATACATGGTATCATTATTTCCTACAAACCTCAATGATACAAAAAATGTGAGTTTTCCCAATCTAAATTTTGGACCACCTTTCCTTATGGTATATTTAAATCAAAGTCAAAACCTACAAATATATCAACCAAACAATCAATGCATGAGTCTTATTCCAAACAACATTATCCCATCAAATCCACACATTCCAAATGTGACTATACCAAATACAAGCTTACCAAACATGAACATATCAAATCCACACTTGCTGAACTTTGGGATAGATATGTTTGTGAATCACACCAATGTTGTTCAAAGTCCAAAAAATATGTTAGAAACTCCATGTATTGATCCAAGTCAAGGTAACACCATGCAAAATCAAGGTTACCCAAATCAAAGCAATGTGTTTCCCAACCACAACAATGTTCTGTGTCAACCTATAATTTATAGAATCTAAACAATATCCCAAATCATAACATTGTTCAAAATCAATTTGTCCATGATCTCATGCAAACACCACAAGTATACATTCCAAATATGCTTGCTCACCAACCAAATCAACTATATTGATGAGTCTAGTTTATGGTTTAATTATTGATAGGGTTTTTTGTCTATTTCATGCAGTTGTCATGAGACTTTGGTAGTTGGGAGTTGATATTTTCATAATATTTCCTTGAGACCATAGCCTTTGGACTTGAACTTATTTTCATAACTTTCAAATGATATTGACATGCTATGTGAACTAACTATGTTAATTTTGAATGTGATTAATGAATGTCACTTTAAGATGATTATGGATATGCAGTTGTTGTGCATGTTAATGTTGTCATGCAAATAATTTGAGGCCTATAATTCAAGAAGATTTTGCCAGCTGGTCATGTGTCATATCAATCAACAAGGTGGTCATTTAATGAAGAGAAGACTCTTGGCAGCTGGATATTTCTAATGCAAATCAATTTGTAACTACCTTCTAGTGGTCTTAAATTTTGTTGAGTGAGCTTAGGTGTTACTGCTATGCCAAACTCATGTTAAGGAAAACATGGCTGACATATTTTGTGCATGCGTAGCCGCCTCTACTTTTTTTCGTGCTTTCCCTAATGTGGCATCATTCGCATCTACTAGAGTTGATCGCCTTGCTATTTGGTTGGATAAATAAGGTTATGATGTTCCTTCTGAGCTCTCAGACAAAATGTAGAAGAATGTTGATCTGATGTACTCACACTTTTAAGCTTTTTACCAATACAATCATGCTCATTTGTACTCTTGTTTTCCAATAAATGAAATGAAGTTATAAGTTCATGTGTCTGAGTCTATCTTAGTTTTAGGGAATACTTATCCAAGGGGGCCCACTTTGTGAGTATTTGATCCTTTAGCTTAGTTTAGTTTAGTTGTTATTTTTTGTTCAATTATTAGTTAAGAATCTGGCATTGACTACTCTTACAGCCACTAGAATTCCATTTTGTGATTGTTCCTATAGCCAAAGCAGATAGAGTAGTTTCCTATTTGTTCACTCAAATTTTCATTTTTGTCATGCATTTCAATTTAGCCTATTTATTGGTTGATGTTTAGAATTTATGTTATTTCCTTCCAAGCAATTTACTTTTAGTATTATGTCTTTCTTAGTTGTAGGATGAATATGGCTACCTTGGATTCCTAGTGCACATACAATGCTGACCCATTTCAAGTTTACGTCCCTAGGTTGACAATTTAAATGCACCTTCATGATGATTGAGATAGCTATTCAGGTTAGATGTCTAATCTCTGAATCACAACTATAAAGGCTTAGTTGTTAAAACATTATAGGAGGCCAACATTTTTGGCACCATTGTCGAGGATGGTGTCAAACTATGAATTTTTTGGGAGTCATTAATAGTTTTCCTTGTTGTAGTGTTTCTGGAAGTTTTTTCTTAGTATACCCCTCATTTAGAAGAGTTATGACCCCCTATTCTTTTACCAATTCTTTGTGTGAGCTAGCTAATAGTGAATTGATACTGTATGCATAGAGATGATCATGGGAGATTCCTTCCTAATAATCCTGATCTATTCTAGATAGTTGAGTATCAGAACCTGCCAAGAAACAAAGAAGAAGAAGAGCCACACCTCTTTGCTGATACATTTCAAGATCTGACCAATTCTGAAGTTTCCTCTGAAGATCAAAATCTATTTGAAGACCCTTTTTGTTTGGAACTTCATCAGGCAGGCATGGGGGATGCAAATGGAAATGGACCTAACAGACCTAACCAACAATCTTTTCCTTTCACCATTGGTCATCAGAATGAAGTGGAAAACCTCAAAAATATCCCTGCTTGAGTCCTTCCTAAGTTCTATGGACTTGTCATAGAAGATCCTGATACATTTTTGTTTGAGTTTGATATTCTCTACAAAAGTTATGACTATACCACTTATGCACATAGGCTTAAGATATTCCCTACCACTTTGAAAGAAGTTACATTAAGATGGTTCATGAGCCTAGGAAAAGATACTATGGAGACTTGGGAGGATGTGAAGACAAAGTTCCTTGAGAAATACAAAGAATATTGTAGAGGCAGTGACATGAGAGGAGATGGCATTTTTAGAATGCAGCAAAAGGAGGATGAGAGCTTGGAAGATTACATTTCAAGGTTTTTATTTTTCCTACAGAAATCTCCACACCATACACTCAATGAATAATCACAGAAGTTTTTTTTCTTGAGAGGGATTAATGATAGCTACACAGATGCCTTGGACCTGATAGGAGGAGGAGATATCACCCAAGTTCCTTGGGAGGATATCAAGAATATATGTCAGAACTATTCTAGGGCAGCTTCAAAAAAGGGGAGAGCTTACCAATATTCTATGGGTAAGTCATCTACCAATGGAGTTTCAAGGATGGAGATTACTCACTTATTGGTAGACTTCAAGAAATACATCATAAAAAATATGGCTACTCAGTTGGATTCACTTCAGGAAAAGAAGAAAAAAGAGGAGGCAGAGGCAATGTTGGTAGAATATTGCCCTCATTACAGACAAAAGAAGAAGGACTGCAAATGCAAGATGATAGCTAATGTTGACAGCAATCACATGTCACCCAAGTTCAAGCCAATCCAAGGTGATGATGATCAATTCTACTATGTTGCACAAAGGAGGCCATGGGCTCCAAGACAGGGTATGGTACCAAATCCACTATCTTTTATAGGGTCGTATTTCAATTCTTATTCATTTGGTAATCAATGGAAACCCCCATATCCATAAAATTATGGAGGATATCCACCATAGCCTTGGAGTAACCCTCCACATGCTTCTCCCAATCATCAAAAATCTCCACCCCAGTGGCAGCAACCTCAGGGGAATTGGCATTAGTTTCAAGGAAATTGGCAGCCACCTCCAGGAAACTGGCAATAAACATCTCAATGGAGGGGAGGACATCAATAGCCAAAATAGTCAACCAATTACATGCAACCACCTTCTCAACCCCAAAAACCTACTATAATACCTCCTCCTACTAATTCAAGTTCCAATGCACCTAAAACTACTCAACTACTAGCCCAGCCCACACCTAACCCAAATAATAAACCACAACAACAACCAATAACTCTGGTCATCCAAATCAATTCCTTGCATATGCTATGAGTGTAAGTGACATCTGGTTGCATTCAGGAACTACTTTGATAGCCCCTTCCACACCCATTATCATTGAGCTTCCCGTGGAAGAGGAGGATCCTCTAAATGCCCATTCAACCAAGTGTACCTAAAAATCCTGAACTAGATCTAGTCAAGCAGATTGAGCTAGAACCATCATTTAATCAAGGTTGGAAACTATGAAACAAAAGGAAGAAAAGGAGGACACAAATTTTGACATCTTAAATTAGTTGAAGCATATATGTGTCCAAATACCTCTATTTCAAGCCATAAAATATGTTCCCATATATGGCAAAGCAATTAAGGAAGAATAAAGACCCCACTATAGTTCATGTAGTGGGAAAACTTGTTGACATCATGCTTGGGAAACTGATTGTTCCCAAGTATAATGACCCATGGAGTCATGTGGTAGGAGTTGATATAAATGGGATGCAGATAAAGAATGCTCTGATTGATTTGGGAGCAATAATAAATGTGATGACTAAGGACATCCTACAACAACTAGATATTGTAAGCATGAGATCTACTCCTACTATCCTGCATCTTGTTGATAGTTCTATTGTTAAGCCTGATGGTATAGTGGAAGATCTAGTAGTAACTTTAGACTCTTGGGAGTACCCAGCAGATTTTATGATTCTTTCTCCTAAAGCCACACTAGGTGGGTACCCCATTATTCTTGGAAGACCATGGTTAGCAAAAAAAAATGCTTATATTGGATTTCAAACAAGAGACATGACCATTTCTAATGGAAAGAGCACCAAAAATCTTGTTCTCTACCCTCTTGCTCAGCCATCCCATGATAGGGATAATCCATTATGGCCACATGTTGGTGAAGAGGATGATGAAGTTAATTTTGTGCCACAGCTTATGATGTTCAACAAAATTCCTTTCCTACAACTTCAAGATGAAGATGAATTATTATCTAACATAATTCAGAACCATATGAGGTAGAGGAAGCATCACCCTCTCATGTATTTGATTATGTTGATACAGTGAAAACACTCTTGCCTGATCTTCCTACAATCGCTCTTCCTGTAGATGCTTGTCCTGTAGACACCTTTCTTGCAGCCAAACTTCCTTTAGCTACAGGTATGTTTCATGAATTACTTCCACATGAACTCAAAGTACCAATAATTAGTGATGTAATTATAGTAGATTTAACTACACAAGTGCAAGTGTCAGAAGGGAAACATCTAAATATAAATAGTAAATTGAGTGAATAACAACAATTTTCATAGGAAAACTTACTGAAGGCTCACCAAAATACATTTGCATGGGACTATCATGATATTAAGGGATTGGATCCTAAAATTTTCACTCATAGGATATACATAAGAGATGACTGTACACCAGTGAGGCAGCCACAAAGAAGAATTAACCCTACATTGAGAGAAATGGTAAAGGGGGAACTACAAAAATTGCTAGATGTAGGATTATCTACCCCATTTCAAATAGCCAGTGGGTTTCCCCATTGGTGATTGTACCCAAAAAAAGAGGGAAGTGGTGAGTTTTTATTGATTATAGGGAACTTAACTCTACCACCAAGAAGGACCATTTTCCCTCGTCGTTCATAGATCAAGTTATGGAATCACTTGCAGGAAAGCAGTACTTTTATTTTCTTGATGGATTCAGTGGCTACAACTAGATCCAAATTGCACCAGAGGACCAGGAGAAGACTAATTTTACCTATCCTTGGGGAACCTATGCCTATTTAGTACTTCCCTTTGGCTTATGCAATTCACCTACAACTTTTCAGAGGATAGTCATTAGCATATTTTCAGACATCTCTCATGATTGCATGGAAATTTATATGGATGATTTCACTATTTATGGTGTTGATTTCAATGAAGCATTGGAACATCTTAAGAGATTCCTACAAAGATATGAACACCACAATCTATTTTTAAATAGTGAGAAGTGCTTCATGATGATTTAGGAAGGTGTAGTTCTTGGCCACTACATCTCTTGCAAAGGAATTCAAGTAGATCCTACAAAGATTGAGGTAATTACTAATCTGCCTATCCCTGCAAAACAAAAATATGTTAGGAGTTTCTTAGGACATGCAGGTTATTACAAGAGGTTCATCAAAGACTTCAGAAAAATGGCATCAGTATTGTATAATCTCTTAACTAAAGATGTTGAGTTCCAATGGACAACAGACTGTGACAAGGCATTTTTTGATTGGAAAGAAGCTTTAACTCATGCTCCTATACTCAAGGGACCTAATTGGGAGTTTACTTTTCACATACATATAAATGCATCAAACTATGCTATAGGAGCAATCCTAGGATAGAAAGAAGGAGCTATTGAAAATGCCATTTACTTTGTCAGCAAAAATCTGCAAGGAGCTAAATTCAAATATACGGTGATAGAAAAAGAAATATTAGCAATGATCTATGCTCTAAACAAATTCAAGAATTACATAATAGGCTACCAAATCTTTGTGCACACCGATCATGCAGCGATTAGATATCTCATGAATAAACCTCTGATTTTAGGAAGACTAGCCAGATGGTTATTGCCGATGCAGGAGTTTGACATAACCATTCTGGATAAACTAGGGAAGGCTAATGTTGTTTTTGATTTTCTTTCAAGGCTGACCACATCAGAGGACAATCAAGTCATAGAAGATTTTTTACCTGATGAGAAATTATTTTCCATCAGTGTGAAAACACCCTAGTATGCTGACACACCTAATTCTCTGGTCACAAGGAGAGTCCCTCCTCACTTCTCTCCAAAAGAGAGGAGAGTTCTTATTGAAAAATATTTTCCTTTCTCATGGATTGTTGGATGTTTGTTCTACACTAGACCTAACCGGGTCATGAGGAGATGTGTAAGAGAAGATGAGACGTTTGATATTTTGCATGCATGTCACAATGAACCTTGTGGAGGACATTTTACAGCAAAGAGGACAACAATGAAGATTTTGAACATAGGATGTTATTGGCCAACACTCCACGAGGATATAGGGAGGTGTACAAGGAAGTGTGACAAATTCCAAAGGATGGGCCGACCAACCAAATATGACGAGATGCAACTTTACCCCCAGGTAGTAATCACTCCATTTGATAAGTGGGGACTATATTTTGTGGGACCCATTAATCCTCCATCAAAATATAAATCCTATATTTTTGTATGCACTAATTATGTAACTAAATGGGTAGAAGTTAAGTCCATGAAGCATGCAAGAGATAACAAGGTTGCAAATTTTCTACATGAAGAAATTTTCACATGGTATGGGGTTCCAAGAGAGATAGTGACTAATCAAGGGACTCAATTCACTTCCACCCTTGTTACAAAATAGGTCAATGAGTACAACATTAGGCACAAGAAGTCTACTCCTTATCACCCCCAGGCCAATGGCCAAGTTGAGGTGACCAACAGATAAATTGAAACCATTCTGACCAAAATAGTGGCTATCTATAAAAAGGATTGGGCAAGCAGGCTACCAAAAGTTGTTTGGGCCTACAGAACCACCTGGAAAATAACTAAAGGATTCACTCCATTTGAGTTGCTGTATGGAAAGACAGCCATCATGCCCATGGAATTTGAGCATAAGACTCTTAAGACTACAGTAGAATTGGGAATGGATATTTATAAAGCAAAAAGAGATAGAATCATGCAACTGAATGCTTTGGATGAGATGAGGAAGGCAACTTTGCACCACACAAAGATAGTGCAGACTCACTGAATATAGTGGCATGATAAATTCATCAAGGATAAGAAATTTCAGCCTGGAGATTGGGCACTGCTCTATGATTCAAGATATCAGGATAATGTAGGAAAATTACAAAAAAGGTGGCTTGGACCATATGAGCTAGCTGAAGTATTTTTAAATGGAGTTGTTCAACTTACTACCATTGACCCTCTCAGGTTTAAGCTGATGGTGAATGGTCATCACCTGAGATTGTATCACAAGCCAACTTCCAAGGAAGAGTTCCTCCAACAATTCACTCAACATGCATCGCCCAAACTTCCTGCACCCGAAGGAAGTGGACCTAGTGCCCCATCTTTCAGCTAATTAAGGTATGCAACTTCTCATAATAAAGATTCCCACCTTGTGGGGGTCCACTTCTTCACCCATCCACCATTCATTCCACCTTTATCTCTCTTCCACCTCGCCACCATCATTTCATTTCACTCCACCTCATTCCACTTCGCTTTCATTTATTGCTCAACTCATTTCTTGAAAAGTGACTGGTACTTTCTCCATGATCTTTGCAATAAATATTCCATGAATTCAGGTACGCGTGCATCAATTGTTACATCTTAATTGTATTTTAGTGCATTTATTTAATTACTATAAATTAATATGGGATGTTGACCATAGCATGTAATTATTCCCTACCCCAATCAAATCAACATTCCACCTCACATGTGAGGACACATGTGCCAATTCAGGTTGGGGGGGGGACATGTCTGCATTTCTATCTATACTAGTTCACATCAACAAAATTTAAGTTATTGAGCCAATTCAAACTATGAGGGAGTTGATGGCTCGTATGTGTGAAATGGCAATCCACCATCACCATTTTCCTTAAAAATAACCTGCATTTATTACTCCTTCATTGCTTTAATTGTTCCTGTCATAATCATAAGCCAAAATGTAAAATTCAAATGACACTAGCATTGGAAATTTGACAACATTGCAGGAAGAAGTTTGATTTTTAGACAAGAATTGTAGGAAGAAAAAAAATTACAAAGTAACTATTTGATTAAAAATAATGGGAGGTGGGTTAATCAGAAATGAACCCATGGTTCATGATGTACTACTACAGGATGGGCCTTGCTTGGCTAAGTTTAGAAACTATGGATGGATAGACTATTTCTTAAAGTTGAATGGTATTGATAGAGATATTGCATTGCAATTCACTCAAACATTGTCTGAAGGAAAGGCCATGGTGAAAGGGCTAGAAGTCACAGCTATGGAGGAAAGAATTGTAGAAGTTACTAGGTTACCTACCGATGGAAAAAATTACCCTGCTGCTAGGGGTGCCAGGTTGGCTAGGGTTGAATTCACAAAACCTAATGACCCTCCATTGAGTATAGACAAACAAGGAGAAAAGAGGACTTATTTGTCCGAGCTATGGAAGCAAGTTGTAGTCTATGTTGTCAAGTATATCACTTGCAAAGGTCACAAAACAAGAGTCTCATACTCTTGATATCATTATAAAGGAGAAAGAGTCTCCTACTCTTAACATTTGTACACCTAATCAAGATATAGAAAAATCTAGAGACATATCAAAAAGGGGTCATGAAGAAGGCTTCTAAAGAATTTGTGAATCAGAAACTTCCCATGAAGATATATCAAAAATGAATCATGAGGAATACTTTTACGTGGATAGTGGATCATCAACACCTCTTGAAGAAGCATTAAAATGTGATATTTCACAAGATCAAGCCAAAGATATCAATCAAGAATTTATCCCACATATGGAGGATCCTATCCCTTATAAACTTTGATCACTTACCTTTTTTAGGGAAAGCTATATTATCAATAAAGAAGGTGTCACCTTTGAAGATCCACAACAGAGTAGAGAATGGTTAGCACCTTGTTTCCAAGGTAAATCATATCCTATTACAAATAAAAATTTTGAATAGATGAATTATCAAGGAAAAGGATTAGGTCTACATGAACAAGGTATCCTAGAACCAGTGCAAATTATTGGAAATTCTAAGTATCAAGGTCTTGGTTATTCAATAATTAATGGATCTAAACATATTAGTGATACCTCTATAAAATTGGGGGCAACTTTGTCTCAAGGAAATGTCAACATAGAGAGCACAAAGAATCCTTATAATGAAACCAATGACAATTTTACAACCCATCACATCATGAATCTTCATCCACCCATCACCCCATCTATGAAGTGGGACCAACATCAAAAGAAAGATTTGAATCAAAGCATAAATTAAGTTATCAAAGAAAAAGAAGTAGTGAAGAATGAAGGACAAATCAAATACAAGTGGATACCAAAGAATACAAAGAGTGATTATCCCTATCAAATTCCATTAGTCAAAGAAACTATGGGGAAAAATAAGAAAGGTAAAAGTATCCATCAAATATTTCCACAAAGGAAAAAGTAGGCTTCTCAATCAATGTATAAAATCTATCGAGTTGTTGGTCCTAATTCCATACACACTTTTGTATCCATCCATCATCGCTCATCTTCCCAAGTTTGGAGAGTCAAAGCTTCCAAGCTGTCAACCAATCCATCTCTTGCTCCTAAACACACAACACCATCCACTCATCCATGTATGATATAAAATTCTCACATTTACCATGTATTGGAAGCAACCCTTCATCATAAGGATTCAAAAGGCATTCTATTGTGATGTGCACACAAAGACAAAGTTAACTCCGGTATCAAAAAAGTAGATCAAGAATCTCAAAAGTTGCATTAGAGTGCACGTATCATGGAAAAGAAAATTCTTCAAGAAAGATATCATTGGCACATTATGACAAAGAAATCTACATCAGCACCACCAGATGATTTAACATGAGCTTAAAATCTTTCAGAAAAAATTCCAAAAAAATTAAAAAATCATGAAAATAGTAAAGATAAAAAAATCGTCCTCTAGTGAAAACCACTATGGTGGCACTTTGGACAGGTACCATGATGAAAACCTGTAAAATAGGCATCATGTGTAGAATCAAGCATCTATGTGTACCACTTTGGGTGAAATCATCTTATCACATCCATAATAAAGCCAACATTCCATCCATCTTATCCATAATAAATCCATTCATCCATGAACCATTTATCCAATCCATCTTCATCTATCTACATCCATCTTCCACATTATCTTGATCTTGATAAAATTTTGGTATACACTTTACACTTGCTTATGGTAAATATCTTGAAATGGGTCATTTTCATTGATCCTATCCTACCCAATATTATCTAAGCCATGAAGCACTATCTAAATGAGAATCCTATTTTCAAACACCTTATCTTATCATAAGATAATTGTTGGCATCCTTTGCATGCTTACCATATCCATCCATACATACATATATCCAAGAATCCACCCATGGCATTCCATACATTGGTAGACATTGAGGGCAGATATTTATATCTTGCTTCAGGAATAAATCTTGATCTATATCCTCCAACTTATGTGGTGATCCAAACTTTGGCAAACATGAAATCAAATTGTTCAAAGCATTTGTGAAAAAATTCAAATCACTAGCCCATGGCATATTTTGACAATGAGATGTTCCTTATCAAGCTTTATCTTTCATTGAACATCAATCCAAACAATCAATATCGGTTGCATCAGATTATTCAAACAAATTTTCTTCCAAATTGAGATTCAAAATCTTGATCAAATCAAATCCAATCAATCCATCATCATCTCAGGATATCTTTCCCAACCCTCTTGTTGCTTAACACTATCCTTGCATTGTAGTGTATCCTCAACAATGTTATCATCATCAATCCACAAATCCAATCAATCAAACCTAGCTTGGTTTTCAAAAAAATCCAAAAATGGATCACTGATATCATCACACATATCCATATCTAAATCGTCAAAATCATGCGAAAATCCAAAAACATCCAAATCATATCAAAATTCCAAAATAGGTCAAAAATCGAAAAAATTCAAAAAATAGAGTTGTCATGTCCAAACTATATTGTCTCTGAGCTTAAATGTAGGAAAGAATATTATTGATGGCCCCCCCAGACAAAATCCAAAAACATTCATAAATCTTAGAAAACACCAAAAAGATTGAAAATTTTAAAAATCCAAACATTTGTAAAACATCTCAAAAAACCCAAAACAACCTCAAAACATTGCAAAATATAAAAAATAATCCATCGCATTTCTCTTTCACCCACAATAAGTATCCAATCACAATAAATCAATCACCACCTTCATCCTTTGGCAAAAATAAGCAGAAAAAAGCTGAGCAATTGAAAGTGAAAAATCAAGTGTCAAAATCTCAAGTCTAGGTTAGTAGGTAAACAAGTTGGCCAACTCTTGGTATCAATAGCCTATCATCCAGTTAATCCCAAAATCATCTGATAACATCATGTCCTAGGATGCATCCTTCCTACAATCAACATCAACATCAGACATCATCGTAGTTTAGTCTTGGATAGCGGTGATAGAGCTTTCAAAATTTTATAATTTTTTACTAGTTCCATGAGAAAATTTTGGTCAAAATTGTTACCCTTCTGCTCAATGGTCGTATGTAGGGTTTTGGTTTTTTCCACTCTTGTTTAAATTTTTCATCTATTAAACCCTTTACATTTTTTTTTCATGTTGACAGGTGTTGTATCAGGTCACCGATCGTCTTAGTTATGACTTATGGCATCGCTCCCATTGTTTTACCGGCTCCGTTGCCTAGGCTCGCCGGTCATCGGGTGTGTAATGGTTTTAATATTTTAAAAATGGCCGGCCCCAAGTATTTTCTTTAAAGACTTATGTTTCAAGTCTTTAAATATCTTCAGGGGTTGTCGCCTACCACCTAGCCCTTGGTCCTTTTTATGACAATGGTAGGCACGTGCAGAAATCCAAGCCATTGGATTTGATCAATGGAATCCCGAGCCTTACACGCACGCTACACAGTATTAAAATAATGCATTCTGGTTGGGCCACGTGGTGTGCATGATTGTACCATGCGTCTTTCATATCATGTAGGACCCATTTCCCACTATTGGCTTGATCTCTCGTGGCAAAAAATCAATGACCGAGATGCACCGATGGAACTCGATCTGAGTCATAGCACGCATGCCACATAAAATATTTAATGGTTTCACCTAATTCCTTATGCGGCCTATGCGATGGCACCACATGGACTTGGCTGGAAACACAAGGAGGCTTGATGAGGCCCGTAGGTAGTACACATGTTTTTCAATGAGGAGAAACATCATTGGCCAATGCACCTGTTATGTGACAGCAAGGATTTTTCAAAGTGTTTTGACTCGATCTAATTCATTCAACAAGACAACATGTTGATGCATCGATGACCAACCTTCAAAATTCAAAATTAACCATGTGATGGTTGTTTGAGCTTTTTGAGTGACGAGCATTAATGGCACAAGCTCTTCAGAGGATATGAGCCTGATCTCCATGCGTATGAAGGGCTATTTCCTAGAAATCATGATGGATAGTACACCAATTTCCATGTACTTGGGAATTAACGGTGGTGATGTCGATGCTAGAAAATAATCACTTGTTTTCTCATGCTTCAATTGGAGCATTGATGATCACTGCATCAATCTACTCAATAAATCCATATAATATTTCTTTCATTTTCACCATAGCAATTAAGTTTTTGGAGTGCTTTGTTTTCAAGTGGTTCCTTTTGCAGAGGTATGAGTATTGAAGCAAGATGAGAAATTCTACTGCTTCTCCATCAAATGTGTGTAGGTCAGCAATGAACAGTGCTCATAAATTAGGTGGAAATTCCCCATTAGATGATTTAGATAGTCTTCAATGCTCTCTTAGCCTAAATATGGAGAGAATGAAGCCTGCCTTTGGTATCATCAAGTGTAGCACTCGACTCAAAATCCAAGAGGCAAGAGTAGAGGTGGCGGCATCAGGAAAAAGTGGGAGGTCTGCGGAGGGTGGAAGGAATTCAAGGGTCAGGCTGAGATATGGTCATGGTTCTCTAGGTCTGTAGAACTTTCCCATTGATATCTCTATCAATTCTGATGGCAGTGATTTAGAGACTAACTCCAATGATGTTTATTTCCTCATTGCTCTGACTGAAATGGTTGGTGTTAACGAGGAGGTCCTCATAGATTCTCCAATTACTGTGGTGGCACCATGTGATGGTTCTAGTTCTAGTGTTAAGAAGCATACTAATGAGGATGAGGTGGTCGTTTCACCTCCCATTAAGGCGAAAATAAGGAGCAGTCATCTATACCGTGGTTGTGGTGCTACTATGAGTTCTAGGTGATGGTGTCTTTTTCTGTGCTTTTTAGTTTTGTTGTGATGATGGTTTTATTGCTTTTGGGTTTCGACATGGACATTAACAACAAGGCCTTAATGGAAAATCTTGCTACGAAGTGATAGTGAAATTGACTGGTTACAAGGGTTGTAACTATTTTGATTCCCTTATGTGGTAAAATGATTGCATCCAACTGTCGGGGAATTTTTAAATGCATATGAAATTCTTTTTGAAATTAAAATTTGAATGAAATATAATTGCAATGGGCCCAAATCTTGTCCCTCTCTTGTGTTATAAAAGAGATCTCAAGGCCCTTTACAATTGTCATATTTTGGAGTCCAATAAGGTTTTGGTAGGGCAGAGAAAACTCATAGAATGCAAAACTCTTCATGAATCTACCATTACTTTTTCTTGGGTAGGGTATATGTATGAAGCACTCTCAAATGGTCTTATGTAATTACTGATATTGAAATAAATCTAAAATTTAAAGTATGTGTTCTCCTGTGTGTTGTTTTGATGGATTATGAGTGAAATTAACAAGTGTAATTTCATTTATCTTTTCAAAGGTTTGTTTGAAATGTATGATTTTTTTGCTTCAGCTCAATGAGTTAATTAAATGTTTAAGGAAGAGTTGTAAGTTTTTCATGATGAGCTAAAGATTGGATAAGTAACAATGCTTTAAATACAGTGAAGTTCCTTTGATGTAATGCATTGTCGAAGCGTTCATCCACTAGGTTGAAGTGTTCCATTTGACTAAATATTTCATGCTTGACTCCTATCCAATTTGATGAGGCACTGGCTTGTTCATTTAATATTCTCATATTTTCTTGATATCAAAGAATACCCACTCGTGGATTCAAAGTCAAAACAATAATTATTTCATATTTCATTCATGATGAGATGAAAATCTCAAAGTTATCAAATATTTCTAGCAACTTAGGGTTATTTCTTTAAGGTTAGTCGAGCCTTTGATAAATCACATCTAAATTGCATTCAAGTAGCTACAAATGTGTTTATGAAGTGCTCTTATGACAAATGAAAATTGCAGGAACATGCTAAGGAACACCCTCCTTGGTTCCATAGAGCCTAAAGAGTAGGAGCAAAGGCCTCGGGATCTTTTCTCATTCTGTTGGCTTCCTAGCCTTGAATGTTCTCAAGCATAAGGCATGGCACTCCTTTAGAGACATTTGGGCCTAGCAAGAAAAAACACCAACAGAAATGGTGACTCTACTAGGGAGAACTTCTGATAAATTTAAATAAAAAGGAATCCCTAGTGTAGAAGGTGGTATCACAGAGTCAAGTATTTGGTGAATCTAAACTTTAAGTTTATATGTTTGAAAGTTTTGGACCTGGAAGAGGTGTTGTGGCAGCATTGTGTTGAAGAATCTATTAGTGACTCTGGAGTTGAAGAAGACCAATAATGTTATTTACTATTATATGGACTTCATGTTACTTGAAGTCTTTTCCTCTATAAAAGAGGTGGCAACTCAGTTTCAAGAACCATTTGAATTGTGAAAAGACTTCTAGATTTGTGGAATTTGCAATCAAGAAGAAGGGTTAACAACTACCATAAAGTTTCCTGGTATTCTCATAAATCTAAATAGAGCATTAGTTTGTTTGCAAGGATCTTATGAGAAATTTTCAAAAGCTTGATATGATAAATGATTCCCTATTAGATGAACTTTCATTAAGACAGGGAATAATAGTAGTTCTTCACATACTTCTAAAGTATGATATGCAGATTATGTGAACTTTTCCCTTGAATATTTCTCTGAGAAGTATCAAGTATGAGTGTTCAAGGAAAACATTTTTCGTCTTGCCCTCCGAGTGATTTTGTTACTGAAAGGTATATGCCACTGGATTTTAGTGTTATTAAAGGATTTCCTAATTTGATTCCTAAAAATATTAGAAAATATTTTCCTAAGTTCATAGGGCAAGGCTCTGAATCAACCTCTAGGCATTTTCTTGTATTCATGGATTTGATGAGAGACTATGAGGTAAATAATGAAGATGTTTTCATGAAAAATTTTGTTTAGTCTCTTAGGGATGATGCTAGAGATTGGTTCTCATATTTACGACCATGTTCTATAAATTCATGGAGTCAATTTATAAATTCTTCTGTAGAAAAGTTTGGTAAAAGGGTAAATCCAGGTATGGTAAGGAAAAGATTTATGGAAATCGGTAAGAATGAAGATGAATTGGTCCCTTTTCAACCTTAGATTTACAAACGCAATAAGGGACATTCCAAAAATTATAAGGCCCAATGATGTTGATTGCCTAGTTGTATATCTAGGGACTTTTGATAAAAAAATAGGTTACTTATTAAGAGATAAGGAGCCTACAACATTATTCCAGGCATATTAGAGTGCTATGGACATATAGAACAACCTTAAATATTCAATGATGAGAGGATGTTTAGCTATTGACTCAAATTAGTCTGATACATCTTATGTAACTAGGGATCTAGAGGAGATCATTGAGGAATCATGCCAAGAAGATATAGCTTATGTTGTCTTAGTTGAACCATTGCCACTATGTGTTTATCTTAGTGAGTTCTAGGAGGATAACTCTCCAATGATAACAAGTGTTGATCATGTTTCTCCTACTAGAAGATTATGTGATATAAGAAGAGGTCTGGGTGAGTCATCTTACGACCTATTCCATAGGCTTGTGGCTCCACTGCTGGAAATACCAGAATGTGACTGGCCTAAGGAGTCAATATGTATTGACATGTTTTGTGAAATATACCAGTCAGAACAAGCATGTTGCCAAGTGAATTGAAGCCTCAAAGTTTAGGCCAAGTGGTTGATTGGATGCAACTTGCAGAAATAATTATGAGTAACCATGCACAACAACAAGTATTCTTAAAGAGTATTAACCTCAATATTGCTAAGGAGAGACATCAAGTAAGGTGAAATGATGAAGAAAATGGATTAGATCTGGCTGATTGCGACCAATTTTCCAATGTTGTATGAGCATATTGTCTTTACAATGGAAGGGGTGATGTGTCTAAATCAAGCTCTTGGGAAGTAACAAGGGATGAAGAGTTGGATAAGTTTTGAATGGTTGCACCATCAAGTGATCTGGTCAATAGTTTTAATTATGATAACTTTTTATTGAAGGTCAAGACATCAACTATATACATCATGATAACCATTTTGAGGGATCCGAGTGTAGCCTCAATATTGATGAGTTCCCATGTTGTGATGGTTGTGAGGATACATAGTCATGCTTCTCTTTCAATAACTATGAAGATCCTTACCATTTTAAGGAGCATTCTCTTTCTAGGGGTTACAATTACTCTATGGGTAATGAGAAGTTGCAAGAGGTACACCCTCGTCTACAATGGACAGGGATCCCTTGGACATAAATGAACATAATAGAGAACACTCTTTATGATGAATATTCATATGTGACTATTAATGAAGATACATCTTCTGTTTGGTTCAAGGATAACCCACTTTTTGAAGGTATAGATGATTCTTTGGATGTATGGTCAGAGCATGGTTATGAGAAAAACACTGGTGGGTTCATTAGTGATAGTGCCTATGAAACCTTCACATTTGGAAATACTATGGAGAACAAGATTAGGGATCCTAGGGAGATCAAAATCTTTGAATGCTTATCCCAGAGATGTAGCTATTCCCATGAAATCAACTTGCAAATGCCTCAGTCACAAGAACAAGAGCACTTTGAATCTAGTAGTGATAAAAGATATGAGGCTATGGGTATTGATAATCTATATGTAGATGTTGAATCTGATGGAAAATGCTTGGAGATTAATGTGTGCATAGATTAAGGAAGATTTTAATTAATTAGTTACTAGGTCACATGTTTGGATGCACATACCAATTATGAAGTGATATTGAAGCTCACAGAGGATGAATGGCATAATGACTCAGGTGCAATGCAGTTAAATTGTGTTGAAAGTGATGCTTTCCAACATGAGTGCTTGGTTGAGTTTTTTGCTGATATTCCTTATCTCTAGAGTATCATTGTGGAATTTTTTCCACTTAGTGTGAACTTTATTTCACGAACTGCTAACTTTTGCGGTTATCTTTCTTTTGCAGCTTCGCCTTGTCCTTTATCGCTCGCAACTTTTTGGCATTTTCCATGTGGCCTCCAAACGAAGATTCCTGCCACTCTATATCGCTTTGCTTTTGTCGAGTTCCGTGTGCGTGACACATGGCTTTCTCTAGCCATTTTTTGAGTTGGGCCCACTTTGTAGTTATCTGCACTCGACATCTCCCATGTGGCTTCCTCTCGGAGCTTTTTGATGGGACGTCCCTCATTCTTTTTCCAAGCTCCATTTGCTCAACATGTGGCATTTTCTTGTGCGTTGATTATCTAGGAATTGCTTCCTGTGCTGATTTTTCTCTCTTGTTGACACATTTTATTCTTCGATGTCACGTGCCCTTTGTTGTTGTTGCATGGCCTTCTCTTCTCTAAGACAACTTTGCTAGCACACTGCTAAGCGATCTTTCTATTCGGTGTTGGCTCGAGGAGAGCTGGAGCGTCGATGTCTGATCAAGGCGTCTTTCTCTGTGGTTTTCAGGCAGTGGACTAGAATATATAAACAACCCTACTTCTCTTTTATTAGGTTGTTGTCAGATAGATAAAAAACTCCTGAGCACTGGGAAACAACTTTTGTAATATTTTATTGAACTTGAAATCTGCAAACTGTGCCAATGAATTCGGCCTTTTCTATTTTCATGTTTTTGATAAGATGGTTAGACTGTGCATTTATTTTCCTATAATATATGAATGCCTATTCTTCAGATTTTGTAATCTTCTATAGCTTAATAAATATAGATCATTTTTTGACTCCTTTGTGTTGGCCGAAGTTGTATTAGATTATCCTATGTAGTTAGAAGGTGTTCTTATGTTTTAAAGTGCTTTTGAGAAATTTCATTTAATAAACAACATTTAGTGGTTCGAGCCTTAGCATCTAGCACTGTGCTCAGGTAATTTCATTCATGATTTGGCACATCGCCTTTAGTCTATATTTAACATTTTCAGCTATCTTCCTAACCCTTTATCTCCCCCACTAAAATGAAGAGTCGGCTTTGATAAATCCTGGAGGTCACTTAGCTAAGCGCACTATGTCCCCTAGTAGCTAAGTTTCCCATAAGACTACTACCCCCTACAAAATTTTACGTCACCACTTAGCAAGGATGTTATTTATGTGCAGTAGGGTGAAGACTCTCTTACACCTTTTTCTCTCACTTCTAGTTCTACAAGGGATTGTTTGCTTGTTTTGATGTACCCAATTTTTTATGGTTTCAAATTTGATATGCAGAGCAAGTATGATCAGGTGGAATATGGATGCTTCCTTTTTCCACTTCAGCTGGACAAGCCAAAGATTGATGAGCAAGGAAAATATGAGGAAATTGGTATTTTTCAAGGTAGTACAAATGGTTGGGAATTTCTTGACATCGATGTCCATCCAATGGAGGTATGTGAAAAAAGAGCCTTTAATATGAAGATGATTTGGCTCCAAAGCTTGGAAGGTCTTGAAACACCAAGCTTAAAAATTGAGGCCAGTGGAATTGGATGAACTCTTTCAATAAAGAATTTTTGTACAATACTGTGAATTTTGTATATAGGTGTGTTTTGTTTTGTTCTTTTCTTGTTGTGTTTGCTTGTCTTGTCCGGATAGGCTCTTGTTTTTTTGTTTTGGGTTGGTCTACTTCTACCTGAGTTTTGGATTCTTTCCATACCCACCAGGGGTATGCAATACCAAGCTGGAGCCACTGATAGAGCTTTCAAAATTTAATAATTTTTTACTAGTTCCATGAGAAATTTTTGGTCAAATTTTTTACCCTTCTGCTCAATGGTCGTATGTAGGGTTTTGGGTTTTTCCACCCTCGTTTAAATTTTTCATCTATCAAACCCTTTACATTTTTTTTTCATGTTGACCCATTGTATCATGTCACTGGTCATCTTAGTTATGACTTATGGCATTGCTCCCATTGTTTTACCGGCCCCATTGCCTAGGCCCACCAGTCATCGGGTGTGTAATGATTTTAATATTTTAAAAATGGTCGGCCTCAAATATTTTGCTTTAAAGACTTATGTTTCAAGTCTTTAAATGTCTTAAGGGGTTGTCTCCCACAACCTGGCCCTTGGTCCTTTTTATGACAATTGTAGGCACGTGCAGAAATCCAAGCCATTGGATTTGATCAATGAAATCTTGACCCCTGCGTGCACGTCGCACAATATTAAAATAATGCATTATGGCTAGGCCGTGTGGTCTGCATGATTGTGCCACACATATTTCATATCGTGTTGGACCCATTTCCCACTATCAGCTTGATCTCTCATGGTAGAGGATCGACAATCGAGATGCACCGATGGGACTTGATATGAGCCGTAGCGCACATGTCGTGCAAAATATTTAGTGGTTTCACCTAATGCCTTATGCGGCCTACAGGATGGCACCACGTGGTCTCGATTGGCAGCAAAAGGAGGCTTGATGGGGCCTGTAGGTAGTACACATGTTTTTCGATGGGGAGAAACATCATTGGCCAATGCGCCTGCCATGCAACAATAAGGATTTTTCAAACTGTTTTGACTCAATCTGAGTCTTTCAACAAGCCAGTGCACTGATGCATCGATGACCAACCTTAAAAATTCAAAATTAGCCATGTGATGGTTGTTTGTGATTTGTGAGCGATGGGCATTAATGGCACAATCTCTTTAGAGGATATGAGCATGATCTCCATGTGTGTGAAGGGTTATTTCCTAGAAATCAAGATGGATAGTACACCGATTTCCATGTACTTTGGAATTAACGGTGGTGATTTTGATGCCAAAAAATAATCACTTATTTCCTCATGCTTCAATTGGAGCATTGATGATCACTGCATCAATCTACTCAATAAATACAGATGATAGTTCTTTCATTGTCACCATAGAAAAAAAAAAATTGGAGTGCTTTGTTTTCAATCGGTTCCTTTTGCGGAGGTCTAAGTATTGAAGCAAGATGAGAAAGTATACTACTTCTCCATCAAATGTGCGTAGGTCAGTGAGGAGTAGTGCTTGCAAATTAGGTGGCAATTCCCCATCAGATGATTTAGATAGTCTTCAAGGCTCTCTCAGCCTAAAGATGGAGAGAATGACGCCTGCCTCTAGGATCATCAGGTGTAGCTCTCGGCTCAAAATCCAAGTGGCAAGAGCAGAGGTGGCGGCATTAGGAAAAAGTGGGAGCTCTAAAAAGCATGGAAGGAATTTGAGGACCAGGCTAAGATATGGTTGTGGCTCTCTAGGTCGGCAAAACTTGCCCATTGATATCTCTGGCAGTTCTGATGGCAGTGATTCAGAGATTGACTCTGATTATGGTTATTTCCTCACTGCTCTAATTGAAATGGCTAGTATTAATGAGGAGGTCCTCGTGGTTTCTCCAATTAAAGTGGTGGCACCGTGTGATGATTCTAGTTCTGGTGTTAAGAAGTATACTAATGAGGATGAGGTGGTGGTTTGGCCTCCCACTAAGATGAAAATGAGGAGCGGTTGTCTATACCATGCCCATGGTGCTACTTTGAGTTCTAGGTGATGGTGTCTCTTTCTATGCTTTTTATTTTTGTTGTGATGATGGTGTTTTTGCTTTTGGCTTTAGATGTGGACACTAATGACAAGGCCTTAATGGAAAGTTTTCCTGTGAAGTGATAGTGACACCGACTAGTTACAAGGGTTTTAACAGTTTTGATTCCCTTATGTGGTAAAATGATTGCATCCAATTTTTGGGGAATTTCTAAATGCATATGAAATTATTTTTAAAATGAAAATTTGAATGAAATGTAATTGCAATGGGCCCAAATCTTTTCACTCTCTTGTGTTATAAAAGAGATCTCAAGGCTAATTACAATTGTTGGATTTTGGAGTCTAGTAAGGTTTTAGTAGGGTAGAGAAAACTCATAGAATGCAAAATTCTTCATGAATCTTCCATTACTTTTTCTTGGGTAGGGTATATGTATGAAGCACTCTTAAATGGTCTTATCCAATTATTGATATTAAAATAAATCTAAAATTTAAATTATGTGTTCTCCTGTGCGTTGTTGTGATGGATTATGAGTGAAATTAACAACTGTAATTTCATTTATCTTTTCAAAGGTTTGTTTGAAATGTATGATTCTTGTATTTTCTTAAGCTCAATGAGTTAATTAAATTCTTAAGGAAGATTTGTAATTTTTTCTTAATGAGCTAAGGATTTGATAAGTAACAATGCTTTAAATACAGTGAAGTTCCTCTAATGTAATGCATTGTCGAAGCGTTCACCCACTAGGTTGAAGTGTTGCATTTGACTGAATATTTCATGCTTGACTCCTACCCAATTTGATGAGGCACTGGCTTGTTCATTTAGGATTCTCATAGTTTCTTGATATCAAAGAATACCCACTCATGGATTCAAAGTCAGAATAATACTTATTTCATATTTCATTCATGATGAGATGAAAATATTGAAGTTATCAAATGTTCCTAGCAACTTAGGGTTATTTTTTTAAGGTTGGTTGAGCCTTTGATAAATCACATCTAAATTGCATTCAAGTAGGGACAAATATGTGTATGAAGTGTTCTTAAGACAAATGAAAAATTATAGGAACACACTAAGGAACACCCTCCTTGGTTCCACAGAGCCTAAAGAGCAGGAGCAAAGGCCTCGAGATCTTTTCTTGTTGTGTTGGCTTTCTAGCCTTGAATGTTATTGAGCATAAGGCATGGCAGTTGTTTAGAGACATTTGGGCCTAGCAAGAAAAAACACCAACAAGCGGTATGAAGAACATTAACTTGTTTGTTTACTTGATCTTTGTCTTGATGATTTATCTTATTGCACTTATTCCAATGACCTATCGATGATGTCTATCAAAAAAATTTAGAGAGAAAGGAATGGGGCATTGATCTTTATCTTTTGTTTGTTGTGTTTGTTGGATGTTCTTGTAATATAACCTCAGTGAATACTTGTTTTATTAGGTGTATATGGAAGGTGTTTTGGATAGCTTGTTGACTATTACATTGGGAGGTTATGCCTTTTTGTGTCTTGGTCTGAGATGTTCAAAACTTATGATGTACATCCTAGTAAGGTTTCCATATGCCAGGTGTGAACAAGGATACTCCTATCTAATTGTCGTGTCAAAGTCCATCTCACTACATACAATGCCATCCTGGTTGTCTGTAGCTTGATGCATCGTATCTATGTGTGTTATCAAAAATAAGGAAATTTATGCTCTTTACATCCCCAATTCCTAGATAAGCAACACATCATCATTCATCATCATATCTAACAAAGTCTTGGCAGATCATAGACTTGTTGGACTCTTTTTCATCATATTCTTTCTTCTATCCTCTTTCACGCTAACATGGTATCATGTCATCCAAAAACCGTCTACATCCTGCATATTTATGCATATCATCATAATAGGTAACATCATCTATCTCACATGCATTACATTGTCATTTAAGATGTTTAGGATAATATGGATTTTTTATTCTCAGCATCTTAATTCATCTCATTTGCATCATCATTATCATACAGATTTGTTAGTCTAACCATCCATACATCCATCTTGAACCTCTTTATCATGAGCTCGACCCTCAAATCTAACTTTTCACTCGATCCCTCGAGGGGGCAATGTACCAGTGTACTTCTTTCCACTAGGGCATCCAACAAAATTTTAAAAAAAATGAATTTCGATCTCGCCAATGTTATTCTTTGAACCAACGCAGAAGGTACATTGCTTCAAAGAGGGGAAGAAAGTAGACACTCGAAATATCTTGATTGATATCATGCACTTTATCCTGATTAACTAACACCAATTCTTCCTTAATCATTTCCACACTAACCAATTGATTAAATAATCTTTATTTAATTAATTGAATTCATTGAATTTTCTCCTAAAATCAGATAATACACTTTATCATATTATTTCATCATCTTCCTTTAATTAAATAAATCAATTTATTTAATTAAAATCCTAAAGTTCTAACATCCTCTCATTTGATTTAAATAAACCCAAACATTTAAATCAAATGTCATAAATCAACTAATTTCACCTAAGTTAGTTAATCCTAAATTAATTAACTCCAAACACTAATCCCCCATTCCTCTAGCTTTTAACTCCACCCTAGGGTAAGTCAACCTTGGTCAACTAACCAAGTTCCACATGTAAATCAATTTATTTGATTTACGGATTACCCTATTTTCATTCAAAATGGCATATTCTTGGAATATTCCACCCACTTGAATTTTCCCTCCCAAAGGACTTTTGTCCTCTTTTTTGAGCCACCTTTGCATTGAGGGCTCTTACACCTCCTCTTACACAAGCCACCTCTTGGAATTCATTCCTTACACATCCCATCTCCCAAGATGTGCTCACACATGTGTGAGCACATCTCCTCTAAGATTCATTAGCATGTTGACAAGTGGCACAATGCCATTGGTCCAATTTTTAATCCCACATTCTCCCCATTCTTCACTCTTCAACCCTTCATCCTTATAAATAGAGGCTTATCTATTGATTGAGGATCCACAATATCATCCATAAGTTAGATAAAAATCACTATATGCATATGCATCAAACTTCTCATCAATCATAGCTACATTATTGATATTTTGTATCAAGAATCTATCACTCATTTTGTTCATCGCATCAAAAATATTATCAAGGGATTGGGAAAGGGATTCTTTACACATCAAAGGATCACCAATCCCCCTATGGGATGTTGGTTTGAGAATTAGAATATAGTTTCATTTGTGATTTACTTGATATTTTGGATTTGTTTCCATATTCATATGTTCAAAAAAATTCATAGGGAATCCTTGGTTAATTGACTAATGATTGTTTGTTTGTTCATGTTTGGGTAGGTTTGAGAAATAAATTCACACCAACTATCATTTATCTGAGTCATAAAGCATTGTCCATTAGAACTCTTAGGTTGATAGATATTCCCTTCACATTTCTTTCCCGTAGCAATCAATGTTCTAGATCCTTTCTTGATCTCACATTTCTCATCCTTAAACACAAGATCATATACTTTTCTACACATTTGACCAACACTCAAAAGATTATTCCTTAAACCCTTAACATAGTAAACATCATCAGTATGATGCTTTCCATCATAACTTACTAAACCTATCCCACAAATTTTAGCACCAGTATCATCTCTAAACATAACCAAGCCTCCATCATATTTCTCAAGCTTAACAAACTTAATTTTATCACCAGTCATGTGATGTGAACAACCACTATCAACTACCCAATATTTTTTCTTTTTCTTAGCATGTAGGGAAGAGATAATCGTACCTTCATTTTTCTCCTTCTTTGGAGGGCTTTCCTTTACCTATTTTTCATAATTAGCAGATGTAGGTTCATCCTTAATCACCAAGAACAAGCATTCATTGTCATCCAGATCTTCATATTTTGAATCCTCACTAGATATACTAGCATTCTCATTTAAATAGTAAGCTCTATTAATCTTCTTTCCTTTCTTTTCCGTCTCATATCTTAGTTTATTCCTTTTATCTCTTTCTAGACACTTTGCAGCATAATGACCTATTTCTCCACAACTAAAGCATTTAAAGGGAAACTTACCTTCATACTTATTAGATTCTTTCCTCATTCTTCTTGCAAATTTAGCTTCTATTTCATCAAAGTTCTCTTCATTCAGATCTTCAGCTTTTGTAGTTTTAAAGGCAGTCGTTGATTTGCTTTCATTTCTTAGAATCAGATTCATTGTAATGCCCCACCACGTAACCCTAAAGGAAGTTTCAATTCACTACAAAAGCACACAATTTTTTTTTACTAAAGTTGAATTAACAAACATGTTCACCAACAATTGACAAAAACCTCTAAGGCTACGTAACCAAGATTACTTAAACCCATACATACATCAATAAACAACCATAGCATTTAATGACAATATGAATTGAGTACTTAAACAACATAAACATACAACATAACATAAAGAGATATACAACCAAACTCCATATTCATTAACTTAATCAAAATGTTACATCACTCATTCCCAAAATGAGGCAATAATACAAATGTGTTACAATATACATAAATCCACCTTGCAAACAAATGAGGGGTAAAATAATATGTTCCAAATTGAAGTAAATACATCACTTGAATTAAAGCAGGAACTGCGAGCTCTCCAGCTGGATATCTCACCACCAAGTACTGAAGATCAAAGGGGGACCCAATGGTGTATGGTGCATGTTCCACCCAACCAAGTGGTACCCGAAGGCCCACCCCCCATGCTAGGAGATAGTAACAACATAACATGGACATACTCTACAACCACTAGTCATAGGCTGACTCATACTGACACAACCAATCAAATGAACTATACAACCACAAGTACAACTCTAACATGATCACATTGCTTCTAGATATAAAATAGATCGAGTATGTTAAGAAAACCATACACATAAAAACAAATACCAACTGTTGTCCTAGACAGAGTGTCATCACACAACTCGTCATGGGATCTCCTCTGGGAATCTTCATAGGCTCTGGTAATCTTGGTGACCTCAACCGAATCTCGGCCCCCATACTCACTCATGCGGAATCAAATACCTCTCGTAAGGACAAGGTAGATGACTTTACCATTCCAGGCCTTCCCACTCATCCCAAGCCTAAACGAGCACTTGTGTCTATGAGTGAGGCTAAATTATCTGTATTAGTGTGAAATACTACCTAATCTTCTAAGTACATTAATTTAGTTATCACTTGATTAACCACCTCCGAAGGCTACCTAGTTTACCTCTTTTGGTTCTGGCACCTAACATAATCCACTCTTCTACTTGACAACATACCAAACAAAGCCAATCACCAAGGGGATCCCAAGTGCATATAACAAGATAAAACCACTCCAACTCTAGGAGGCAACAAATAATGAAACTCACTCCAAACACTTGGAGACAACAAAACACATAATCCACTCCTTCCAAAGGAGGCACAAATCATCCCCATTCGTGGAAACCGGGTAAAACTCTGACTAGACACCATGCACTACCCAAGGGAAATAAAAATGGTTGACATCACATTACGACAACCCCCATCCTCTAGGAATCCTTCTGGAAGACTTACGAATTAAAGACTCACTCAACCCATTTCCCCAAACAAGTACACAGAGGAAATAATTACATCAAGGCAATTGCAAGGAAGTAATCTAGTTTTGGATATATTAAATCCATTTCCCTTTCAAACACATTTCACAGTAAAGAAAACAATTTCCTTAACAAAATAATTGATTAAAATAATTAATTTCCTTTCTAATTACTGAGAAGGGAAAACGAATTTTAATAAACAATTCAATTCCATGATTACTTTTAAAAACAACATAAATCCACTCCAAGAAATGTTTTCAATTTCCCAATCTAAACATAAAAACATAATATCTTTTAAAATAAAACTATTTTAAATCTAATATATATACATATATTTAATATATATTCATAAAATATACATACAAATTATATTTGAATATATATTTATGTATATATACTTATGATATATATATTTATTAAATATATATATATAACTGCTATTTAAAAATATATATATATAATATATATTTATGCATATACACATTATATATATACATATATATAAAATGCACATATACATATATATATATATAATATATATATTTCTTTTTAAAAAATGAATCTTTAAATAATCAAATTTTTTGTACTTATAAAAAAAGATGGACAAAATAAAAATTATTTGGCTACATCAAAGGTTCGCCGGACTGTACCTATAGTACAATCGGCCACAGTATTGATGGGGAGGCAACGCTCCCTATGGGGCAACGCGTCCCCCTATGAGGTGGGTGCACTACCTCATAGGCAGCGCAACACTCCACCCTTAGACCAGTGGGTTGTGGGGGATGTGTCCACCCCCACCAACCACTATAAACATAAGTCCCCTCCCCTTTTCAATACACAATTTAATATTTCGCATTCCAAAAAGCGATTCATCATATGACAATTCTTATGTAGAGTTTAAAAATAAAATTTCTTAATAAAAATATGTAGATATATATTAGATTTATATATATATGTATGTATATATAAACATATATATACATATATAAATATATATATTAAAAAAATAATTTCAACATAACAGTAAAATTGGAGAATTTTTTTCAAAACATTCACCTATAGGTGAAATTATAAAATTTCCAGAAGATGCCTAAATTTACAAAGGATTTTACAATAAACTTTCAAAATAGCTTTCTTAATTCCAAACAAAGAGAAAAAAAAGACAAGCTACGTGAATCTTCTAACTTCTTCTAGAAACTTTCAATAATTTTCTACATTTCCCCTAGGTTTTTTTCACGGCAAAATTTTCAAACACAAAGGTTTCACAATTTTCTTTTTCTACAGAGGTTTAATTTTCTCTAAATCTAAATTTGTTTTCTTCTAGATTTATTTCACAGTTTAGATATAATAATTCCTCAAATAACACAACTCTTATTCTTTGGTTTTCACCCTAACTAAAATTTCCTAGATTTCTTCATGACAATCATAGAAGCTTTAAATTTCCTTTTTTCTAAAAACAAATTAAACTTTCTTTTATAGATCAAGCACAACAATTTTCTACATCTATACAATTCCAAAACAAATTCTAAACAAATCCAAATACACAAGAAAGGAACATGTTTCAAGAAGCTTCTGAAGTGTTGAAGTTTTGATGTCGAGCCTCTTCCAAAGCTTTCATAGCTTCTTCCCAGCAAACACAATTTTCCAGAATAAAGTATGTATGCAATTTCACAGCAACTATTCCAAAACAATTCTTTTAAATTTTCTATAGCCAAAAGCCTCTACAATCTTCTGTGTTTTTTTTTTAAAAATTCTTCTCTCAAAATATCCTCACACTCCCGTGAAGAAGCTTTCCTCTTCTTTAACCAAAAATCCCAAATTTTCTCCATGGATAAAGTTTCAACAACTTCTTAATTAATTAACTCACACATGCTGGCAATTAACAAATATCTAAAACAATCACATTTAATTTCTCAATATAATTTAAATAATTTTGAATTCAAATTTAATTTCCAAATTTATATTTAATTCCCTTTTACAACTTTCTTAATAAATAATTTAATTAATTAATTTAATCACTTAATAAATAAATTCAATCCCATGGATTACATTTAATTTACTAAATAGATTAAATTTAATTAATTAATTTAAATAAAAAGCTTCTATCAAAATGTCCAAAATTAATTAAATAAATACCAACATTATTTAATAATAATTTAAATATTTATTTCCATAATCATGAACCCTTCAGAATTAAATAATATAAAACAAGGAAAACAATGACACAATAACTACGACTGACGACACACTGTGGCTAGGGTGTAGACCTGACACATGTTACCTAGCTACTATCTCCCGTTCAACTTAACCATTGGATCGAAACGCTCAAACCTGTGAAACCAGGTGGAGTCGATGTCATGTACCTACAAACCTGTAAACGAGATAACAAAGATCGTATATATATAAGTAGCATAAAATACACACCATGAAGAGAAAATCACAAGGCACTTGCAAGTGAGTGATGTGATCCTATCCCCTTCACCAATACATTCATCGTAAACTGACAGTTCCATAATACTCAAATATCTCATGTACAATAAACATGTTATAGCAACAAGTATTATTACACCAATTAAAGCATGCCAAATAAAGCATCAGATAAGATACATCACATCACACAAATATTTTTTTCGCTCTATAAATAGTGATCAAATAACACACATGATAAAGTATGCAAAGTATCACAGTAACTGAAACTAAAACAAAGCAAGGAACGTTGTCAGAACAAGAAGCTAAAACAGAGGGGTATTACATCCTCCCCCCTTAGGGTCAAGCTTACTCCTGGAAGCCTGCAAACAAGTAGGGCTATAATTCCCTCATCCTAGCTGCATCTTCCTAGGTGGATGAAGTATCATCCCTAGGATCCCACTAGACCCTACCCTGATCAATATCTCGCCCCTGAAGAGCGAGCGTTTTGCAATTCATTATAGCCACGGGCTCCAAAGCCAGTTGCCCGTCCTCTACCTGTCGGCTCTGAAACTGTTGGGCCCTGACCAAATCTAGTAGTGTTTCGATGTGAATAGTTCCTATCAAGGTGGTGCTTTTGTAGTGAATTTCAACTTCCTTTAGGGTTACATGGTGGGGCATTACATTCATCATCTCATAAGATGTCAAAAATCCTAGCAGCAGATCCTTAGTACAAGTATTATAATCTATAATCTACTCAATAGCACTCACCTTCTCATAGTAAGCATTAGGAATAGTTTTGAGAATATTATTTACAATATTTGTTTCATCAATAGTAGCACCAAGTCCTTGCATTCTAGCTACTATCTTATCCAATCTCTATGCATAAGCTTTAACATTCTCATCTTCAAACATATGTAGAAGATCAAACTATGTCTCCAAATTCTGTAGTTTTGCCTCTTTGAATCTTTCATCACCATCATGCATTCTTTCTAAAGAATCCTAGACTTCCTTAGATGTCTTCAAATTTTGAACCTTGATCAACTCTAAATGTAGCAAACTATTCTTCAAAATGTATTTCACCTTATTGTTCACTTCATTTGCTTTGATTTCTTCAAGTGTACTCGGACCATTAGTAGGAGGAGTGTAAGGAATTTTTTAAGATTTCTCCACATCATATCCACAATACTCTAGATATTCTTCCATCAATACTTTCCAGATACCATAATTAGTTCCATCAAACCTTGGATAATCATAAAGCATTTTTTCAGCCATTTTCGACCTTCCTCATGGGTTAAGCTCTTCACCAAGGAACCAAGCTCTGATACCAATTATTTAATAGGACAACTGAGAGGGGGGTGAATCAGTTGTCATAGAATTAGGCCTTTAATTCAATCACCAAAACTAATCCTTAATACTATTTAAATGATTAATCATCAAATGCCAAAGTAGAAACTTAAAATCCAACACATAAACATAATAACACCAGATTTATGTGGAAAATCCAATAAGGGAAAAACCACGGTGAGGGTTAACTCACACTATAGAAAATATCAAAACTGATTACAAAAAGGCTCACTACCTGAAACAAGGCTCACTGCCTAAAATAAGAACTCGTTGTCTGGAACAAGGACTCATTGTCCAACAAGGCTACAACCCAGAGGGTTCACTGCCATAGAGTTACAAAGAAGACAAAGAAGACTTATTTTTTTGATAAAAGGATAGTGCCTATAGTATATTATATAATTGAAATTAAAGGATTACATAAGCCAGAGATATAGTACTAGCATTTGATTTTCTGATTAATATAAACCAAAAAACCACCATTTGTAACATTGACATGCTTGTATCAAAAAGAGGCCCTATTATTTGATATTATTAACAGTCTCTAGGATAATGTAAGACCAAAAAAAATTATACATCATTTATATGTATGATGGGAGTAAAATTTGAACATTATTCCTCCATTGAACCTGTATTAGTAGAGGTATCCATCCTACCTTATCCTTCTCCAACCTCCAAAGCACTAGTGTTTTCTAAAGCATCAACCCTGCAGGTGATATGATCAAAATCACTGTGTCCCTGTCCCTCACACACAACATCAATTATTGGAGACTATTGAATTTCTCTAGCAAGTGCCATTGCTCTAGGGCCATGCCAAATATGGCGAGAAAGAAGAAATGAAACTGCAAAGTATTTTTCTTTACATTTCTCCACCATCTCAGGGTGGAGCTCATGAGCATGGGTATTGAGAACCCTATACAGAGTCCAAGGGTCATCATTATGTAGACCTTTTTTAATGGCTCCATAAACTTCTTTGTATGCCACTTTTTTCCTAATATAATTTTTAGGAAAGAGCCCTCCAATGTAAGCCTTTCATTTCTCTAATTTGTATGCTTGAGTAACCTGTAGGAGATCATCATCATTGATGTAATTTAAAAAAACTGACTCATTTTCCACAATTAAAAGAAAATCAAAAGACTGCACCAGGTCCATCACATTCGAAAGGAATATGGAAATCCCTTGAGTGGGGAATAGCAACCTGGGGGAATCTGGGCATAAAATTTCATTTCCTAGAATAGTTTTAATGTTATCCAACAAGCTCGGACAGGAAACTTGGAAAACTTTAGATAACTGAAATCTTGTTACCTCTTCTGAAAAAGGAAGTTCACCTTCTTGGTTGTTTTTATCTTCCAACGAAGCTTTGAAACTCTCTAAGAGGTAGCCAATCTCTATGTTCAAGAATTGTCAAAAATTAGTGGCCAACTGATAGGTAAAGCTTCTCAAGTCCCTAACCCTACTCTTTGGGCTCTGTGAGACCAAGGAGGGTATTACTATTTGTGTTCATGTGATATTTCATGCCTTAATGACACTTCACACACAGATAAATTTCTACCAAGTGCAAATAGACATTATTCACTGAAGGCTTGGCAAACCATTGAGCAAATAATCACCTAATGCTAGGAATACAAGTGTTATGTGAGATTTGCATCTCAGAATGGATTGAATTTGAATTTATAATGTTCTGACCTTGAATCCACATGCAAGGGGTTGCTAATTTGAGTTATTTAACAAACCCTAAATTAATTAACTAGTGTCTCATTAAATTGGGTAGGAGTCACATAAAATTTAACCCTGATATCAATGAATGACTCTCACAATGCCTTACATCATAAGACTTATCAATATTCAAAACAACACTCCTTATCAGATCCTTAGCACAATATCATAGACTTATGATCCCTTCTCAAGCATTTGATTAACTCATTAAGTTAAAGCAAGAAAGTGAATAATACATTCAAATATACCATTGAAGAGAAATGAAAGAACCCTTGATAATTTCATTCATGATTTGCCATAAAACACAAAGGAGATAAATTGCCATAAAGTTTTTAGATTTCTTTCGATATCAGTAATTACATAAAATATTATATGACTATTTCATGTACATACCCTACCCAAAATAATTTACTAACTAAGTCATCCAGAATTCTGCATTATATGCATTAAGTGTACACCACATAGACCTCAGGATTCAAAAATCCAACCCAAAAAATGAGCCTTGAAATCTCCTTTATAAAATAGGAGAGTGACAAGCTTTGAGCTCATTGCCATTTTCATTTCAACAAAATTTCATTTTAAAAGATGAAATTTCATCTACATTTTGTAATTCCCCATAATTGGATGCAATCATTTAATAAACAAGGGAATCAAAATGGTTACAACCCTTATAACCAGTCGGTACCACCAAACTACAAAAAAATACCATCAAGGCCTTGTCGCATTCGTCCATGTCACACCCAAAAAGACATAGCATCAGAAAAAAAGGAGAAAGCAACAAACCACATCAACTCCCAGAACTAGAACTAGCATCACGACCATGATACAAATGGTCGCTTCATGTTTTCGCCTCAAGGAGAGGCAAAAACGCCACCTTATCTTTGCCTACCCCCCTCTTAACACCAGGAGCAAAACCAACACACAATGCCACTATGGCAATAGGAGACACCATGAGGACCTCTTCATCAACACCAACGAGCTCAGTCAAAGTAGTGAGGTAACTGCGATAATCTAAGTTAGTCTCGGAACTATCACTACGAGAGCCACCAATAATCTCAATGGGTGATTCCTGCTGCCCCATAGAACCCTAACTATGCTTCAAAGACTGCTTCTCTCGCTCACATCTTGTCACCTTCGCATCTGCAAATTTACCTTTAAATCGAGGGTTGCTTCTAGTAAGACTCGGGAGCGGCCTTGTATCTTCTTCTTTGACTCATGAACGCTAGGAGTAGTGCTTTGTTCACATTTCTTTGTCTCCTCCTAAGACTTCCTCATACTCATTCTCACAGACCTATGCAATGGTGAGCCAAAACCAACTTGCTTGCTCATCTCACAGTCGAAACCAGAGCCCTTGCCGAACCACTTAATATAGCAGCACAAAAGAATTTAGACAAAAATTCTATGATCCAAATGAACAACCAACAAATATTTATCGAGCAAACTGATGCAAAAATCATTAATGCTCAAATTGCAATACGAGCGAGCAAGCAATTAGTGGCTGACATCAATTTCACAACTATTAGTTTCCAAATTCATGGAAAATGGCATATAATCCATCATGATTTCCAAGAGATAACCGCTCGCATGCATGGAAATCAAGATGATATCCATCGAAAAGATTGTTCCATTAATATATGTAATTTACAGAGCTCAAACAACAATCACATGGCTGGTTCAAAGCTTTGAATTTGGGTTGTTGATGCATCAGTGAGTTGCCATACTTAATGACTCAGATTGAGTCAAACATCATTGAAAATCCCATGTCATCACATGATATGTTAGGCGGCCAATGAAATACCTCCCAGTTAGTTGACAAGCACATTAACCACGGGCCCCAACTAATCATCTTGTGCCGCCAAACAAGGTCACGTGTCACCCATTTGCACACCTCGCATCAATTTTAAAATGATTATTTTAATCATGCACGATTTGCGAGGAACAACCACAATTAATCCTCATTATCACAAGGTAGTCGTCAATTTGAAAGCCTTTATTAACACAGCTGGCGAATTTGAGTTGGGCCCCATTACCATACAAGACAAGTGGTGACATCTTGCACACCTCACCACACTTTAGTGACTTCATCAGAAAACCCTATGAGGCCCACGGGGAATGACCGAGATTAAGACCATCAATCTGACGGTTCACAAGACTGCACATGAAACAAAGTTATTTATAAAAGGGGGCCAACCTAGGCAAACAGGGGGGAAACCCTTAAGGCAAAAACTTTAGACATAAGTCTAAAATTTAAACAATTATTAACCCAACATTAGGTGAATTTTATATTAACCCCAACATGGAGAAAGACCGACGAGCTAGGTAAAGGAGCTGGTAAATACACAACATAAGAGGCTCCATCAATGACTTAAGTGATCGGCAATCCAAAGTAACAGGTCAACATGAAAACATAATATGAGGGTTCAAAAGGCATGAAGATTTGAAACAAGGGTAATAAACCCCTAAACCCTAACATTCAACCCCTAAAACATAAGGGTAAAAACTAGATAGGGCATAGAACCAACCAAGATTTGTAACAATTTTTTAAAAGTCTCTATCAATGGCTCAGTTTGGGGATGTATGCCCCCTGTGAGCATATCAAGAATCTAGAATCTCTGGGGAGCAGACCAAACACTGAATCAGATGGGTTTCCTGAAAACTACTCCATCATGTTGCATCAGAACTCATTTTCAAACCTCATTTGGTGGCCCCAAGCCCCCAACAAAGAAAAACCAGTATTTACCTCTATCAAAAATGAAGTTCTATGTTGTCTGAAGTAGGCCAAGTCTAAAAATACTACCACCAAGTTCCCACAAACTAGCTTGGTCACTGATATGTCCCACCATATCATTGTGCTTCCCAATGTCACCACCAATTTTGTCAATCTGCAATTTGTATTTAGACACTAACTGAAATTCATAATCATTGTGACATTTTACATTGGCAAGCTACTCACTCACTTGAGTTGAGAGACAGAAACCTTCACAATATATTTGATCTTTGACATCATAGATTTTATCATTGAAATTAGTTTGCACATCAAACTGAGAATTCTCATAAACAACTCATGGTGAGTCATGGAAATCAGGTTTGAATATATCGCATACAAAAGATGCATACTCTGGAGCATCATTATATTGATCACTACAACATGGGAATATTTGTCTACAATTGTGTTCAAGTATATCAAAACACACCTTGGTATTATAGAAACAGGGATCATATGCAACATTTACATTCATGACTTTAGTGAATGCACTTATCTTAGGTTTGAGAACATATTCTGATGCATTTTTCTCATCATCATTCAACTCAATGCAAAATACCTCAAGGGTAGGCTCAAGAAATTTAACATCAATAGGGACAGGAGAAAGATACCCATGTGCACTGGTAACTTCATGTGACATATTAGTTGATATGTGTGCTGATCCAATAGTGAAAGACTTCTTTCTAGGAGAAAACTCCTTATTATCAATAGAACTAGAATCTTCATTTTCTTTCACATCCATGCTTTTCAAATGTGGTGACAACATGTCCATGTGCACACTCCAAAAATCAGGAACATCAAACAAGAAGTAGTTGTACTCAATTTTGCACTTACCAACATGAGATTCACCATTATTCTCATTTTTTGGTTGCTCTATACATGGATCAAGAATTTCTGTAGTATCAACACAATCGACAACTTTATTGTCATATGAATCGGCGTGCTTTTCAATATCATCAATGGGTAATGATGTTGTTTTAAGATCCACACACATGTCACAATGTACCACTTGATCATTCCAAAGTGAATCCAATATTTCATCATGATTCTCTTCATGCATCACAAACATTTACATCTTTTCTGCATACAAACAATCATGAAGAGTAGGGGCATAAGCGCATTCATCAACATCTTCATTATATTCAGCATTATGTTTTGAATCAACATACTGAACATACACATATTTGTCTTCAAACTCTGTCTCACTCACACAATGAACATGCTCCACTGATAGAAAACTTGGAGTACACTTCAGGTATTCACCACATGTAATTTGTTCCTTAACTTGTGGGAAAGTGACATCATGAGCTTCTATATCATTACATTCTTCAAGCGAGGAATGTGTTTCCATATCATCCTCAGAAAATCAATCACAATCTATAGAGGAGCAATCAAAAATATCAACCTCACCATGATTTTTATCACAAGAAAACTTCTCACTATATAAATCATGTTCAAAATCTTCAGAATGAATGCTTGAGGCTGCACTTCCAGGATCATAATCACTAGTTTGTAATGAAACACCAACAACAAATGCATTGTAATGGCTGATCACATCATGACATGGAGTAATACTTTGTATTTCATTCACTTCTCCATCATCTGAGACATCACAAGAGAAGCATTCTTGCATATTTACCTTGTCATCATCCCATGTGTCTTCCTCTTCATCATTGCTGCAAGGATCTACACATGTGTTGATTGTGAGCTGATTACAATTACTATCCTCATTCATACAACAGATATCTTCATTTTCTGATACACTCTTTTCATTCTTGTGTATCATGTTCTAATTTTCTTGAAGAAGACAACTACTACCTTCATTTTTAGACACCACATTTTGTGCATAAGTAAGTCAGACTCCCTCAATAACCTTTATTTAATCAAGTACTTGATCCAAACTATGTTGCTTCAAATCCTTCAGTAAGGCATTCAACCCAGAATCATAGATTTTACAAAATAAATCAATACACATGGAGTCCTTGGGTCTAAAAATTATGGGGACTTTTAATAAGGCATCCAAAAACCTTGAGAACAAATCATGTGACGATTCTCCATTGTGTCTCTTCATTTTAGACAATCTTTGAACAATAGATTTTTTATCAACGTTGCTCAAATTTTGACAACATTTAACATGGAGTTCATTAGGATCTACAGATTGTGATGATGGAGAAATCAGAGCAGCAACATTACCATCTTGACAAGCACCTATATTATCTAGTCCATGAGTTCTATTTGTATGAGATGTGTTAGGATGATCAACACTCACAACCCTTTGTCTTTTCATCATTGAATATCTCAGATTATTCTCAATGTCCATAGCAATTTGATATGCTTGGTGTAGGGTTGTGGGCTCTTTGTCTCTTAATAAGAAACTCGTCTTCTTGTCAAATTCTCCTAAATACACGACCAAACATTCTGAATCATTTGGTCTTATGTCTTCAGGAATCTCTCTTATGATCTTTGAAAACCTGAGATTAAAAGATGGGACTAACTCATCTTTTCCTTTCTCCATGTTCATGAACCTTTTCCTTTTCAAAACAGGGTCAATCCTCTCCTCAAATTGCTCCATGAGCACTACCCTAAACTCTTCCCATGAATGAATGGAGGAAGTTGGTAAATAAGAGAACCAATCCCTTGCATCTCCTCTTAGAGACTGAACAAATAGTCTCATAATCACATCTTTGTGGTCAATCTCATAATCATCCATCAAATTACTGAATTCTTGGAGATGCTTATTTGTTGATTCAGACTTATCACCAATGAATCTTGGTAACTTATTTTTGACTCTAGCTGGAATGTCATTTGGGTAACCACTAATACCACTAAAATTGATAGCTTTGTACCTTCTAGTGCTGAAAATTCTTTGACAATTTGGTTGGGACTAATCACAAACCATGGTTGCATCTAGAACCATACTAGGATGCATATACTGAAGCATTTTGACATGCCTCTTTCAAATTTCACATATCAACCCTATAATTGATCATTCATTTCCCTATTCCTATATTTCATCATGATCTTAGAATATTACAATGCATAATTCAAATGCATCTAAGCCTAAGATCTATTTAGTGAGCAAATTTAACAACTGGAATACTTCTCTAACATAATTCATGGGCTGAAAATAAAAATTTAAAAGTATGTAAACCTAATTCTACTATAATTTCCCTTTGTTAGTGCTAATCACTCAATAGGGAACCATATTTTTATCCTAAGATGTTCAAATATGGTTTTCATACATGAATTCCTTGAAAACCAAGAGTGAAGAATACCTAGAAACAATGCAGCTGCTGCAAATTGTCTTCCTGGCTGGAAATAGTGTAGATCTAGAACTTTTTCTAAATCTTCAATAGGTTCTTCTGACAAACTCACCACCTCTCTTCATAAAGGACTGAACTTCAAAAAGACATGAAGTTACTTCAAGAGTAAATCTCGTTCTGGGTCTTCTCCAACATCAGAGTCACACTTAAATCTATTGAGATGTTGTTTAAACCAAACCTTCCAACATCTAAACTTAAGGTTTATATTATTCAAATTCTTGACTCTGTGATACTACCATCTGCACCTGGGATTCCTTTTTATTTAAATTTCTCAGAAGTTCTCCCCAGCGGAGTCACCATTCTTTTGGTGAATCAGATCGGCAAATATGATTCAATAATTTTCAAGGTCTCCAGTTACAAATAATAGCTCAAGATTCGAATGACTCTTTGATATTACAATAGGCAACCAAATTTCTAAGTGCATTCCCCAGTAGAGTCACCATTTTGTTGGCTATTTTTATGTCCCAAAAAAGTTTTGAATCTCTCTAAGAGCTGGCCAATCTCCATGTTCAAGAATTATCAAAAATTAGTGGCCAACTGATAGCTAAAGCTTCTCAAGTCCTTAACCCTACTCTTTAGGCTCTATGAGAACAAGCAGGGTATTCCTATTTGTGTTCATGTGATATTTCCTACCTCAAGAACAATTCACATAGAGATAGATTCCTACCAAGTGCAAATAGACATTATTCACTGAAGGTTTGCTAGACCATTGATCAAATAATCACCTAATGCTAGGAAAACAAGTGTTATGTGAGATTTGCATCTCATAATGGATTGAATTTGAATTTTATAATGTTCTAACCTTGAATCCACATGCAAGGGGTTGCTGATTCAAATTATTTAACAAACCCTAAATGAATTAACCAGTGCCTCATTAAATTGGGTCGGAGTCACATAAAATTTAACCCTAATATCAGTGAATGACTCTCACAATGCCTTACATAATAAGACTTCTCAATATTCAAAACAACAATCCTTATCAAATCCTTAGCACATTATCATAGACCTATGATCCCTTCTCAATCATTTGATTAACTCATTAAGTTAAAGAAATAAAGTGAATCATACATTCAAATATACCATTGAAGATAAATAAAAGAACCCTTGATAATTTCATTCATGATCTGTCATAACACACATAGGAGAGCAATTGCCTTAAATTTTTTAGATTTCTTTTGATATCCATAATTACATAAAATATTTTATGACTATTTCATGTACATACCCTACACAAAATAATTTACTAGCTAAGTCATCCTAAATTTTGCATTATATACATTCAGTGTACACCACCTAGACCTCAGGATTCAAAAATCTAACCCAAACAATGAGCCTTGAAATCTCCTTTATAGAACAGGAGAGCGACAAGCTTCGGGCTCATTGTCATTTTCATTTCAACAAAATTTAATTTCAAAAGATGAAATTTCATCTACATTTCACAATTCCCTACAATTGGATGTAATCATTTTGTAAAATAGGGGAATCAAAATGGTTACAACCCTTGTAACCAGTCAGTACCACCAAACCACATCAAAATTCCATCAAGGCCTTGTCGCATTCATCCATGTCACACCCAAAAAGACAGCATCAGAACAAAAAGGAGAAACCAACAAACCACATCAACTCCCAGAACCAAAACCAGCACCATGGGAAAAATACAAATGACCGCTTCATGTTTTCACCTTAGGGAGAGGAAAAAACACCACCTTATCTTTTCCTACCCCCTCTTAACACCAGGAATAGAACTAGCACACAGTGCCACCATGGCAATAGGAGACACCGCGAGGACCTCTTCATCAACACCAACCAGCTTAGTCACAGCAGCGAGGTAATTGTGATAGTCCGAGTCAGTCTCAAAACTATCACTACCAAAGCCACCAGTAATCTCAATGGGTGATTCCTTCTGCCCCATAGAACCCTGACCATGCTCCAAAGACTACTTCTCTTGCTCACATCCCGTCACCTCCACATTTACAAAATTACCTTTAAACAGAGGGGTGCTTCTAGTAAGACCCAAGAGGGGCCTTGGATCTTCTTTGGAATCACGAACACTAGGAGCAGTGCTCTGTTCATGTTCTTTGTCTCCTCCTGAGACTTCCTCATACTCATTCTCACAAACCTACGCAACGGTGAGCTAGAACCAACTTGCTTGCTCATCTCACATTCAAAACCAAAGCCCTTACTGAACCACTTAATATAGCAACACAAAATAATTTAGACTCAAAAATGTTATGATCCAAATGAACAATCGGAAAGTATTTATCAAGAAAACTGATGCATCAACCATTAATGCTCCAATTCCAGTACGAGTGAGCGAGCAATCAGTGGCTGACGTCAATTTCACCACTGTTAGTTTCTAAATTCATGGAAAATGGTGTACAATCCATCATGATTTCTAGGAGATAACCACTCACATGCATGGAAATCAGGATGATATCCATTGAAAAACTTGTGCCATTAATATATTTCATTTACAGAGCTCAAACAACCATCACATGGCTAGTTCAAATCTTTGAATTTGGGTTGTTGATGCATCGGCAAGTTGGCATACTGAATGACTTAGATTGAGTCAAACATCATTGAAAATCCCATGTCATCACACAATAAGTTAGGCAACCAATGACATACCTCTCAGTAAGAAGACAAGCACATTAACTGCAGGCCCTAACTAATCACCTTGTGCCGCCAAATGAGGCCACGTGTAAGGCATCCGCACACCTCATAGCAATTTTAAAACAATTATTTTAACTGTGCACGATTGGCGAGGAACGACCACAATTAATCCTCATTATCACAAGATAGTCATCGATTTGAAAGCCTTTATTAACACAGCTGGTGAATTCAGGTCGGGCCCCATTACCGTACAAGACAAGTGTTCACATCTCGCACACCTCGCCACACTTTAGTGACGTCATCGAAAAACCTTGCGAGGCCCATGGGGAACGGTTGAAATTAAGACCATCAATTTGATGGTTCACAAGCCTACACATGAAACAAATTTATTTATAAAAGGGCACCGACCTAGGCAAACAGGGGGGAAACCCTTAAGGCATAAACTTTAGACATAATTCTAAAATTTAAACAATTATCAACCCGACATTAGGTGAAATTTATATTAACCCCAACATGGAGAAATACTAACAGGCTAGGCAAAGGGGTTGGTAAATACATGACATAAGAGGCTCCATCAATGAATTAAGCTACTGGCAACCCAAAGTAATAGGTCAACATGAAAACATATTGTGAGGGTTTAAAAGGCATGAAGATTTGAAACAAGGGTAATAAACCCCTAAACCCTAACATTCAACCTTTGAAACATAAGGGTAAAAACTAGACAGGACATAGAACTAGCCAAGATTTGTAAAAAAATTTTAAAGGCTATATCACACCCTCTGTGATTTTCACTTCAATTCTGAATTTTTTGTGAAATTATTCCATTGTACACATCGCACACCAATGATTTTTGCAATTTAAACAACTATGACTCAGAATTAAAATATCCCGAATTGAATTCCCACATCAAAAGACAAAAGCCCCAACCAGGATGCTGATAATGAAAACCAGAATAACCAATGGACCCAACAAAATGAGGATAGAAAAAATTCCAAAGGAGCACAGAAAGAGATAAAGTTACCCTTTATATAGAGCCCACCAACTAGCAAAAACTTACGACGCCATTTCCAAATTTGCAGAAGGCCAAGAAAGCCCAAACCTTTGATGAGCCATAATGCTTGAAATGGAAAGCACCACAACTTCTAAAATGCAATTTTTGTATGGAGGCATCTGATCTTCATCATGAGGATTACACAAGATGCAAAAAAATTGATTTTTCTAGACAAAAATCTCCTACAATTCACACATAATAAATCTTTGCTCTATTTTGAATGATATTTCTAATTATTACAAGTGTTGTGTAGTTGATACACTTGATCAGCTATGTATAACACTTGCACTAATTGATTTTAATAGTAGTGCAAACATTTTCCACTTGTTTATTTTAAAAATCATGCAATTTAATTACTCCTTTTAAAACTAGCGCCACCTGCTGAAATCCCACCATCAATAGAATTTGAAAAGACCTTAACATGCGCACAAAATTTTAATGCAATCACATTCACCAAGTTTAGGTGATGAATACTCCCGCTGCTGGAAGGTACCATGTGTGATTTCACCTCACACATTTGGTAGCATATTAGCACTTGCTAGTACCAACGGATTAGTGATCGTTCATTTGATGATGCATGCAGCAGATTTCACCACTTGATGATAGAATATCAGATAAGTGTTGCATCAAGTGCTAAGTCCCCTCATCTTCAACGTGAACAAATAGGATTCAATTTTTTATTTTAAATCAACCATTCGAATGCAACACCAATTGCAATGATTCTAATGAAAAGAGTCATGCATAAACAATAAACATTATTTTTTTTTTTTTTAAATTACATTTCAAAATTTCCAAGATTTCATTGATCACAACCAAAGCCAACAATAAGACCAGACTAGTTTGGTTGATCCTTTGAGAGAGAAATATGGAATTTTCCATGATTATCCATCATAACATACTGCCTTTTAATGACTGACACTTTTACACCTTTGGAGTAATCTTTTCCTTGTTGATAATGAATTGCAGATCTCATGAGATGTTGTTTAACCCTTCCTCATAAGTTATCTCCTCCTGATCTTGCTCACACCCCAAATTTTCTAATTGATTTTCTAAATGGTTCCCTTCTCTATAAGTATGTGTGATCTGGAAATATTTCAAAGAATCTAGCAATCTCCAAACTTGAACAAGAAAATATGTGATTTTCCAACTACAATGCTTCCTGTCTCTACAAGAATTGATGATCACTTGACAATCACCTTCTACGTGGAGCTTTAAGAAATTCAATTTTATTTCCATTTGTAAACCTAACAAAAGACCTTGCACTTCTGCAATATTATTTGTTCCTAAGGATAACTTGATTGATTTTGCACTAATTAGCAGACCTTCTGAATTTCTCATCATAGATCTTGCACCTGATTTCCTAGGGTTACCTTTAGATGCCCCATCAAAATTCAACTTAACAAGCCTAACTGAAGGTGGTTTCCATATTACCTTTTTTCTATCAACTTTATTAATGGCAAGAATAGGAAAATTGCCTCTAAAAGGAATGACCAAACTTTACCAAATTTTTATTTTCTTTGAATCCCATCTGTGAAGATTGTCCTAGCATGTTTAAAATTACACACAAAAGAATTAACTATTTCACATATTGAAATTTCTATTTTTTGAAGTACTTGTTCAATTTTAGATGTTTGCTTGTGAAATATCATTTTATTTTTCTCCCACCAAATACACCATAAGACAGTTTAAGGTATAATTCTCCAAAGACTTGCAAACAAAGAAGACTGATACAGAAGGGTCCAACTTGAAATAAGATCCCAAATTGTAGTTGGAAGAGGAGCATACCAACTTATATTTTCTTGAATGAATTTCCAACAAGTATTTGCAAAAGAGCAATGAAGAAAAAAATGATTAATATCCTCCAATGCTGATCAACATAATGCACAATTAAAAGGATCTACAATTCCTAACCTATGTAATCTTGAACCTATTAAGATCTTGTTTGTTAGGGCTAGCCAAGTAAAAAAACCTGCTTTTGGTTATACTACATAATTCCAACAAAATTTCAAGGCTCTTTGTGGACTTGAATGTACCTCTCTATTCATTAATGCTTTGTAACCCAATATTACTATATAATGACCTGATTTAGAGGGAGCCCAAATAAAATTATCAGAAGCATTGTGGACAAAAACAACTCTACCAGCTAACAATTTATTCAAATTTGTTTGTTGAGCCTCAGGCAGTAAAGGAGTTGTGAATCTTTTCCAAATCACTTTTCCTGTCAGAATATTTGTTTCTTGAAAGTAGTCACTTACTTTTGAACCCAAAATTGGAGTTATATGTTGTTGTATTTGATAGAATTCCTGCATTTTTTTCAAAGGTGGATGCTCTTGCCAAGATTCTAGCCAAAAATCTGCCTTATCTCCATTATTAATCTCCTAGGTAATGTATGGAACTATAACTTTTCTACAGGTTAACAGAAAATTCCACATAATAGAGCCTTGTGGAGGGTTAAGTCTTGAATATATATGGTCAAATGCAGTGGAGTCTAAGTATTTTTTCTATATGATTTTACACCATTTAGTGTGAGGCTTGGAATATAAATTCAAAATAATCTTAGCACCAAGTGAAGTATTTCTTGCAGTTAAGTTGTGAATGACATCCCCTCCTTTCATTTTTTCTCTACATAAGTTATCTACAGAAACTAAAGGAATTTTATTTTTTTCATCCATGTTACCTTCCCAAAGAAAGTTCCTGATCAACTTTTCAATTTGCACAATAACATATCTAGGTGCTTTCAAAACAACCATATAGTAATTTGGAATTGTAGAGAGAATTGATTTAATCATTAAAATCCTTCCTTAAATTGATAACCATCTTCCCCTCCATCCTACAATTCTTGATTGTAAGATTTTAATAACCTTGTCCTAGTAGGAGACCCTATTTGCACCAGCAAAAAAGGGAATGCCTAAGTAATTACTTTGAAATTTTGAGAAGGATTTCAGAGAGGATTTTTTAGGAATGAGAGCTATATTGGTAACATTAAACTTCTTTAGCATCATACCTAAATTCTAAGACTCTTCCAAATCTTGAAGAAGGTCATGAGAAATGAAATCCCAACATTTTTGGAAGAAGCAAGCTGAAAATCCATTTGGACCTGGAGCTTTGTCTAGAGGCATAGAAAACACAACAACCTTGAGTTCTTCAAGTGTGAATGGCTTAAGTAACATATCATTGTCCCTTTGTGATATAATCATTGGTATTTCTTCCAAAAATTCCTCTCTCTCCCTACCTTCTTGCAAAGGTTGGAGAATGGGTGCATCAAGCAGATTTGTTATGAATTTGACACCTTTTGCTTATATATCAGCCTCTTTTGTTAGCACATTTCCTATGACACTATCTTGAATTGAGAAAATGGATCTTTTAGATTTTTTTATTTGTGCTGACATGTGAAAGAATTTATTATTCTTATCACCCTCTTTTAACCAAATCTCCTGAGACTTTTATCTCCAATAAATCTCTTCACGAGCAGCCAATTCTTCCCATTCTGCTTGCATTTGTGATTGTTGATCAAATATACTTAGACTTAACCCATTAGCTATAACTTGTGCATTAACTTCCTCAAGTTTCTTCAAAAATTCAGTCTTGAATTGAAAACATTTTTAAAAATAATAGTGTTCCAATGCTTAATTATGTCTTTAAGGAGCCTCAATTTCATGCAAAAGTTGAACATTAAAGTACCCTCCACCATAGGGGACAACAACCACCAATATTTTAGGAGAATTAAAAATTATGGATGACGAAACTACATCCTTTCAAACTTAAAAGAGGATTTACAAGAGGCAACAACTTGCTTAGTATGAATGTCCATAGAAATTGGAAAATGATCAAAAGCAATCCAAGGTAAAATTACTGATTGTAAACCATAATTCTTAGACAACCAAGTAGGTTTGATGAGGAACCTATCAAGACGCTCATATATCTGACATAAATCTTTCCTTTTATTTATCCAAGTGAACTTGTCATTTCCAGGAAGAATGTCAATAAGAGCATTATCCTGAACAAAATTACAAAAGTCCTCAATTGTTTTAGGTGGAGGAATGATATATCCTTTCTTTTCATCCAAAGATAATAGAGAATTGAAATCACCAACCAGAATGGCCTTGCCATCACCAAAATTTTCAAGTGTTTATGACAATGCATCTGACACCAACTTCTTACCAAAAGTAGAGTTGGGGACATAAACATTAAACAACAAGAACTACAAATTAAAATTTGTTACCTTTAGTAGCTGCTAGTTAGTTTCACTTGAAATGGGTTCCAGAATAATAGTTATTGAATTCCATAAAACTATTAACCCTCCATATGCTCCTTATGCATTTGATTGACAAGACTTCCACTTTGACCATTTAGTAATAATTGAGGTAAATTTTTCTTGAGAAAACTTAGTTTCTGGTAAAAGAACAATATCAACCCCACTTGAATCATTTTTTATTTGATATGGACTCTCTTACTAGGATTATTTAAGCCCCTAACATTCCAAGATAGTATTTTCATGTTGTGATCAGAGAGAAATAGGCTCTCCTCAACCTTTTTTTAATATTACCATCTAAAGTGGCTTATTTACCCACTAAAATCTCCTCTTGAAGCTTAACAACATTTGACTTACGACCTCTTTTTCCAGGTGATTTTTGAGATGGAGGATTCAAACAGGGTGATTGATCAATGGATAAAGAAGTGAAGAAATCAAATTCCTCAAAACCTAGTTCCCCTTTCGTACTTGCACTAACAACATTAGAAAATTATGTAACTAATGATTGGTCAACAATAATGGAATCCTTTAGGTCAAATTTTTAAGATAATGATTGTGAAATTTTTGTCCCCTCAAACTCCCTCTCAATTGCCTTTGCAATTTCATCAATTAATTTTGACCCAACCATTGAAGATATGTGGTTTGTTAAACAATCTAAATTTCCCTCTTCTAGCATAGATTGGAAGCCCATGAAATTAATCTAATTAGCTCTTTGTTTTTTAGAAAATGGAGTTGAGGAACCCATTGTTAACATAGAGGTGCAATTATTTAGCTTATGAGCAGAATCAAACTTGAATTTAGGCACAAATAAACTGAGAGAATTCTTAAAAAAAAAATTAGAGAAAGAAACCCCTTTTCCCAACCAGGATCCAATGAAATATTGAAAGGAATGTATCTTTGAAGGCCCAAGGAAGGAACTGAAATCTCATAATCCTTTGAAGGAGACATGGTAAGACCATGACTAGTAGGACTATCCTCTATAGTTAAAAATTCATGTATAACTAACCAATTGACAGAAATCGGAATAGTAGGAGCCCTTGACTAAATACTTTTAGCCAAGTAGTTCTTTATCACAATCTTAGGGCTCACCTCCATGGAAATACCATCCCTCCCATCAAAGATAACCATCTTGTTACTAGATTTATAATGACCAACAATTTGATCAGAATCCTTCACAGGATTACTTGATTGATCGTAGGATTTTATTTTCAGAGATGGAGGCTAAGATGAAGAATTAACACCTTCATTCATACCTAAGTCACAAGTAGATGTAGGATGAATAGGACAGTGACATTTAGAATAAATTACAAGTGGATCCTCAATGACAATAGACTGTTTCCAAAGTCCATATCTAGACTTGATATTCAATATTGAGGGAAGAGGTTAGAAACATCAAGGAGTATACAAACCCTAACTGGTAATGAGGGATTTGTAAAAAAGTTAAAAATACTGATAAAGGAAGATCCCCAATTGATTACCCAATAACTCAATAAGATGAGTTTCTCTATATTCAAGAGGCAAGCCTTGAAGTTGAATCCAAATTGGTATAAATTTAATTATATTTTGTGAGGAATTAAAGTTCAAATTCCATAGAGAAGTAAACAATCCATATCCTTCACACATCCAATATTTCTTTCTAAAAAAAACATTTCTATCATCTTTGGAAGAAAAAATGACAACAAAAAAACCTTCCCCTTTATCAAGATAAAAAACCTGATTAGCTCCCGCCCAAGTTTGGAAAACCCAATTTTGCAAGAAATTAGCATGAGGGGAGAATTTCCAAAACTTATAGACAACAGCGAGCTTGTAAAGATCATGAACTTTAGGTTGCACTAATTAATCATTGAGGGTAACAAGATGAACCCCATTACCTCTAGATGGATCTTTGCACATCTTGGGAACCCATATCTTACCATGCTGAACTTTATGATCTTTACCAAAAGCAGGAACCTTCATATTAGAAAAAAAAAAACCCTATTTTCTTTCAAGTGCTCAATCCGATGAGTATTTTGGTTCTAAATAGGGATTGAATGAAGCAATAGAGCCTTTATGTCTGAAAAATCCTAGATTGAGAAGAGAATCTAGGATTCTTGATAGGGATAAAATTCATAAAGGACGCCAGATTCGAAACCAAAGGCTTCAATTTGAAGGTCTACGGGTGTATAACAGGGATAGAACTAGGAAAAGAATATAGATGCAAATCACATGGATTTGGATTGAAGGGAGTTATAGCATTAAGAAAAATGGAGTTTGGAAAAGTGGATGGGGGGTAGACACAAGATACAACTTCTGACCATCACCTAAAATGAGAAGAATCTAAAGACTTTCCCAAGGATGTTGAATCCAAGACACAAATATCAAAAAATTCCTAGTTTTCTCTTGAAAATGATATAGAATGAATGCTTGAGGTAGAATACGGGCCAAAAAAAGCAACAAATTAAGAGAAAGAACGCCTGTCCAAACTAAAGGTCCCATTGGAATCCCTTGGTTTGACAAAACGGGCTAAATGTTTTGAAAAAGTCCGATTGGAGCCAAAGGGCAGGCCCCTAAAATTGTGGATCAATTTTTTCCTCCCCATCCTCTCCTAAAATTAATCTAACCTCCATAAGAATACAAAGAATACTTGTTATAGAGAGACTACAATCCCAATGCAACAAAGGATTCCACCATAATTATTCGATCCACTTGCATGAATGATAGAGTTCACCTTTTGCTCACAACATCTAGAAACTTGGCATTAAGCTTCACATTGATCTACCACACTCTCAACACACACACTCACTGAATAGAATCAATGTCGCATAAAACTACACTTTCTCTTTTCTCTTATCACTCTACTTCTTTTCTCTTGCATCTCATCTTCACCATAAACTCATCTTGCATTTATACCATCTTCAAATTTGAAACATATCCAAATTTAGTCATCCAAATTCAAATCCAAATTAGGTTGGTGCAAAAACATCCTAGGGTGGAATTAGAATGAGGGTAACCCAAACACACACTTCAAGGGACCCAAAAATATCCAACATGCTTCATCATCCTCAAAAGTAGTAGTTCACACAAGGTTGGCCAAACCAGTATAAAACACATAGAACCATTAAGCATGAATCTTCCAAATGTTGAAACTATCTTCAATAGAACTAGGGAAACACAACTTTAGAACCACAAGTCATAAGACTTCATCAAATAGAAATCCAAACCAACAATATTTCTCCCAGACCTCAACTAGAAACACAGAGAGCCATAGCTCACAACTAGTGAACACAACTTGCACTGTACAATGAATCGACAACCAAAAATCTAGATATAGCATCTTCTAACAACCATGAGCATCACATCTGAACCACACAACCATAGGATCAAGTATGGACCAAAAATAAGAGCAACCACTAAACACATGCAACATGTATTTATTACAATTTTCTCAATATCCTCAACATATACATCCAACAACAAATAGTAGATAACCAATTGACTGGTTGACATGAATGAAAACACCTACAAACTTTCCACAACACTTTCATTCTTGCAACAAGAAATACTTGGGGTGATGTTGATTCCTTTATTCTTTCATCACATGTACACATTTAATTATCTTTCTCCCTTTTCGAAAGTATTTTTTCTCATGATATTTTCTCCTTTTCTTTGGTAATGAATTTGTACATTGGTACCTCATATATCCTTGTATTCAAGACCCATTTATTCTCTCTAAGTTCCACTTAAGGGAGGTTAGAGTAAAAATTAACTAACTAATTAATTAATTAACTATTAATTGATTATTAGGTTCCCTTTTATGGTAGCATACTTAAGCTAAACTTGTATCATGTTATTTTTTGTCTCAATTCATAGGATGAGGACATGTCATGATCTAATTTCAGATCCTCACCTAGAATTTCATCTATGGTTTTTTATTCTTATTATAAGGATTTATCATTATATATTAAATTATTTGTGTTTTTAGATTAGTATAATTCACATGGCTTGCATACAATTTAGTTGGTTTTTATCTCTTTTTTGATAGTTTTGTTTTTTGCAGGTGAGTTTTGCAAGATATGGGGTTCAAGTATCAAATCCAACAATTTTTTTCATCATATCTTTCCTATATATGCCACAATATAGTTAGGACTATGAATTCTTAGTAAAAAATATTTATTATCCCTACATATGATGTCCAAGAATTCAAGGTTTTATGTGATATTGTTTATCCCAATTTACCCTAGTATCATAATATTTACACATACCTTCATGATCACACCCTCCCACCAAACCTATTACACAACCAATATAAAACATCCATCTATTTTTTATCCTATTTCACTATCTCAATGGAATATTATATCTAATAATCTTCAAAAGAACCCTCACTTGATGCCTTAACATGGCATAGTCTTGCCTCACATCATATGAGTTACATTGTGGTATCTATGGTAAACACACCAAAGGAATGAACCTTGCTAGAAATGATTTAGAATGGGTTATTAGTGGCCTACAATAGAACATAATTCCTATGAGTATACGAAGAATTTTTAACATGTTAGCAACATAGAGATCTTATTCATGAACCATCACAAGCATTACAACCTATTAATACTCCTTGACCCTTTTCACAATGGGGCCTCAACCTCATTGGCAAGATCATAATAGATAATAATTCATGATCAATGTTCATATAAAATGGATAGGCATAAAAAATAATTGATAATCAACATTCATTTTCAAACCATTCTATAAATTTATCTATTATACACTCACTCATCTTATTACAAAAACCTGTAGTGGCATTCAATGATCAACTTAGTAGCATTCATATCTATCATTAGCATTAACATTTATTACCACTTTTTATATCTCTTTATTATAATTAATTTAACTTAGGGGATTCACCAAGAGTGAAGGAAATTTCATAATTTTAACACTTAGATAACAAGATCCTAAAAATAATCATTACCATCATAATGTTTTTATTACATAGATATCATGTAGATGATATTTTAACATGCTATTAGTATATAACCATAACAAATAAATTTTATACAAGCATGATCTTTTTCACATTTAAATTCTTGAGTCTTTTTCATCATAATATTTTTATTAATTACTTGATTTCAAATTTTAATTTATTTCTCTATCATATTGTCACAATTATTAGATTTTAAAATTTTCCAATTTCAATGTAATCTCTCATCCTTTTCAACTTCACTCTAACATTATGTCCATTTTCTTTATCAACTAATATTTCTCAATTATTATACTCTTATGTGTTTTTTATTAGGGGTAAAAAAATGGGTTTTGATGGGGCGCAGAACCCAATAGAAAAGGATTTAGAAGGGAACCGTCAACCTATCCAAGAAAAGAAAGCTACAAATAATATAAAAACCATAAACCAAGAGTAGCCCCACAACATCCTCAAAATGATTAACATGAATACACACACTGTAACTTACAAACAAGCAAGGGTCGTAAACCCTTTTACAACCTGGTTTTACCTAGGATCAAAACCCTTAGATACACAATATTTTGCCTACATCTACCAAGCACCAACAAACCAGCCACTCGTGGATGACACCGTAGAGCCAAGAATCAACCATATTTTAACTAATATCTAGAACCCATAGGTAGACATAGAACCCGCCTGCATTAACCAAGAATAAACAAACTAGACAAACATAGAAATCACTTGTGTCAATTAGACATCAGCATCCCAACTACTCAGGAAAGACATCACTGAGCCAAGAAAAAGAGGAAACTTAATGATGAAGAACACCATAAAACCCTTACCCATAATCAAAAGCAACATCAACCCCAAAAACCCCACCTCAATATGGGAGTTGGAGAGCACATCGAAATATTGAAGCACCAAATCAACAACAATCCTCTCCACCTCGATAGAAGAGGGAACCACCTTAATGGGAGAAGACTCCACCTCCATAGAAGAGGCCAATTCAACCCACTAAATAGAAGCCAAAATAATTTGAGCCTCCAGAATACAAATTTGAAATACCCAGCTCTTCAAACCTACCTCTCCACCTCTAAAGGAGATGAAACTAAGTGCAAATTTTTCACATCAACAACCACACTCCATAAAATGCCCACTCCACCTCCATAGGAATGGCCTCCACCTTGAAAGGAGCAACAAGAGAGAAACTTTGAACCAGCCACACACCTTCACCTCAAAAGAAGATATCTCCATCGCGATAGGAGAAGTATCCACCTTTAAAGGAAACTCAAGGCCCAAGGGAAAAGTAGGGGCTCCTACAAAAATAGCGAACTTAAAATCCAAAGGCAACATAATACCATTCAGGGCCAACCTAACCAAGAAGGAGGCCAAAAGAGAAAACAACGAAAGCTCTTTAATCATCTCACAAGATGACACCCCTCTAAAGAAGAGGGAAACCAATTATTTGAAAATCCAAAAGAACAACTAGGATGATAGAAAAACCTTAAAACAAAGCCCAACCAAGAACTTCAAACCCAAGAATAGAGCGCCCAGACCCAGCTACTCCAAGCACACAAGAAGGACCAAAGCCCAACCAAATGACAAGACTCAAGGTGTACCCATAGCACCAAGAAAAACAAAAAGACGGGAGAAAAAGAGACAACAAGGAAGACAACTGAAGAGAAGCCAACCTCAACCAAACTTGGGCACAAATCCAAAGCAGCAAAATGGAGAGACTTTGCAAGGATCTCAGTTGAAAAATACACAAAATGATCAACCCTCTTGAGACCTAAAAATCCCATAACATGGAGCAACTTAGAAGAAGCACCCAAGGAGGAAGGACAAACCCTCACCCAGTGTCCCAAATGAGTTAGAAAATAGAGAACCATCTCCCAAAAGAGAATAGAGACAGGGCACACAAAAAACCCCAACAGATGGCACATAACAATAGCCTTCACTCGTAGCAGACTGAAGCAAAGAGGATGAGAAGAGAGCACACAACCATCAACAAAGATACCAAACTACACTAAGGAATAAAGAGACCAAGGGAAGATAAGAAGGAATGCCTCCACCCTAGCCTCAACCCAGATAAATTACATCTAAAGCACCGAGAGTAGTCCCAACATGAAAGGGAAAGGCCGCAAGCACATCGCCCTATACGCATCAGCATTGTCATCTTCAGCAACAGACCCATCACCGTCAGAATCTTTAGAGGAATTCAAGTTTGGAGCCCCATTCCTCTTCCCGCTCAAAGCCATAATGAGCTTGTGTCTCCAATAGAATAGCCCCAAAGGGAAACCTATAGTGAAAAACACTCCTCCACCAATAGAAAAAAAATTCAAGGACCCCAAACTCCAGTGCCAAGTTGCAAGCTAGGAGTCCTCCAACATGGAAATCCACCCAGAAAAGCAGAAAGGGCCATTCTACTCTAGTCCAACACTAGGACAAGGATAAAAGACACGAAGAGTCACACCACCAATAGCTCCAGGCTCTGCCAAAAATGTGAGAATAGAGGGAAAAAGATCTATCGCACCCTTAGGAACCAGATCAGCCCTCTACACAACCAAATCTACATCCACATTCGTTGAATTTCCATCCTCATCTATTGATTCCTCATTGCCATCCACCGAGGAATTCAAATTCCATCCTCCATTCGCCTTCCTACTCACTCTCGCCATCCAAATCAATCATGTACCATGATTGTACGCTTATGTGTGTATATATAAAATAAAAAAATAAATATTTAAATTAAAAAGGGCCAAACAAACTATTATTACAAGAAACTAAAAATTCCCAATAAAAGAAATGGAAACTTCATAAGTTAAGGAATTAATTATAGATTCTCATCAAACTCATCATCCAATTTCAAAGCTAGAGGTTGATTCAAGAACCTAATGGTCATAATAAATAAACTCGCATCAATTTTTCAAGAAAATATACATGAATCTTAGATCAAAGTTATCATAAACTCTCAAATATCCTTTAGATTGTCAATATTGACAATAATAGAATTGATAAATGAAATATGTTCTTCCAAAAGCTAATAATACCTCTCATCTTCCATCTAAATTTTAAATGAAATATTTATAATATCTAACCATTCATGAATTGATGTATTAAGCTCAATCATCTATCATATATCCCCATATAATCTTGAGCATTCAAATTACCTAAACTAAGGATTTAATTTTAGTTATAAGAAGTAAATCACTAAAAAATGTGCTTGATGATGATTCCTTACATATCTTTGATTACCATCCAAGTTAATACCAATATTTTTTTTAAAAAATATGAGAATTATTTTGAGGATTTAAATCCTCTCTTTTTTATCCTTTGAGCCTAAGTAAGTAGAGGTAAATTGATCATTCACACCAACTAATGTAATAAAACAAGAATTTATAACTTCCAGATTAATGTTAGAATCACCATTAATTCCTTCACCTCTCCATTTAGAGGCACATAATGCATAGGAAATTATACAATAAGCTATCAAAGTTAAATTTTAGCATTTAATCCGTTAGAAATAGTTAATAAAGAAAAAATAAATAAATAGATACTTGAGCTAGGAAAAGTATAATAACTAAGAAAATAAATAAATGAATAAAACCCAAAAATATCTACATAAGGTATCACCCCACATATTAATCACCAAAGGCATTAAAATTATCTTATAATTTCTAAATTCCATAACCAAATAGGAGAAAAATTGGTCCAAATCTAAAAACTAGACAAAGGAAAGTAAGAAAACTTTCTTTAAAGATCAGACATAGAAATTCAAATTTATGGCTATTGTTGAGTCAAAAATTGCATACCCTTGTAATTTCACCTACACTTTTGTATCCACTTCAGTTTCCACCCTCCTTAGTATTTGTGTAGTCTCATCTTATCCCATGCAACAACCTTTTTCCCCTCAAGATACTCAAGACTCCTTTTCAGCAGCTACCTTCTTACGTCAGTTTTGTGTTAACCTTGTTTTTTCCTCATATCCCACTATTTTTTAGTGTGATTTTTTTGGACACTAGTGCCTTGCATGGATTTTCACACACTGTGATAGTTTCTTGCAATATTTTAACATAAAAATGTCATTTCTAAGAAATTTTCCACTTGTCACCTACCCAATTCAGTGGAAACTGCTCGGGGCAATTCATAACAGCTCGACAACCCTTTATTTCCCTCCTCTTCTCACTTTTAAATCTAGTTTCTTGCAATATTTTAACATAAAAATGTCATTTCTAAGAAATTTTCCACTTGTCACCTACCCAATTCAGTGGAAACTGCTCGGGGCAATTCATAACAGCTCGACAACCCTTTATTTCCCTCCTCTTCTCACTTTTAAATCTATCTTTTTCACTCTACATCTCTCTCTCTGGAAGTCTCTCTCTCTCTTTATCTCAAGCTTGTACATCTCTCTATAGCTTACTAGAGCACTCTTAAGCTCTTACAATGGTTTTTTATAACTCTCTTGGCTCTCATAGCTCTCTCTTTTTCTCTCCCTCTCTTTGGCTTCCTCAAGCCTTGTTGGTAATATCTATTTGTCTTACATCTTTGAACATATTGGGATTTGTCATATCCCTTGTCTATTCATTTTTCATCTTGTCTATTTATCATTTGATCTATTTTTCTATCTAGTTGTTATGGAGGTAGAAACACCAAAGTGGGGACTTGACTAAGGCAAGTCCCCAAACAGCCCCAACATTTCTCTTTGGTCTTATGTGTGCAATTTTTGAGGAGAAATATTATTGTGCTAGATATTCATTGAGAATTCTTTGATGATTTCTATCCTTTTTCTCTTCATTTTATCATTTGATAAATTAACAATACTACTATTATAATCTGGTATTTATTACATTTCATTATCTTAAGCTTCGAAACTTGCATATGTTGCACTATTGTCTTTCTACTGACAAATTCTACTTTTTATTTATATGAGATGATAGCATGCCATGTGGATTTTTTCATGTCATGTTGTATTCTAAGATAGCGAGCTCATTAGTCTACCCAAAAGACCTTTGTACCCTGCACTTTCGGTTCCTAACATCTGAAAGGTCTAAAAAATTTAAGCACTTTGTTAAATCTCATATTCTTCTATTTCTAGTTCACTTGATTTGAGTCAATTGAGGTAGTGGATGGACCATTTTATCCTTGAGATATCATCATCTTGAGAGTAGCAAATCACCTCCTATATATTTTGGTGAACCTGATGTGAACACTACTTCTACATTGTTGTGGTTCACCACTTTGTGTTGAACCCAATGCTGGAAATAATTTATTTTTATCATTTAAAGCATTCTTTATTATTTCTACAAGTAGTCTTAATACATAAAAAAGGAGAAATCCAAGATTTTCCATTCTGAAAAAAAAATTGAGGCACTGCCTTGAACCCCATTCCATTCCATCAAAATGGATATATGTCAGGCTTTGGTTGGCTTGTCTATATCTCTCTTTCAAAATAAACTTTATATTTTCCTTCCTTTTGTCCCATTCCCATTTTGTTAAGAAACTTCAAGAAGTTCTCTTACAAGTGTGTGAAAGTGGGTTATTTTCTCCTTTCTTATTATTCTTTGTTGACTCCTCTCTTGAAATTCCTTTTACTTGTAAGAATATTTTGGTGCAAGAGGATGAAATTATTGATACTTTCCTAAAAAAAAAAAAAAACCCATCTTTATTCTAATGCACTCTCTTCTAGAGATGATGCATTAGTGAATGAGGAATCTCATCCCACATCTAATCCCCTATAGATCAATGTTGAGAATATTTCTTCAAATGATTCTTCTATAAGTCATAATGAATTTGTTAATGTAATTGTTGTCTCTTTTTCTCTTAAAAGGCCTAAGAGACCAATAATGAACATTACTAGAGAAAATTCACAACCAAAGCCAAAGTAAGTAATAACTATTAGTGGTGACCCTTATATAATTCACCCTATATTCCTTTTCTTTGACTTTTCTCTATCTCTAACTTCTAAGAAGCATGCAGTTACTAATTATCAAACACTAGCCCATTCTTATCACACCAGTAGAAATAAACAAAGCATTGGCATTCCAACATCTCTTCCACCTTCTCAACATTTTTTCCATCTTCTCCTAGAACTCTTTCTCAATCCTTAGTAGAGTATGATCATATTAAGAAACTTCATGTTACTCCTACCAAGATATCTCTCTAGGATCTTCTTCAAACTTCTCCCATTTATCATCCTATGCTTCAAGAAGCTCTATAGAAGATCGTTGTGCCATATTCTTTCAGAATGAGTGATGTGAATGCTTTATTGGATTGTATGTTCTATGATACTTTAGACATTAAATTCCATCAACATGAACTTTTGAATCTTAAGTACAAAATCAAGATGATCAATTAATGATAGTCACATTCATAAATAATATTAGTAATAGATGCACTCTCATTGATATTGGTTTGACACTCAATGTTCGTAGTGTTGATATTTTACATAAAATAAAAATTGATCCAAGCTCTCTTTTAGCTTCTTCTCTATCTATTTGTTGATTTGATAATGTTAATCAACAAGCTCTAGGTACAATAATACTAAATTTATAGCTTGGACTTGTTACTTTACCCACCCTGGTGTATGTAATTCCAGGTTCCTTATAATATAATCTTATTCATGGTAGACCATGGATTCATGCTATGGGTGTAGTCTTATCTACCTTGCATAAATCTATCAGATTTGTTCATAATAATCAAGCGGTTACATTAAAGACCAATCCTAAATCCCCTCACTATTATCAAAAGGCTCAAGCAAATTAGACTTCAAGTTGTACTACTTTCAACAATTTAATTCCTTCTTTATCTTTAAATCTTGTTAAACCACCATTATTTCTTGATATTTATGATGGTGTTAACTCACTTTCTTCTCAAAAAAATGCATGTCTCGCTGATGATTGGGGTTTTGTATACTTTACAGAATCCTTCAATGGAGAATATAACTTAGTCAATCCTGCTCACTTAGACATCCTGAAAATATCATTCACACCCACTATCAAAGATGATTATTCTTCTATAATGTGGGATAATGTGAAAAACAATTGTAATGTACTTAATTTTGATCCTCCCCCTTTGAGGAGTTACAATGACATTATGGTTTAGGATTTGATATTATTTCTAAAAATGGGTACAAAGGAAATGGTCTTGGGCACATGGAACAAGGAGTTAAGAACCCTTTGGAACCAACACCACGCTCTTTTATAATGGGTTTAGGTTACAAGCCTAATCCTTTTTCTACATCCCCTCCTCCATCATTTTTTGTCCTTATGTCTTCTTCTTGTGAGTATTCAAACTTTTCTTCACAAGAGAAAGGGTTGCTTCCTGCTCCTCATCCTTTATTTAAACAAGAGCATATTTTGTTGAGGCTTCTCAAAGCCCATTTAATTACTCTTCCTCCTCCCACACATAAGAAGTTTCATACACAAGATAAAACAAAACATTCTTTTTGTGCATACCATCAAGTGCCTAGCCATTCCACCAGTGAATGTATGGCCTTGAAGGATAAAATATAATAACTTCTTGACTTTGGTGTCATCAATCCTTTATTTATTGATACACCTATCTCTGCTTCATATAATATGTGATATCAAGGTTTATCTTTATCCTATTCATTTTATCTGATGAGAATCTTCTCATGAGGTTCTTATAACTCCCTTCTATTGTGCCACTACCTAATATGTGGCATTTGTAGCTTTTCTTTCGCATTGTCATTCATGATGGTACAATATTATATATAACCATACTTACTCTATAGTAGCCACACAATAGTATCTAGAATAGTTATCCTCACCTACATGTTGGGGGCATGGACAACGTTTTTGGAGGTGTGTGTCCCTCTTTAGGATTTCCTCTCTTCTTTCTTCCCCTTTTCTTTTCCTTAAACCACAAAAATAGTAAATATGTTAGTTTTTTAAGGGAGCATATATACTCCACTTTTTTGTGCATTCTTACATGCACCTTGTCTATTTTTCCCATTGTGGCGATTATCTATTTTTCACCTATTACAGTGATTGTCTAATTTTTTCCACTATGGAAATTGTATATTTTTTACCCATTGCGATGGTTGTCTATTTTTTCCCATTGTGATGATTATCTATTTTTCACCATTGTGGTGATTGTCTATTTTTATTGGTTATGGCGATTTTCTTTCTATCGACAAGGGTTTTCCTCCATAGCAAAGTTGATTTCTATCACATATCGGTAGTAGCTTTCCTCCATAGCAGGTTGGTTCTACCACCTGATTGGGTAATGGGTTTCCTCCACAATGGGGTTGGTTCTACTAGTATGTGGTCACTGAGAATATCATGACTTGCTAGATTGTGATCTATCTTTTTAATCATTATCATTTGCATGACCCCTAGTGACATAGTAATCTATTTCTTGAGTCATGTAGTCTAATTAATATTGATTGATTCCTTATCTTTTGGATGCATTGCTTCCTTGAAGAAATCAATCCTTACATTCTTCTCTTTATTTAATAATTCTCCTACTTGTTATTTCTTGTTAGTTTGGGAACGATGCATAGTATTGAGACAAACTCCCATAGCAAGGTCTCTTTAACTTTGCTAGCTCAAATTTTTTAGTCTGTTTGTTACATGTACCTTTGTGTATGTGTTATCCATTTTTTTATTTCTAAATATCTATATGTTCTAACGTCATGATTTAATAGTTCTTTATTTTTCTAATCTTATTTTCATGCAGATATTTCATGTCTAATGTGTTTGTTTTGTAGGTATTCACCATGGGGCATGCTTATTTGGTTTGAAGAGCTCTATACTTACTCTACAGTATCCTTTTGGCATCATGATGTTATTTATTTTTAGTAAGCTTTAGTTTAGCATGCATATTCATGTAGACTCATAAGCCCACTAAAGTGGGGGCAAAATGTAGAGTCAAAAATTGCATACCCTTAAAATTTCACCTACACTTTTGTATCCACTTCATTGTCCACCCCCTTAGTATTTATGTAGGCTCATCTTAGCCCTTTCATCATCCTTTTCCCCTCAGGATGCTCAAGACCCATTTTTAGCAACTACGTTCTTACATTAGTTTTGTGTTAACCTTGTGTTTTCCTTGTTTCCCACCATTTTTTAGCATGATTTTTTTGGACTCTAGTGCCTCATGTAGATGTTTATGTGTCACACTAGCATTCTACAAAATACTAATGTTTAAAGGTTGTTTTTTAGTGTTTTTTCAACTTGTCACCTACCCAAGTCAGTGGAAATGATAAGGCAGTTTATAATAGCTTGACAACCCTTTCTTTCCCTCTTCTTCTCACTTTTAAATAAATATTTTTTAGTCTACAGCTCTCTCTCTTTAGAAGCCTCTCTCTCCTTCTCTCAAGCTTCCAAAACTCTCTATAGCTTTCTATAATGATCTCAAGCTCTTACAATAGTTTTAATAACTCTCTTGGCCCTCATAACTCTCTCTTTTTCACTCCCTCTCTTTGGTTTCCTCAAGCCTTTATGGTAATAATTATTTTCTTACATCTTTGAGAATCTTGGGATTTATCACATCCTAATGTCTATGCACTTCTCATCTCACCTATTTATCTTTTGATTTGACTATCTAGCTACTATGGAGATGAAAACACCAAAGTAGAGACTCGACTAAGTCAAGCCCCTAAACAGCCCCAACATTTCTCTTTAGTCTTAGGTGTGCAGTTTTTGATGAGAAATATTATTGTGATAGAGCTTCATTGAGAATTCTTTAGTGATTTCTATATTTTTCCTCTTCATTTTATTATTTGATAAATTAACTATAGTATATTTATAATCTATTATTTTATTACATTTTATTATATAAAGCTTTGAAACTTGCATAGGTTGCACTATCATCTTTCTACCGGTAGATTCTAGTTTTCACTTGTACGAGATGATAATGTGCCTCATAGACATCTGCATGTTGTGATGTAGTTTGAGACAAAGAGATCATTAGTATGTCCAAAATACCTCTATACCCTACACTTTTGATTCCTAACATCTAAAAGGTCCAAATAATTTAAGCACTCTATTAGATCTCACATTTCTCTATTTCCAATTCACTTGAGCCATATCAACTGAGGTAGTGGATGGACTATTTTCTCCTTGAGACCTCGCAATCCCGAGGGTAGTAAATTTCCTCCTCTACAACTATAAACCACATATAAAGGGAAAAAAAATACACAAGAAAAGGATGAGGTTAAAATCACACAATTGACCAAATCCATTAACTACTAAATTTTAAGGGAAAATAAAGGATGAAAATGGTACCACTCCAATTTATACTTGATTTAGGAGAATCCTTGGTTGTAAAGCAGTCCTATATCAACCAAAAAAAAAAAAAAATCTTGCATTTTAGTTTGTAGTAGTTTCAACAAATTTCATTTCACATTTTACCATATTGTCATTTCTTAGCTTACAAAGAAAGATATAGAATCTACATGAGGCCACCTACATCATATCCATATTTTAGGTTTATTTCATTCATTTATAGAAATTTATAGCTCTTAGAATTTCACTATAATTTACAATTAGAGCATTTGGGGCTGACCTGGTCCAAAATTCATTATGCAAACCTATTTTGGAGCATGTGGAGCTTAATGGAGGATCATAAAATCATTTTGGGACCAAGGGAATCTTTCTTGGAGATCCACAATATGTTTCATCTCATAAAGGATTAAATTTCATGTTTCAAGTCTGACCTACACACTTGATCATTCATAGGGGTTTGTAAATACTTGAGGTTGATGCAGACCATTATTGGAGCTAGAGAATCATATTTAAGATCATTTGTAATTCATAGGAAGTCATTCATCAATAAAGTTAGTGATTATATTTAGGATTAGAATTTGAATACTTTGAATATCAAGATCTGAATACCGAATAAGGCCTTGGTGCCAGTTGTAATATTGTAATGGCCTTATGACAGGCTTGTGAGCCTAACTACTTCACATATGATCAATATCTTATGTTGTTTCCACCATGTTGACCCTATGTTGCATGGTTGGACAGTTCTTTTTGGACCCTCCATCTATGACTACACCAAGTGGTATCAGATAAAATTTTTGAGTCATGAAGGTATTCCTTGTGGTGAACAGATCATCGACTTTAGGCAAACTGCATGTTTTTTCAACTGATTATCAACTATGAGGTAGTTGAAACCCTTGTAGCTAGATTATTGAATTGAGGTAGTTGAATCGAATTCAAGGAGAGAGATATCACCAAGGAGAGAACCTACTACAGAAAATGTCACTTGAAAAATGGATGAGATGTTGGAAATGATGTGAGCAATGTGATTCCAATTAATTGTTGTAGAAAAGATAGAAGGCAAGGTTAAACCCTAGACATGATGATGAAAGTGATGATGAGTTAGATCATGTTGGGAATTGAAATGAAGAAGCCCTAGACAAAGAAGAAGAATAAGAATCAAATCAAGTGAAGATGTTGAAGTCAATTTTAAAAATTGGTAAGTGACCTAGAATTGAAATTCAAAATTACGTGAGAAATTTAAACCCTAAGGAATTGATTGATTGGATCAATGATATGGAAGAATACTTTGAATATGAAGAAATTGAAGATCCAAAAAGAGTGGGTTTTGTAAAAACTAAATTGATAGGACATGCTGACATCTGGTGGAAAGAAGTTCAATTGGATAGATATAGGAGAGAAAAGGATAAAATCACAAAGTGGGATAGGATGGTGACAAAATTGAAGAATCAATTTATACCTATTGATTATGAGCTTCAATTGTTGAAAATATTGTAGAACTTGAGTCAAAAGGAGAGATTTGTGAAGGATTATACTAAAGAAATTTACAAGATGATTATTAGGATTGGACATAGTGTAGCAAGAAGAGAAAAGGTGGTGAGGTATATCAGTGGACTTAGAACAAACATCCAAGAAGGATTGATCTTGGTGAAGATGACATCAGTTGAAGAAGCATACCAAATTGCATTGAAGGTAGAGGAAATGCTAAACATAAATTTTAACAAAGGAAAAGAAGTGCAAGAGGAAGATTCCAAAGGAGCGAATCACATTTCAAAGAAAGAAGACTCTATGCAAAGCATAAAAAAGATGGAAAACACTACCATAGTGAAGAGGATCATAATTCATACTATAGATGAAGAGAAGATAGAAATTTCTACTACAATGATAGATTATTACTGTGATGAAGGATATAGGAGAGATGAAGGAAGATCTGAGAAGAGACCATTTAAAGGAACTTGTTTCAAGTGTGGAGATTAAGGACATGGAGCATTTGAATTCCATCAGGGAAATACTAGAAAGAAAACTGAGCATACTAGAAGAGCAGCCTATGTGGATGAACCTATTGGATCCCCTAGTTCAATTGAGAAACCTAAGAAAGGAAAGTCATTGGTAATGGGGAAAGATTTGATACATGAATAAGTGACTGAGGAGCCATCGCAAAGAAAGCGTTTGTTTAGAACAATATGTAAGCCTGGAGGAAAGGTACATAAAGATTTCATTGATAATCTAATTTCATAAGATATGGTAACCAAGTTGAATTTGGAAAAATTGAAACATCCAAACCCATATAGGATATCATGGATTCAAGATGAGCATAAGATATTGGTGAGTGATAAGTGTTTGGTGAAATTTCATATAGGATCGTATAAGGATGAAGTATTGTCTGATATTATACCCATGGATGCATGTCATTTACTATTAGGAAGACCATGGAAATATGATAGGAAAGACATTCATGATGGAAGAAGGAATACCTATACTATGACTTCAAATGGAAAGAGGATTAAGTTGATACATTTTGAGGAAGAGAACAAAAGTGAATTTTGTAGCATTGCTAGACTATGTTTGGTAGATGGAAGGAAAATTTTGGATCAACTAAGGTATGAGAATATGTGTTCTTCATTGATTCTAAAGAAGAGTGGTAATATGGAGGTAGAAAAGGATGAAGATCCACTACAAACAGAAGTAGGAGAGGTATTGACAGAGTATGAACATATCATATCAGATAATCTACCAGATGGTTTACTAATAGTCTGGAGCATTAGTCATCATATAGACCTAATACTGAGAGCAAGTTTTCCTAACAAGGTAGCACATACAATGACACCAACAGATAATGTAGAATTGAACCAGTAAATACAAGAGTTGTTGAAGAAAGGATTAATCTTAGAAATATTAAGCCTTTGTGTGGTACCTATTGTACTTGCACCAAAGAAAGATGGGAAGTGGAGAATGTGTATGGATTCTAGAGAAATAAATAGGATCACAATCAAGTATAAATTCCCACTACCAAGAATGGATGACATTATGGACTTTTTGAGTGGAGAAAAGTATTTCACAATGATTGACCTAAAGAGTGGATACCATCATATAAAAAATTAGAGAATGAGATTAATGGAAGACTACATTTAAGACTAATGAAGGATTGTATGGATGGTTAGTGATGCCTTTTGGATTGACCAATGCACCAAGCACTTTTATGAGGTTGATGAATGAGGTACTGGAGAAATTCTTGGGTAATTTTATCATTATTTCTTGGGATAATTTATTCTAATTTTTAGTAATACTAGAGAAGAACATTTGTGGCACATTAGACAAGTATTGCAGAGGTTGAGAGAGGAGAATTTATTGATTAATCTCAATAAGTGTATCTTTATGAAGAAAGAGTTGGTGTACTTTGGTTTTATCAATAAACAATCAATAAATAGTAGAGAGGTACAATCATTCCATGGACTAGAAATTTTCTACCAGAAGTTTATCAAAATATTTATTAGAATTTTCACACCTATGATAGAAATAATGAGAGGAGATAAGAAGGATTTCAAGTGTACATCCAGAGCACAAATAAGTTTTGAATTTTTTAAGAAAAAGGTGATAGAGAAACCATTGTTAGCATTACCTAATTCTGATAAAGTATTTCAAGTTGATTATGATGTAAGTGGGAATGTAATAGGAGCAATGTTGATTCAAGAAGGGATACCTATAGCTTATTTCAATGAGAAGTTGAATGATGCCAAAAAAAGATATTCAGATTATGACAAAGAGTTCTATGCCATAATTCAAGCCTTGAAGAAGTGGAGACATTACATGTTGCCTAAGGAGTTTGTGTTATATACTGACCATCAAGCTTTGTATTATTTTAATAGCCAAGGAAAGCTGAACTAGAGACATATGAGATGGGTTGAGTTCTTATAGAGTTATACCTTTGTGTTGAAGCATAAGAGTGGAAAGTCAAAAATATTTGTAGACGTATTGAGCATGAGGAATTTGCTAACAAAGATGAGGATAGAAGTACTTGGTTTTGAGGAGCTAAAACACATGTATAAAGATGATCCATATTTTTTTGAAGCTTGGAGAGCATGTAAAGATATAGTAGTGATAGACCAGAGCCAATGGTTAGATTATTTCATTCAGCAATCCATGTTGTTCAAAGGAAATTAGTTGTGTATTCTAATGAGTTCAATGAGGGATAATCTGATTAAGGAGAAGCATAGTGGAGGACTAGCAGGACATGTTGGATTTGACAAGACAGTAGCTTCGGTGAGTGAACAGTAGTTTTGGTTGTAGATATATAAGGATGTCAAGAAGTATGTTCATAGTTACAAAATTTGTCAAGTAGAAAAAGGGAGTAGTTCAAATACTATATTGTACAAACCTTTAATAGTACCAAAGAGACCTTGAGAAGATATAAGCATGGATTTCATATTGGGATTACCAAGAACATAAAGAGGATATGATTCTATACTAGTAGTAGTGGACAGATTTTCTAAAATGGCACATTTTATTCCTTGTAAGAAGACTAATGATGTGCATATTGCTGACCTATTTTTCAAAGAGATTGTGAGATTGCATGGATTACCTAAGAGTCTAGTTTTAGATAGGGACATCAAGTTCATTGGATACTTTTGGAGGACATTATGGAAGAAGATGAAGATGGACCTGAAGTTTAGTGAACAAGGGTATGTGCACGATCATGATGTGCCAAAAAGTGGCAATATGTAAGTGATATGATGACCCATGTGGATGATGACTTTTTTAACCCAAAATTGATGAAACAAAAAGGATTTTTAAAGGAGATTCTCAGCTTTCCACCAATATAAATTATACTTTACTTTGAATTTAATAAATAACTATTATTCATTTTCTATTTGAATTACGACTAAAGTCCTGATTGATAGGCTGATTGAAAAACATCTATAGCTTTCAAACAATATCACATTTTTTGAATCTGAAACATGTGTCACATTCTATGCTTCACATATTATAGGATTAAAAAAATAATTGAATTTCATGAATTTTTGACAAAGTTAAGGTGGTCATACATATGAGTTTTTTATATTTTTTAAAAGTTGTAATAAAAAAATCATAATTAATTATTTACTTGGAAATAATTATAAAAAAATATGCATCACATCGAGACATGAGTCCTCTACTTATATATAAAATCTTATAAAAAAATATTATCATTTTATTGTGGTTAGGGTGGTCAAACAGACACCTAATTCTTATTTTCTCCCTAAAATTTAAGTACTACTGCATTGAAATTTCAAATTTTCACCAAATAGATTTTTTTTAAAATAAACCTAGTAGTTTAGAAACTACATTTAATTTGCTACAAATTCTATTCTTACATATTTTTTAAATAATATAGATAACTTATTCATTTTTTTACGTCAAGTTGCCTAACTCTGATTTTCTAAATTTTCATCGCCACTTAAGGGCCTATTTTTTCCATGATGATCCTACACATACCCACAACATATCACACACAAACAAATGGATAAACAGTGGTAGTAAATAGAATTTTGGGTAACTTATTGAGATGTTTGGTTGGCGATAAGAAAGGAAATTGGGATATAGTTCTACTGCAACCAGAGTTTGCATACAATAATTCAGTAAACTAGAGTACAAGGAAAACAACATTTGAGATTATGGGGTAGACCCACAAAACTAGTTTATAATTCCAGTGAGGAAGGAAAATTGCAAAAAATTCCCCCATGGAAAACAATTTGGTTTTTGGGGGTTTGAACGAACATTTTGTTCGAGTGAACCCAAAGGGGGTTCAGTAGAACCCCCTTTTAAGTGAACCCATTAAATGATCGGTCCCACCATTCTTAGGAAAAACCAAAAGGAAAGCTTTGTGGAAAGGGAGTTTGCTTGAACCCCCCATTTCCCCACTTCTCCCCCTCTGGCACCAAAAATCTCCATAATTTTTCCCTTCGAAGATTGAATTGAGGATGAAAATGGAGGAGGCTTCACAAACCCAACTAGATGATGGTAGTCCTCAGAATGAGCTATCCAACAAATATAATTTTAATATGTTTTGGTTTTATTATGTATTTATTTTTTTAGTTTGATTAAACATAGGTTTTTCACCGAAAATCAAGCTCTTTGTTTTGCACAAGTGGAAAAATAGCAAATTATCAAAAAAAAAAATGAAAAATATCAATGCACTAGATATTGATGTCCTTGATCCAACCAATAAAAAAATTGAATTTTGATACATATAAGAAAAGTTATGTTGTATACGGTCTGCCTATGTCTGAATTGTAATTGGTTTGACTTTGAAACTTGAATAAAGGAAAAATATTGAATGAAATTATATGAAACCAATTCCATGCACTAGATATCGTAGTTATAAATCTAAATTCAAAAAAAATAGAATTTTATCCTTCATGGAAAAAAAGTTATGTTGTATATGGTGAGCATCACTCCTTAAAAATGGTGTTTACTAAAAAACTAGTTTTCAAAGGAGATGGAAAAAGAAGTCCAATCTTATTCCAAAATTTTTGGAAAAAATATATTTAGAATCAATAGAAAAAATTTCACAAATCACTAGTTTACATCATCTTCAAATTCCTTATGGTTTAGCCGCTATAGGTTCCCGAAAGTGAAGATTTAGTTAGAAAAAATTAGTTCAATGTCTAGTTTGGCCAAAAATTGTAAACCAGTATTGTGGGATCACCCTATGATAGGAGTACATCCTAGAGGAGTTGCAGATTTTAGAGAAATCAGCATGGAGAATAAGAGGAGTGCAGAAGCAGAAGAATTTGCAAGATTCATGGAAAAATTGCATAGTCAAGGCCAAAAAGACTTGGAGGACATGAACAATAAGTATAAGGAGAAGGTAGATGAGAAAAGGAGACATAAGGAATTTGTTGTTAGAGATGAAGTTATGGTATATCTTAGGAAGGAAAATTTTCCAGTAGGTACATACAATAAGTTGAAGATGAGGAAGATTGGACCATGTAAAATTCTCAAGAGATTTCATTAAAAAATGCATATGAACTGGAGATACCAGAAACACTCGGTATATCACCTATTTTCAATGTTGCATACATATATGAGTATCATGAAGGGAACTCAAGTGGTATTAGTAATGAATTTTTATTGAAGGAGTAGTTACCACATCAACCACCTAAGGAGATTGAGCAGATTTTGGACACCAAAACTGGAAAGAGCGCTAGGAAGAAGCAGTACAGGGAATATTTGGTTGTGGAAAGGCATACTAGTGGAGGATTCATCATGTATTTCTCAGGCTGAGGAGTACCATTTTATTTTTCCTCTCACCCCTAGAAAGTGAGGGACTCACTTTTCTTCCAACCCCAGGTGTCTATGCAGGAGCATTTCTAGTAGTAAAGTAATCCTGTATCAACCAAAAACATTTATTTTCTTGCATTTCAATCTATAACAGTTTCAACATTTCATTCGTAATTTTACTACATTGTCATTTCTCAACTCATAGAACAGGATATAGCATCTACATAGGGCCACCTATATCATATCTATATTTAAAGTTTATTGCATTCATTTGTACAAAGTTATTGCTCTCAGAATCTCATTGTAATTCACAATTAGAGCATTTGTGGCCAACCTTGTCCAGAATTCATTGTGTGGACCTATTTTGAAGCGTACAAAGCTTAATGGAGCATCATACGATAATTTTGGGTCCAAGGGGATCTTGCTTGGAGATCCACAAATTTTTCATCTCGCGAAGGATTATCTTTCATGTTTCAAGGCCGACCTACACACTTAAAAATTCATAAGGGTTTGTAAAACCTTGAGGCCGACATGAACCATTATTGGAGCTAGAGAATCATATTTAAGATTATTTTTAATTCATATTAATTTAGTCATCAGTAGACTTAGTGATTATATTTAGGCTTAGAATTTGAATAATTTGGATATCTAGATCCGACTACCGAATCAGGCCTTAGTTCTAGTTGTAATGTTGTAATACCCTTACGGTAGGCTTGTGAGTGCTAATTACTTCTCATATGGTGCATGTAAGATTTCCAATTATTGAACCAATGAAAGTTCATAGTTTTTTATTAGTATCTTGTATTATTTCCACTGTGTTGACTCTAAGTTTCATGGTTAAACAATTCTTTCTGGACCCTCCATCCATGACTGCACCACTACTACTCTTCAAAGAGTCTCTTGAGAAAATCATCATTACTAAAACCAAGCATTAAAAAGAAAGAACAAGGTTTATCCTAAAATTTCCTTCTAAATAATGGTACACTAAAGATTAATAATTAACTTTATAAATTGAATGAATCCTCCAATCCATTTCAAAGGTGGAAAATTGGAGCCCTTTTCACCTTTAGGGGTTTAGACCAAAAGGGGCAACTTTCACTAACTTTCACTCAAGAAAAAACCCTTGAGATCTCAAAAGAGAAAGAGATCTTGCAAGAGGATTGTCCTAGAGGTTGAATATGATCTAATGAGGGGTTCATCACCATGTTTAGACTTGGGAAAGACAATGAAATGCAAGATGGAATGAAAAGCCCTAGTTGAATGAAAACTAACTCTAAATGACCTAGAAAGATGAATGAAATGCAACCGAAAAACTGTAAAATAGAAAGTGTGCACTTGGAAAACTAGAAATGGTTGAATGGAGGTTTGAATCACTAAAAAATCTATTTTCAAAGCTGGCTAGGACTCATTTTCCAAGCTAGGTGAATCAGTCATGTTTCTGGGAAACTATGCAGGAACAAAAAATTTCCAAAAGGGTGACCAAATTTGCAAAATATTGAAAATGTACTGGAACTGGGACTCATTTGCCAGAAACGGTGAATCAGTCTAGTTAGTCTTTTCTACAAATTTCAAAGTTGGTTCTGCTCTTCCTATTTTGCTTTATTCTTCTTGACTGGTTTCCGGATTTGAATCTTCAATTTACATCCTATAGGCCTTCTTCAATGTTCTCCAAGGCTTGATGACAACTTTGATAAATTTGATCACTTGAGAACTTTTCTCCAATCTAGCTCCTTAGGAAATATGCAACCTAGCCCTACAAATCACACACAAAGGAGAGGGGAAAATATTATAGGGTTAGTGGATAGGGGTTTTCCTTGGTCAAACCCCTTGTTGGTAATTAAACCTTGAAATGAAAGCCAATATGAAAGGAGAATTATGAATGAACAAATAGAAATGTTGCAACTCACCAAACCCTAGCAATGAGTTGTTGCAAATATTCTTGAAATGGCTGCAATGGATGTGGTTCTTGACTCTTGCTTGAATGATGTTGATCTTGCTCGAAACACTTGCTTGAATCATAAACTCTACTTCAGAATTGTTAGCACAATAAAAAAACATAATGAATATAATCTTTGACATGATGATTGATACTTGAATGTTGCTCTAAGATGATTGATAATCTACCCTTGAATTCTCTTGAGTGCTCTTGTGAATGCTTGTGAATACTTGATTGCTTGTTAGATTTCTAGGTGAAAATATGAGTGAATGAACCTTGTATTTATACTCAATTATGCAAGAATTCCCAAAATTAAAACACTACAAGTTGACATCAAATCTAGGAGAATAAAATCCCACCAGAAATTTTAATTAAATTTGATTTTGGGCCACATGGGACTCATTCGCCCAAGGTGGTGAATGAGTCCCATCAGAATAATGTATGGGACCAAAAACCAAAAGTTCTTAGAAATATGTGAAAACTAGTTTGGGGCCCAAAAATCTAGGTGGGACCCATTCGTCAAGGTGGCAAATGAGTCCCAAATCCCTAAATTTGGGCCACACAAGCCAAAAATACATGAATTATGATTGGTTACTGATGGTGTCGTGATTATCCTCAAAAATATGCAATAAATGAGGCTTGTGGATGTAAAATAGGGCCAATTAAAGCATAAAGAAAGCCCAATTATTAATGAAAATTATAGAAAAGTGTGAAAGTGTGTTACAACACTTTATAACACTGAAAATAAGGAAAGATTAAGGTTGATTTTGATTAAAAATCAGTTTACTATGCTTAGTTATTTGATAAAAACGCATAGAAAAGTGTGAAAGTGAGTTACAACACTTTTTAACACTTTAGAAAGGTACCATTAAAATCCATTAGTTCACAAGGGACCAAGACCTAATGTGAATGCTTCATCCACATTACAACACTAAATCAAGGTAACATTAAGCCAAAATCCACAAGGAGGGCCCAAACAAGTGTGAAAATGTAAAGGGATACATTTTTCTACTCTACACCATTAAGATTTAATATCTTCTAAGAACCAAATAAAGAGGATACAAGAAAATAAATAAAATATCAAACATCAAAAATCAAAATATGTATGCCATATCTTGGAATATACACTTCTAATGTCAACTTTCATTCACCAAAAGCCAAAGAATCAATCATTAAAAATAACTCTTTCTTTTTCTATCAAAATAGTTTTTTAAAATTTATCAAAAGGTATAATATTCTTAGAAAAATGTTCTAATAAGAAAAGATATTGATAGTTCTATTTAAAACCCAAATTAACTAACCAATATGATTTTCATTGCCTATAATATATACCAGTCTAAATTTGTTAAATTTGTTAAGAAGGGCCTTTACCTCCATTAGAAGATTACTTAGAAAGATTCTAATAAGAAATTATCTTGATAGTTCTCTTACAATCTCAAATTATCTATCTAATCTACTATCCTATCACCTTTGTAGTGAATATGAACAATCTAAAATTCTTAGCTTATTGAAAAGGGAGTTTTTTTCCAATTGAATATTTTTTCGTAGATTCTTTCAATAGAATATTGCTTGGTATCAATGTGAAATTTTAAGATTTTTCAAACATTTAAAAATAAGATTAGAATCTTCTTTGATTAAAATATTTTGAAAACAAGGTTTAACTTCTAATTTTAGATTATCAACAAGCAAATGGAGTGGTTTAGAGTGAGGAAGTCATGTGGGAAAGGGTGTAGGAGTGGTCATTTTATTTCTGCAGAAGGCGATGGAGGTGGGGATGATGAGGACCCGGATGGAGGCAATGGTATTGTTATGAAACTTTATGGTCTTTCTGTTGTGGAGACTAGAGTTGTTTTGGTAGGTTGTGGGCTCTATGGTGCAACTCTTGTTGTCTCACAGGATGATGTTGGGGCTGGTGTGTTGGAAAAACAAGAATAGACAACTAAGAGGGGGGGTGAATCAGTTGTTACCAAAATCAAACTTATTCAACATTAATCAATCTTTAATCTTAGATCTGATAATTAATAGTGCAAGCATAAATAAATAACACATCAGAGACACATGAACACCAAGATTTTATACGTGGAAACCCTATTAGGGGAAAAACCATGGTGGATGTTAGTCCACAAGATTATACCCTGTTAAAAGTATAATGAAGAGTAAATAGGGAATGCACATACATTCAAGAACACTACCTAGAGCTCACTACTCAGAGGAAGGCTCACTGCCTTATATACAATAATCAGATTAAATCCATCTGATGAGGCTCAACTGAGAAATTAGCTTCTACAAAAGCTTGATGGCAGTTCCAGTTAGGCACAGAAAAACTTCTACACACTCTGGTCAAACTCTTCCACACTCTACTCAATCTCTTTCACACTTTGCTCTACTCTTGAATGATTTGATCTTTATTCACACATGTACTTCACATACACACTTCTAGCATACATCAAAATGAGGAAAACAACTGCTCTTATATATCCGCTACATGGATTTACATCAACTACTTTATCAACCACAACTAAAGAATAAATTACAACTGTCGGCCTCAATACATAAATAAACCTTAATGCGCACCAAAACAAGTCAGTCACAACATAGTGAGGACCCAAATAAACACCTTCGAGCATGCCAAACAATAAATTATTAATTCATAGAGATCTACAACATGCTACCACCATCAAGTCGGCCAAGAACATGAAAACCTTAAACACACAAGGAAAAATCTTCAATCACGAACACTTCAATCAATGTAGACATACCAAATTGATAGAGCACAATCTAGAAACATTACTGATCAACTCAAAAACATATGCAACAACCAAATTTACCAGAATTGCAATCTTATCTCCCATAAACACTTGCTACAGTAACTGAATGACTGTAGGAACATAGATCTTCATAAATTTCTCAATTCTTGATGCATACCACTGAAACTTTTGGACAAAATACTAGATAGGCTTAGCAACAAACCCTTTAATGTGTGACACCTGAAACTCAACGTACAAAACTTTTCACCACTTGGATCTTCACAGCATCACAGACTACCTGTAATATATTTATTACAATTTTCTCAATCTCCTCGACATACACAGCCTTAAGCATCATCAATGACAACCAAATATCATGAATACAACCACAAAATCCAACAATCTTCCCCTTTGGCATTGATGGAAACACATGATGTGAAAAAAAAAATACCATCAACACAATTGGTTGTTCACTTCTCTCCCTTTGTTGACTCTTCTCCCCCTTTCTTCAAGAGTTTTTCACATTGTTCTTCTCCCCCTTTGACATCAATGGAAAATATGCACAAGCTTTGAACCACATATTTAGCACATCTGACTACTCCCCCTGAGTAGCAACCACCACAACATCAATCCAAAATAGAATATGGCTATGAATTCACAGACGGATGCAAAGACCTACATCACTTAGTTCTGATCAGGAGGGGAAATTACCCTTAACTTTCCTCTGAGGTACTCAAAAGTATCCTTAGGAAATGGCTTAGTAAAGATGTCTGCAATTTTCTCCTTGGTAGGTATATACTCCAGTCTAACTTCTTTGTCACTTACTTTATCTCTCAAGAAGTGATATTTGAAGGATATATGCTTTGTCTTTGAATGCAACAATGGATTCTTAGAAATGTTTATGGCAGTGGAATTGTTACAAAATATAGCAATAGGTTCTTCATACTCAATTTTGACATCTCTCAACATCTGCTTTAGCCACAATACTTGAGTACAACTTTTTGTAGCAGCAATATATTCTGCCTCAGCAATAGATAAGGAAATGGAGTTCTACTTTTTACTTAGCCAAAACACCAACTTCTTCCCTAAGAAGAATGCACCACCACTTGTACTTTTTTTTCATCCACATCTCCTACCCAATCTGCATCAGTGAAAGTGCTCAAGATAATATCATCATCCTTAGGATACCAAAGACCAAAATCAACTATCCCTTTCAGGTCTCTGAAGATTCTTTTCACAGTAGTCACATGAGACTCTTTGGGATCAGCTTGATATCTAACAACCATGCATACAACATTCATTATATATGGCCTGGTTTGAGTCAAGTAAAGCAATCCATCAATCATTGACCTATATCTTGTTTGATTTAGTTTAGGAGAATCATCATTTTGTGTAAGTTTCCATCCGGTTACCATAGGTGTACCAACTGGCTTTGAATCTTCCATACCAAACTTTTCCAATAACTATTTCACATACTTAGACTGAGATATAAAAATTCCATCATCTAACTAAGTAATTTGCAGTCCTAAAAAGAATTTCAACTCTCCTATCATTGACATTTCAAACTCACTTTTCATTTCATCAGCAAACTTCATACACAAATCATTATCACCTTCAAAAATAATATCATCACAAAGACTTCAATGATCAATTCTTTATTTTGATCCAGCTTGAAATACAGATTGCTATCAGTAGTACCTTTATTGAATCCAATCTTCAACAAGTATTTATCCAATCTAGCATACCAAGCTCTAGGAGCTTGCTTAAGTCCATATAGAGATTTCTTCAATCAGCATAACATGTTTTCTTTGTCAGTTAGTTGAAATCCATCCAGTTGCTCAACATAGACTTCCTCTTCTAACTCACCATTTAGGAATGTTGACTTTACAATTATCTGATAGACTTTGTAATTCTTGAAAGTAGCATAAGCAAGAAATAATCTCACAGCTTCAATTCTAGCAACAGGGGTAGAAGTTTCTTCAAAATCAATACCTTCCATCTGTGAGTACCCTTTGCAAACCAATCTTGCTTTGTTTCTGACCACTTCACCTAGTTCATTTAGCTTATTCTGAAACACCAATTTGGTTCCAATCACATTTTTGTTTTGAGGTCTAGGAACAAGATCCCATGCATCATTTTTCTCTATCTTCATTATTTCTTCTTTCATGGCTTCCATCCAATATTCATCTTTGCATGCTTCATTGATATTGCTAGGCTCAGTTTTGGAAATTAGACAATACTCTTCTAAAATTCTTCTTCTAGTTTGCACACCATTTCTCTTATCTCCTATGATCTGACTATGAGAATTATTTCACCTTACATACTTGGGAGTTTTAGTATTCTCTCTGACTTCTTGTTCTTGTGTTCTTTCTTCTACACTTCTGCTAGTTTTCGCTTCTTGATTTCCTTGGTTCACCAGAACAATTTGAAGTTGATTCTATGTCTGAACATTATTTCCAGTGTTAGTACTATCATGTTGATCATCTGAGTCATATCCACTACATCTGGATGGTCTATCAATATCTTCATCAACTTTGACATTTACACTTTCAACCATTTTCTTCAACCTTTTATTAAAGCACCAGTAAGCTTTGCTCTTAGTAGAGTAACCTAGAAAGATTCCTTCATCACTTCTAGCATCAAAATTTCCTATATCATCATCTCTCTTGATGTAGAATTTGCTTCCAAATATTTTGAAATATTTGACAGTAGGCTTATAACCAAACCATATCTCAAAAGGGGTCTTACCAAAATTACTATTGACATTTACCCAATTAATGGTATACATAGTAGTACTTATAGCTTCTCTCCAGTAGAAATGAGGAACATTTTCTTCTAGCATCATGGTTCCAGTAGTTTCTAGAACAGTTTTTTTATTTCTTTCAACAACTCCATTCTGTTGAGGGGACCGAGGAGTAGATAGTTGTCTTTGGATTCCATGCTCTTCATAGAAAGAATTGAATTCCCATGAAGTGAATTCACCACCTCTATCTGACCTTAGGCATTTGATCTTTTGACCTGTCTCATTTTCTACCATAGCTTTGAAGCTTTTGAAATTTTCTAATGCTTCATGCTTTTCTCTTAAGAAAGAAACCCATATCATTATAGAGTAATCATCAATAAGCAACATAAAGTACCTTTCACCTTGGAGACTTTTGATTCTGAATGGACCACATAAGTCAGTATGTATCAAGTCTAGTACTCCATTAGAGTTATACTATTTGCTACGGAAGGAATTTCTAGTCTTCTTTCCCATCTGACATTCCTTGCACATAGTATTAGTAGGCTTTACTAGCTTAGGAAGATCTCTAACTACTTGAGTAGAGCTTATCTTGACAATGTTATAAAAGTTCACATGACACAACCTCCTATGCCATAACCAACTTACATCAACTTGAGAAATTAAACAACTTTCACTAGCAGCACTCAAGTGAAAAATATTACCTCTTGTCTTTGTACCTGAAGTAATCATATTTCTAGAACTTCCCCTTATTTTTCACTTACCATCCTTGAACTAAATATTATAGCCCATGTCTACCATCTATCCAATACTCAACAAGTTATGCTTTAAACCTTCTACATAAATAACATCATTAGTATTGTTCTTACCACCAAAATAAATAGTGCCTCTGCCATGAATCACACCAAAAGTGTTGTCTCCAAATCTTACAACACCACCATCATAGTTTTCCAAGGTTACAAACTTGCTTTTATCACCAGTCATATGATGTGAACATCCATTGTCAATTACCCACTCATCCTTTTCTTCAATTTTTGTTGCAAGAGCTTTCTCAACATTCACATTACTAGTAGATTCAGTGGACACCTGACCATTTTATTTGATAGAAATGAATACCCATTCATCTTCATTTCCATTTTCTTTATCAGATTCATCATCAAAAACACCTTCTTCAACATAATAGCATTTCCTTTGAAATCTAGTCTTATCAAGTTTATACTTAGAGACGCTTTCAAGACACCTTAATGCAAAATGACCTATTTTACTGCAAGAAAAACTTTTGATAGGTAAATTTCCTTTGTACTTACGATGACCTATGGCTTCCCTTTTCACAATCAATGCTTCTAGTTCTAATTATTTTTCTTCATCTTCAATCTATTTCATCTCATCTTCATACTTGAATTTCTTTTTGGAACTCTCTCCTGGATCATATCTCTGCTTGTTTTTCCCAGATACAATAGCCTTAAATGCAGATTTTATCTTAGGAGTAGACTCACCAAATTCACTTAACTCAAAGGTAGTAAGTTTTCCAATTAGCATGTCTCTTGTCACATTTGTCAATGTCCTGAGTCCATCAATAGCATGAGCTTTTTCTTTGTAGGAAGAAGGCACAAATCTAATTATCTAAGCCACAATTTCTTCTTCATCCAAGATTCCACCAGCACATCTGATGCTCATCACTAGTTCATTTACCTTTTGAGAGAAAGAGAGGATGTTCTCATCTTCACTCATCTTCATGTCCTCCCACTTGCCTTTTAGAGTCTGTAGTTTAGCACTTTTCACTAGTGGATCTCCTTCATACAATGTTTCCAATTTTTTCCAGATCTCATGTGCAGTCTTCAAACCCAACACATTTGACATCTTTGAAAATGTCAAAGCACTCAACAATTCTTCAATAGCCCTGGTTTTTGTTTCAGCTTCTTTGACTTCATCAATAGTAGATGGACCACTCTAAGGGATAGTATATGCATTCTTTGTAATCTTGCAAAAAGGCTCACTAATGCACTTCAAATGACATTCTATTCTGACCTTCCATAGAGAGTAGTTTGTTCCATCAGATCTAAGACTCTCCTTCTTGTATGATGCCATCTCAGATCACCTCAAGTTGTTAAGCTTTTCCTTCAGAGGAACCTTCTCTGATACCAATTGTTGACAAAACAAGAATAGACAACTGAGAGGGGCGGTGAATTAGTTGTTACCAAAATCAAACTTATTCAAAATTAATCAACCTTTAATCTCAAATCTGATAATTAATAGTGCAAGCATAAATCAATAACACATCAGAGACACATGAACACCAAGATTTTATACATGGAAACCCTATTAGGGGAAAAACCACGGTGGATGTTAGTCCACAAGATTATACCCTATTAAAAGTATAATGAAGAGTAAATAGGGAATGCACATGCATTCAGGCACACTTCGTAGAGCTCATTTCTCAGAGGAAGGCTCACTGCCTTACATACAATAATCATATTAAATCCATCTGATGATGCTGAACTGAGAAATTAGCTTCTACAAAAGCCTAATGATAGTTCCAATTAGGCACAGAAAAGCTTGTACACACTCTAGTCAAACTTTTCCACACTCTGCTCAATCTCTTTCACACTCTGCTCTGCTCTTGAATGATTTCATCTTTAATTGCACATGTGCTTCACATACACACTCTAAGCATACATCAAAATGAGGAAAACAACTGCTCTTATATATCCGCTACACGGATTTATATCAACTACTATGTCGGCCACAAATAAAGAATAAATTACAACTGTCAGCCTCAATACATAAATAAATCTTAATGTGCACCAACACAAGTCAGACACAACATAGTGAGGACCCAAATAAACACCTTCGAGCACTCCAAACAATAAATTATTAATCCATAGAGATCTGCAACACGCTACCACCATCATGTCAGCCAAGAACATGAAAACCTTAAACACACAAGGAAAAATATTCAATCAAAAACACTTCGATCAATGCGGACGTACCAAACTAATAGAGCATGATCTAGAAACATTACTGATCAACTTAGAAATATACACAACAACCAAATTTACCATAATTGCAATATTATCTCTCATAAACACTTGCTACAGTAACTGAATGACTGTAGGAACACAGATCTTCATAACTTTTGCAATTATTGATGTGTACCATTGAAACTTTTGGAAAACATACTAGATAGGCTTAGCATCAAACCCTTTAATGCATGATACCTGAAACTCAACGTACAAAAAAATTCACCACTGGGATCTTCACAGCATCACAAACTGCCTGCAGTATATTTATTACAATTTTCTCAATCTCCTCGACATACATAGCCTTAAGCATCACCAATGTTAATAGTGTTGGCATCAATGACAACCACAACATCTAACATGTTGTTCTTACTTTTTTTCTCCTTTACATTGGCATGGTGGAATTTTTTGATGTGTTGGTCATGTTGGAGATAGTAGTTGTGTTGGTGCTATCTAAACCCTTTGATGCCAGTTCTTTTGTTTTTTGTGTCTTGTGGTTGTTGCCGAGGATGATGGGCACAATGAGGCTCCTAGAATTTTGCAGCAGGATCCTAGGTGTTTCTAGAGCATTAGTGGTAGGCTATGGTGGAGGAGTATGCTCTCTCTGAGTTTTCATAGGATTAGAGGCTTCAGTACCTCCAAGTTTAAGGATCTTGTGTTGATCTTATACCCCATTTTGTCTATAAAGTATATGTTTATTCAAGGTTTTGGTTTTTGTTCTCTCAAGTGGCTCAAGGGTTCCTCTATGGTCACCATTGTTTTTTTCTTCTTGTTGGTTGGATCTCTTTCAAACTCTTATCTATCTACCTAGATTTATTTGTTGCTTTATTTGTTGTGTGCTCCCTTTCTCTAGTTTGGATCTTTTGGGTCCTCTTCTCATAGGGTTTTGTTTCTTGGTCGGTTCCCCTTCTAGTTCTCTATGCTCATTCTTCTTGTGGGGCTGTCCTATTTTGGCCTTAATCTATGTTGTAGCTTGTTTTATTTGTCTAGGTTATTACTAGATTGTGTTCTTTTAGCTGGGTGGTTTTCAAGATTTTATCCCAGATCCCATATGGCGATGGTTTCTTTGGATGTTCCACCTACTCATGGTATGTTTTTAAATCTCTCTTGGTGGAAGGTTTCTTATTGGTGGTTGTTTTTCTATCCTTATGTCACTGTTTATTGGCTATTGGCTAGGTTACTTTTCAAGCTTTTATTAAAAACCCAGATGAGTTTAAGTCTAAAAGTTGTTAAGGAGGATTTGTGGCTATTTTTTGGGATTCCTTTCTTGGTCCACAATATGTTCGTAGTGCATATTTTTCCTAAGGTTGTTATAGTCGCTTGTTAGGATTTTGTTTTGGCTTTCTCCTTGGATCCTATGGAGGTAGTTTCCTCTCCTTTTGAGGTGGATATGGGAGAAGGTAGTTTCCTCTCCTTTTTGAGGTGAATATGGGAGCAGAAGGTTCCTAGTTTCCTTAGTTATTGTTCCTATGGAGGTGGAGGTTGAGGGAACTGGTGATTTCAAGCTACAATGGATTAGTAGGTCATGACATCCTCTCCAATAGAGGGGAACTCTTTCCTTTGGAGGTGGAGATTGACTTGGTTACCTGGTACCGGGTGAGGTTATATTGTAGGGAAGATAATTTCTTGCAGTTTTTTGTTGTGTATCTCAAAGCCCCTATTGAGGTGGGGTGTTTGTACATATTAGTTTTGCTAAGTAACTGGGTCTTGTTGGTGTTCTATACCATTTTTTTCTTTGTTCTATTGGGCTCATATTTGGATTTTGTGAGTGGCTAGTTTGTTGATGCCTAGATGATTCAGGTAGTGCTCAAGTTTATCTAAGGGTTTAAGGTCCTTTTCAAAACCTGTTTGTAAAAGGGTTGAAGGCCCCTTCAAAACCTATTTCATGTAGATATTGTAGTTTTGTATTTCTCTTTATGGATACTATTGGTTAGGTTGTTGTTGGTCTATGTTTTTATTGTAGGCATCTCTTTCTTTGTTCAAGTTTTAGGTCCCTGTAAAACCTGCTTGTACTAGGTTTTGGGGCCCCATCAAAACCTTTTTTACCCATAATAGAAAACTTCCAATTTTAGATTTATAATTAGTTTCTTTATTTATACTATATTATTTGAATTAAAATCCAGAAAATGGGTTCTCAATTTAGTAATATCATTTGTACGATTTTGAGGAAGAGCAATAACTAGATAAATCTATATTATTGTAGAATCTTCATCAAAGTTAATAAATCCTTTTAGGAGTGAAGACCAAAAATAAATATTCTAAATTTTCTTTTTTGATACAAGGCTTCTTCAAAAATCTTATGAACTTCAAACAATTGTTTAGGATTGATATATTTGATTCACATCTTTATTTTTTTCTTTAAATTAGATCTTATAAGAGCATGCACATGCATATTCAGTTTTCAAACATAGTTTTAGTAGTCTTTTCCTCCCCTTTTGAAAATTCTTTTTTTTCCAACCATAACTTCGATGTAATTAGGTTAGGGTCCATCTACCATTAATTCTAAAGGTAGTTAATTTTTGTAGAAGAATCCAAGAAAATAATTTTTTTATCAAATAACTAGATCAAAACCAATCCATATGAAAAGAAAAAAGAAATAAATTTTATAGCCTTCTAATACATTCACATAAAAAAATTATTGCTAGTTCCTTCTTGAGTGTTATAGTGAGAGCATCGACAATGACCATAAAATTATTTCTTCTAAAATTGATCCCAAATAATATAAAAAAATCCTTAGATTTAGGTCACAATTTAGCTTCCCATATATTGACCCAAGAAAAAGATGATTTTTTATTAACCCTTAAAACAACTAATTTTCATAGCCTATAATTTTGAAGAGAATTTAAAAGAATAGAGATTATTCTCTTCCACCATATGTATTTTTGGTATTAATTTCAAAAATCTAACTCTAACATAGAATTTGGTCTTTTATTTCTAGTAATGCATAATTTTGTCTTCATAATAAGCATTTAGATGGCATAATTTTTTCTTTGCAATTAGAAACATTAATCAGAGGTGAGTCATTAAATTATGATCCCAAAATGAAATATAATATCCATGTGGTATATTTTAAAATATTTACCTCTTATTACTGCTTTTAATAATTTACATCCCTTCTCAAATAATTGAGAACTTAAATAAGTATAAAATGATAACAATATAAGAAGGAAAATACCCACTAATATATTTATTCTTTAGCATCCAAATTCAAGAATCTTTAAATTAAATATTATCACATATTTTGTATTCATACTTCATCCTTTTTTTCTTAAACAAATTAAATGCCAAGTTGTAGGGGTAGTTGAAATGATTTATAAAACCTTTCAAAATAAAATTCCTCATAGCTGAAATATTTTTCTAATATACCTAGGAGAAAGTAATAAGAAAAATAAATAGACTATAATGACAAAAAAAAAACTTCAAAAGAACCAACCTTTTAGTTTAAGAAATATGTTTTCCTTTTCAACCATCCAAAGTCTAACCAAACTTGTCCAAAATAGGTTTTTATGGATATTTAATATTTCAAATTAAAGAAGAAAACTAAGGCAAGGACCTAAGGAAAGATCCTTTACTAAAAATATTGATCAATGCCACTAATATTTAAAAATTTAATATTAGATGTAACTTTATTTACAAGACAACCCAAAGTTTGTTCATAAATAGATAGGATATATCATATTTTCATGACTTCATAAATAGGAGCCATAATAATACATTAATTTGTAATGAGTCATAGCAAGTCCATAGTTGAGCCTTTAAAAGAGCCACGCTCTTTAAGAGATCATATATATCTTTCAAAATATAATTACATAAGAATGAACAAAAAGGAGAAATGGGATTTCATTAATGAATTTCTCTAGAGAAGGGAGAAAACATTTCATAGAACCATTAATGAAGACTAAAAATAGGCTAATGAATAAAAATCATAAACGAATTTCCTCCATTTAAAATAAAAATTAAAGTTCTCTAAAAATATGTTACAATCTTAATATGATATATTTTTAAGTATTTATTATATATTCCTAAGGATAAACACTTGTGGCATGCTTAACCCTAACATAAATATTAGTTAATACACCAATACCCCTTAATTATGATGAAGGGGTATGACCCTACATAGTTTAGCCTATAAATAGGAAAGAGAACTCTCTCATATATAGCATCATATCAGACAATATTGAATTCATATGTTATTATCTGATTATTTGAAGTCGCCTCTTCAGAATAGTTTTCTATATTTATGATTTTGACAAATATTTTAGGTTTTTACAAATATTTTTAAGAAATATATTAATAAAATATATCAAGAAATCTCTATTTTAAATTGTAATAATCTTTTACTATATTATGATTAATAATCAATCCTTTTCTGTTACTAGCAATAAAAAAAATGAATTATTTTATCAATTGATATAATCTCATCCATTGTTTATTGCCCTTTGATGAAACCCTCGTAATAAAGGAAGGAGAGGTAATCACAACCACTTTAGATATATTATGAACATTTTTGTAATGAGATATAGATCTAAAAAATTAAATATTTTAACAATACATTTTCTTGGGAATAAGAGCTATAAACAAAAATATCATGTCTAACCTCTTGTATAAATATATTATTCTTAAAAAAATTATTATCTAAGGAACTAATCTTAATAGGTAATGAATGAAGGAAAAAATATTACTTTTCTCCCCTTTCAACTTCTCATTGTTTAGCATATTATTCTAGAAGGAACCAAAGAGGCTTTTATGATTTTAGAATCTTTACTAAATTTTCCCCATTCCAAATTTAATTTAGAAATAAAATCCCTCTACCTTCTCATTTTACAAGAGATATGAATTTATTTATTTTTGTTATGGTCACTTTCATTTAGCTATTTTATTCTAAATTTTGTGTTCCAAATATTTTTTTGTGTTTCAAATATTTCTTCACATCTATAAATTTCTTGAAGCTAAGAAGCTAGCTATTTTTTCTCTTTTAGAGATGCAGAGACTAATTTAAATAGATATATATTTTTTTAGTCATTTTATTTTCCTAATAATTTTTAGTGAAAATAATTTTCAAAATATATTTGTTCAATCCTTGATAATAATATTTTAAACTTTAAAATTTTAAAAAAAATGACAACCACTCCATAAATCGAAGGCAATCTTAAATCCAACTCCTTAAATTCCAATCACATTTTTCAAACCTATAGGAAACTATATTAGGAAGCCACCCTTATCAAATTTTAAAGAGATAGGATAATGATTATAACCTATATCATACAAAACATTAAAATTATAAATGATGTTAAAAGAAGAGCGATGGTACAGCGAGGTAGCAATCTAGGGCACAGGCCATGGTAGCATGCAAGACGTTTTCAGGCTCCCAGGAGGAATGGAAATGGTAGACTGTACAATTATCGATAGAGGGGGGCTACAACTTGGGAGCAAGGGGATTCAAGAAGGACGTATGGTGAACAATGGCCGCCACAGCAACCCAAAATATGACGAAGGTCTTCGGGTTGGGACTATGGGAAACTCTAGATGGGTTCAAAGCAACAAGGCAGCAAAAATTTGAAGAGAACTTGGAAACCTAAGGAGTCAGACAAGGATCCAGCTAAGGATAAATAACGAATAAAAACCAAGGAAGACAGAGTGATTTCATGCGAGGTAGGAGGGATGGCATGGGCTAAGACAGTCAGAGCATGCAGAGCGGAAGCCTTTTTTTATGAAATGGGTTGGAAACCAAGTGGATTTCTCCAAAGTAAGAAAATGGTGTGACGAGGTATGAAACCACTGCATTGCTTTGAAACCTTTATCAAATGGATTTTTCTTTGTGGAATGTGAATCTGAAAGTACAAAGAGTTGGATCTTAAATAATGACCCATTTATAATGGATGGTCTAGGCTTTTTCATCAAGGATTAGATACCTAACTTCAATCCTATGCTTGAAATAATAGAAGAAACTCCTGAATGGATTCGTTTACCCAATTTTATGGTAGATTATTGGGACTTAGACACACTCCAAATGATTGGAAATTTATTGGGAACCTTTGTCTGTGTAGAGGAAGCAATTGATAGGAAAGATTCAAGCACTTTTAAGAGGATATGCAATAAATGGAAACCACACCCTCCTTTACCAAAAGAGATTGAGCTAAGAACAAATGAAGGGTTATGGAGATAACATATTTTAGTAGAGGATAGTATTAGAAACTATTGTCATTGCAAAGACACAAAATATGTAAGCGAAGATTATGTAAGTAATAAAAAGGGGAAAGAAACCGAAGAGGCAACGTTGCTTAAAAATTTAGTTAGTAATGGTGATCCATCCACTCCTCATGAAAAAAAGACTGTGATGTCCAACACCCATGATGAAATATCACAACAAATGCCTATGATCCAGGCTGAAAATGTCAAGTTGATGGAAAATGTTAATGGTTCTTCCCAGATGTTGTGTGCAAAATTTGGAGAGGTCAGTGATATTTTAACAATCAAGCAAGGAAATGTGGAAAACAATGATGCTCCCCGACGAAATTAAGCATTGGTTCCATCACCAAATGAAACAAAAAAAGTATTGCATGGGTAGGAAACAATACCTATATTGCACTCTTGTCAGGTAGAAGAGGTAGAGTTACCAAACATTGATGGGCAGGGATATGTCACTTGCAGAAATAACATTATGGAAATCCCAATAGGTAAGGATAAGAATGGAGAAGGCAGTGGTTTTTCAACAGATGAGGATGATAGTGAAGGGGAGATGTCAGAAGGTATACTAGATAAATGCACAATAAAAAAAACTCTTTCGGTTGATGGAAAACTAAAGATTGGTGAAAAAACAAATAGAGGACGTAAGTCAAATAGATTCAAGTTAGAAATGGATGGAAGTGCAAAAGGTCAAAGAAAACTTAGATCCGGAAAGGGCTTGGCCCTTCCCGAGGTGTCATGAAAGCTCTAAGTTGGAGTGCCAGGGGTTGCAATGCCTCTAACAAGAGGTGCTTGATCAAGAGATTTCTTGATCAAGCACATCCAGACTTTGTTTTACTTCAAGAAACCAAGTTGCATAAAGAAAATGCAGACAAGCTTTTGGGGAAATGGAAACGGTGGAAGGGTTTCTTTTTCGAAGTTGCAAGTGCATTTGGGGGGCTAGCTTTCTTATGGAATCCTTTAAGCATAAGTGTTGAAGAGATGTTGCAAAATAGACACTAGCAAATGGTAAAACTACAAACTAGCGCTCTAAAGAATCCTTTTTTTTTTTATAAATGTATATGGCCCAACTAGGACAGGTCAAAAAAGAATGGTTTGGAATCAAATATCAGAAATTTTTCAAGTTGTAGGTGATGTTCTTGTAGTCCTAGGTGATGATTTTAATGCCACCCTATCTTGTGTAGAGAAGAGTGGGGGGAGTAGTAACTTAAACATGGCTCAACTTGATTTTCAAAAATTTGTTATAGGGAATGGGTTGCAAGAAGTGTACACAAAGAATGGTGTTTTCACTTGGACTAACAGATGGAAGGGATTCACAAATATCAGTATGTGCAGGATCATCGTGGAAAAAATAGGCCCTTAAGTGGTGATGAAAATTCAGAAAATTAGAGTTAGACAACTTGACGTAAAAATTTGAATAAGTTATCTATATTATTTCAGAACTATGTAGCAATATAATCTATAGAAAATTGAATGTAGTTTCTAAACTACTAGGTTTATTTTAAAAAAATCTATTTGGTGAAAATTTGAAATTTCAATGCAGTAGTACTTAAATTTCAAGGAAAAAATAAGAAGTAGGTGTCTGTCTGACCACCCTAACCACAATAAAATGATAATATTTTTTTATAAGATTTTAGACATAAGTAGAGGACTCATGTTTCGATGTAATGCATATTTTTTTGTAATTTGTTTCCAAGTAAATAATTAATTATAATTTTTTTATTACCACTTTTTAAAAATATAAAAAACATGTATGTCTGACCACCTTAACTTGGTCAAAATTTCATGAAATTCAATTTATTTTTTTAATCCTATAGTATGCACAGCATAGAATGTGATGCATGTTTCGGATTCAAAAAATGTGATACCATTTGAAAGCTATAGATGTTTTTCAATCAGCCTATCAATCAGGATTTTAGTTATAATTCAAATGGAAAATGAATAATAATTATTTATTAAATTCAAAGTAAAGCATAATTTATATTGGTGGAAAGTTGAGAATCTCCTTTAAAAGCCCTTTTTGTTTCATCAATTTTGGGTAAAAAAATGTTATCAGCCACATGGGCCATCATATCACTTACATATCACCACTTTTTAGCCCATCATGATCCTGCACATACCCATATAGCAGAAAAATTAGATTTTTTCCTTCTAGCTGGTAAATGGGGTGAAGAAACACTAGTTGTGGAGTCTTTTATAATTTTGTCATCAGGTTTAGATCATTATCCAATCTCATTTTCCAGTGTTAAAGATGCAACTCCAGCAAGGAATACTTTTAAGTTTGAGAACATGTGGCTCAGGGATGGTGATCTAAAACTACGTTTAGCACAATGGTATAAAAATGCTCCTCCAGTGGATGGCACAAAAGCTTTCATGTTTTTTTTAAAAAACTCCAATATATAAAATAAAACCTACGTGATTGGAACAAACAACATTTCAAAAATATATTTGAAGAAAAAAAGTGTCTAGAAGAGGAGTTGGGTCAACTTCACGACAAGGTGTTGTGCCAAGGGATGGATGAATTTGACTTTCAAAAAGAAAAAAAATTGAATGGGGAGATGCAAAAATTTTGGCCAATGAAGAGACATTCTGGAAGAAAAAGTCAAGAGAAACTTGGCTTAAGGAAGGAGACTAAAACACAAAAAAAAAATCCACACTTTGGTCAAGGTAAGAAGGAGCAGAAATAAAATTTCATAAATCAAAGACAATAATGGTGAGATCATTACAGATCAAGAGGTAATAAATAGAGTAGCAATCACATATTTCCATAGTCTTCTAAATTCGGCTTCAGATTCTCAAGATGAATTTTTAGAGGAAAGGTTAAATGTTTTACCAAATCAAGTAAATGTTCAACAAAACCAGATGTTTTTTTAGTATGTTTTAATGGAGGAAGTCAAAATAGCAGTATTTTAGCTAGGGAATGACAAAGCAACAGGCCCTAATGGGTTCCCAACAAGATTCTACCAATACTTTTGGGATATTCTCAAGGAAGACTTGTGGGAAGTGGTAGAAGAATCTTGAAAAAATTCATATGTGTTGAGAGATCTAAACAACACCCTCATTGCTCTTGTTCCAGAAAAATAGGTATTTTAGTCCTTCGAAGACTTCCGACCTATCTCCCTGTGTAATGTGATATATAAAGTGATTTCAAAAGTAATTGCAAATAGGCTAAAAAAGGTTTTAAATAGTTTAATAACGAAAGAGTAGAGTGGTTTTTTCCCACAACGTTCTATTGTGGAAGGTATCAATATTGCGCATGAGGCAATCCACTCTATAAGAAAGGATTAAATGGATAAAATGATAATAAAACTTGATATTAGAAAGGCTTATGATCAAGTGGATAGATCTTTCCTCCTCAAAGTCTTGGGAAGATTTGGGTTTAGTGTTACATGAATTGATTGGATAAAGAGTTGCATAGAAACCCCCAGATATTCGGTTTTGGTTAATGGTAGCCCACAAGGTTTTTTTTTTCAGCTAAAGGACTTTGTTAAGGAGATCCTCTATCTCCTTTTTTGTTTATTCTTATGGTTAAGGTGCTAGGAAAAATTATTAACAGAGAAAGAATAGAAGGAAGATGGAAGGGTGTATGCATTGCTCAACGGATGGAGGTAGTCACTCATCAGCAATTTGATGATGATACTTTCTTTATGGGTGTATCTTCTTTTAGGGAATCTCAAGTAATCAAATCCATTCTAGAGAAGTATTATGCGGTGTCAGGACAGTAAATAAATTGGAAAAAATCAAAGGTTTTTTTCTTTAATACAAGGATGGATAAGCAAAGAGAAATAGCTCAAATCCTAGGTATTAAAGTTGGAAAGATGCCAGGGAAATTTCTTAGCGCCCCTCTCTATGAAGAAGCTTGCAAATCATAATTTTGGGATCATTTAGTAGACAGATGTATTAGCAAAATGGAGGGCTGGAAGGGCAGATTGCTTTCCTCCGTGGGACACATTTTAATGTTAAAATTAGTTATATTGGCATTACCAGTTTATTAAATGATGTTCTTAAAATTTTTGGCAAAGATTTTATTTGTAATAGAAAAGAAAATGAGGAAGCTCTTTTGGAATGGGAGTAAATAACAGGAGAAGATACCACTTCTAGCTTGGGATAAAGTATGTCAATTGAAATCTGCTAGTGGTGTTGGTATTTGGAAATGGAGCTTAATGAGTGAAGTAATGGGTAAAAAATTAATATGGTTTATGGTCAAGGAACCAGAGCAGAAATGGGTTAAAATATTACAGATAAAATATTTAGACAATGATGAGAAAGAAAGGATTTTAATAATGCAAAACCCACCTAGAGGATCAGCAATATGGAATTTTATGGTTTCATGCAGGAAAGTAATTTTGGAGCACCTCTCTTGGCAAGTGGGATCAGGTGATAAGGCACATTTTTGGGAAGACCCTTGGGACAAGCACCCAGTTCTAAAGGAGGATGCAAGATATAGAGATATTCAGATGGTAACAGAGGAAAAATGGGGCATGAAAGTTAAAGATACGTAATAAAAGAAGTGGTGGAAGGAATAGAAGTATGGATGTGGAAACCTATAAAGGACTTGCAGCTAATAGATGAGCAACAATGGTTGCTTCTTAACATTTTCCAAGAACGAAAAATTTTAATAACAAAAAGTAGGGATGAAATATCATGGTGTGGGACAGCGAATGGGAAATATAATGTAAATCTCAATTATCAGTTCCTAGAGGATGCTTCGGCTGAAGAAGGATGTCCAACTCAACTATGTTGGAACAAAAATTATTTTCCTAAAGTGGGTTCTTTTGTGTGGCTAGCACTGAGAGGTAGAATTTTGAATAGAGATAGGCTTAAAAAGATAGGGTTTCAACGCCCTAACCAATGTGTGGCGTACAAAAAGTGTGAAGAGATAGTGGATCATTTATTACTGTATTTTGATGTTGCTCAACAATGTTGGAATTATTTTTTAAACAAAATGCATTGGCAAATTGCTTCCCTAGAATCGTTAACAGCAATGTTCCAAAGTTGGAGATTGAAGGTTAGGAAATCATCCTTCTCATGCATTTGGAAAGTAAGTCCCTCTTTGATTATTTGAGAGTTGTGGAAAGAGCGTAATAGGTGGATTTTTTAGGGTAAAGAGTTGAGTTTAGAAGCCCTATGTTCTAGGATAGGAATGGAAATCTCAAAAGTGGTAAATGTTGTAGTGGGAAGGAAGAATCCAGGTAAATTCCCCTTTTTCCAAGTAGATAGTTTTTACAAAGAAATTATCCTTTTCTCAAAGCTCCTTCCCCAAATGGCAACACGGGTGGGACTTCAGCAATCAAAAAGGACAGGTATATTCAATGGATAAAACCTAAAGACAGGTGGATAAAGGTGAATTTTGATGGAGCATCCAAAGGGAATCTTGTTCCATCAGGGACTAGGTGTGTTTTTTGTGATGAGCATAGAAGAATTCTTGTGTTGGGGGCGTAGAAACTATAGGATGGCACTAACAATGAGGCAGAGGTGCAAGCTGCTATGTTGGCAGCTAACATTGCATCCATGTTGTCGATCAAAAAGTTACATGTGGAGGGGGACTCTCAAATCATTGTGAATGCCTTGGTGCAAGGATTCTCTCAAATTTGGAGAATCAATAAGTATATTAAATATATCAAGCAAAAGCTAGAGGGCTTTGATGATTTCAAAATAATACATACCTATCAGGAAGGTAATGGGATTATGGATACATTAGCTAATTGGGCTGCTAACAATGTTGAGGCTAAAAATAGAGTGGTGTGTGAAGATTTCTGAGGGGTGGATGGTGCCAATTTGGATGTGGGAGTGTAGGTTGCAAGCAAAGAGTAGGTTAGCTATAGGCGGCCCTACTCTCTACCTAGGTGTTCTGGTTAGTGTAGTCTTCTCAGTAACTCTCTATCATTGAGGTGGGTTGTGGAGTTAGAGTTTCGAACGATTAAAATTGAAATAAATTTTAAACCCACTTTAGCATGGTATTCAAAGTCATCATTTCTTAAGCCAAGGTGCCTCAAATTTTGATTGTTATAGGAGTTGTATTCACAAAGGCATGAATGTATTTAGGCTACCAAAAAGTCATTGTTAGTTGGTTTATGGTGTTTTAGGTGTTTGGTAGGTTTTTGGAGTAAAGCTGGTAGGGAGTGTAAAATATGGTGGTTCGAGCATGGGATTTGGTTGATTGTTAGTTGTTTGTAAGCATTTGATGGAGGCTCCAATTTTTTTGGTCATTGTTTTTTCAATTGGTTGTAAGCTTTTAAAGAAAGTAATAAAATCAATTGTAGGTTCTTCCTACTTTTACTGATCAAAAAAAATTATAAATGATGTTAGTTTATAACCATGAGGTAGAATAAAAACCTATCATTTTTTCCTAGATATTATTCTCCTCTTTCCTTCTATTTCACCAAGTAAACCATCCTCTTTGAGGTTTTACATCTCACGTTTCATAATCTCTTGAAAATGATATGAATTTCTAATTATATCACCAATCTTAAAACATGTTTTCTTCTTAAAGGAGTCAATTCTAACATCAAAATCACCAACCATAGTCTACATGTTTGTGGGGTTAATTCATGTGATAAAATTTATTTGAGACTAAATTGAGGGTCATAGATACTAACAAGAAAAAAATTAAGCTAAGAAGATAAACCCCAAACTTAAATTACCATCCATGAATCAAAACAAACGATCTCATTAATGAAAGTATTCATATAATTCAAAAACATAGCAATCCCACCTATCATGGTGTGTTCTTATTTAAAAAATATATCATTTCCTTAAAAAGATGCAAAGGTATTTCAAGTTATCTATATGAGACAACTTAGTTTCTTCTAAGAGAATGATTTTTAAACTATATTTCTCTAAATGTCTTAGAAGTAAAAGATTATTAGAAGGGGATTTAAGTGCCCTTACATTTTTGGAGAGGATTTTCATTAATAAATACTATATTACTTGGTTCCCACCTAGATAAAATCCAATTAGGATTAGTTCCCTACTACAACATTCCCTAAGGTGGTATTTTCTAAAATAACATACTAGTTAGGTCTTCCTAGCTTATTATTCATACAATCATCACTCCCTTGGAGAAACTAATTTTCCTATTTACTTTCCTACGCTGAATCAAATCCTTCTAGAATTTTTTAATTTTCTTAGAAACATCTTTGATTCTTTTGTGTAGAGATAATAAATCGGGAAAAATTATGTACTTCTACTTAGATCTTTGGGGTTTGGGCTTTAATTGTGTCATTTTTATCTTCTACAATCTACAATTTTTGTATCCCCTTTGAAATTGTATTAGTCTAATATTTCTTCACTATTTGGCCCCTCATTCAAGTGAAAATAGAATACTTTATAAATTTCCTCTTTGCTAAACTTAAAATAGAGACAAATATTCTTCATGGAGACAGTTTTATAATTTTTCCTATTAGTTTGTTTCTTCTTTGGTAAGATAAGTTCTTTAACATTATTTTTCTCTTTTATTTTTTTCTTTTTAGTTTGAATAATAATGACTGAGATGGCCACACCCATAGAAACTATTGGTGTATTTAGTTATTGCACCTTTTTTATTACATTTACTTAACTAATTAGTTTTATTTACTTAGATAGATAAAGGAATAATGAGTGTTTCACATATAAAGTTGAGCTCGCTTATTTTTTAAGTTGATTTCACTTGACTTAACTATATTTCATGTTGATTTCACCAATTTTTTACTTGTAGTTAATTCAATTCCTTTGGGAAACTTTTATTTCTAAATTATTCTCCCAAAGTGTATATATTTTAAGTTTTTTCTTCCATAAACAACCTTGAATATAAATAGTAGAATGTTGTTATTCTTATTTTGTTTACATTGAATTGACTTCATCTTATTATTCAACCTCAGATACACTTTTTCTCACAAATTAGAACATTATATTAGAATAAGGTAATATATACATTAATTAATTAAATTTAGAATATTATCTCAACTTTCTTTCACATATGGTTCATAATATTACAAATTATATATTTTAGATCACTTGTTGTAAGATGCCACTAAAGAAGAAACTAATTATTCCATTACATTTAGAATGGTAAAATTAAGTTAGGTTTTAATTTCATCCAAATGAGACATTATGATGTCAAGTGATCTTTTTTTCCTATAAAGTTTGATTAAAAATTATTATAGATTGCATGTATTTCAAAGCACTTTAGTTCAAAATAGACATTTCCATTACATCTAAAGTGGACAAAAACCCATAAATTGATTGCTAAATTATCAAAATCAATGCAATTGTAGTCAAGAAAAAAATGGATCTAGGAATGCAACCCAAGGTTGTACAACCATCTATATAGGTATGCACAAAAAAAAAAAAAAAAAAATTACGATTTTTAAAATATCAAAAACTAAATTTAAAATTACTTTATCATTGTATACACAAGTGCAAGTAGCACACCATATTGTCATGGTAGGGACAATACCCCACATCCCACTACAAGGGTATAAAAACCCACCTTAGGCCTCACTTGCTTTGAATTGCCATTGTAAGGTTAAATAAGCTTGTAACACTTAAAACCTATAGCAATCCCTAGTGCCTAGTGTGATCCACCACTTGGGTAAGCCATACCTCTATCATTTCTCATCATTATTTGACTATCATAGTATCCAAACATACCACCAACCTGTTAGAAACAAGCTACACTGAGAGGGGGGGTGAATCAGTGTTGTGTAAAAATTAACTTTATTAAACTTTATCTTCAAAGCATTAACAATATTCAACCATAATGAATAAACATGAATCAAATGAACACAACACCATAACACATGGATTTTTACGTGGAAACCCTGTTAGGGGAAAAACCACGGTGGATGCCCAATCCACAATTTAATTTGAGTATACTCAAATGAATTTTACAATAAGGGGAATGCACTTGCATTCAGGCACACTGCCTAGAGCTCATTGCTCAAAGGGAAGGCTCACTGCCTTACAAAGAAAATTTAGATTAAAACCATCTAAGAGTTTGAATTGATAAAAATAGCATCTACATATGCCTAATAACAATTATGATTAAGCACAATATTCAATCTTTTATCTTGCAGATTGATTTTGCACTTCTGTTATGTTTTGCTCACACTCGCAACATAAATTATTTATGTGCAAGTGAAACTATGCATTATCGCTTTTATGCTCTGCTTAACTCACAATTCGCATCAACAAACACTCCATACATCATACAAAATGATACAAACAAACTTATATATATTTGTAACATAGAATTCATTCACATTTTGTCGGCTTCAATAGAACACAAAAAATAATTACAATTGTCGGCTCAAATCATGAATAATATGCAATGTGTATCCACAACAGTTGGCCACAACAGTTGGCCACAACTTGGCTAGGACCCAAAAAAATATGTACAAACACAAAAATACTTAACCAATTGCTTCTCATACATCCACAACACAATTCATTCATGAAGTCGGCTCTAGTACTGGTAAAACTAAGAATTAGTCAACCGGACCTTCTAACTTCCACACAAATCGATACGAGCCACTACGCTTCAATAGTAACAAAGATAATATACCCAAAAAAATTTCCAGAGATGCACAACATAAAACAATAACATGAAATCTTCATACGGATCGATGAACACTGTGTTACCGGATACTCTGTTCTTCCTTGTCAATCTTCAATTTGTCTGTCGGTATGGATGAATGATGATATGTGTATCTGATCATCAATTAGAGTTGTCATCAATGACAACACCAAGTGATACTATAGTGTCTCTTGCCAACAATCTCCCCCTTTGGAATTGATGGCAACATAGTGAAAAATGACTAAGTGTCGGATCAGTACCAAGATAGATTGCACTACCATGTCCAAAATTTCAAAAATATAATTCTCCCCCTGAGATGATTAAGCATTTTTCACTCCACTCTTCTCCCCCTTTGACATCAATGGCAAAGGAAGAGGTGTGCATACCAAAAATGGATCAATCAATCAAAAACTTTATACAAAAATGATTCTTTAACTTACATAAGCTGAAAAATGTCTGCAAAATCCTTCTTCAACTACATCATATTTGCGTCCCAAACTCTTTTGAGACTCTCCATGATTGCTATGTGACCATTGATCAAGTAGGACTGTGTCTCTATAGATTCCAAGTTGGTCGGATCACCAACTTCCATAGTGTCCTCTCGTTCCTTTAGAGCGCTTGACATTATCTCAATTTTTGGACTAATTATACTTTTGAGTTCACATGATCTCGTAACAATTTTATAGTTCTCATGCTTCAATCCTTTTTTTTTTAAAGCATAGACATCACTTCACCTTCTATCTTTCCAACACCACCAGTTAGAGGATCAAATATTTCAGAAATAGTGGTTAACTATTTTTCCAGATCTTTGACCTTTTTCTCATTAGCTTCAGTAAGTTTTAAAAGACACAAACATGATTTGTAGATCTTACCACCTTCTGACAAAGAATTTTGTGCATTCTTCACACATGTGGCTAAAACGTTTTTATCTTTAGCAATCAATACTTTCAATCCACTAAACCTTTTGACATCAAACTCTTTTTGGACTTTCACCATAGCTGATTTTTCAAGTGACTCAAAGTGAGTACTCACAAAGTTGATAAGCTTTTTCAATTCACTGGAGGTGGAACCAGTCGAATATTTCACATAAGAAGGCATTATCTTCTCCAATACTCCAGATGCAAGATTTAGTAGTTCACTATCTTCAATGTGTGCCTTTAGTAGCTCTTTGCTGGCTTGTTCTTGAGAAAACAAAGCTACCTTCATCTTTCGGATTGGATTCAAAGTAGACAAGTAAATGGGACCTTCAATCAGCTCCAGATCCAATTCTTCTTTCTGTTCAACTAAAAATTTCTTCACTACCTCGGCAGTGTCTCTTGCCTCTACTAGGGTTGGTTTTACATTATCTATCTTTTCTTCAGCTGTTATTTCCACAATTGTAGGGTCTGGTTTATCTTCAGTGATTTCTATTTCCTCAACTGATACATTTTTAGGTATCTCAACTTCCATAGGAATTTATGTGTTGACTTTTGTAGGAGGAATATGTGAATCCTCAGTTTTTTCAAGATTTTCTTCTTTTGCTTCCTTTATCGGACTAGATGGAGCAACTTCAACATGTGTTTCCTCAGCAACAACATCAATTCTTTCATTCAACAATATCTCCCTCAAAAAAATTCTTAGTTTCTTTTGTAACTTCCTTGGTTAGACCTTGTTCACCCTTGTTTTTCTTTTAAATTTCCTTTTGGTTTTATTCAAGAGTGCATGCATGTCATCCATAAACATTACCGAACATAATTCTGCAAGAATCCTTTCTCTCATCTATTCTTCTTCTATTATAGCATTAAGTCTCCTCATGCATAATTTCAATCAAAACTTTATTGAAAACATTCATATGTTTTATTAACGCTTCTTCAAGAATTATTTTATTAGAATCATAAAAAGACTCATACCATTTACAAAGAGGCTTGAGATTTACATCCTTAAATAAAGCCTTTTCAACTTCTCCAACTGACATACCTGAATTGTCAGTCTTTGTCTTCTTATTTGCCTGAACATCTTCACCAGAGGGTTTTGTAATAGTTGTTGCTTTGGTGCCTTGATGTTTCATTTCTCTGACTTCTTCATTGGACTTTGTTTCCTCATCATCAGAAATAGCCATATAGATTATTTTTCTCTTATCTTTCTTCCTCTTACCTTCTTTGTCGGATCCCTTGGATTCAGTTTTCATAGGGATCAATTTTGCTGCAGGAGTTGAATGGGATGCAGAACTTCTAGTTGTTCTAGCTCGGGTAGATGGTGCTACCAAACCAGCTGATTGACTTTTTGTTGTCTCCTTAGCTTCTTTTTTTGCAGCTTTAGCTTCTTCACTTTTCTTTCTAGCTTCTTTTAGTTTCTCTACAAATATGTCAAAACTTTCTACAAGAACTTCTACCTCTTTTCTAACTCTTTTAATTATCATAGGTTTCCTGAGCTCGTTGTGAACCTGTGTGTCCTTCTCTGCACAGGTACCGAACTTTTCTTCTGTCATATCTAGAGGTTTTCTTAGTAAGTGTTGTGCATACATATCCAAAATGTTCTCTTCAACTTCATACCCCATAGGCATGATCCAGATTGTTTTCGTATCAGCAGCTTCCATCATACACTAATCAACATCTACCATGAAGAAAATTGAATCCTTGTACTTCTCTACAATAGAGGTGGGAATCCTCTCCCTAGCTTGCATCATAGTATGAAAAATTTTAAAGTATCCTTAGATAGTTGCATTCTTTGTTTTGGCATCTACAAAATTATTCAATAAATCTCTTATCGGTGCAGCTACTGGCTTGTCCTTTTTCCAATGAATCTTTCCAACTCTCGAAACTTCACCCATGAAATAATAGAATAAGAACACAAAAAAATTACCATTTTTGAAAAAAAATTCCTTATCTTTCTTAATCTTTGCAAGATTTTCCATTAGCTGACTCCTCAACAGTTCACAAAGATCATAATCTACATTTTCTTTCACCATTTGATAAGCGACATAAATTGTTGTGCCAAATACAAATTTGTCTCGAATAGAATGATAAATCTTGTATCCAATCACCATAGATGGGCATGTGCAAGATCATCATTAAAAAAATAGGCCCTTAAGTGGTGATGAAAATTCAGAAAATCAAAGTTAGGCAACTTGATGTAAAACATTGAATAAGTTATCTATATTGTTTCAAAAATATGTAAGAATAGAATATATAGCAAATTGAATGTATGCAATAGTACTTAAATTCTAAGGAAAAAATAAGAAGTAGGTGTCTGTCTGACCACCCTAACCACAATAAAATGATAATATTTTTTTATAATATTTTAGATATAAATAGAGGACTCATGTCCCAATGTGATGCATATTTTTTTGTAATTTTTTTCCAAGAAAATAATTAATTATGAATTTTTTATTACAACTTTTAAAAAATATAAAAAATTGTATGTCTGACCACCTTAACTTGGTCAAAAATTCATGGAATTCAATTTTTTGTTTTTTAATCCTATAGTATGTAAAGCATAGAATGTGACGCATGTTTTGGATTCAAAAAATGTGATACCATTTGAAAGCTATAGATGTTTTTCAATCAGCTTATCAATCAAGACTTTAGTCGTAATTCAAATATAAAATGAATAATAATTATTTATTAAATTCAAAGTAAAGCATAATTTATATTGGTTGAAAGTTGAGAATCTCCTTCAAAAACCCTTTTTATTTCATCAATTTTGGGTGAAAAAAAATTTGTCAGCCACATGGGCCATCATATCACTTACATATTGCCACTTTTTGGCCCATCATGATCCTGCACATACCTAGATGCAAATTTGGCATCTGTATCAGCAATGTTATCAATATTCATCACTCTTCTATCATACGTGGAGCCTGTAGCATCAGTGGTCATTTGATTTTTCATAGACTTTAGAATTGGTAGACCACCGAAAGAGTTTAGACCAGTTACTACACTGATAGCTTCCTTTGTGATTTTAAATGGAATGCTTAACCACATAAATTCATTATGGACTCAACTCAAGACATAACAAACCCATTCTGACTCTTCAAAGATGGGAAATTTTACAATCTGTGTGAACTTATTTGTTTCCAGGATTTTATGTTCTGGATTTACACAGTAATTTTCACCAATGATATGATTATTGTACAAATTCAGCAGTTGATAACTTTCTAGTTCTTTAATATTTGTGTGAATATAAACCCTAATATCCTTTGTATGTAATACTTTGTGCAGAACAGATGAAAATTCTCCTAACGGATCGGTTTCAAGAGACTTGTAAGGATTTCATTTGAACTTAGGATGAGGTTTGTCCTTGACTTTAACTACCAGAGGAGTATTCATTTTGACCAATTCACAAATTCACAAAGTTTTCTGAAAATTACCTTTTTCGCTGGATCAGAATTTCATTATTGAATCACTTTCACGCTTGAATTTTGCCTCAATTCGCCAAAGTTCACCTATGAGTTCTCCAAACTTCTTTTCTTCCAAATTCAAAGTGAAAATTGAAGAATAGAAATGACTTTTTATCACTTGCATACCTAACCCTTTTTGTCACAATAAATGCTTTAACCTTAATTCATCAGGTCACCCTATTTTTATGCACTGTGACGGGTAAATCTTATGCAGACCTCCAATACAGCATACCACTTCCTCAAATTAGTTTAATAGTATATGTTGAGCATCTATGCATCTAATTTACACATCCACATCCAGTGTCATTTATCAGTTAGGGGGTTAAATAATTTTCTTGACTGCTTCCCCTAAGCCAAAGGCCTGAAACTAATTCCCATGGGAATTACCAGAAGCAGGTTCTGGTGCTGGCACATTTTCTTCAACAAAGGGATCTTTCTTCACCCATTTCTTCTGTATCTATTGTTTGACCACATCTGTAGTGACTTTTCCTTTTTCTTTGATATCCTTCTGCATGTTTTTCCTTTGATTTACCAGACCTTTTCTGTTCCAACAAAATGTAGCAATGTGTCTAATTTTTTTGCAGTTGTAGCACACAACATTTCTCTTTCTAGACTAGTTGTTCCACTGATTTCCTCTTGATCAGCACTGGTTAGCAGTATGCCCAAGTCTATTGCATGTGTAGCATCTAATATTTCTATGAAATTGATTCATCACATTTATACATTCATTTGACTTATGACCAACCTTATGACAATTAAAACACTGACCTGAGAAAGATGGACCACTTTGATTCATTATACTTCTACATTGAGTAGCCATGTGTCCAAATTTATTGCAACTAAAACAGTATCCATTAAATCTTTGAGCATTAGGTTGCCTTGCCGGATACCTTCTAGATTTTTTCATTTCCTTTCCTTGTTTGAATCTCCTTTTCTCGGTTCTAGAACTTTCTCCTTCTTCATATCCAAGACCTCGCTTGTCACCATGAGTCCTCTGACCACTAATTAGTTCATCAAGCATGGTTGAGCTAGCTTTGAACTTCTCTTTATACTCATTTGCAGCAGCAAGTTCATTTCTAAGATCATCCATCTACTTTTCAAGCGCCTCTTTATTGTTTTTAGATTGTTCCAATTCATCATCCAATCGGCTGCATAATTCAGATTTATCTTTCAAGGATTGTGCTAGGTTCTCTTCATTCTTCTTTTTGTCTTCAATCTCCTTGTCATCTTCATCATGATAGATTTCATCTCATGCTTTAGGACTCTATTATCTCTAGTAAGTTTTTCACATTCTTCTATCTTTTCTTTCAGGGCTTGACTGAGTTGTTCTTCTTCAATGCTCTTACTGTCACTCTACTTAATCTGATCATAGAGTTCCTTTCTCTTCTCTCTAGACTTATTGATTTTGTCTTTCAAAGACTCAATGAGTTTCTCGACATCTGAGAGGTTTGCTTGTAATTTCTGAACTTCATCCTTTGACTAATCAAGATCATCCAGAGCCACCAAAATTTGTTGTTGAAGGAAGCTTGAATCCATTGAAACACTTTCCAAGATCTCCCCAAGCTATTAGACTTCTTCAAAGGAACTAGCTCTGATACCAATTGTTGGAAACAAGCTACACTGAGAGGGGGTTGAATCAGTGTTGTGCAAAAATTAACTTTATTAAACTTTATCTTCAAAGCATTAACAATATTCAACCATAATGCATAAACATGAAGCAAATGAACACAACACCATAACACACGTATTTTTACATGGAAACCCTATTAAGGGAGAAGCCACGGTGGATGGTCAATCCACAATTTAATTTGAGTATTCTCAAATGAATTTTACAATAAGGAGAAAGCGCTTGCATTCAGGCACACTGCCTAGAGCTCACTGCTCAAAGTGAAGGCTCACTGCCTTACAAAGAAAATTTAGATTAAAACCATCTGAGAGTTTGAATTGAGAAAAATAGCATCTACATATGTCTGATTACAATTCCGGTTAAGCACAATATTCAATATTTTGTCCTGCAAACTGATTATGTACTTTTGCTTTGTTCTTCTCACACTCGCAACACAAATTATCTATGCGCAAGTGAAACTGCACATTATCGCTCTTCTTCTCTTCTTAACTTGCAATTCGCATCAACACACACTCCATACATCATACAAAATGATATGGACAAAATTATATATATCCGCAACATAGAATTCATTCACACTTTGTCAACTTCAATAGAACACAAAAAATAATTATAATTGTCGGCTCAAATCATGAATAATATGTAATGCGTATCCACAATAGTCAGCCAAAACTTGGCTAGGACCCAAAAAATATGTACGAACACAAAATACTTAACCAATTGCTTCTCATACATCCGCGATATAATTCATTCATGAAATTGGCACTAGTACTAGTAAAACTGAGAATTAGTCAACCAAACCTTCTAACCTCCACATGAATCGATATAAGCCACTATGCTTCAATAGCAACACAAAACAATAACATGAAATCTTCATACGGATTGATGAACACTATGTTACCAGATACTCTGTTATTCCTTGTCAATCTTCAATTTTTCTGTCGGTATGGACGAATGATGATATATGTATTTGATCATCAATTAGAGTTGCCATCAATGACAAAACCAAGTGATACTACAGTGTATCTTGCCAACACAACCCCCTAGGAGCCATTATAGCTCTAATAGTGTACTGCTTAATAAATTCCTAATTTGTGCACCACCCTCACCTAGACTACCATTATCTCACAACCTAGGCACCACCAACTCAATACTCATGAACCATTAACCCAACACTAGTATCAAACTTCCCTCCGATTGATACTTTTTAGTTTGAGAGGTCAACTTCAAAAGGAAATATCTTTTCCAAAAAGAGGTATTTTTTGAAAAAATTCTTTAAAATAGGATATAACTTGATTATTTAATTATGGTATAATTAGTTTCTACTCATGGCTTCTAGTTTTTTTAAGAAATTAGTTCTTTTTTAAAGGAATTAGAGTAAGAAAAAATAACTTCCTACACTAATCTAAGTAGGGGAGAATTACAAAAAAAAAATTCAAACACCTTATTCAGTTATAGAAATAGAAACACATATAGATAAAAGAAGGTAGAACAACAAAAAAAATAAAACAATGATACTAGATATGTGTGGGGAAAACCCTTTCGGGTAAAAAAAGCCCACCCTCCAAAAGCACAGTACCACTATATTATATGAAATAAAGATTACAATGCAACCCCAAGTACAAAGATTCTTCAACAAGTGTTTAAAAAAAAACACCTATTTTTGGAGTCAATTCAACAACACTTCGTTACCTGCAAATAAACAATGCATTCTACAATGTAAGGCATACAATAAATAGAGAGATACAAGCTAGAGGAAGCATCTAGAAGAGGATGGGCATCCAAATCCACATGGCACAATATTCCATGCCATAGACATGTATTTGGACACTTGTACAATATTCCCTTACACCTCTTACAACTGTCATAATATGCAACACCCTCTCCTCAAGCTTGTGTGGCCAAAATATGCTTATAATAGCCTATGATAGATTCCTTACAACTATCATAAAATCTTTCATAAATTTTCTATAAAATCTTCTACATAATCTATCATAGAATTTTTCATAAGTCAAAGATTCCAAATTGGGATGCCTATGTCCACTTGGAATGATGATGTTTCATCCAGTCACCTCCAATTAGGATGCCACCCAATCGCTAGGTCCTAATTTATGACATGACAATATAGGAAATTAAATAATACAAATAAAATAAAATAATACATTAAATTAAACATGTTAGGACTTTAAGGTTGAGACACCTTAATCCCAACATTCTCCCACTTGTCAAAGAATTTCCAAGAGTCATATGGAATCATTTGCTCAAGGCCCCAAGGCCCATGGAATTAGAACACCATCTTAACTTCTTTGTGCTTACTGGTTTTTTTAGTGCATCTATAGCATTCGCCAAAGTGTCAACCTTTTCCAAGTGTGTCGCCAAAAACTATAGCCTTGACACTTTTCACTCATTTGGGCCCTTTCCTATGGATTTTGGACCTCTTTTAACCCCTTTTCCAAGCCTTAGCTCAAAGCATTGTAAGGTGTTGTAAATCATTTTCACACTTTCCTAGGCTTGTCATCACTTAATCAACCCTTTCTTGTGGCATAATTATCCCTTAATACACTTACATGCCCTAATTTAGTGTGTTTTAGGAGACCACCCCGACAAATAGTGTTAATCACCTTTTAATTCCTGACAACCACTTAAATTTACCCAAGTGGACTAGGTCGCCACCTTGTGCGACCTAGTCCCATGTGGCATAAAAATCAAAATAAACCTAATTTTCTTGCGGGATTTTGCCTCCTAAACCCTAAGGTCAGCTTGTGTGGTGTTATTTCAGGGAAATTAGGGCATCGCATGTATAAATAAGGGTTTTTCTCATCATTTTCACCCTAATTCCTCTTCTTCCTCCTAGTTCATTATTCACTCTTCTCAAGAAAGCTAGGGTTTAAGTAGTCTAGGTCATCAAGACATCTCTCAAGAAGCATTCAAAGGCAGAATCCTCCTGTGTCGCCAAAAAGTGTAGCCTTTAACACTTTTCACTCATTTAGACCTTTTCCTATGGATTTTGGACCTAAATAACCCCTTTTCATCATCATTCATAGGCCCCAATGACCCTTTATTGTACATCCTAAGGCTTAATTTGATCAAATATCTGATAAAATCATCATATAAACTTGATTTGTTCAGTCCCAAACAATCCAGTCGGTAAAAGGGACCTTGTGGGACTAGGTCGCCCATCTAGGTGAATTAGTACTATCCAAGTGGACTAGGTCGCCCAAGGTGGTAACCTAGTCCCATTGGAGCTATTTTCGGGGTCTTATGCAGGAAAAGTTAGGGTTTCGGTTTATTCCTCCTTCATGTCAGTCTTGAGGACCAAATAATGGGTTTTTTAGGTGGATTGCCTATAAATAATCCTAAAAACCCTAATTCTTCATTAGATTCATTATTCACAACTCTCTCACTCACTCTCCACTCCTCATCCATCACTCTTCTCAAGCAAGCTAGGGTTTGCATCCTAGGTCATCAAGACATCGTTGTTGAAGCATTCAAGGGTTGAATATTTGTTGCAACTCAAGATCTCTCATAATGACAAGGTACTAAGTTCATTTTTCTTAAATTTCATGCTTTATTATCTTGTTTCTTCATTAGATTTAATTATCTACAAAGGGGTTTGACCATGGAAAACCCCAATCCCTAACAATCAACATTTCTCTTCTCCCTCTTTGTGTGTTTGCATATTAAGGTATTTTGGGAGGCTTCAAGAATGGGTTGAAGACTTGTTAAAGAAACCTCTTTGTTAGCTAGGGAAAAACATCCACAAAAAGACACCTATAGGTCGAGTTTTGTGGTTCTAGATCCAAGAAATTACCATGAGTAGAAGTGCAAGTTGAGGTCTACATATTTCCCCTTTGAATATTACAAAAAGGAAAAAGGGACACTCCCACTAGTTGTGGCAACCTAGTCCCTATGTGCCTATCTTTCAGAGATTTATGTGGATCTGGATACCCATTTGGTTGAAACAGACCCTAGAGAAATTTTTTGAAATCACCCCGAAAAAGGACTAGGTCGCTCAACTTGGCACAAGTGTCCCACTAGACATAAAAATCATTTTTTCTAGAATTTCAGAGTTCCCCCAAGTCTACAACACACTTCTAGGTACACATTTCTAGTTTTACAGATTTTTGTTTTGTTTTACAAGCTTTCTTAGGTTATTTAGTATAAGTTTGCATATCTAAATATGCTCTCAATCATAGTCCATTTTCTAGGTTTTACATTAATATTTAGTTACTTTTATCAGTTATTTACATTTAAATTGAATCATATTTAGACACATTCTACACACACCACACCTCAAACCCCTTTATCTTTGAATGTAACCCATGCATTTTGGCCTAATTCTCTCTCCTTTTAGGTGCAAAATCCTAGAAGTCTTAGAGAGTCTTGTGGTGCCAAAATATTCGTTACATTTTGGTGAACCTAAATCATCCTTTATTTGCATTGCATTGCATTTTTCATTGTTTACTTTGCATTCTAGGGTTTTAAAATTTGCATTAGTGAAAAGTGCATGTAGGTTGCATTTTTGCACTCAAATCATTACAAACTGTCTGAAATTTTGCATTTTCATCTTACGTTTTTATCATACAACCCAAAAACCACCTAAATCACTCCAAAACATCTAAAAAATCTCAAAAAAATCAGCAGGAGGACTAGGTCACCCCCTTGGGCGATCTAGTCCCTTTAGGCCTTTGAAACAGCCTTTTACAAAGCTAAAAAATTTACTTTTAGGCTTTTGTTTTCTCCCATTATCTATCTGTATCAGTTGGTTGAGTTTCTCTAGCATGCATTTCATTAAATCTAGCATAAAATATCCCATTTCATGCATTTCTTAAATTTGATTTTTCATTTACAACATTTTCTTTTCAGTACAATTAGTAAATTCCATTGTTTAAAATCAAAAAGTTGCATTTCATCCTACGTCTTTACATTGTATTGTAACTTTGCATAGCTTATATTACATTCAAATTATTAGAAATAAGCATTTTTTACATTCATGGAAATTATCATTTTGCAATATTCTTTTTCTACATTAGTTCCTAGTTCATTTAGTTCAAATTCATTACAAAACAAAAACAACAATTTAGCAACATCCCAAGCACCCACTCACACCCTTCTTAAACCCTTTATTAGTGATGACTTGGACATGTTAGATGAAGCCCTTGATGACTTCATCTCTCCTCACTCATCCACTAAAGCTTTCCCACAAGAGGATACAAACATCAATACTCATGATAATCATAATTGTTCTTCTCGTGATATCTCTCTCATTGGTGACAGAGGTATATTGTGGAAAGAAGACACAATCATTGAAGATCATGATGGTCTTGCTTGTCTTCCTCTTCCTCCTCCCTCTTGAAAATACCTTATAACAAATGAAGCTAACATCATGGTTACTACCTTACCTAGTCTTACATCCTCTCCCAACACCTCCCCTCTTTGTGATAATTCTTTAAAAACTAAGGCTGTGTTGGTATCAAGCACTCCAATGATTGAGAGTTATAGCACTATTTATCTCCTTCCTAATATTCCTCACATTTGGAAGGGTCTATTTGAATAAAATAGTCCAATCATTGGTAACCATCTAATTCCTAGTTATCCTTCTCTTAATGCCTATCCTATGAGCGATGAAGCTACTTTACCAACTCTAATCATGCCATGTGATAAACCTATTGTTTGTCACTTTCCAAAAAGCTCTCCTCCTAGGATATATACTATGGCACAAGAGAATGAAACCTTAGAGGAAAATAATGCAACCATCAACAATCACATCAATCAAATCTCCCCCTCTCCTAATATCTCTCCTATTAGTGAAGATGATATTATGATGTTACAAGATCCCATTAATGAGAATCATGACAATCTTATGGAACAAGATACTTCAAACATTGATCATTCCCTTACTTGTGATGCATCAATAGTGTAGAACCAAACAATGAATGTCCTGAACATCTTGTTTGTAGTTCTCCTATACACTCTCCTACTAGGGAAGGTATCATGGTGGAAGAAAACAACAACATGGTTGCACTCCTTTTAAGAAATAGTAATATGTCTTCCTTGGGTAAAGGTAACAAGATGATACTCAATTTCCCTTTCTTAGAGATACATCAAACCAAGCCCACTAAGGTTATGCATAAGCAAGTGTCCATTAGATCCTCATTTACTATTGGACCTCCTAAGCATCCTCTAATATTTCCCCCACCTAAGCACAACATCTCACATCAACCAAGTTCCAATGACCTTACTCACATATATGACAAAGTGTATACCATCAAGGCTAACTTTTTTGAAACCTCATTTTCTTACCCACATAAATAAAATTAGTTGTTTCTCCTTTCCATGTAATAGTTGTAGGATCATAGCATACTCACTATTACAAAGGATCAGCATATCATCATCCATTCCTGGCTCACATTTTTCATGCACTAAGTGGGGGCAAGGGGTTAGATAGCCTTGTCCTCATATGTCACTTGTTGTTGTCTCTCTTGGCTAATCGTTAACCTTCCATAAACATATAAGAGAAAGCTTGGGATGTGGATGATGTCTCTTAAGATTGACTCGCAAGTGACATACTACCCATCTTCATGACATAGCTTACTTCAGAAACATATGACTTGGCATAGGGCTTTCCAAGTTAGCTCTCATGTCTTCTTAGCACCTATCCTTGGCTACTTTAAAGAAATTTCTCACACTGATGGTGTAGCAACCACTTTAAAGTGGGGGCATACATAGACGATATCTTTTTACAAAACACACGACATGCTTTTTTTTTTCTTGTGACGTGTCCTCTTCTTGGTGGTGCCATTGGGTTTGATGCCTTCCAAGACTGTACGATCAAACTGAAGTGCCCTGATGCAAATGAGGCATCCCATGGATAATGATCTGACACCCCAACTTGTCCTCTCTTGGAGACATTAGGCACAATGATACCTAAGAAGAAGACCTAACATGAACAAATAAAAATCCCCTTCAACAAAATCTTTACATAACATTCAAATTCAAAAGTATTTATGCAAGCATTGTGGTTCCTTATCAAAGTTATCAAGCAAGGTAACTTTGGTATGGTTAGTATAATGGGAAGCTGACACATTGGCATGACTTTCTCACTAAACCACTTCTTTGGAACAACTCACCCCACAAACGACCTAATGTTTTGTGGCCTCAGAGTGAGCGCATCTTTTCCACCTCATTCTCCCTTTCTTTCTAGTTCTTATCATCACATGATCACGTATCTTTCTTTGCTTCATATCATTCACCCTTGAATGTGTCTTCTTGCACATATGTCTTTTTGACATAAAATCTTGAATCCTGGGGGCTTGACCACCTTCTTCATTCTTCACCATTCTTCGCCATATCCATTGGGCTACTTTAGTGTGAGTTTGAAGCAAGCTCATACTCTCACTAAAGTGGGGGCTAAATGTGTCACCAAAAAGTGTATCCTTTGACACTTCTCACTCATTTGGACCTTTTCCTATGGATTTTGGACCTAAATAACCCCTTTTCATCATCATTTATAGGCCCCTATGACCCCTTATTGTACATCCTAAGGCTTAATTTGATCAAATATCTGATAAAATCATCATATAAACCTGATTTCTCCACTCCTGAATAATCCAACTGGCAAAAGGGCCCCTGTGGGCCTAGGTCACCCATCTGGATGAATTAGTCCTATCCAAGTGGACTATGTCACCCAAGGTGGCGACCTAGTCCCATTGGAGCTATTTTCAGGGTTTTGTGTAGGAAAAGTTATGGTTTCGGTTTATTCCTCCTTCATGTCATCCTTGAGGACCAAATAACGGGTGTTTTAGGTGGATTTTCTATAAATAAGCCTAAAAAAACTAATTCTTCATTAGATTCATTATTCACAACTCTCTCACTCACGCTCCACTCCTCATCCATCACTCTTCTCAAGCAAGCTAGGGTTTGCATCCTAGGTCATCAAGACATCTTTGTTGTCAAAGCATTCAAGGGTTGAATCTTTGTTGGAACTCAAGATATCTCATAATTACAAGGTTCTAAGTTCATTTGTCTTACATTTCATGATTTATTATCTTGTTTCTTCATTAGATTTAATTATCTACAAAGGGGTTTGACCAAGGCAAACCCCCAATCCCTAACAATCAACATTTTTCTTCTCCCTCTTTGTGTGTTTGCAAATTTAGGTATTTTGGGAGGCTTCAAGAATGGGTTGAAGACTTGTTAAGTAAACCTCTTTGTTAGCTAAAGAAAAAAATCCACAAAAAGACACCTATAGGCTGAGTTCTATGGTTCCAGATCTGGGAAATTACCAGGAGAAAAAGTGCAAGTTGAGGTCTATAGATTTCCCCTTTCAATCTTCTGAAAAGAAAAAAGGGGCACTCCCACTAGTTGTGGTGACCTAGTCCCTATGTGCCTATCTTTCAGGGATTTCTATGGATTTGGATACCCATTTGGTTGAAACAGGCCCCGAAGCAGTTTTCTAAAATCACCCTGAAAAAGGACTAGGCCACCTAGCTTGGCACAAGTGTCCCACCAGAAATAAAAATCATTTTTTCTAGAATTTCAAAGTTCCCCCAAGTCTACAACACACTTCCAAGTACACATTTCTAGTTTTACAACTTTCTATTTTTTTTAACAAGCTTTCTTAGGTCATTTAGTATAAGTCTGCATATCTTAATGTGTTTTCAATCATAGTCCATTTTCTAGGTTTTACATTAATATTTAGTTACTTTTATCAGTTCTTTACATTTAAATCATCATATTTAGACACATTCTACACACACCACACCTCAAACCCCTTATTTGAATGTAACCCATGCATTTTGGCCTACTTCTCTCTCCTTTTAGGTGAAAAATCCTACAAAGTGTTAGAGAGTCTTGTGGTGCCAAAACCTTCGTTACACCTCCATTGCTACAACTCAAGATCAAACATCATGGCAAGGTAAAGTCCATTGTTTCATGATTCATTACATTATTTCATCTCTTTGGTTTTTTTACTCAAAAGGGGTTTGACTAAGGCAAACCCCCATGCCCTAAAGATCAACAAGTTCTCCCTCTTTGTGTGATTTACAGGTCTTGTGTGCATATTTGACAAAGAACCAAGGTGGAAAAGTCTTCAAAAACTTTCCAAAGCTCTTCAAGGTTGGAGAAACCCTAGTTGAAGCTTGGAAGACACTTCCAGACCATATTCTTCACTTTCGGGACCAGATACCTAGAGAAGCAGAAAGTGTAGACAGGGGGCTTCCATTTCCAATTTCTAATCTTCAGAAATTTAGAAGTGGACTAAGTCACCAAAAATGGAAACCTAGTCCCTCTTAACCTATTTTTTCAGATATTTTGGTAGATCTGGATACCCTTTTGGCCGAAATAGACTCTAGAGCATTTTTCCAAAAATTTCCCTAAAATAGACTAGGTCGCCCAGAGTGGCATAAGTGTCCCAGCAAGCTTAAGTTTCAGCATCAACAACATTTTCAGTCCTCATTCCAACCTCTACGAGCTTCTAGATGCACCTCTTCAATCTTATTCATTTCTATAATAGTTTGTTTATGTTTCTTAGATCATCTTGTGCATACTTGCATATCATTATGTGTTTTCAAACATAGTTGCATTCTTTAGGTTTTACATTAAGAGTTAGTTTCTATTTCCAGTTTATTGCATTTAGATCATTTCCCTTAGACACATTCCACACACACCACACACATCACAACCCTATTCAAACCCCCAATCCTTTGAATGTAATATTTAGCATTTTGGTATCCCTCTCTTATCCTTTTAGGTGGAAAACCATAGAAGTGTTAGAGACCCTAAGTTTGTTACACCAAGTTCACCTTTCCATCTTCTACCATATCATAAACAAAATGATACTAAACATCAATGTTCTCTGTTATGGCATGGAAGGTAGGATTCTTTTCTAAGAAAATGGCATGTTGACTATTGAAGAAAATAGTTATATGCCCTACATCTAAACCAATATCATAACATAGTCTCTTAAGCCAAATGACTTCCTTACAAGCATGAGTGCCTTCCATGTACTCTACTTCTATTGTGGACAAAACGATTGTAGCCTGTCGCTTACTCATCCAACTAATAGCTCGCCACCAAACATCATAAAAATCTAACCACTGGTGGATCATTTTCTCTCAATGTCACCTAACAAATCTAAATCCACATATTCACAAATACTCACAGAATGCTAAGGTCTAGTAGGATAACCATGAAATCACAAGGCATACTTGGAAGTACTCCATAAATATTTGAATGCTCTCTTAATTTCATCCCATTGTACCTATCTAGGATTAGCCATAAAATGGCTAAGGACTCCCACTACTTGGGCAATATCTAGTCTCGTACACACCATAGCATACATTAGAATGTCAATTGCACTCACATATGGTACTTTGGTCATGTTCTCCATCTTAGTGGGATATTTTAGATAATCATTCATAGAAAGCTTCATCCCATGCATCATAGGAACAACTAACTATCTACAATATGCCATGTTGAATCTCTCCAACACTGAGTTAACATACTTGCTCTAGATTCACCAAAGCGTTTTGTTAGCTCTGTCTCTCATGATATCCATTCCCAAATGTACCTATCTACACCTAGCTCTTTCATCTTAAACTATGCTAACAACTGAAACTTCAAATCTGAAATCATACTTTTACCATTCCCAATAAACAACATATCATCTACATATAAAACAATAATGAGACTGTGACCATTATCAAATTTATAATACACAGGTATGTGCAGGATCATGATGGGCCAAAAAGTGGTGATATGTAAGTGATATGATGGCCCATGTGGCTGACGACTTTTTTATACCCAAAATTGATGAAATGAAAAGGGTTTTTAAAGGATACCCTCAACTTTCCACCAATATAAATAATGCTTTACTTTGAATTTAATAAATTATTATTATTCATTTTCTATTTGAATTACGACTAAAGTCCTGATTGATAGGTTGATTGAAAAAAAATCCATAACTTTCAAACGGTATCACATTTTTTTAATCCAAAATATGTGTCACATTCTATGCTTCACATACTATAGGATTAAAAAAATAAAATTGAATTTCAGGAAGTTTTGACCAAGTTAAGGTGGTCAGACATACGAGTTTTTATATTTTTTAAAAGTTGTAATAAAAAATTCATAATTAATTATTTACTTGGAAAAAAATTATAAAAAAATATGCATCACATTAGGACATGATTCCTCTACTTATACCTAAAATATTATAAGAAAATATTATCATTTTATTGTGGTTAGGGTGGTTAGACAAACACCTACTTCTCATTTTTTCCCTAAAATTTAAATACTACTACATTGAAATTTCAAATTTTCACCAAATAGATTTTTCTTTTTTTGAAATAAACCTAGTAGTTTAGAAACTACATTGAATTTACTACAGATTCTATTCTTACATATTTTTGAAATAATATAGATAACTTATTCAAATTCTTATGTCAAGTTGCCTAACTCTGATTTTCTGAGTTTTCATCGCCACTTAAGGGCCTATTTTTTCCATGATGATCCTACACATACCCACACACAATGGTTATATTTAGATTTTTGAAATTCCAATGACAACACATAGGTATCAAACTTCTAGTACCACATTCTAGGAGACTATTTCAAACCATAAAGAGACTTCTTTAGTTTGTAAACCAAATTTTCTTTACCTTTGTCAATGAAATGCTTTGGATGTGACATGTAAATATCTTCCTCCAAACTTCATGATAAAGGAATGTTTTCTTCACATCCATCTGTCCCACTTCTAAACCATATGTTGTTGCAAGTGATAACAGGAATTGGATAGATGCAACAAGAGAGAATATCTCACCATAATCCATTCCCTCCACCTGTGAAAACCCCTTAGAAAATAGTTGTGCCTTATGCTTCTCAACACTTCCATTAGGACCACACTTTTTCTTGAACACTCATTTACAACCAAAAGGTTTGCATCCAACAGGAAAAGGTACCAGATTCCAAGTCTTGTTTTTCTTTAATGCAGCCATCTCCTCGTCCATGGATTTCATCCAAGAATCTGTATCACTCATACCCATAGCCTCTCTAATAGTTCTAGGCTCATCAAAGTTAGCAATCAAATAAAAATGCAACTAGAATCCAATAATGAATAACCAAACCTTTTTGGTTTTTGCCTAACTCATGTAGACCTCCTCAAAGGCTGAGGTTGAGGTTCTTATTCTTCTTCAAAGCTTTCAAAGTTTCTTGAGCTCTCTTCATCATAAAGTACAATAGAAGTGTGTAGTTCATGTTTCTTTAGAGTAGGTGAAATTTGAACTACCTCCTTCTATTTCTCCTCTTTCTATGGCTATAGCTCAATAGAGGAAGGTTTCATCTCTCTAAAAATCACACTTCTACTATAGAGAACCTATTGAGCTTTTAGATCCCAAAGCTTGTACCCTTTCACACTGATACCATAACCAATAAAGATACACTTAACTACCTTTTTATCCAACTTTGACATCTTCTCAATCAGAACATAAGCATAAGGTTCACAACTAAATACTCTAAGATGTCTCATTGAAGGATTTTTACTAGACCATTCCTCCATGGGTGTCTTTCCAACAAGCATTGATGTAGGAGATATGTTGATTAAATAACATGTAGTGGCTACCACTTCAACCCAAAACTTCTACTCAAGGCTAGCACCACTCAACATACTCCTAGCCCTCTCAATCAATGTTTTGTTCATGCTCTCTACAACTCCATTTTTTGAGGAGTGTATGGAGTTTCCTTATGTCTCTCAGTACCATTCTCTTTATAGAACTTGTGGAACTCTAAAAAACAAAACTCACCACCATTGTCACTCCTCAAACACTTAATCTTTCTACTAGTCTAATTTTCTACCAAATCCTTGAACTCCTTAAACTGACTAAAGACTTCAACTTTACTTTTGAGAAAATAAGCGAATGTCCTACTATAATCATCTATGAGAGAAATAAAATATACAGATTTTGATAATGAAGGAACATTCACAGGACCAAAAAAATCTAAATGAACATAGTCCAAAACTCCAGAAGACTTGTGAGAACTAGAGTAAAAATAAACATGGTGTTATTTTCCATAAACACAATATTTAAAAAATTCAAACTTGAGATTACAATAATCAATGCCTTCAACAAGGCTCTTATTCTTCAAGGTTCTAAGACCCTTCTCACTAATGTGACCAATTTGTTGGTACCATAACATTGGCAAGTCTCTGCAAGAAGATTTATTTCCATGGAATGAGAACCCTTAGGTACCCAAAATACATGACCATCGGATGTATCTACAATAGACTTCTTCACTACATTATCTGATGGTGAGGATGAAGAATTCAAATATCTCTTCTTTGGTACATCAGAAGAACTATTGCGCTAAACTGCACGCATGCATCTAGCTTGTACAAAGTGCCAACTTGAACACCCTTAGCAAACACTATAGCTCCTTTCATCATCTTGCATCCTCCAAAAGAGAAAACAACTTGCACCCCCAAATCATTCAATTTACTTACAAAAAAGAAAGTTTTGTGCCAAACTCAGGATACGCAAGACACCATCAATCCCCTTCACTCTTCGATTAGGAAATTTGATTTTGACTCTTCCATGGCCAATGATCTTCAGGTGAGAGTCATCACCTTGGTACACCTTCCCACTATCATACTCCTCATACTTAGAAAACCAACCTCTATGAGAGGTCATGTGAAAGGATGCACTTGAATCTATCAACCACACATCTTCTGATGCATAGGTTACCAAGGTTGTAACAAATGTTTCTAATTCATCTTGAGATGATTTGTCAAATTCAGAGTCATCGAAAGAATTGCTTTTCTTCTTCTCCTCCTTCTTGTATTCTTTCCAAAAATTACCGATTTTGCCACAATTCCAACATTTTTCCTTGGACTTCTTTCCAGGAGAATTAGATCTCCCTAGAGACTTTGGCTTAGATTTATTGTCCTTTTTTATTCCTTTCTCCTTCAGTCTTCCATGAATAGAAAGGGCCTCCTTCGCCATCTCAAAAGACTTTCTCTACATATCTTCAGATAATAATGAAGCAACCACCTCATCCATTTTGAAAGTGGTTGTTGTACTTCTAATAGCCATCACTAGGTGATCCCATGAGTTCAGAAATGAACACAATAGGAGCATGCAACGATCTTGTTTGTCAATATTGTCTCCAACAAAACCCAATTGAGCAATCAAAATGTTCAGATGGTCTACCATGGATCCTCCATCTTCCATCTTCAGATAATGCATCTTCTTTCTCAAGAATAGCTTTTTTACCATGGATTTAACCTAATAAAAATCTCCAAGTTTCTTCCATAAAGAAGCAACAGTCTTCTCTTCATGAACATTCAAAAGAATGGAATCTATGTGTAGGTAATATGAGTGAAATAGTTAGCTAAACAAAACACACATCAATGAAATGTATTACATCTAATGAAAGAGAAATAATAAAGCAAACTATTATAACCCTTCATTTGAAATCATTCCATTGTCTATTCTTGGTGATCTCTCAATTCATGCTCTCAGAATTATGTGTTGCACATGAATCTACAAAATGGAAACCTAAGAAATGAGATTCTATATGAAAATTCACAGCTATATGCCTACATCTACATTTTTTTGGTATTTTTATTGAAATGCTAAATGATCTAAGATTATGATGTTGATGTGTTCAAATGATACTAAGATGAGTGTGATTAAAGATACAATTCTAAGTAAAATGAAGTAAGATGATGCAATAAGTTAAGATACTAAAACTAAAAGTGCCATGATAATGTAACTATGAACTAAAATTCCAAATACTAACTAAAATTCTCTCAAGATGCTTTCAAATTGCACTAAGATTTCTGCAACATAAGTTTGTAATTAAATTCTCCTCCAAAAATTGTAGAATTGCCTTCTATTTGTAGATTTTTTCAAGCTTGGGCTGAGGTGGCAAAGATGGATAGTTGAGATCATGATTCTGAGGCATCGATGGTGGAGCCCAAAGAGGTTGGATAGAATCATGGAGGTGGTTCCCTTTAAGAAAACACATTGCAAGTGTTGAAGAGAATCAGAGGAAAAGAGAAGCCATGTGTCCAAGCTGGTTTCAAATTTGTTGCAGGTTGTTGATGAAAATTCTCATTTTACAAGTTAGAAAAATTCAATTTCATGTGACACATGGTTGAGTGATAGGTGAGGTGGAAGGAAGTTAGATAAATATGGAGACATGTGACAATTTGAATTAAAAATTCAAATTTAAATGAAAGAGGGAAATTAACTAAATGACAAAATTCCTTAATTTGTGCATTTAATTAATTTAAGAAGAAAATGATTTTTGAAAAAGAAGAATTAAGGGAATGAACCATATAAATAAATTTATCAATTTATTTATACTAGTAGAAGAATTAGGATTTATTAATTAAATATCGAATATTTAATTAATTGTGCTCCAAACCATTTTTATGTGCATACATTTTGCCTCTCTTTGAAGTCATGTGTTTACACATTGCTTCAAAGAAATTTTTGACATGCCCCAGACGCTGATTTTTTAGTGATGATTGAATGATTCCCCCTCAGGAGATAAATTGGTGAATTTTTGAATTTTAGGATTTTTTGGAAGTTTTAGAAAATTTTGATGATTTTGATAATTTCAGCATGTTTCAGCAATTTATCTCCCAAAAAATATATTCAAAATCTGCCCCAGTTTATGATTTTACGAATTTAGACCCTTTTGAAAAATAAAATCAATCACTGCCATTTAATTACCCATCTTAATAGCCCTTTTAATAGGTAAAAAGTGAAAAAAAATAAGCTCATTTGTGCATTTACCCTTTGAAAATTTGAGAGAAAGATTAAGCAATTTGTGAGCATCCAGAGCAAAATGGTGCTCCCGATCTAGACCCATCGATTTGAGCGTGTGTGATGGCACAACTGCCCGGCAGCGTACAGACCTCTGGTACAAACTTCGAAACACCTCCCTTTGTGAATTTTGAAATGTTTTTTCCTCGTTTTTTTGAACTTTTAAAATTGTACACCAAGAGTTTTAGCACATTGATAGAATAGGATGGCGCATAGATGGTCTATTTTAGTGCATAGACTTAGAGATTTAGCGCATCCATGACCCAATGTAGTGCATCGATTCAGGGTTTTAGCGCATTGATTGATAGGTTGTATGCTAGGTTAAGTTTTGCATCCATAGAATGGTGCATCGGTGGCCTGTTATGGTGCATTGTGGCAAACTTTGGCGCATTCATAGAAATAGCACATAGATGCACTGTTTTTGTGCATTAATCAAATTTTCTAGCGCATCTATCTTTTAGCACATAGAAGCATTATTTTGGCACATCCATGTTAGAAATAATAATTTTTTATGTTTCTCCTCGTTGTTGATAGGTTTTTATCATGTCAATCTTGTAGTTGATGTTGATTGATGATGCTGATAGATTAGATGATGATCAATCTCATGATAGGTTCCATTCGATGATTGAGTGATGATGATTGACCTCATGATAGGTGAGGATCAATGATAGGTTGATATATTGACCTCATGATAGGTGAGGTATAGTTGATAGATTGATTGATTGATTTCTGATTTTGTGATTTTTGTTGATGATAGGAGACTAATTTAGGAGTGCTAATGTCTCGGGAGTGATTCCCGAAGACGTGGGATATGATCCCACAGCTAGTAAAGGCTGATATAGATGTTATTGAGCGATGCAGACAATATTATCTGATTCACATGCCCCAGGTTAGGATTAATCGGGCATTACTAACAGCACTAGCAGAGAGGTGGCATAGCAACCACAACACTTTCCATTTGGTGACTGGCGAGATGACTGTCACGCCTGAGGATGCGTACTGGATTCTTCGGATTCCAGTGGTCGTAGAGGTTGTTGTATATGATGTTGCCGAGCAGGGTGGTACAGATGCCTTATGCTAGACATTTCGCGATGACCAAATCAATGGTTATGAGTTGCTATGGCAGGAGTTGTTTAAGAGCTATGCCTCGTTACCATTGTACTTGTTGGATTTGTGGGTGGTTTCTTATGTCCCGACCATAGGTCGAAGGGACTATCTGTGGGATGGGGTCGAACACTGGAGTAGATGATCATGCATGGTTTTAGGTATGCCTAGGGTTCATGCATGCTCACCCACCTTTATCATGATTTACATCAAGTAGTGTACCTTGGAGCTACTAGCCTATCAACTGGAGTTACATTACTTCAGATCTAGGCATGGGAGCACATAGCGGTCACCTGACCAGTTGCTGACAGATATCGGTCGATTGGGAGGCCTTATGTTTATGGATATAGCAGGCCAATTATCCAGCATAAGCTAGACAAACTGGAGTATTGGAGACGAGTACTAGATGACCTGGATATAGTCACATGGTGCCCATATGTGGATTATGAGTAGTGGGTAGAGGATCCCCTAGAGATGCCATATGTGTGTACCACCAGATTTTTGATAGGGTGGACACGGTTCATCATTGAGATATTTCTTGTGGACAAGGTACACAGGCAGTATGGTAGGATACAGAGTATGCCACAGCAAGTGGCCCACTGTGCCCATAGACATCAAGACATACCAGATTGGGGGCCCCTTCTATCATATGATGCAGCTTATCAAGAGTATTTTTCTTTACAACCAGTCGCATGGGACTACCACCCTAAGATTTCTAATGTCATTATGTCTGATGATTATGCACAATATTTCTTGACATATCTGTTTCCCAAATTGACCAGCCCAGATGAGCCAGTACCTACCCTAGATGATGATGGGGAGAGGGCACCCAGACAGAGGAGAGGCAAGGGAAATGGAGAGGAGGATGGGAGAGCTGAGGGTGGGGATGAGAGAGGAGATGATGGCAACAATGGGGATGGAGGAGGTGGCAGAGATGGAGAAGGTAGGGGAGGCAGATCCAGTTTTTCTAATCAGGATGTGATGATACCCCAAAGGAGGAGATCCTTGGTGGCTGCACCATAGCAGCGTGTACAAATCGAGGTGCCCTCCTAGAAGTAGCAGTCACAGATTACTACACTATAGGCACAATTGTTTCAGGCCCAGGGACAGATTGGTACACTACAGGGGTAGATCCAGACACTGCAGGGTTAGTTAGTTCAAGCCCAGGCACAGCTACAAGTATAGGGGCAGGCATAGGTTGCTACCTTGACAACAGAGAGAGATGTAGCTCGACGGCAATCAGAGAAGGCAGTGGTTGTAGCTGATAGGCTCCAAACAGTGGTTGAGAGAGCTGGTACAGGTGATCTTGTGAGAGAGCTTTGCAAGTTTTCCAAGGAGGCGGAGTACTACCGAGGTAGATACTACGAGGTAGTGCCTGTTGAGTAGAGAGTGACCTATTCTTGATCTAGATTTGGTCAAACTCAGTCCAGGACCACCAACAGGGGTGTTACACAACCACTTCCCAGGGGCCCACTAGGCGAAGCTCCAAGAGCAGGTCCATCAGGGGTAGGAGGTGTAATAGGATCAGAGAGGCCTGTGACCTCCAGGGGCAATACCACAGGATCCTGAGGTCACACTTGACATGTTGTATATTGATTCAGAGACTTGACTTTGCCACATTTTTGTATTATCTCTCATTTCTTGATATCATTGTACACTTTGACATTATTATTTTGAGATTATATATGATATGCAGTGGTAATTTAGTGATCTACATGTTTATGCTTTTATTATGGATGCATTTATTTTTATTTCCTATATTCTATGCAATTTTCTATGTGATTATGTCATGTTTTATGTATGGATGCATTAATGAGATGATGCAATATATGAGATAGATGTGATTATGCAAATGATATGGTATGCATTATATTTCTGTATTTTTCACATGTATATATCGATGATATGGATGGATAAATGAATGCAAAATGTTTTATTATGGAATGAAAATATATGATAAATGCATGGATAGGTATGGTTGAATGTATGGATGTATGGTTTATGATGTTCAATGCATGATAAATGAATGAACTATTGTTGGATATGATAAGTATGAATGTATGGATATATGATAATGCTCTTTTTTTTGGATTTTTCATGATGCGAATATGTGACCTAAATGTATGAATGGTTATGTGAATGAATTATGATTATGAATGATGTCAATGTATGAATGGATGTATGACAATTTTATATTTTTGGATTGTATGCCATGCAATGTGTGTACCGACATGGATGGATGGATGATGATGGATGCATGATGAATGATTTAGGATAAATGCTTTCTTTTGGATAAGATGATGCAAATATATGGCCTAAATGTATGAATGTGAATGAATTATGATGATGCATGGATTATGATGTTATGATGAGTGTTTATATGAATGGTTCATGTATGAAAGAATGAATTTATTATGACTTCGATATATGATAATGAATTAGTGAATGATGTTGTTATTATGGATAATGCTTTATTTTTGTGGTTATGCAATGCAATGAAAATGTGTGATGAATGCATAATGGATTCTGCAATGCAAATGTGGTGTAAATGCATAATATGATAAGTGTATAATATGATAATGATAGATGTATGTATGGATGGATGTATGATAATGCTTTCTAATGATATGATATGGAAATGCAAATGAATGATTTTATTTTTGTTATGTCAAGTGTACTCAATCTTGTAGTGAGAGATAACATCATGTTGAGAGTTGTCAGCTTTGGAAAAATCTATAATGCAAATGCAGACCTAATATGAATGCAATCTTATCTATGTAATGTTGCCATCTAATTCATTGTGCTTAGTAGATCATCATTGAGTGTTTTATTATGTTGAAATTCAGTACAAATATCGATGGTATGATTAGACCATGATGACCTGAGTACAACTTCCATTGAGATTTGATAGTACAAGATAACACAAGAATCTAGGTATAATTGGACTGAGATGACCTGAGCATCTCTTGCATAAACAGACAAGAGTTAATCATTTTCCCATGCAAATTTGAAATGTCATCAATGATACTTTGTAGAGAATGTCCCGTGACAATTTGCATAGTAGCAATGATTCACTCACAGACAGCAGACAAAGGAAAATATCATTCTCCATCATAGCACCTCTAGTTCAGGACATCATCGAGGTACTCCATAGAAATGATAACAACAATCAAGATAAAACAAACTAAACATTTGTGCTAAAGTGATCCAACCATGATTCAGAAGATGATCCTCCAATGAGAGTTGATTCCATTTGTCTTGATGTTTGATCTGATTTTTATGGTTGGTTGGCTCATTGATTAATGTTCAGTTTGATGGTTAGAGTGATTGTTGTTTTTGCCAAGGTTGTCTTGTTGTTTGTTTGCCTTTTGTTTTAAACGCAGTGGTTATTTTCCCACAGTGAGTTCAAGATTTTCCCCTAGTGAGAAACAAACCAAATTTGTTATCGATATGTGCAATGACAACCAAGCCAAGATGGGACACGACTGCGGCAGCCGAATATGGGCATGAAGCTCGTTGTATGATAGGCATGAATGCACAGTGATAGCGAAAAGTAGACAGTCAACACAAGTTCAAATAGATGGAGGAGTTGACTTATTACAAATAGTGCTTGTTTACCAAGTTTTCACCATTTGTTTTTATTGCACTTTTTCAGATTTTTCAGATTTTTTTCTTGTTACCAAGACGCCTGTTTGCTAGGTTTTCATCGAGGCAACAATTTTTTTGATTTTTCATTTTTTTGGTATTTTCTCTTTTTTTGGTTTTTTCTTGTTGTCACCAAGACCCCTGTTTACCAGGTTTTCATCAGGGCGACCATTTTTTCAAGACTTTTTCTGATTTTTTCAAGACTTTTTTTTATTTTTATAATTTTTTTAGGACTTTTTCTGATTTTTATGGAGTTTTTCTAGGACTTTTTTTTATTTTTATGATTTTTTTAGGACTTTTTCTAATTTTTATAATTTTTCAAGACTTTTTTTTATTTTTATGATTTTTTCAGGACTTTTTATGATTTTTGTGATTTTTTCAGGACTTTTTAAGCATGCACTAAATGCATTATGTGTAGAATTTCTTCAGATGAATTTTTTTCATTGGTTCTTCAAATAGATCCCCCTCTGGTGTAGGCAGCTGATATGCCCCCGATCCAAAGACTGAAACAATAGCAAAAGGACCTAACCAATTTAGCTCAAATTTTCCTTTTTTTTCTCGATCCTACTGATTACGGGGATTTTCCTTTAGTACTAGATCACCTACCTAAAATGTCCTTGGTTTAACTTTGTGATTGTAACTCCTAGACATTCTCTATTGATATACTTTTAGGTGATCTACTGCAAGTTGACGATGTTCATCCAACAATTCCAGCTCTTCTAGTCTAGACACACGGTAATCTTCATATGAAATAAGACCTTTCAAGGACACACCAAGTGATGGTATTTCAACTTCAATAGGTATCGTAGCTTCGGATCCATATACAAGGGCATATGGTGTAGCTCTTGTGGGTGTGTGGATGCTTGTGAGATAGGCCCACAAAGCAAGGTTAAGTTGAATATGTAAGTCATGTCCAACATCATTGACGGTTTTCTTTAAAATCTTCAGGATAGTTTTGTTTGAGGCCTCTGCTTGGCCATTCCCTTGAGCATAATAGGGCGTAGAAAACTGATGTTGAATATGGAACCTTTCACAAAGTTCTTGTACATCCTGATTCTTGAAAGGTCAGCCATTGTTAGTGACAATAGATTGAGGGATACAATACCTATAAATGATGTAGTTCAAGATGAATGATAAGATCTATTTCCCTATGATAGTGGTTAGAGGCACGACTTCAACCCATTTTGTAAATTAAGTATATGTGGTTGTAATAATGAACTTGTGTCCATTAGACAAAGATGGGTGAATTTTACCTACAAGATCCAACCCCCACTGAAAAATGGCCATGTTGATGCAAAGCACTGTAACTCTTGTGTTGGTGCATGGATAAGATTGTCGTGGATCTAGAATTTCTGACATCTTTTGACAAATTGGAAGGACTCTCTCTCCATAGTCGGCCAGTAATACCCCAAACGGAGGAGTTTCTTAGTGAGGGTTAGACCACTTGAATTAGTGTTGCAGATACCTTCATGGACTTCTTGTAAAGTTGTTTCAGACTTATCATGTTCTATAAATCATAAGAGAGTTCCATCAAGACCTCGTCGGTATAGTACATCCACTATAAGGGTATGGCGAGCATCTTAGTGGATAGAATTTTGTTTTTTGGTTTTGGGGGAGATCGGGAGGAAGGATATTATCTTTTAGGTAGGTATAGATCTTCTCGTAGATGGAAGTATTGGCCTCAACCAGGTGGCATATGAGTTGGGATTCAGGATCATCATAAGCAAGGGTAAACAGTTCCACCATGAACTCATAACGACTTCATTTTTTTTGGAATTTGTCGTAAAGAAGAAATGGAGGCCATATCGTCAACAGCTTTGTTGTCAATCCTTGGAATTTGAGAAATACTTATGCCAACAAAATATTTCTTGAAGTCATCAATCATCCTTTTATAGGGAATCAATTTTTCATCCTTTGTTTGTTAATCATCATTCACCTAATTAATGACTAGTTGAGAATCCCCATAGACTTGTAGTTCTATAATTTTCCATTCTACGGCTATCTTGATTTCGATGATAAGTGCTTCATATTATGTTGTGTTGTTGGTGCAAGGGAACATCAATCAGTATGATTTCGAAATGGTGTGTCCTTGGGGAGTGATGAATAAAATTCTCACTCTTGATTCATTTTGAGTATATGAGCCATCAAAATATAATACCCACTGCTTCGTTGTTACAGCGAAGAAATCAGCATCTGGAAATTCAACATGCAGAGGATGATCATCATGAATCGATGCATCAGCCAGTTGATCGGCGATAGCTTGCCCTTTGATTGCCTTTTTGTCAACATATTGGATGTCAAATTCATTGAGTACCATTACCCATTTGGCTAATCTTCCCATCAGATTTTCTTTACTAAGGAGATATTTTAGTGGGTCTATCTTGGCTATGAGTCTGATTGTGTGAGTCAGCTCATATAGTGTCACAATTTTTGGGTAGCAAACACTACTACTAAACGAGCTTTCTCAATGGATGTGTAGTTTATTTCATAACCATTTAGAGTTCTACTAATCAATATAATAGATTACTCTCTACTTTCCTGTTAAATCTTCTTGTGCCAAGAAAGCTCCCAATGATCGATCAGTTGTGGCTATGTACAATAAGAGAGGCTTTCCTTCTATTGGTGGTGCTAAGATGGGTGGAATCATTAGGTATTTCTTTAGTTGATTGAAAGTTGCCTCACATTTCTCATCCCATCAAAAGGAAACATTCTTGTGCAACAAGTGGGTAAAAGGATGGGTCTTATCAGCCAGTTGTGATATGAATCTTCTGATTGACTGGAATCTACCTTGAAGGGACCTTAACTGATTGATATTCCTTGGAGGTGGAATTTCCATGATAGCTTTCACTTTTGCAAGATCTACCTCAATACATTTTTTTGACACTATATATCCCAATAGCTTTGTTGATGCTACCCCAAACACATATTTATTTGGATTCAAGCGGATGTTGAACTTCTCTATTCAGGTGAAGATTTTGTCTAGTATCTCAAAATGTCCTTCTCTAGTGTAATATTTGGCCAATAAGTCATCCACATAATCTTCCATGAAGGTATGAATCATGTCATGAAAGATGGTTGTCATGGCTCTCTAATATGTGGCCCCTGTGTTTTTCAACCCGAAGGGCATGACGTTCCAACAGAAGGTGCCCCATGGGCAAGTGAAAGTTGTCTTATCCTACTCTTCAGGTGCTATCTTGATTTGATTATAGCCAAAAAAATCATCCATGAGTGACAACATGCCATGACCTGTTGTTAAGTCTACAATGATATCAATGTTTGGCAAGGGAAAATCGTCTTTCAGACAAGCCTTGTTGAGGTCTCTGAAGTCTGTATAAATCCATATGCTACCATCAGCCTTTGAAATAGGTACAATTTTGGATATCCACTCCATATAATCAATGGGTCTAATGAATCCTACATCCAATAACTTCTTCACTTCCGCCTTCACCAATAAGGCAATGTGGGGATGCATTTTTCTCAAATTTTGCTTGGTTTGACTCCTGAAGGGAGGGATAAGTGGTGCATGATGAGATCTAAGTCTATCCTTGGAATGTCCACATATGACCAAGAAGATTTGACTTTCTGCTCCTCAAAGAACTTGACAAAGTTCGGCTTCTCTTGTTTTGTCAATGATTTTGCTAGATGGAGAGTTTTCACTGTTTCTGCATTACCGATATTGATGGACTGTGTTGGCTTGATCAAGACTTTGGATCTCTCCTAGAAGTGCTCTGGGAGAGTGTCAAATTTCCCATCTTTTGGCGCCTCAGAGAGGTTTTCACCGTCTGATGCGCTCTTTATTTTTATTTTTTCTGGATCTGACACTACCATGGAATGGTTTTCACCATCAAATCCTTCTTTTGTTTTACTCATTTTGCAATTGGGAAATTTGGCACTCCCCTATCTGGAAGCTTCATTATGATGTTCAATGATGGAGCCTATTTCAGGGGTAACAACATAGAGGAAATTGACGATGGCCTCATCATTTGAAAAGGTGGTGATGTTAATAGGTTGAATTTGGTCCCACTCTATGAGTTCAGGATGTACCAATGGTAGGGGATCGTTCGGTGGGCTCAAGTCAAAGGTTGTAAGGGTCCTAATGGTGAAATTTTCATCGAACAATACTATGGTAAGGTCAAGGTCTATGATGTTACTCTCTTATGAGTTATCTATCTCATTAGGAGCCTAATCATCTTCACACGAGCCATCGATATTTTTTTATTCTAATTCAAGTGGTCTTAACCCTGAGCTTTGTCCTTCCTCAAGTGTGGAGGTATACTTGTGTACCACATCAATGTCCTTGTCATGACAATACTCTTCTGATATCGAATCCCACTCATATTTATTGGAATCAGTTTCATAGTGGTCACTTGCTTGGAGCTATAGGATCCGTTCAACAAACTTCTGATTTAGGTCCTCTATTTCTTCATCCTTTTGATGCTCTTTATATCCCAATCTCATTTTATCTTTTGGATTTGTTATGATGGGTTGGATGGGTTCTACAATACCTTCTTTCCTTTTTTCAATAGGTCCTTGTCTCTCATATCCCATTTTTTCCAAGATCGAGAATCCTTTGCCATACTGTGTGGTTTGGACATTACCCATTGTTGCTTGAGAATCAGTTTCATCTTTGTAGAGCCAGTTCAAAATATCTTTGTCATCCTATTCCTCTACTTGAGCGCTTTCTTTTATGAATCATCCATCAAAAAGTGTGACCGGTTGTGAGGATGATTGTGATGAGGTTGATGGTTGACCATGGGATTGTGGTGAAATTAACTGCGAGAGACAAAGGGATTGTTCAATGGAATATTCACCTACACCTTTGTCTTTGAATTGGGTTTTCTTTTCAAATTGCTTGGCCAAAGTGTTGAGATAGGCTTCATGGTTGATGGAAGTGGATGGGGTATCTTGTTCCTCTTTCTTTGGCTATTTGGATGAGGAATTTGGTTGGCTTTCTTCATTGGAGGATGCGGCTAGAAATTTTGAAAAGGGATTGGCTTGACTTGAATTATTGAGGATGTCAGAGGTGGAATCAGGAGCTTCTCGGTTATGATGCACAAATACATCCTAGATAGCCTTAAGGGTATTGCAATGTTGGGGACTATTAGAATCAGCAGTAATGGTAATTTCTTGCCCATTGCAAGGAAATGTTAGACACTGATGGTATGTTGAAGGTACAGCCTACATTTCATGTATCCAAAAAGGAACCAAGAGTATATTATATGTCAAATCTTTATCCAAAACTTGGCAGACTACATCCTTTTGAATTGGCCCTACCTGAATCGGTAGTACAATTAATCCCTTTGAATCTGTTTCCTCGTCGTCATATGTTTTGATGGTGATCTTTTTCCTTGAATCTATTGCATTTTTAGAGAACCCTAGTGCACAGACAAGTTTCAAAGTGCATATATTAAGATCAGCTCCCCTGTCTATGAGGACATGCTTGACACGACTTTTATGGATTAGGACCTCAATATGGAGTGTTGCATTATGAGGGTGGGTGAGGGATACATCATCATTTTCTGAAAAGGAATAAGCAATGAGGTGGAACTAAATGGCCCACCATGGCTTGGAAAGTGTAGACTTCCAAATTATTTGGTCTTGTTCTATCAACTAGGGCTTTTTCCAAGATCTATTTGTGAGCTGGTGAGATTTTAAGGAGCTCCAATATTGATATTTATGCGGGGATCCTTTGGAGCTGATCCACAATGTTATATTGATGAGATGTGGCAGTGGGTGTTTTGGAAGTGCTACCTTTTAAAACATATTTGGTTTGTGCCCTTATGGTCACATTTATGGGTACACTGTCTTGTTGTCTATTGATTTTGATAACATTAATTTGATTATTTGTTGAAACCATGTCTTGTTGGATATTATGGACTTGATTAGAGGAGATGTTGACGTTGATTGGATGATTGGTTGCAACAAGATCTGGTGTGTTATTGATCTCAATATCATTTGTATGTTCTTCAACGGCTGAAATATGATAGATGGTGGTGTCATGAACATAGTTCACACTCTTCCCTTTTCCATTCATGTTAGAAGATTCCCCTTTGTCATAATTGGGTAAGGGGTTCTTGAATACCCCATGATCAATGTTTGTTTGGGGTTCTTCTATTTGTACGATTGTATTGTTAATCAAATCTTGTATTTTGTGTTTCAATTGCATGCAACTATTGGTTAGGTGACCTTTACATCGATGAAATTCACAAAAGTGGGCCTCATTCCACCATGATGATTTTACTTTGGGTTTAAAACCTCGGGTGTCAGGTATATTCATAAGATTTTTCATAATAAGTTCTTTCAATGCGGATTCATATGATTGACTCGAAGGTGTAAACTTTATGTGGTTGTTCGATGTTTGGTATGGTAGGGTCCTATATGTTGTGTTATTTTGATTATTTTGAGTATTGCCTTGGTTTGTATTTTGGTTGATGTTTTGGTTGGTATTTTGGGTGGTCTTTTTATTGGTATTTGAGGTGCTTCCTGACAAATTGAAGACTAGTTTATCATTATGCATTTCAGCTGAATTATCATTGCCAATATTTTTGTACTTTTTCCAAAACTTTGGTTTGTCATTATTTGAGGGATTAGATGAATTGTTTTCATTTTAAATTTTCAATATTCCTTGTTTGACCAAAGCTTCTTCAATTTTGATCCCATTTTTGATCAATTTTTCAAAAGTTGGAGGACATTGTAATTCAAACCTATAGCTCATGTCATCATTTAAATTGTCAATGAATACTTTTATCTTCTCTTTTGTTTGACATTGCAAAGTTCCTTCATTGTGATTTCATGTTGGATGTTATATGAATATTGGGTGATAAATTTATTCACTAATTCCTCAAAAGATTTGATTCCTAGAGGTAATTGTGAAAACCATTGCATGCACTGCCTTCCCAAACTACATGGGAATAATCTCATCAAATATATTTCCTCATGAGAAAATTCAAGACTCATTGTTCTAAATTCCCTTATGTGATCTATTGGATCTATTTCCCCATTGTACTTATCATATTTAGGGAATTCATAATGTTTGGGAAATGGTATCATCTTGATACTTGGATCAAAAGGGTAGGGACATATATCTTGTATAGAATATCTCTTGGTAGTCCCAGTTTGCATGTTTTTCATTTGTTGTTGGAGGGTTTGGATTTTTTGTTTCAAAGTATCCATGGGGTCATTAGGTTTTGCTTCACTTCTTGTTTCAGTTTTCTTTTCTGCTTCTATCTTCTTAGGAGCCCTCTTTAATTTCATGATATCAAAATCTTCGGGTAGTTGGACCCCTTTGTTTGCTAGCATCAAAAGGTATTTTTCACCCTCCTTTTCAAAGATCCTCTCCATGAATTTATGAAAATTTGGATCTTGTTGTGCTTGTTCTATGGTTTCATCTGTTATTTCTTCTATCTCATCTCGAGGAACTCTGAAAAATGGATTCTCTTCTCTTTCAACCATGGTGTTTTGGTTTTCGATTTCCTTTTGCTTAAGTTTTTGCTTTTGCAATCTCATTAAAATGGGCATACAAGTGATGAAAATTTTCTAAGAGTTTGATCAAAGTTTGGAAGTGCCAAAAGGATTGGTTTAAATCTGATTAAGAAAGCTTTATTTCGGGATAAAGGATGACGAATCCTGATGGTGAAACGTAATTGCTAATCAAAAATAGGTACATGATGAGGAGGAACTTTTGGATGTTTGATCAAAGTTTAGATGAGGTATTTTCACTTGAAAAAATCCAGTTTCAACAAGTTTGAGATTCTGGTATGGCTGAGGAAAGGTCTTGGACTGAAAAGGATCCTGAATTGTGAGATTAAAATTCGGGGAAACATGGGTTTTAGCTCTCTGGTTTAAAGATTTTATGGATGCGCCATAACAGTGAACAGTTGCACTAAAAGGACGATGCACCAGAAAAGTAGATGGATGCGCTAAAAGGTTGCACGTATGCGCCAAAATAGACTATGTATGCGTCAGAGGATGGTATGTATGCACTGCGAAATTACACAAATGCGCCAGAACAAGGGATGTATGCCCCAGAACAGCAAATGTATGCGCTAAATTATGACAGGGATGCGCTAGAATAGCATATGGATTCACTAAAAGATTGTAGGCATGCACTAGACCAGTCAATGGATGCGCTAGTCTAGAAAATGTTTTCTAGTTTTTTACAGTTTTGATTGAATTTCCAATTTTCTTCGAGGGAAATCTGATTGTTTGATTTGTATTTTCTTCTGAATCAATGGTTCATTTTTATGTGATATTTTCTTGGATATTTGATTCAAAAACACATAGGTAAAACACATCAAACAAGCACAATCCTAGGTTGTGTAAGACAATATCTATTGGATTCCCACTTGGATTGCTCTAGATGTGCTTACTTTTGGCAAATGATTAGAGGCTTGAACACACTGGCTCCCCTTTGCATTACACTCACTTCTCAAGTCAACCAAGCTTCAATCCTCATGAATCTCCCATGACAAACTTCTGATTTCTACCAAAATCCACAAGAATGTGGGACGGCTTCAAAACGATCGTTTTTGCACCAGTAAATAGAAGGGAATTTTTGGCTTACTACAACAAAGGGTTTTAGTAGGGGCATTATGTTCATGGAAGATCATCCACACGAAAAGAGACCATTGTTTTCCTTCTTGTCAGAAAAATCTTTGTGATACTTGAACTTTCCTTAAGTACCCACATTTATATCCCGGGTGGAAGTCGCTTGGCTTTAGTGTGTTCCCGGTTGGCTCATTCCCTTGGGGTGATTACCTCTTGTCCCACCAAGGCAGGCCCTCTAAGGATTAAAAGAAATAAAAAGAGTGGATTTGTCTTTATGATCACCCAATTAAGGGGAGAGCATACATGCCTACCACTCCTCAAACATAGCAAACATGGTGTAAATTTATCCCTCCTAATTAGGCTATGTTCCTAACTTAACCAAAAGGAAACAACAATAAACTCCAGCCCCTACAACATAAACCGTGATGGCACTCTCAAATTTTGCAAATTTGAGATGCCCATTTCAAAAAATTTGCCTCCGCACTTTCAGAAGTGCACCTGACAAATCTACCTGACTGGCCTATTTTGGAGGGTCGTAATTTGGAGCCAGATGATTTTTATGAAAAACCCCTTGGTGGATATATTCAATTGACATATGTGAGCAGGCATGACAATTTTTCACTTCCCACGATGATTTTTGATAGGGTTTTAAAAAGTGAAGTTGGAGGGTTTCGACAATTTTTTGTTGTTTGCAAACGTTCAGTTTTGCAAAGTTGCCTCATGTTTGAGCTTGAATTTTGCAATTAGTTGAATGTCAAGAGAGAATGATTGTTGTTCTGCATTCTCCATACCAAGATGAGCTCGTATGTCAAGTTTCAAGGTTTTATGAGTTGATTTGCTATTTTTAGTAAGTCAAAACCAAATGCAATTTATTCAATTTTGCATCTGTGTTTCTTGGAACCTTTCAAGGTGGTCAATTTTGACAACTAATATCTTTTGATGGGAAATGATTCAAGAAAATCCTTCATGCACACATACTCAAGGTACCTAAATGTGCTTATGTGTCTAGTGGCGGCCTCCCAAGAGTTGATTTGCTATTTTTTCAAAATGGCAATTGGGTGAGTTTTAATTGGTTCAGAACAACTATTGTTGCAGAAAGTTCAACTGAGCAACTTTGACAATTAATAACTTTCACCTCGTGATCTATTTTTTTGAGAAGTTTATTACACTACATTCTTAGGTCAAATGACTACATTTCTAGAAATTTTAATGGCTTCAAAAGGTCGTTTTCCCAGTTTCATAGGCCGATTCTAGAGTCAACTTGGCCAATTTTCACCATTCTGAAAAAATGTCTAAAATCATATTCTAATGACAACCCATTTCTTGGTTTGGTATAAAACCTCTATTGCTCCATTTTCATTAAAAATGAAGGTCATTTGGTATATTATTTTAAAATACTTTTGTTGCAACAAACGCGCCCCGGGGCCAGTTTACAAAGGAGGTATCTAAATTTTAAGGGCTGGGAAAAATCCAAGGAAATGGGTTTTCTCTAAATAATTTATTAAGATCCCACATAAATTTTCATGGTTCCAGGTGTCTCGGTTTGCCCGTAATCAATTTCTTCGTCTGGCTTGGAGGCGGAATTAATTTTTTGCCTAGTTCTAATGTTTTAAATGTTTATATTTAAAACATTTCAAAATGATTTTAGGGCATAAATATTTTCAACATTTGAATGGGAGGAAAAAGAAATTTTAATTCTTTCATCCTATTGGTTGGACGCTCTTAAAACAAATTTTGAAAAGCTTCAAAGTTCACAGCATGCTCATGGCAGCTTCTCTTAAAAATGAAAATTGTCAACTAGCAATAGTTCTCCATTGCTGGACATAGAAAAGATAAACCTCTTACTATTTGAACAGATATAATGCATTGTTTGAATTGCCATCAAAGCATAAAGAATGAAGAAGGCACAGCTTGAAGAGTCCCGGAATGTTTTTGCAATATGATTTCAATAAAATACCATGAATGCTGATTTATACTAAATGAATTTATTGAAATGACTTTGAAACTTTCAAACAAAAGCAAGGGAAGGACACACTCCAATAGAGGCTCGAGCAAAACACCCATCAAATATGGTGTTAGCTACAGTAAGGGATGCCAAAAACAGAATGTGCACAAAATAAATTCATTTAAAATCTTTAGAAACTCTCTGGAAAATGCAAAATGCTAGTCAAATGAATGGATGGGCTGCCATTACAAGGTGAAAAAGGCTTGAACTGTTGAGGAAGTTGCTGCCATTGCAAGCCCATGTTGCAGAGCTCCATGAAACCACACAATGGAGGAATAAGAGCAAATCTCGCGGACCTCGCAGGAGTGATGGTGACGCAAGCAAAATTCATGCGAGGTATGCGAGGTTTAAAATGAAAGTTTGTTTTTTCTGTGGGGTGAGCGAAATGAGGCCACATGGAGTGTGGGCCTGGGCCTAGGAAGAGCTCTATCGAATGGGTAAAATTACAAAAAGGGCCGATTGTTTTATTTTTTAAAATTTCCATTTGGTTTTCCAAAAAGAAAAACATTTATGACTTTAAATGTGCCCGAGATAAATGTTTCAAAGAGATAAATAAAGGGGTGGGCCCAACAAAGTGTGAAGGGGAGATACTTACGTGAGAGGTGATTTATAAATGCAGAAGGTAAAGGTAAAAAGTGAAGTGAATTTTTAAAAAGATGTCTTTAGCTAATATTATAAATGAAGTATGTAAAATACAAGTGGCACGTGAATATGAAATGCTGTGGGTAAACATTTTATTTTACCGCAAGATATTTTTTAAATGTGGCAAGTAAAATGAATAAAATGGAGATATTTTATAAAGTAAATTTATTCACTTTATAAAGAAAACACACGTGCTGGGAAATAAAGTATTGCCACAGCAAAGAACAAAGGCAAAAATCAAGAGGCATTTTTACACAGCAGGGTAAAATGGAGATTCTCCACATGGGAAGATTTTCTATTTCAAAGCAAAGGTGAATGAAAGTAGTTTTGAGAGGCAAATTTTGTTGGAGGAAGAGAGAAGAGAGTGGTTTTTCCTTTTTGCAGGTTAATGGAGGATGAAGCTGCCAGTTGTCAACTGTGGATGCATTTTAGGGCTTCTTTTGTTTCTTCTTCCTTCTATATTTTCTCGTCTTCTCTCATTGTAAATGGCTCCAAAAAATTTATGAAAGCTCTACAAGTCAGGCAGAAGCTATGGGTAGACAGTAAAGTTAGGGGGAAATATGACTGTTAGTCATTCAATCTAAAAGTGTGTGTTTTGAATTATTCTTTTATGTTTATTTTAGCTGATAATTATCTCCATGGCTGAACTGTAATGCTATTTTGGATTCAATAATAAAATTGTCTGAGTCTTTTCATGCACATTTGTTGCATTTGAGTTACATTTGTTGTTGCCTTATATTCTATGAATGATGTAATTGCTTTAATAAAGCACAAGTTGCATTTATTATTGCCTATTATTTAGGGATAGTGTAATTGCTTTGACAAATGTGACAGGAGTGTTATGTTTCAGGTGGATTTATAAGAAGAGTTATCAGAAAAAGACTCAGTGGTCTGGTTATCATAATGTGACAACATTTGCAAGACCTTCAGAGCATGTTCAACACTGAAAGATGAATGCTAGTTATATGACTCCATAGCCCATTTGTATGGCACTGGTCCATTATCATGTTTTTGTTGGTTTCAATTTGGTCCCAACTCTTTAAATCAAAAAACCATTTCAAATTTATTTTGTTGAGTTATGTTTGTCTTGCTCTCCATGCTGGTTAGTGAAATTAACTCGAGGTATTAGCCAATATTGAGTGATATTTTAGGTTTCTCAACATATTTTTGTGAGAGCATTATCTGTTAAGCAATATCCTGTTACTTGTGTGTCTATATTTTTAGATATTGCTAAAGGGTTACCCCCCTAGGTCTTACAGAGCCTGAAGTGCAAGGGAAATGTGTGTCAATTCCATTTCCTGTTAGTTGGCCACTAGCCTTTGTAGTTCTTTAATATAGAGGTTGGCTACCTCTTAGGGAATTACAAAGCCTTAGCTAGAAAAAACACCAACAAACTGTTAGTAGTTTCAACGTGGAATTCTTTGACAGTGTTCTTTATTGTTTCTTGAGAGTCTTTGTCTATGCATGGAATTCCTACAAAATAGAGAAACACAAATTAGTTCTCAGACCAATAAATTTATGGAAAATAAAATAGATGTTCCTTAACAATAGACAAATGCGCTAAATTTTTGCACAGATGCGCTAAAATATGTCATGAATACACTAAAACAATCTATGTATGAGCTAAAAGAAATCACATATGCGCCAGAAAACTCCATGTATGTGCCAAAAGATGCAACGAATGCGCTGCAAAATTCCATGGATGTGCCAGAACAGAGCACAGATGCATCGAAGAACATTTCGTATGCACCAAAGGAATTCATGATCAGGCTAAAACTTTACACGTTTGAACCTGTAAACACACTTTTCCAGAAAACATTAAAAATAAAAGGGTTAGGCCCCACGGTGGGCACCAATTTATGTGTGTAGGTAAAATGAGTGAAATAGTTAGCTAAACAAAACACACATCAATGAAATGTATTACATCTAATGAAAGCGAAATAATAAAGAAAACTATTATAACCCTTCATTCGAAATCATTTTATTGTCCTCTATTCTTGGTGATCTCTCAATTCATGCTCTTAGAATTATGTGTCACATGAATCTACGAAATGGAAACCTAAGAAATGAGATGCTATATGCCTACATCTACATATTTTTGGTATTTTGATTGAAATGCTAAATGATCTAAGATTATGATGTTGTTGTGTTCAAATGATACTAAGATGATTGTGATTAAAGATGCAATTCTAAGTAAAATGAAGTAAGATGATGCAACAAGTTAAGATACTAAAACTAAAAGTGCCATGATAATGCAACTATGAACTAAAATGCCAAAAACTAACTACAATGCTTTCAAGATTCTTTCAAATTGCACTAATATTTCTGCAGCATAAGTTTGTAATTAAATTCTCCTTGAAAAGTTGTAGAATTGCCTTTTATTTATAGATTTTTCCAAAATTAGGCTGAGGTGGCAAAGATGGACAATTGAGATCGTGATCCTGAGGCATCAATGATGGAACACAAAGAGGTTGGATAGAATCATGGAGGTGGTTCCCTTTAATAAAACACCTTGCCCAGTGTTGAAGAAAATCAGAGGAAAAGAGAAGTCATGTGTCCAAGGTGGTTTCAAATTTGTTGCAGGTTGTTGATGAAAATTCTCATTTTACAAATTAGAAAAATTAAATTTCATGTGACACATGGTGAAGTGGCAGGTGAGGCGGATTGTTTGGTTCTAGAATCAGCAAACCATAGATCACGATCTACAAGCATATCTTCCATCTTGAGCTTCCACAGGTCAAAGTTACTGTGTCTAAGGATATTAGTACGGGCTGATTATGCTTGATCCATGAAGAATTAAAGCATATTCATGCCACTAATACTCAATCTTAAACAAGATCATTCAAATGAAGGTTAAACTAAACATTTATTGAAACAAAGCATTCTAAACTACGAAAGCATTAAAATGTCTACTCTAATCCATCTAAAACTTATCCCATTTTAGAATTAGTGTCGTGTTGATGTGGAACAACGACCCTTTCCCAATATCGTGATTAGTGAGCTTGTTTCAATCAATTCTATGGAAGAGAATCAATGAAACCATTTTGATAAATGGATGAAAGTCTTAATTATGCTAATTTAAACATGATGCATGCTAATTAAACATGATTTTATGCTAAAATTGATCTAACTATGCAATTGCTAAGATAATTTAAGCTACTTCTAAGCTAAAAGATGGAAACCCTAATTTATAAACAAGCTAAGATGGATGCATGGAAGCCATTAATGGATGCTTAAAGCTCTTTTGCAACTAAAAATGAACTAAAATATGCTAAAAGTATGCAAAGTATGAGTGTGAGTGTGAATTATTTCAATAGCATAAGTTTTCAATTGAAATATAGATCCATTTGTCTCCAAATAGTGACCTATTTATAAGAAAGAAAATAAGAAATGGGTGGTTGAGATCAAAAAGCTTAATCAATGGTCAAGGATGCAGGAAATGGCAGGAATGGATCACGGATTCTCATCAACGGGTGAGAATGCAAGATAAGAGTTAATCAAGGGTTCTCATTCCTTCCAAAAAAGCACACTTTTGACCTGTACAAGAGGTCAATTTAATTTAACTTGCCCAAGAGGTTACAAGATAACTTGCATTTGAAGCTGAGTGAGAATATTTCCTTTCTTAAATGATTGGAGGAGAGAATATTCTTTGGAATATTCATGGGTGAGGAAATAGATATTTTGCTAATTAAAAAAAAAAATTAATTGTGTAAAAGGGGAGGGAATATTCCATGGGAGTATTTCTCTGCAAGTGGGAGGAATTGGATTAATCAGATATAAGTTTTAATTAAACAAGGTTTTAACTAAGCAATTAAGGGATTAGAGGAATTAAAGTGATATTCATTAAATTAAATGATTTAATGAATGGGGAAAGGTGAAATGATATTTAATTAAATAACTTAGGGTTAATCAAAGATAATAAGTTTCCACAATCCATATTGTTAATTGTAAAAGATTTTTGGATTCGATTGTGTGTAAATTTTTGCATCAATGTTTCAAATCACACTCCATGATCCATCATCAAGATGAAAAAAAGAGCACCAAGAGAAAAAAGATGCTCTCTTTTTCATCCTAATGATGGATCATGGGGTGTGATCTAAAACATTAATGTAAAAATTTACACACAATCGAATCCAAAAATATTTTGCAATTAACTTAGGGTTATTTAATCAAATAAGAAGAGTTAGGGTATTAAATTAAATAGTTTGATTTATTTAATTTAATGAGATGAAATGTCAGCATGAAAGGGGGTGAATTAATCCAATTTGATGAATTAGGTGAACAAATGCAAATGACATAATTAATTAAATAGTTAGGCTAATTTAATCAATTAAGAAAAAAGAGGATGGGTTTTAGGATGAAATGATGTTAGTTAGCCAATGTGATCCATTGAGACATTTTTAAGTGTCTACAGTTACTATTGTTAAACTTTTCCATCCCAATCCTCCCAAATGTGCCTACCATCTTTTTTTTTGCAATAAGGTCACAAAATGCACTCCTACAAAGCTCCCACTGAAATGAAGATTAGCTCAAAAAACCCTTCTAACCCCACAAAGGAATCAAGGCTTGCTAGGCTCTGATACCAACTAAAAGGAAGTTGAGTAAGTAAAAATAAATTCCTATACTAATCTAAGTAGGGGAGAGTTATAAAAAAAATCTTCAAACGCCTTATTCAGTTATAGAAATAGAAACATATATGGAGAAAAGAAGGTAGAATAGCAAGAACACATAAAACAATGACACCATATATACATGGGGAAAACCCTTTTGGGTAAAACATCCCAACCTCCAAAAGCACAGTACCACTGTATTATCTAAAATGGAGATTACAATGTAGCCCCAAGCACTGTATTTCTTGTTGAAGTGAATATTGGACCATATTTTAGGAGACATATGGAGATACTCATGAACCCCCATTCCAAAAAATCTTGTTATGAACATACTTCTCCCCCTTGATAATTCTAAGAATCCTTTTGTATGAAAATGATGCTAAAGAGGATCTTACTTATTGGGAAATTTTCACATGTTTTGATGAAAAAGAGACCTGAGCTTATTTCTCTTCTTACACCTCTAGCATCGATATCTATTCTACTACCTTCACCTACTCCATTGACAAAAATTTCAACTTCTCTACATATTACTATACCTTCTCTTTAACAAGTTCATACTTATGTTGATCATCATGATATCTATTTATTTAAAGTACATTAGTTATTTTTGAAATCTCACATTCTAGATCATAATAATAGAATTTACAATACATTTCTTCTATTTGATCAAAACTCACATAGAGAGACATCTCCTAATCTAGATCATTGTGTTCTCTCTCCACCACCTCATACTACTATATTGGCACATCTTGGTTCACATCAATTTAGGTCTCAAATTTCCATGGTTACTCTTCTTAAAGCTTGTTAGAATAATCATATTTTAATATTAGCATTGAGATACATAAGCAATTTCCAAAACCATACATGTCCTATTTTATTCCTATGTTTGGAACTATTTAAGTAGAATTCAATAGTTTGACAACTTGGGGTTTCTTTCTTCTAAAATGAAGATGCATCATTTGTTGCAAAGGGACATACTCTGAAATTCTCCAATGAAACATTCTATAATGTGTTTCTCTCTCCTTTTTGGAGACACACCTAGGCCTTACATTATAGGGATTTCATTACACTATCACTTTTGGGAGGACTACCTTGTCCTCCTATTTTTTCTTAATTGGGATGGAGCTTTGTCCTATAGGTTTTCTCTTTTTTCCTTCTAGGGAGTACACTCTCTTCATGCATTGGTTTCTCCATATTGTACATAAGTACCTAACATGACTTATCTTACTAGAACTCATATCCTTATTTTCTTACTTTCTCTTAAAGCGCAGTGTTGGTGTGATCATTTACCATACATTAAATTTTGTCTGCTTGGATAATTAACTTTATTTACTTATGTAAATTTAACAATAATAATCCCTTCACATCAAGTTGAGACCACTTGAATTAACTACTCTAAGCATTGAGTCCACCACTTGTTCACTTGTGGCTAACTCAACTCCTTTATGAAACATGTATTTTTACTTGTTCTCTCAAAATCTATATATTGCAGCTCTTTCCTTCCATAAACAACCTTTAATATAGATTATAAAAGGTTGTTATTAATTTTTTTTCCATTGAATTAATTTCATCATATTGTTTCTTCTTAGGTAGGCTTGTTGTTTATGAAGAATTCTAATTGTAGCATGTGCATCTAAAAGAAATAATTTTATAATCTAGATCCTAAGACCACTTAGAATCAAAGTTTACATATTAAATAATATTCTTTGAAAGATGAGAATTTGAGATATATCTAATTTGGCACACACTCTAGCATAGACTAATTGATATTTACCATGACAGAATTTAGAAATTTCGATGACAACTCCCAAGGATCCAGTGATCATTTCAAAGTAATAGCCCGAGACCAAAAATTCTAGGGAAGAGTATACATGTGTATCCAAACTAGTGTCGTGTTAGGAATTTCTTCCAAAAACTTAAAACCCACATGTCAATACTTCATGAAATGACTTGCATTTCTAAACAAGTATGAGTCTCTTCTAGAAACTCCATCTCTATCTAATTCATCTATAAAATTTGCTACAAATACCCCTTAACATAGGATCAAAGTTCATATTTTCCTTGAGTCTTCTAATTCTTCTTAGCCCAAGAAATCAACTCATTAGAGATAATTGGGAACCCAAAAAATATGCATATCAAGCTTCTACCTTGAAATGTAGAAACATTTTCCTCAACTCCTCCACATTAGTTTTGATAACGAGGGAACCCTCTAAGGCAATAGACCTTTTATCCATATTTTTAGCAACCACTACTATAACCACATCAACTTTTTCCTCATAAATCAAGGATTCAAATCGATATCTAGATTTAGCTAATATATATGTAAACGAACGAAAGGGAGTCGTGTCCCTTGCCTTGCTCTACTAAAGAGCCATTAATGGTGAAACTAAAAAATAAGAGTGTCAAAATAACATAAAACTAATAAAAAAAACAAGAAATAACCACACCTCAACATAACTCATTTCAATAAAAAAATTTATATATTTTAACTATAAATAAATTTCAAGGTTTTTTTTAATTGACTTCTTAGCCAAGCTTAATATCTTCGCAAGTTGCATTTAGTATTCCCCACATTATCATATGTTTGAAGGTCTGAACAAGATTTGATTGATGCATGAAACAACATGCATGTAATTTTACTTTGGAAACTCTCTTCACATTAGAGCTGACGTTGAAATTACATAAAATTCTATATTCAATCTAATAGAAAAGCAAGGATAGCATGAATGACAACATATGGAAGCTCAATCCTAGCACTAACTTCCTCACACTAACCTCCTCACACGAACATATTGCATGAACGGTACGCATTATTTATGGTGGGTAATAATCTAAAACTAATGAAGCGCAACGCTCTTGAGGACTACAGTCTCCACTGTGAGACCGGGACCAAATCCAAACAGAACACCCAAGTCCAGTCCTTCTCCCGTGGTCGCACATCCCTTTTCTTTAGAGGACTTCCTCACCTCGTCCAATATGAAGAGCACGCAGGCGCTCGACATGTTACCGTACTCACTCAGGATTTGTCTGGTGGCCCTCATCTTCTTGGGCTCCAACTGAAGCTTCGACTCCACCTGGTCCAGAATGGCCGGACCTCCCGGGTGGGCGATCCAGAAGAGTTCATTCCAGTCCGAGATGTTGAACTGCTGGAAGGCCTCTGCCAGTGCCTTTTCGATGTTCTTCGAGATCAGCCCAGGCACGTCTTTCAATAAATGGAATGTCAGCCCAACCTCTCTCAGATGACCATCAATGGCGCCTTCGCTGTCGGGGAGAATTGTCTGAGCAGTCCAGAGGAGCTCGAAACAGGGCTTCTCTATTTCAGGGATGGGATCCGCTCCAACGATCACGGCCGCTGCGCCGTCACCGAAAAGAGCCTGCCCGACCAGACTGTCGAGGTGGGTGTCGGATGGGCCGCGGAAGGTCACAGCGGTGATTTCACTACAAACGACCAGAACACGAGCTCCACGGTTATTTTCAGCTAGGTCCTTAGCGACTCTCAGAACCGTACCTCCGGCAAAGCAGCCCTGTTGGTACATCATCACTCTCTTCACGCTGGGCCGCAGGCCCAGAAGCTTGGTGAGCTGATAGTCGGCGCCAGGCATGTCTACACCGCTGGTGGTACAGAAGAGCAGGTGGGTGATCTTAGATTTGGGCTGACCCCATTCCTTGATGGCCTTAGCGGCCGCCTCTTTGCCCAGGCGGGGAACTTCCACCACCACCATGTCCTGCCGAGCGTCCAGCGAGGGGGCCATGTAAGCGCACACATTGGGGTTCTCCTTCAAGATCTCCTCCGTGAGATACATGTACCTCTTCTTGATCATCGACTTCTCGCCTGCAACATAAAATTACATACATACAGCCCATCTTAAGGATTAAAGCATTCATACAGATATATAATCAGGGGATGGTATAATTGCAAGTGGGTATCTTTCTTACACATGCGCTTGAATTTTTCCTTGAGCTCGACCTTGTGCTCGCTGTTGGTGATTCTGAAATAGTAGTCTGGGTACTCGCTCTGCTCGATGGCGTTGGGGGGAGTGGCCGTACCGATGGCGAGGACTGTGGCAGGGCCGTCGGCTCTCTGGGCCTTCCTGAATGCTTCAATGTTCTCCATCGTCATCTTCCCTGCAGGCATGTTGGAATTAACGAAGGGATAGATGATGGATGAAGTTTTGTGACCCGGGGAGAACGTCCGCTGTGGAGGTAAAGAGGGGTGAGGCTGTTATGATATAGAGACCAAAAGTACCAGATCTGAGGTAGATGGCACGCACGTTACCGGGTATTCAAACTTTGTCTAGGTCGCATTAGAACGTGGACAGGATGGTGGCTGAACATTTGATTTGACTAACTTGTGTTCGAGACACGATGTTATGTGTTAGAGCAGCGCATGTCTACAGCGAACGTTCTTCCTGAATTTGGTTGGGAGGATGACTACGTCTCATATTATTAGTATATATATATATATTAAATAGATTTACCTTAAAAGTCTAAGAAATGTGAATTATTTCATTTATTATATAATATATTTGACATATAAATTTTAAGTGTCATTTTATTTTATATTATATCATTTACTTTGTTTCTATTTATTTTTATTTTTTAAGAAATGTTTTATTTGTATATCTAACGTTTACTTTTACTTTTGAGAGAGTTATCATTCTTGTTGGAAAAATAAAATGTGTATATGAATTATTCTTGTTGAAAGAGTAAATTAAGAGTCATTTTATTTTATATTATATCATTTACTTTGTTTTTATTTATTTTTATTTTTTAAGAAATGTTTTATTTGTATACCTAACGTTTACTTTTACTTTTGAGAGAGTTATCATTCTTGTTGGAAAAATAAAATGTGTATATGAATTATTCTTGTTGAAAGAGTAAAATATATAAATGAATTATTTTATTTATTATACACTTATATTGATATATAAATTTATTTTAAAGATCAAGAAATATGAATTATTTTATTTATTATATAATATATTGACATATAAATTTTAATTTTTAGTTAAGAGTTATTTTATATTATTCACTTTGTTTCTATTTATTTTATTTCAAGAATTTTTTTCAGTAAAAGGCATATAGCCTATATATATTATATTTAATAAAATAAAAGTTACATATGTTTTTTGCCATCATAAGAACTAGTCATTTTCCGAAACCTAAAGAGAACTAACACCATTTAACTACCTCTTCTAATATTACATTACATTCCAGGCAGTATGTGTGTGTAAACTGGCTAGATTTAACATTATCAGCACTTGGTCTTTTCAAGACCCATACAAAAACTATATCACCCGAGGTAATTTAAAACAAAGGCCTTCATACATTTTAAGCTTCACATAAGATTCAAAAAACTTTGCAAAATTGGTGTCGGCATTACTCCTCCATACACTCAATGCCAATAGAGTTTTCACCTTCACCCTCTGTTGCTTCAGCTTCCTCTACCATTGCCACCTCAGTATCATCCTGCATAGTGGAAGTATTCAACCCTAGAGCCACAAAAGGAGCCAAGTTTGACTAAGAGGAGTTTCCTTGAAAGCCATTCAAGGACGGGTGGTCTGTATGTGCCCAAAGAAATGCTATCGCATAGTATTTATGTTTGATATTAATGTCCATGCTAGTGTAGAAGTAGCTGGAGTTCTTGCACATAGCCCTCATGAGAATTCACTCACACTTATGCTCAATTTTTTGTTTGATAGCATTATAATTTATTGCAAAACCATGTTGGTGTTTAAGGTATTTCCTAGGGAAGAGCCCACCAATGAACCCCTTCCCTTTATAAATATCATACTCTTGCACCCCTTTAAGGATAGCATTATCAACCAAGAACACATCTTTCACAAACTTTTCTACAAGTTCTTTTAAATCCCCTAGCAACTGAAGCAAGTCAAAAAAATTAGAAAAGAAGATGGAAAGAACTTGAGAGGGAAACAGAGCATGCCTCACCTATAGACTGGTAATCTATATCCCTAGCACTGTACACACACAATCCTCCACTCTTGTGTAGTCCAAATTGAAGATTATTTCTAGGTACTCATATGACAGATAACCCTCAAGAGGCCTCTCCCAAGCTTTCACCTTCATTGGGACACCAAAATTCCAAGGCTTGTAGTCCATGGCACCACCTTATCTTTCTCCCCACTTCAAAATGAGGCAAAGTTTTCCACCCACAATTCACCAAACTTCACCAAGAGAAAACAAAACAAAAGCAGAATGCTCTGGAAACACCTCTCAAATGGTATTAAAGGCAATTTGTGATGGGAGTCAACAATGTTATCAAATATTCATGTTATAGGTGTTAAGATTTTGATTGAAGATGTCACATCCCTACATGGTATTTAATTTTGGCACAAACTACCACCCCCTCTACTCGTGTCAGAGTAGTACTTGAATTTATGAAGCATGTTAAATATGGGCACATTTCAAGTCATGATGGTCTGCCTGCACCTACAAGAATACATGTTAGCATAAAAAAAAATTGGTGTCACTAGTTTGGATGCTTTTGGATGGGATGGGAGACAATATCAATAAAAATGGGGGTGTGTATTGGCTCCTCAATTGTCACATTCGAACTTTTCTTACATCCCACTTAACTTTGCATGTTTGATGTATCTAAACCTTTTTAAGCTACTACCTCCCTGCTAGTATCCCCCTGACTTGTTGCACCAGAACACTGTTGACATGTTGTCTCTGCCATCATTACCCTTGCAACATAAGCATCTGCCAACACACTTGGCTTTATCTAGCATTTATCATGCGAGAAAATAAACAATGTTGATAATACTATACAACACTTGAATGTGAACACCATTTTTTGAAAAGAAGTATTTTCTTTAATTGCTCATTATTATGCATACTTGCATTACCTATTGTAACCACTTCCTCCTTTTGTTTGCATTCCATATTTTCCAAAAGGTCAGCTAATTTGTTACCCTTCCTATAAGTGTTCATAATGTTTATTGTTTCAAACTTGGATAATAATTCCCATACCTGTTGCAGGACATAATTCAATTTCTAATTTTGAGTATTCTTTTCCTTACATGCATTAATAATTAGCAAAGAGTGCCCATCTACTTGGAGCCTTGTAATTGTTTGATCAATTTCCAACCTAAGACCAAAGAGTAGCCCATGTGCCTCTACCAAATTGTTTGTACCTTGGGGAAACATAATTGAATTGGCACCTAACAATTCACCCTTCCAATCTCTGATAAATATACCTACCCCTGAAATGCCTGGATTCCCCTTAGAGGCTCCATCAAAATTTAATAGAAATAGTATTCCTATCAAATTTTTTTTTTGTGGTTGATGATGACTTCCTTTAAACAAAACTAACAAAAGTTTCCAATTCTTAAGCAAAGAGGCATCCCAATCTGTAAAAATGGACACAATTTTGGTTTTTAAAGTTCATATGCATTCACTATTTTTCAAACTGATTTCTCTAGAGTTGTCAAAATTTTATCTACCCCTATTATTTGTTTTCTTAATGCCTATTTGTTCCTTTCCCACCAAATGCTCTAGATGAAAATTGTTGGCACTACCCTCCAAACACAAGCAAACAATGATGATTTGTATAAAATTGGCCAACTGGAGAATAGTGCCCATAATCTGTTTTGCAAAGAGGAATACCAATTTAACTTCTTTTGGATGAAGGACCAGCATTGTTGAGTGAACTTGCACTGAAAAAATAAATGGTTGACATCCTCCAAAGCCTCCTAACATAGAACACATGGAAAGGGGGCAAATATTCCAAGTTTTGATAATTTATCACTGTTTAAAATCTTATTTTTGAGTGCAAGCCAAGCAAAGTGGCCTACTTTTGGAAGTGTTAGGGTGATCCCACAAAGCTGGTTTACAGTTTCTAGGAGATTTTGTTTTTTGCTAAATTCACACATTTTTAGAAAATATAATGATTTAAGTCTTAAAAAGTTATATTTTAAGGATTCCAATTGAAGAGGGTTTGATCAAACTACCTTATATCAAACCCCCTTGGATAGAACCCTGCTAGTTTTAAACCATACCTACAATGGAGTCTCCTTTACACCTATCAAAATGCTAATAAAAAATCACTTTTGATTTACCTTTTGGGGGTTCAAATGAATTCATTTAAAATTTATTTCAAATGATCATGGTAGTCCTCTAAACGAGCTATCCAACGAATATAATTTTAATATGTTTTGGTTTTATTATGTATGTGTTTTTTTAGTTTTATTAAACATAAGTTTTTCACGGAATATCAAGCTCTTTGTTATACACATGTGGAAAAATAGCAGATTATCAAAATAAAATTTTAAAAAATATGTTCTGGTTGCGTATTGATGTCCTTGATCCATTAAAAGAAAGGAATTTCGATACATACATAAAAATTTATGTTGTATACAGTCAGCCTGTGTTTCAATTGTAATTGGTTTGACTTCGAAACTTGATTAAAGAAAAAATATTTAATAAAAAACTATGAAACCAAATGAAAGTGCTAGATATCATAGTTACAAATCTAAATTCAAAAAAATTATAATTTTATCCTTTATACAAAAAAATTTAGGTTGTATACGGTGAGCGTCACTCCTTAAAAATGTTGCTTTTTTTTAAAAAGCTAGTTTTCGAAGGAGATGGAAAAAGAAGTGCAATCTGATTCCAAAAGATTTGAAAAAAAAAAAATTAGAATCTATAGACAAAACATCACAAATCACTAGTTTACATCATCTTCAAATTCCTCACGGTTTAGCCACTATAGGAGCTCGAAAGTGAAGATTATTCTAAAAAAAATCAGTTAAGTGTCCAGTTTGCACAAAGATTGTAAACCAGTATTATGGGATCACCCGTCATTGCATTCCAGCCGAAGGAAAAGGCCCTTTGGGATTGAATGTTTTATTTGTTGTTCAGGACTACCTTATACCCCTGACTAACTAAATATTCACCTGTTTTTTAGGGGGGGCATATCATTTTTTATGTGTTTGTTGTATAATATACCACCCTTTCTTTAATGAGTTCTTCCAGTGTAGACCTTTGGTCTACAGGTAATGGCAAGGTAAAAGAGACTTGCCATGAAATTTTCCTAGTGATTTCATCCTTCATACCAAAATAGTCTTTCACTTTCCTTCATACACAAATACATATTTGAACTTGTCTGAATCAAGAAACCACCTCATTTTGAGTTCCATTTCTCCCCACCAAGTTTCCATTTATTCCCTTAGAGGATATAAAATTTTGAGGTCCATTTCTCCCCCTTTGACATCAATGGAAAAGGTCAATAATTTTGACACTCTGAACAATCTGGAAACTTGTTTAAGTGTGTGCAAGAAGTTGAGTCCACTTTTTGGCCAAAAAGTAGAAGCGTTTTCCTTGATTTTTAGAATTTGTGACATTTGACCTTAAAATTTGAAGCACTTAGAGATGAAATCTTAAAAAAAGTCATTGATCATAAAATGTAGTACTTTCTAGTTTCCAAATATGTAATTTATTTCAATACCTGGATGATAATAACGATTTTCAATAGGCATTTCTAAAAACAACTATTTAAAAGTCATTTTTTTGTACCATACCATGCACGTGTACATCATCCATATTTTGACCTAAATAATCATATTTTTCTAAATCCTTTTGGGAAAAGCTTTGTAACTCACTAAAGCACGTTTTCGATATTTTTTTGTAATTTTTTATTAATCTTATTTTTTGTTAAATTTTTACTCGCCATAATTGTTGTTTTAAAAAATGGGTATGTGCAAGACCATCATGGAAAAAACAGGCCCTTCAGTGTCGATGAAAATTCTGAAAATCAGAGTTAGGAAACTTGGTGTAAAAATTTGAATAAGTTATCTATATTATTTCAAAAATATGTAAGAATAGAATCTATAGCAAATTGAATGTAGTTTCTAAACTACTAGGTTTTTTTTTTTTTAAATCTATTTGGTGAATATTTGAAATTTCAATGGAGTAGTACTTAAATTTTAGGGGAAAAATAAGAAGTAGATGTCTATCTAACCACCCTAACCACAATAAAATGATAATTATTTTTTATAATCTTTTAGATATAAGTAGGGGACTCATGTCCCGATGTGATGCATATTTTTTGTAATTTTTTTCTAATTAAATAATTTATTATGAATTTTTCATTACAACTTTTAAAAAATATAAAAATTTGTATGTCTAACCGCCTTAACTTGGTCAAAACTTCATGAAATTCAAATTTTTTTAATCCTATAGTATGTGAAGCATAGAATGTGACGCATGTTTTGGATTCAAAAAATGTGATACTATTTGAAAGCTATAGATGTTTTTCAATCAGCCTATCAATCACGACTTTAGTTGTAATTCAAATAGAAAATGAATAATTATTATTTATTAAATTCAAAGTAAAGCATAATTTATATTGGTGGAAAGTTGAGAATCTCCTTTAAAAACCCTTTTCATTTCATCAATTTTGGGTAAAAAAGGTCGTCAGCCACATGGGCCATCATATCACTTACATATCGCCACTTTTTGGCCCATCATGATCCTGCACATACCTAAATCATCGTGTATGTCACGCATAAGATGACCTAAAATTATCATTTTTTGAAAAAGAATTCAAATTGAATTGTCTAAAGTACGTTTTGGTGCAATTCATTTTACAAAAAAAAATTTAATAAAAAGTTATTAAAATACTAAAAACCCTAATATTTCAAGTCTATGGACCAATTTCATCATAAATTAATTAAAAAATAGAAAAAGTAATCCAATTGTAAAAAAAATTACATATTTGGAATTTGCATTGTCTCATCTATAATGGGTTTTAATTTCGTCAAAAAAAATTGCAAAATAAGTCTTTAGACATATGTCCAAAGTCACTATTTTCCTGTGACATTACCATGACCTTCAAGTTGCAAGTCAAACCAGGTCAAAATCTTAGGTTCGGGTCCCCAAGCCATTTCTTGAACCGAAAAACAAGCCAAAAACTCAACCAAAAAATTGCATTTTAAAAAACGGGATCCCATCCCGTTTTATGGTTCTACGAAACGTGATCCCGTTTTGAAAAGTTGTCAAAAATGGAAAGTCTTCAAAATGGGACCCCATTTTGTGTTAGAGTAATTGGGTATTTACTTTATTAATTAAACAATATTTGTTTAGTTACTTAAAGTTCCCTTTTACCTCTTTTCACTTAAGCTAACATTAGGTGCATAATAATTAATTACTTTATTAATTATTATTGTGCAAGCCTAGGGTTTTCCTTTTTAGGGTTTTCATCTATATGTAGTTGAAAACTATCTTTTGTATTATTATTCATTTTACATTTTTCAGGTGAATACATTGCTCCACATTCTTGAGCATTTCCTTGGTTGCTTCTCTTTGCTTTTCCTTGTAACAGGTTATTTGCTTGCAAAGATCTTTTGGGCTTCTGTGGTGTTGTATATTCTCAACTCCAACATGGTATCAGAGCTTCAGATTTGCAGCTGTTTGTTCTTGTTTTGAGATTTTTGCATTGGAAGCAAATCTAGGGTTCTAAGGTTTTTTTTTTGGTGGATTTAGCATACTCCTATTTTTGGGTTCACTTTGGGCTCAAATGGACAGTGCCATTGGTTTCATAGCACCAAAAAACCCCTAAATCAACTGTCAAATCGTCAATTTTGGCCACAGTCAACCAAGGTTGCAAAAAAAAATTTTAGGGTTTGGTCGTACGGCCCCCTCAGAAAAAAAATCAGAAATTTTTTTTAAAAAAATCAAAAAAACATAAGGTTTTTGATTTTTTTTGGGGCGGCCCGTTCAAATTTTTTGGCCATAGCTCCACCGCCCGTCGGCCACTGCTCCTTCGCCCGGCCGCCACTCCGCTTTCGGCATCTGCAGCGCCGCCCCTGGCTTCGCCCTGCTCCATCGGTCTCTGCAGCGCCCGACTCCGTCGAGCTCCACCGCTCCCCTCTCGATCGCTTCCCGCTGGGCTCCACCTACTCCCCGGCTCTACCGACACTGAGCTCCCTGTGTCTACCACGCTCGCCAAGTCCACCGACGCCCAGCCGAGCCCGCCGACGCCGAGTCGGCCCTCCCAGCCCACCGACGAGCTCATCGACCCAAGTCGACCCTGCCAGCCCCCGCGGGCTTCTAACCCCCACCGCCCGGTCACATGGGTGACCGTGGGTCTACAGCCACCAGCCCCTTGGTCGTCCATGTGACCAAGGGCCGAAGACTTTAGCCCTTGAGGGCTGTGAACAATTTGTTTTCGCACATTGGAGCAGCTTGCACTAAATCGGGTGTAGAATGGACATTTTTTCTCAGATTTTCGACAACGAGATGTTGCCGGAAAGCTGGTTCCGGCACCATTCCAGTGGTATTGGTAATTTTTCTTGATTTTGTAGTTTTATAGTCTTTTTTGCCAATCAAAGTCAGAACTTGGTTTTTTCACTCTAAGGGGCATATCTTTTGTGTCCAAACTTCGTTTTGCGTAAACGAATAGGCGTTGGAAAGGTATTACAGTGATCTTTCCAGATTTATAGTCTATTTTACCAGAATATTTACCAGGTATTTTTTATTCAGCTTTGTGTATTTTTACACTTTGCACAATTACTTGGTCATTTTGGCTCCCTGCCCACCGACGAGTTCGCCGACCCAAGTCGGCCCTGCCAGCCCCCGCGGGCTTCTAACCCCCACTGCCCGGTCACATGGGTGACCGTGAGTCTACAACCACCAGCCCCCTGGTCGTCCATGTGACCAGGCGCCGAAGACTTTAGCCCTTGAGGGTTGTGAACAATTTTTTTTTGCACATTGGAGCAACTTGCGCTAAATCGAGCGTAGAATGGGCATTTTTTCTCAGATTTTCGACAACGAGATATCATCGGAAAGCTAGTTCTGGCGCTGTTCCAGTGGTACTAGTAATTTTTCTTGATTTTGTAGTTTTGCAGTCTTTTTTGCCAGTCAAAGTTAGAACTTGTTTTTCACTCCAAGGGGCGTATCTTTTGTGTCTGAACTCCGTTTTGCACAAACGAATAGGCGTTGGAAAGGTATTATAGTGATCTTTCTAGATTTATAGTCTATTTTACCAGAATATTTACCAGGTATTTTTTATTCAGCTTTGTGTGTTTTTACACTTTTCTCAATTACTTGGTCATCTTGGCTCCTACATGGGGTTTGTTTGTGTTGGATTAGTTATGTTGATATGCTTTATCATTGTTGAGATCATTAGTCTCTAAATTTTTCATTTGAAGAGTTATCATGGGTTTCTCTACTCACCCTTCAGTTGTTCTTCTGGAACGGGGTAATTATGAGTCATGGGCAAAGGGTATACTTACACATTGTATGTGGCTTAATATTTTGCCTTATTTGTATGATCTCATACCTAAACCAGCAACTTTAGAGGGTAGATTAGGATGGGATATTATTAGAAATCACATAGTAGGACTTATATTGTCTAGTGTTGATCATGGCACTGTGTTGGTTATATCGGACATTGATTGTCCTCACCCACTTTGGACACATCTTTGGGAGATCTATGGAGACCCTATTCTATCTCCATTCCCAGAGGATCCTGCTTTAGATTGTCTCATACCCATTGCTTGGTGAGAGAATACACCATTTGATCATGGAGGAGCTTGAGTATTTAGACACCCTTACTTATTCCAATGGATCAGAGGTTTGTCTCATAGTTCCTACTCTTTAGATTGAGACTTCATCAGCATCTCTTGTTGTTCTTGATTCAGTGTAGCAGCGAATCATACATCTTCTAGACATAGCTACTTTGGACTCTTATGTTGCAGACATGTCTTTCTTATTTGTTGAGTCCTATATTGCATATTTGGAGGATTATTTTGAGGACATTCATCTCCTCTACCTTGACATTCAGGTTATCAATATTTTCCCACCATTATCCATGCATTCAGAGGTTGCATTTCAGTATTCTCCACATCAGTTTGGATTTGGCATTATTTGTTTCAGTTCAGACAGTGAGACTCTTCAGCATCTTATCATGGCACACATCTTGAGATAGATTGGTTCATCATTCTTCACAAGGTTTCTTCGATACAGGTCCATGGATTTGTTTCTTCCCAAGGGGAGGAATATCATTTGCCGCTTCAGGATCTCCTTTTGGATTCTACATCAGGCATCTACCATTGTGACAGGAGTTTCTTCATTGTGGGGGGGCCTTCTTCTCTCTTTCTATCTCTCCTATGGAGATCATTGTACATGTACTTATATGATAGAAGTTGTCTATGGGGGGTATCATGTTATCCACCTCCTATCCTTCTTTCATTAGTGCATTGCATTCCTTCCTTGCATTCTATTTTGGGGAGGAGTTTTGTTCCCACTGGGTTTTCTCCTTTACCCCATTTCATTTAGTTTGCATTGATTTTGTACATGGGTACCTGATCTGGCCTTGTTGTCGGGACCCATTGCTTTTGCTTTCAGTAGCTTCTTCTAGGTTTTAGCTTCTCCCTATGTCTATCTTAAGGGGGGGTGTTAGAGTAATTGGGTATTTACTTTATTAATTAAACAATATTTGTTTAGTTACTTAAAGTTCCCTTTTACCTCTTTTCACTTAAGCTAACATTAGGTGCATAATAATTAATTACTTTATTAATTATTATTGTGCAAGCCTAGGGTTTTCCTTTTTAGGGTTTTCATCTATATGTAGTTGAAAACTATCTTTTGTATTATTATTCATTTTACATTTTTCAGGTGAATACATTGCTCCACATTCTTGAGCATTTCCTTGGTTGCTTCTCTTTGCTTCTCCTTGTAACAAGTTATTTGCTTGCAAAGATCTTTTGGGCTTCTGTGGTGTTGTATCTTCTCAACTCCAACATTTTCAAAAGTTGCCAAAAATGAAAAAATTTCAAAAATAGAAAGTTTTCAAAATGAGATTCCGTTTTGAAAACTTTCCATTTTTGGAAATTTTCGTTTTTGGCAAATTTTCAAAATAGGATCCCATTTTGAAAATTTGCCAAAATTCAAAATTTTTCAAAACGTGATCCCGATTTTTCAAAAAACGAGATCCCGATTTTTAGAAAACAGGATCACATTTTAGTTTTAGGCTTGGGACCCCAAACCTAAACAGGATCCCATTTTGTTGAAGCTTATTTCAATTTTTTTGCTTAAAGCAAAAACTTTCACGTTTTGTGGACTCATCTTCTTGCATTTACCCGTTTCTTAGATAGACTCCCCTTGAATCCATACCACACTGCTTTTGAAAACATTCTTCAAGACCAACAAGCCTTCTTGCAATAGGAATTTAACACTTCCCTTGAACTTGTACCATATCACATTGCTTTTGAAATGTTTCACAAGACCACCAAGTCTTCTTACGGTAAGGAGACAAAGACCCCCCTCAACTCAAGTGCTTCCTCTTGATTCAAGAGGAGGGAGCAACAACTCCCAGCTTCTTTCAGAGAAACTCAAAAGTCTCCTTAGGAAGTGATTTTGTGAAAATTTAGTTACTTGCTCCTTGGTTTCAACATACTCCAACTTCACTTCATTTTTTGCAACCTTCTCCCTCAAAAAATGATATTTGATTGCAATATGTTTTTTCCTTGAATGCATTACTAGATTCTTTGATATGTTTATAGCACTTGTATTTTCACAAAGAATGGAAATAGGTTCATCAAACTCAATCTTGTAGATAAGTAAACTAAATCTTGTTTCTTTTTTAACCATGATACAAGACTATCACCAAGAAAGAAAGATCCAACACTTGTACTCTTTTGGTCATTTATACTTCCTTCCCAATCTGCATCTATGTATATAGTCAGAGTGAAGTTTTTACTCTTAGGATACCACAAACCAAAATCCATTGTAGCCTTCAGATATCTAAATATCCTCTTTACTAATTTGGCATGAGTCTCCTAAGGTGTTTCCTTAAATCTGGCTACCATTCCAACTATTTACATTATATCCGGTCTAGATACAATCACATACAATAAACTACCAATCATGAACCTATACAAGATCTTGTCCACTAGGGCAGATTCATCATCCTTACTCAACTTACATCCAAGAACAATAGGTGTACTTACCAATTTGCATTCTTCTATCTTGAACTTACTTAGCATTTCCTTTATATACTTGTTTCGAGAAATGAATATACCTTTGTCTAATTGGGAAATCTATAAACCAAGATAGAAAGACAACTCACCAAGAATTAACATTTCAAACTCACTCTATATTGCATTTTGGAACTACTTGCACATATCATCACTATTTCCACCAAAGATAATGTCATCAACATAGACAAAAAAAATCAAGAACTTATCACCTTCTATTTTTATGTACAAATTTCTATCCACATTGCCTCTCTGAAACCCTTCCTACTGTAGATACTTGCCAATATGGAATACCAAGCTCTAGGAGCTTGTTTAAGTCCATAAAGAGCCTTCTCAATATGCACACAAAATTTGAATTATCTGAGCATTGAAAGACTTTTGGTTGTTCAATGTAAACTTCATCTTCTAACTATCCATTCAAGCATGCAGACTTCATATCCATCTAATACACTTTAAACAGATTGATTGTTGAAAGAGCTAAAAACATTTTTATTGCTTCTAGTCTTGCTACTAGAGAAAATGTATCATCAAAGTCAATTTCTTCAACCTGAGTTTATCCTTTACATACAAGTATTGCCTTTTTCTGGATCAATTCTCCATCTTCATTCAGCTTGTTTATAAAGATCCACTTAGTACCAATGATATTCTTGTCTTTGGGTCTTGGAACCAGTTCCCAAGTTTCATTTTTCTTTATCTAAGATAACTCTTCTTCCATAGCATCCACCCATCCTTTCTCTTTGCTTGCCTCTAAATATGAACTTGGTTCAATCTTTGACAAAAGGTCATAATGTACTTGTTCATTTGCTCTTTCAATTCTTCTCTAGGTCTGGACTCCACTATTCTTATCTCCTATAATATGATCTTCAAAATGATTTTTCTACATATACCTTATTAGAGTCTTTGTAACAATGTTCTTAGAATTATCTTATGAGTCTTCATCATTGTTGTAGATTGGATCTTTATCATCTTCCACTTCTAGAATGTTGGTCTAGATAGAATTGTCTCATAAACTCTGACATTTTTACTTTCCAAAATCCTCATTAGCCTCTTGTTGTAACATATATATGCTTTTCTTATCATAGAATAACCAAGAAAAACACCTTCATCCAATCTAGAATAAAACTTACCCAAGTTTTCTTCATCCTTTTTGATGTAACATTTTCTTCCAAATATCTTGAGATGTCTAACTAAAGTCGGTCTTCCTCTCCATAACTCATATGGTGTTTTATTAGACTTAGGTCTAATCTGAGATTTTTTCAGAATATATACTATAGTATGAATCACTTCTCTCTAGTACATGTTTGGTAAGCCTTCTTGACTTAACATTATTCTATCCAATTTTGTACAATCCGATTCTTCCTTTCTATAACTCTATTTTGATGTGGAGTCCTAGGAGCAGAAAATTTCCCCTAGATCTCATGCTCTTCATAAAATACATCATATTAGTAAAATTGAACTCTCCACCTCTACCTAATCTCAAAACCTTGATTGTCCTTCCAGTTTTATTCTCAACTAATTCCTTGAATGCTTTAAAATTATCAATGCTTTTGGTTTTTCTTTTAGAAAAGTAATCCAAGTCATTCTAGTGTAATCATCAATAAGCATCATAAAATATCTGACACCTTGTTGACTCTTTGTCCTCATTGGTCCACATATATTTGTATGTATTAAATCTAATGGCTTTGATGTAGAATATTGATGCTTTGATGTTTCTTGATCTTTGACATGTCCCGAACAATTCCTTTTGAGTTGATCTTCACAATATCATCAAAATTAATATGTTCCAATCTTTTGTTCCAAAGCCAACTTTCTTCTCTTTGTATAGTAAGGATTTTTTTTCCATTCAACTCATTGAGATGATAAATCATTTGTCAATCATGCTTCCTTTCAAAATCAACTCTCCAATATAATATTTCTAGATCTCACAACCTTTAGCACTAAATGAGAGCCGGTAACCCTTATCACACATTTGGCTGACACTAAAAAGACTATGCTTTAATACTTCAACATATAGAACATCACGAGTTTTTTCCTACCACCATCAAGACTCAAAGTACCCTTATTGTTGATCTTAGAAATAGAATTGTTTCCAATAGCTACAAATCCTCCATCAAACTTATTGAAATTCATGAACTTACTTTTGTCTCCAGTCATGTGACTTGAACATCCCTTATCTATAACTCACAGATTCTTCTCCTTTTGAGCATGTAGAGAAGTTTGAGCTATCATTTATTTCTCCTATCTTTTCTCTTTCGATATCTTCTTCTAGACTTTATTTGATTCATAACTCTGACATTCTGACCCTTTTCTTGTTTCCAGTAAAGGACTCAAAATTTCTTCTACAATTTCTAGAAATATGTCTAAAATTGTTGCACTTGTGACAAATGATGTTGAAATTGTATAATGGTGCAAATTTATTATTGCTAAGAAATTTATTTATTCTTACTAGTTCTCTTCTACAATCCACAACCTTCTAACCAAAATTATTGCAATTAAAACAGTAACTAGAAAAAGAATGATTAAACCTCGCATTGTACACTTGTCCTCTTGTAGCTTATCTTCTGTATATTTTGTTCTTCCTTTACACTTGAATAAAGCCATCATCTACACATTTATATCATTGGTTGTAGTACCTTATTCAGACTTTGAACTTCCAAAACTAATCTCTTCTAGATTCTTCTTAGCAAGCTTCACAGGCTGCTTTGTCACTTTGTTCTTTGGTTCATCAAAACCAATATCAATTTTGATATGTGATGATCTATGTCTATTAATTTTCTAATCCAAAATCTTAGTGCTCTTCCCAAACTTCATTTTTAGTTGTTGATTTACTTTCTAAAGATCTTTCCGTAGTGACACAATTTTTGCTTTAAGCTTCTCATAGTCCTTGTTTTTGCTAATATCCTTTCAGTCAAACTTCGTCAATCCTCTTTGCTTATTCTGCTTGAACCTTTATCTATCAATGATCATATTTTCCACACTCGCAAGCTTCTGAGATAAATTGTCTTTAGCGTTCACTTCTTCTACAATTATTTTCTTCGGTCTCTTAATTTCCTTTTTGACATAGAGTAACTCTTCCACAAGATCTACTTATTCATCATCATTTTTGGAATTCATTTCTATAGTATCTTTAGTAGTTTACATGACCATGAACACAACCTTCTCTCTTTCATCTCTAGAGATATCTTCATCCTCTTCATCAATGGAGTATCCTTCCTCATTAATGAAGAAACTCTTTTGTTTCCTCTAAACTTTATTCCCTTTATGAAATGATTTATTTCCATACTTTTTCTCAACATTATTAAAGTCCTTATAAGGACACTTAGCCATAAAATGTCCTCCTTAACCGTGTATAGTTAAAAAAATTGAACTTAGTAACTTACCTTTATACTTTTGGGAGCCTCTTTGTAACTTTCTAACAAAGTCTATTTCCTTTGGATTTGATCCAACATTAGAATCTAGATCAACTTGCTTCTTGGATGCTTTGAATACAACCTCTTTCGTTATTGAGTTTTTACTATCAAACCTCATTTCATAGATAGTCAAGATTCTATGTATTTAACCATTTTTAAAGAGTTCATATCTTTAGCTTCTTCAACACCACAAACTTTAGAACCAAACCTTCTAGGAAGAGATTTGAGTATCTTTTTCACAATAATTCTTTCTTTCAATTCCTCACCAAGACCTCTAATAGTGTTGAAAATTTCATCAACCTGAAGTAGGAATGTGGAAACACCTTCTTCCTTCATCTTCAATGTTTCAAACTGAGCTCTATGAGTTTAAATCTTTGCTTATTTGACTTTATCATCACCTTCATAGATGGTGTGCAATTTATCCCAAACTTCCTTCACTATCTTATACTACATGACCTTCACAAACTTAGAGTTAGATAAACCACATCAAATAGCATTCCTAGCCTCAGCATTATTTTCACAAGCCTTCTTTTTAGCCTAATCCCTTGGAGGATTTTCAAGAATCACATATCCATTTGCAACTGATTGCCAAGTTTCAAGACCTAGGGCCATCAAGTATGCTTCCATCCTTACTTTCCAAAATATATAATTGGATCCATCAAAGAGTGGTGCCTTATTTGTAGACAATATTTCTTGAGCCACTAAGTGTACCATCTTGGACCTACCTTAATATATTATACTTCTTCAAAGGAACTTGGCTCTGATACTAATTGAAGGTCACACAATCTAATGAGGGGGGTGAATCATTAGATCAAATCTATCTAAAAATCTCAACTTTAAGACATATATTTGAACATGAAACTTGAATCAACACCACTACTAATCAAGCAATATCCATGAGCAGACATTCACACAAGAGAACACCAGATATATGTGGAAAACCAAGATGGGAAAACCACGATTAGAACAACTTCTTGGATCTAGTGTCCAAATCCAGCCTCACAAAGCAGGAATATAATAAGGGAATTTATAATATGAAGTAGGCACCAACCTACTGGAGACACCAATACCCAATTGTATCTATAGGCACCAACCTACAAGAGACACCAATCTCTAATACAAAGATCTGAGCACCAACTCAATGATTACAACACCAGTCCTACCAGATCACAAAGATAAATCTTGTGGATCTCCAATGCTAATTACTCAATTTAAAAATAGTTTGAACTTTATTTAGACACTCTACTACTCTTCTTAATATCTTCTGATAATGGTGAAAAATTATTGAGATGCTTCACATCATATAACACTTTCTTACACCCTTGTATATATTCACTTAACACCTTCTCTTCAATTATTCATATACTTTACATTATGTATTTGCAAAAATGTATGATGATTATATACAAGAAATCACATTAACATTACTCCATGTTGGATAGGGATCTACAATTAATCAGGATGGCATAAGGTGGACTTAAATTCAAATTACATGAAACATGCAACAAGTTAGCCCTAAATCAAATTTATCACCACCAAAAGAACATGATATCAAGCACCTCCACATGAACCTCAACATGGACCTGTCTTAGCACCACACACTAACTTTAACTACCCCACACTACTTAAAGGTATGGAAAATTATTATAAGGTAAAATCACTAAAAAAAAAAAACACAATCAAAATGATGTTATACCTTCAATTCTCCTTCTCCATGATTGATCTCCAAGTTTGCACCCTCAACTTGTTGATTTTCTCTTGATTCTTTTTTTGTGGATTTCTCTTTGATAATTTTTCTAGCATAATATCGCTATCTCAATTGTGGTTGTTGAAAATAAGAGAGAAGGATTGGATTTATAGCTTTTTGGATGGAGGAATGGACACCATTCAAGATCTTCTTGTGAGATGGACGGTTGAGATTGAATGAGATGGTAAAGGCTTATCCTTGTGAAAAGTATCACAAGGTGGAGGAATGTGACCATGACATATGGCATGAAGAAGAGAGAAGTTACAATAAAGTGGGATGCAGTTCGAGTTACATTAGTCTAGTCATAGGTGGTTGTGGCTGGGCTTAGATAGGAGTGGTATATTTCCCAACAGGCATTGGCAAGGTAGAGTATTTGGACTATGGTTACAGATCCAATTCAGATGACTTGAGAGATATAGTGTTATCATATGCTTTATGAGTAGGTTGTGTTTCCAAAGTAGAGAGCCCAATTTTGTAGCTAGTAGCAAGTCACACAAGTCGAGGTTAGCTTGATTGGGTCCTTTAGTGGGTATGGGGCCACCTCCTTGTAGTCCACCTCCAATACCATCACTATCCCAAGGGCCAACTCAAGAGGATGTAATGAGCACATGATAGGTGCTACATGGTGATTTATTTTGGATTATACCGTAAAGGAGTATCGACTTTTTGGAGTGTATATGCAAGAGACACTTGTATATTTTGTATCATGACATTGTTTTTTGATATATATGAGGTGATGAGTTTGAATTATGTATGTTGACTTTATTATGTGATGATGATTTTATGTAGGTGTCTATAAGATTTTGTAGACATTGTTTATGGTTGTTTTTGCACCTTCTCAACATAGGCAACACACAAGTATGCTACCTCTCTTGAAAGATAGAAATATGCAAACAAGTTCCAAATCACTACCCCAAGGTCTCTCGAGTGTCAAGTCATGACAATGCTTGGAATAGTTCAATTGTTGATGCGATTTGTTGGTAATCACGGGGTGGCCTTTATGGTTTACAAAGCATGAGAAGTTGGGTTTGCAAATGGAGTTTCAAGGTGTTGGAAGTGAATGAATAGTGGTCGCCCACTCAAAACAGCAAGTTGAAACTCACCATGTTCATCGGATTTGGCATTGTTTTTCTGCTTTGAATCCTCCTCTAACAAGGAATTAAAAGAAATAGAAAAAAGAGGAAAGGGTTGAGAAAGTTTTTCTAAATCTAAGATATGAATGAATGGTAACAAAGGAGGCTGCTATAGAAGACAAACTTCCTAAACTGGGTTTTGCTTGACCAAGAGAAGTCTACAACTACACAAAACTAGTGCAATCTTCTAAGGATTGCAGATTTTCAAATTGTACATGCACTTCATGAACATACAATTGAACTAAGTTGCAGCAATGAGATAAGGAAGCCCAGACTAACTTTGCACAGTAGCTTGTCATCAACAAATGCCAAAAGTATGGGCTGCAAATTCATCAAATATCATAACAACAAACACCATTAGCACAACCATCCAAGAAACTACAAACTAAAACTAGCTTGGAAGTTGAACCATGAATGCATAATGAACAAAATCAAAATAAACACCCATAAAACAATGCAATGCTTCTCTCTATTGCTGCAAAATTCTCTTTACACCAGTTCTCAAAACCATTTACAAATGAGGGGCAAGCCCCTCTTTATAGTTTTTCAAAGCCCAAATGAATGGCCAGAATTAAATTACAATGTGTGGCCCAACTTTTTTCACATTAGGGTTTCACCTACCCCCAAATATATGACAATATAAAATACATCTTTGTCTTTTCCCTATTTTGTCATCTAGTGACCCTGGCACTATAGTAGTTTGTCCTATAGTGACAACCTTCTTTGTTGTAGCTGAAAACTGCCAAAGGCTTCCCCTTGTTTGATATATTCATAGAATTCTTCACCTGATCAACTAAATCTTCTTGCAAATTTGTGTAACTGAAAAGAGGATGTACTGCTCCTGATCCCGATGGACAACTCCTGACAATCATCATTATTTTGGTGAAATAAAACAGTTCCCTCCATCACCCTATTTCAAAGCACTTCTTCAGTTGTTGTGTGGCCCAAAATAGATTCTTAAGCAGGCTTTGGCAACTAGATATTCAAGTAGCATCCTCTTGGCGTGCATCCACAAGTAAACCCATCTCCACCTTGATAATTTGAATTAAAATCTCCCCTCCTGACATATCTTCGTATGTTGGTTCTTTTATTGAATTGATCCATTATTCTCCCAAGCATCCTTAAAAGTACCTGTGCCATAAGATATCATGATTTAGATCTCCAAAAATGACAAATTTCCGTCATTTAGAAAATTAAAATTTATCAATTTATAGTCCATCAAGAATTTCATATTTTGAAAAAACTTTCCATTTTTGGAAATTTTCCTATTTTAGGAAGAAACATCAATTTTGGGACATTTGCATTTCAGAAAAAATTAAAAAATCTATTTTGGGAAAGATTTCCGTTTTGGGAAAATTTCCATTTTTGGAAAATTCTCATTTCAAAACAATTTCCTTTTTGACATTTTGAGAAACTTTCCTTTTCAAGAAATTGGATTTCGTAGAGATTTCACTTTTGAGCACCGAAGCAATGTGGAGGCTAGTAGGTGGGAAGTCGGACATGTTTGCGCCGTAAAGATGACATTGGCAACCACGACATCCAGAAGGCGGCTTCCTGCATGAAAAGTTTTGCAAAACCACAACTCTTTGCAATTTTGAGTTTTTCCAAATTAAGCACGTGAAAGATGCATTAGAAGGGTGCCTAGACCTATTCCTCAATGATTTGGCCCTTTTCAAAAATGCAAAAATCTAGAAAGGGGAAGTCGGAGGGTCCGCCGCCCTTAAAACGACAATGAGCATACGGCAACCCGCACACAACAAACCGCAAAGGAATTCCTGCGAATGGCGATGGAGGGATGGTGACCCGCAAAGGAGTTCTTATGAATGGCAACAGAGGGACAGCGACCCACAAAATAATTCCTACGAACAGAAACAGAGGGATGGCAACCCACAAGGAAATTTTTGTGGACGGTGACGAAGGGGTGGCGACCTATAAGGAAATTCTTGCGACTTCACAAAACTTAGTAAATTTGGTATTTTTCAAGTTTAGCACATGGGAAAAAGGGGTAGAAAGAGTGCCTAGACATAATTCCTTAAGATTTGGCTCATTTTAAAAAATGCGGAAATTTGGAATGTGAAAGCCAGAGGGTCCGCCGCCCTTAAATGGCAATGCTCAAATGAACTTCTGTGGACAGACTTCCGTGGTGAAAATTTTGCAATGTCTAAACACATGGAAAAATTGATGCATACCCCTGTAGGCATGTGAAGTCATTCATTTTATGGGCCCTAGATGATGAAAACTTGAAGTTTGCACCCCTTTTTGGAAAGGCTGATATTTGGCAGGGGGAAGCCAGAGGGTTCGCTGCCCTTAAAATGTAAATGAGCACATGGAAACCCACACAAGGCGACCCGCAAGGAAATTCTCATGGACGGTGATGGAGGGACAGCAACCTGCAAGGAAATTCCTGCGGATGGTGAAAGAGGGACGATGACCCGCAAAGGAATTCCCGTGAACAGCGATGGAGGGACGGCGGCCCGCAAAGGAATTCTTGCAGACAACGGCAAAGGGATGGCAGCCTGTAATGAAATTTCTACAACTTCCTGAAATTCAGTAAAAACCTTGGCAGTTTACTTAGGCATCACAAAAACATCCCAAATCCATAGGTAACTTGTCCCCAAAGTCAAAAAATGAAGGAAAAAGCAAAGCAAGTGAGAAGGGGGCCAAGCTAGTAGAAGCGAAGCAAAAAAGCAAAAAAAAGCCAACCCCAAAATACACGACACTAGGAATGATGACCCCCACCCCATGAGTGCCCACAAACCATAATGCAAAGATAACAATGTGAGTGGTCAGGGTATGAACGCTGCAAATGACAGCGATGAAGGAACAGAAGCTCGCACGAAAATCCTTGCAAAGACAAAGGAGGATGATGTTGGTAGGCCCCGGGTCCACATAGTAGGAAAGCAATGAAGCTTTGGTCGTTATGGAACGGTGTTCTGGTAACAGCCTCCCATTAGCGGTAGACCGTATGGACAAACCTGCTAGCGAGCTCTAACTCAAGATTTTACCCGCAAACCTAATATTTCATCTTGAGGAAATGACATATGCGGGTTTCACACGGTGGGGCAACATGAGAGCTTAGTCATTAGACAATGGTGGTTAGGTGAAGGCAAGCCACATGCAAAGACCCGCGAACATTTTGGATGGGTTATCTTCAAAGTGAAATGCTCAGTTCACTTATGGCAAAAGCGAGGATGAAAAGACCAATTTTGGAGCCTGCCATTCGGGCGGAAGTCAAGGTTCGTCTAATGCTTAACGATGAAATGGAAGCAGAAACCCGCATGAGGCGACCCATAGTTGCGGGTCCACGGAGCCCGACGGACGCAGTGGCAAAGGCGGATGTGGAATCTTCCATGCAGGCGGATGCTAAGGATTGGCTATAGACGAGTGACAGGACGCAATGAACAACAAGAGGAGACCTGCAAATGCAGGTCTGCGAGGCCCAATGGAGGTTGGGGCAATAAGCTAAGGGAAACCCATAGGACCAAGCCCGTAAAGGCAAAAGACTTGGTGAAATTTAGATAGGTGAATTTGGTCAGAGGGTGGTTGATCATTTTAAGGCTCGTGGCCAACTTAGGCTCGGGAATAGGGGTGTGCAAACCAAGGCAGGAGCAAAACAACCTATTAGGAGCGTAAAAGATCTGTTAGGAGCAAAAGAAAGGGGGGCCCTACCCTCGGCGGGGCATTTGTGCAAAACATGCACAACAGACACCTAAATTTCATCATATAAATTTGGTCAAATTTACCCTTATTTTTTCTATTCCATCTTCTTATCCACATTAATCAAATAATATTGTTATTATTTAATTAATATTCATAATTTCCCTAAGGCCCTCTAAGGTATTTAATTATTTGATTAAATACTTTACCATCTTAACCTTTCCTCTCTAAATTGAATAATTAGACCAATTTATTTGATTTAGTCACTAGCCCACATGAATTAAAATTATTTTTAATTCATCCCCTTTATCTCTCCAAATGTCACATCTTCCATAATACACTTCTAATCTTGATTAACTTGCTTAATCCTTGATTAGTGATGTGCACATTCCTAATCCTTGATTAGGAAATGTCACATCCTCCAATTCTTACAACTTGTCTATTTTTTCTCTATTAGCCTAATCATCCCACTAATCCCTCATTTGCACATCCTAATATTTGATTAATTATCCTAATCTGGCCCATGATCAACCCTTTAATAAATACTAGCCCATACCCATATGAAATTTTTCATTCCATTTTAATCTTCCCACACCCCCAAATGGAATTTTAAATTCCATTTTATTTTTCCTAGGTTTCTAGAGGAATTTTTAGTTCCTCTCCCATCCCCTAAGGAATTTTCAATTCCTCCTCAATCCCCATTGTGATTATAAAGGGAAATAAAAATTCCCTCTTATCATATCTTCCCATGATTTGGGAAGAATGGACAAGCAAGTCCTTTATGAGGAGATCTTTCCCATTCCCAAGGATACTTCCAAGTACCCTCCACATCATCCCAAGTACTCCACCTCATCATCCTCTCACCTCCTTATGTGATGACACTTGTCATCACCTCAAGAGTTGAAATGTGACATCTCAACCCTTGATCTCACCCTTGACCAAATCTCCACCATCCATTCATATCCCTCTCTTAAATTACTAACACTTAGTCATGTTTTCCCATTCAACCACTTCATGTACACAAGCTCTCATCCTCTCAAACAACCATAGAAAAAAATATTTCCATCTAGTTATCAAAATTAAGCAAAAACAAGGGGTTATGCTACCAAATTTTCTCTAGATCACACATATCATTGCATCCACAGGGAAATCAATACATTAAGCTCAACTTGGACTCCATTTTCATGGGATTTAGTGAAGATTTGAGTTTCATCTTACTCGTATCTAAGTGTTTGCTTCATTTTTATCTTTTTCTTGGTTTTTTTCATTTCCTTGCAGTTTTAATAGGTAGAAATCACTGCACACAGATTTTATGCATGTATGGTTAGATGGATGCATGCTTATGTTTATGATGATGTGATGGTAATGTATGAGGGATATTATGATGCCATGTTTTATACAGGTTATGTATTATGATTATGGATGATGGGTATTATTGTTTATGGATATACAAAATGTGTAATGATTATGTGATTTTGGTAATGATGAAAAATGATTTATGTTTTATGTGTAATGAATCGATGATTAATGGGTGATTATGTCTAATATACATGTAAAATGAAGTGCATGTATGAAATGATGATTTATGTATACAATAATGGTTCATGTAAATACACCATGGTGTGATTATGATTATCCAAAACATATTTATGTATGATTATGATGTATGTGTGGTTTATGATTATGAATGATATAAATGGATTTTGGATTATGATGTAAATGATTATGGATTATGATGATGAATGATGTAAATAGTTATAAATTATGGTGTAAATTATTATGGATTATGATAATGAATGATGTAAAGTATTATGCATTATGGATTATATTAATGAATTATCCAAAAAATAGATAATGATTATGAATGATGTAATCTCTGTAAGATCAAAGTGGGTGGGGATATATGAATAGATGGAAAGAAAAAACCATGGGAGTGGCTTTTGATCATGCATCAAACACTTCTCTCTTAGTTTCATTATAATGGGGAATATTTTTAAAATAATAATGGATAATGGGTAAAAATGTAATAGTGATTAATGTAAAATGTATGGTTAAAATGCAAGACGAATGTAATGAATATAAATGTGAAAATTGATGATAGTGAATGACAAGATGCAATGATAGATAATGAGGAATGGATAAATGCATCTAGTAGTTTTGTTTTGTTCATGATACAACATATTGACAAGTCTAGTTAGGGGGGTGAAATGAAGTCATGAGTTAGGATGGGTGGATGTGGGATAGATTGGGAAGGGGTTTAATTATGTTGGAAATGTGGTGAGAAATCCTAAAGTTTGATATAGAAAAGTACATTGTTCCCCAATGGTATAGATTAACAAAGGTGTGATCATGTCCTTTGCATGGACTTTGGACTCACAAACAAACACAATATTGTACCTTAGCACACAATGCCTTCTTATAACTTTAGTGGACCATAGGGGGGATGATATCGCATACCCGAGTTCATCTATTTCTATAAGACCCCACCTTGCATGTGATTAATACAACCCTAGTTTTTTATATAATTTTCTTAAATAGATGGTTAGATATATCGTGGGTGAAAAATAAGGCATGATTGTGTGGCAACAATCTTGTATCTCATTTTTACTTAAATTTCCATCATCATTATTTTATTTAATAAAGATGTATGAACATGTAAATTATTGGATATGACTTGAAACTATAAGATAGACTATTGTGTCATATTACATTTTGATTAGTAATTAGCTATATGCAAATGGTTCATGATTAAATTTATGAAGATTCAACTAACAATTAATGTGATTTATTAATATGGTCTAACTATACTTAATTATGTTGTGCAGGAAAGTAAGTGGGCCAATAGAAAGAAGGAATAACCTATTCAAACCCTTGTCAATACTTCACTTGGTTTAAGTTCTTGAATGTGACCATGTGTAATAAAAAGTGAGTGGATGTGGAGTTAACATTGAGGGTCAAGTGAGTATTGTGGTTGTGGTCTAGTTTTTTAGAATTTTTAAATAGGACCTTAGAAACTAGGAAATATTTTGAGGGCTAAAGTCTATGGTTAATGTGTAATGGTGATTTATGTGTGGGTTAGGTGTCAGGTGTGTTTGTGGGGTAAGTAAGTGTTAAAAACATGTGATTAAATGTGTAAGTGGGGAATTAGGGTTGGGGACCCTTATTTAAGTTAAAATTCAGATGCCTTCTTTCATGAGTTTTTAAGAGGTCTTAAAAAGGCTTATTTTATGTATTTTCACCTTTTCTAGTACCCTAAGGTAAGTACCTATGGGTTGAGTGCCTATTTATGGAAATATCTTGAGTCATATCCAAGATATGACCCTCATTTATTACCTATTTTGGGTGTGTGACGGGTTTGGAAGACCTTGGGGTAAGGGAAGAGTGTCTTGGCTCTCAAGCTCATTTATAAGATGATACAACAGAGAAGAGTGGCCAAGTACTCCATCCTCATCTTAATGAAGAGGAAGACTTTCTTGGATGGAGTGGAGTACATTCCTTCCTTTCCCATCTCCCCAAATTTTCTCACATATATGTGAGAACTTGTGGGAGATTGTGCTTGAGGATTGAGTGAGAGAGTGAAAAGTGTCACTCCCTCATTCAAGAAGATTCAAGTTCAATCCCTTTATATTTTGTTGAGAAAGAAAAATGGTTTTGTTACCCAATTCTCCTTTTGGAGAACCCTTGTGTTTATGGAGGGGAGAATGAAGAAGACGGAAGGTTGGAGAGAAGCAAAGAGCTCTCACATATGATGGAGGTGTTCAAAGAGAATAGTTATAGAGATAAGTTATTTTCCTTATTGCTATCAACTTAGTTTGTTTAAAATATTTATTGTATTATTTTGTTATTGTTTAAAAAGGAGAGTCCAAGTTTGCGAGTATGTGAATTGAGAGTTTGTTCAGTGAAATGGGTAGATAGAAAATTAGAATAAGCTATTCTTTTTAGTTTTGATACCAAAATCACTAGTAGTCTTTTTCTTCTTCCTCGAGGGTATGGCTAGAGCCAAAGAGGATTTATGATGCCATTTCAATTGGGTGGAGATAAATCTTTATTTTTTGTGTATTATTCTTATATTCCTATCATAAAAAAATGTGTCCTTGACATTTTTCACTCATTTGGGCCTTTCCTATGGATTTTGGCCTAATTTTTCCTAGATTTATGTTGTAATGTGGCCAACAGATTCACATTAGGCCTTGAACGCTTGTAAATCAACAAAAACCTAATGATGTCTTGCAAAGGTGTTGTGAAGTGTTGTAACCCACTCACACTTTTCTAAGACCTTTCCATTATAACTCACTTAAACAACCTCTTTTTATCCCTTTCCAAGCCTTATTTCAAAGTGTTGTAAGGAGTTGTAACAAACTCTCACACTTTCCTAGGCTTTTCATCAATAACTTGACCCTTTCTTATGTTAAAATGGCCCCATTATTCACTTATAGGCCCTACTTAAGTGTGTTTTGGAAGACAATCTCATTAAAAAGCATTAATCACATTTTAATTCCCGACAATTAGAAAATTTTCCCTAGTGGGACCAAGTCACCACCTTGTGTGACTTAGTCCAATCAGGCTTAAAAATTAAATTTATGTCAATATTCTAGTGGGATATTGTCTTTTAAACCCTCAGGTCAGCCTGTGATGAGGTATTTTCAAGAAATTAGGGAAAATCATGTATAAATAAAGGGTTTTTCCCTCATTTTCACTCTCCTAACTCAACTGACTCTTATTCTTCTCAAGCAATCTTCAAGCATTAAGCTTTCAAGCATCAATCCATTGGAGTTGATCATTTGCATATCTTCATACTTCTTCATCAAGGGTTTGGTGAGTTGTTGCACTTGCATGTTGTTCAATCATCTTTCCCTTTCCATTTCATTTCATTATCTAGGGTTTGATTACCAAAATGGGGTTTGACTAAGGAAAACCCCTATTCTCTAACCCTAACCCTTTTTCCCCTCTTTGCATGTGTTTTTTGCAGGTTTTGTATGCATATTTGTTAAAGACTAAGGTGCTAAAAGGTTTCAACATCCCATCAACATCATTCAAAGTCAACAAACACTAAAAGGAGCTTGAAGACAACCTACTGGTCAAAATCTAAAGATTTAGATCCGAAATTCTGTCAGAAACAGATGTACAAGTTGATAGCTACAGATTCCAATCTTGAGATTCCTAAAAGTCACAAGTGGACTAAGTTGCCATCATTGGCGAATCAATCTCATGGCCAAGCTTGAAGAGTGATCTCTGCGGTTTTGGACACTTATCTCCCCAAAACATGTTTTGGCAAAGTCTCCCTGAAGCAGGACTAAGTCACCCAATTTGGTGTAAGTGTCCCAATGGCCTTCAATAGTAGAATCTGGAAGATTCTAGATCTCCTCTCCATCAATCTTTAGTTTCCAGGTGCACCTCTTCTGCTTCATTAAGTTTTGTTACAGCTTGCTTGCATTTTACGTCATTTTACATAGTGTTTTTCAATACTTGTGCATTTCATTAGTTTGCATACAAAAGAGAGTTTCTTTCATTAGTTTATAGCACTTAGATACATTCCAATCACACACATTAACACTTAATCTTGAATGGACCTCCAGATTTTGGGTGTGAAAGGACTCTCTCCTTTTAGATGAAAACCCTAGAAGTGTAAGAGAACCCTCTTTTTCCCCTAAAATTTATGGTTCATTTTGGTGAAATCGACTTTATAACACTTTCTTACTTCTAATTTCAAGTGCATTTGCATCCTAGGAAAAGATTGCATTCACATTGCATTAGGGTTTTGCATTGTTTTGCATTCTAGGGTTTTTTAAAGTGCATTACTTAAAAGCTCATATAGCTTGCATTCTTGCATTACATTTTCATTAAAAAATCCAAAAAATTTGCATTTTCATTCTGTATCCGCCTTTGAAAACCATTCAAAATATTTGAAAATTGTGAAAAAATCACTATTGGGACTAATTCACCACACTGGGTGACTTAGTCCACCTGCATATTCTACATTGTAATTTTTGTTATTTTTTGCACATTCTCTGTATTCTTATTTTCTATTATTGCATCTTTGTTACTACTTCTAGATTTGTTGTTTCTTGCAATTTAATTCGCTCTCATTCACTTGCATTATGGCTATGTCTTTCAAAAAAATTGGATGTCATTTAAATCCTTAGTAGACATGTCAAGTTGTGCCTTTGTAACTAATCCTAATGACCTTGAACCCACTCCTGCTCAATCAACTCCTAATGCATGTCCTCCTCGTGATGTTGACATCATTGGAGAAAATTATGCTAGCATGAATAGGTTCCTCAATGATTTCCTTGACAACCTTGAATCTAATTAATCATTTTATCCATCCATGGCACCTCAAGGCTTTCCTACCATATCACCTCGTGAGACATTTGGTTACCTACATCATGAAATACACAAAGACCCTAAGTTCCCTACACAAGGTGAACCTAGTTCTTCTAACCATGCAACCACTCAACCATTTTATGATAACCAAGTGACAAATACTCCAATCAACCTTAAAAAAACCTATGGCAAAGGTTTTACCATTTTGAGAAAACAAGGAGGTAACACAAAAACTAAACATGAAATACATCAATTTTATGAACAATTATCACTTGATGAAAACACCAAGGGGATAGGTTATCAAGATCCCCCTAATAATAGACAACCTCCTAAAGAATATCTAAGGCTTCATGATGATGGCACAGTGATCTTTTATCCCCCCCCTGATTTGAACATTATTCTTCCTTAAGAACAACCCTTCACTGCAAATAATAAGGAAGCTAGGATCCCTGTGGGAATCCCCCTCCTTCTATTCATGAACAGGGTGAATCTAGTAGACACAAGAGGCCTTACAAATTAAAAAAACTTAAGTTTCCTCTTTTCCCACCACCTGAAATACTTCTAAACAAAGAACTCATTATATTTCCACCTAGGAATAGGTCAGTGATATGTCCTAACGATGCTAATGTTCCACATTGTGTATATCATCATGTTCTTGGACATAGAAGCATTGAGTGTCATCAATTGAGAGAAATAATGAGCAAGTATCACTTCGATGGTGATAATTGCTATCCCCTAAACCCTTAAACTACTATCACCTACCTTATCATGTAATAGTTGTAGAACATTCTCTTCTCACTATTACATGACCCTTCCCAACACCTAACTTAGCTCATTCTTTCCTTGCACTCAGTGGGGGCAAGAAATCACTAGCCTTGTCCTAGTAATGCATTTTTCCTTGTCCTTTAGTTGTGTTATTCACCTCCCACTTATACCAACTGAGATTGGGAGGTGGACGAATTGCTTGGTGATTGACTTGCAGGTGCCTTACTAGTCTTTTGAGTGTCTGTGTGTAACGTGTTCCCCATACTATTTTATGTTCCCTCTCTTTGTGACATTCTTCCATTTTTACCTTCATTCTTCTATATTTCGTTCATTTCTTTCCCTTTTCACTTTTTTTTTTGCCTTCCTTTTGGGGATGATGCAAGGCATTGAGACCAAAATGTCCCTTTCATGTTGACCCAAAAGGCTCTTTTTCTTTGTCTTTTTCTTTTTGCCTTCATTTTGGGGATGATGCAAGGCATTGAGACCGAAATGTCCCTTTCATGTTGACCCAAAAGGCTCTTTTTCTTTTTCTTTTTTCCTTCCTTTTTGGGATGATCTAAGGCATTGAGACTGAAATGTCCCTTTCATGTTGACCCAAAAAGGCTCTTTTTCTTTACCTTTTTCTTTTGGCTTTTGTTGTCCTTTTGGGGATGATGCAAAGAGTTGAGACACTCTATGTCTCTTCCATGTTGACCCAAAGTATCTTTCCTTTTCTTTGTTTTCGCTCTCTTTGTGTCATTCTTCCAATTCTATGTATTTGGGGGATGATGGCAGTTCTAAGCTCTCAAAATAAACATTGCAGCAATGAACATACTAACCCCAAGTCCATAGATCCCTTATATGTTTGGTGTTTCTCTTTTTTTGGGGGGTAACCCCTTCTCTTTGATTTCTTATTTTTCCTTCGCATGACACAGCCTTGCTCGTAAACATATCACTTGGCATAGGGCTTTCCAAGTTGGCTCTCATTTCCTCTTTCTTTTTGCACTTTTTCATTTTTCTACTTTAAAGTAATTGCTCACAAAATGGTGTGTAGCAATTCTTTTAAAGTCAGGGCATACATTGGTATTATTTCTTTTTTGCATTTTTTTTCTTTTTCTTGGTTCTTAGTGCAACCTTATTACTTCATACGATGCATTTTTTGCTTTATGGATGACATTGGGTGTAATGTCCTTCATAAGTGTGATCTATCTTAGCATCTTACATTCCTCTTAGTGGCTTGATATGACACACTACATCCCCTAAGTTGTGAATTTTCTATTCTTTGATTGGTCCTCTCTTGGAGACATTAGACACAATGTTCCCTAAGTTAAAGACCTTGTATGAACTAAGCAAGACTCCCTTGAATGTTCTTTTGCATGTTGCATTTTGTATTTGGCATATATGGACACCTTGCATAACACAACTTGCATGTCTGTGGTTCCATCTTGCAATTGTTTATAAGCTCCAAGCATATGAAGCTTGAAAACTATTATTGTGTGTTGCCTTATCAAAGTTATCAAGAGGTATAACTTTGGTATGGTTAAGTGGGAAGCCCAACCAATGGCATGACTTTTGCCATAGCCACCTTTGTCTGTGTGAGTGCATACCATCCATGAGTGTATGTTTCTCACCTTTTTGGCCTTCTCACCTGGTGGACAGCCAAAAATTTTGTTACCTCAAAGTGAGTACACAATCCTTTCAGACAAACAACCTAGATCTGATCCACAACTAGTTGGACAAATGGTTGAATATTGACCCAACATTCCCTTTCTTTTCATTCCTTCACATCACTTTCGTGTGTGATATTTTGTGCTAATGTTTGGTTTGCCATGGGATCTTGATCTTGGGGGCTTGATCATCCCTCTTGATTATTGTTGTCTCATCTCGCCAACATGGGTACATTTGGATCCCTCTTGATATGCATGTCTTGGATACTTTAGTGTGATTTTGAAGCAAGTTCATCCTCTCACTAAAGTGGGGGCTAAATGTGTCACAAAAAAATGTATCCTTGACATTTTTCACTCATTTTGGCATTTCCTATGGATTTTGGATTGATTTTTCCTAAATATAATGTTGCAATGTGGCCAACAAATTCACATTAGGCCTTGAATGCTTATAAATCAACAAAAACCTAATGATGTCCTGTAAAGGTGTTATGAAGTGTTGTAACCCACTTTCACAATTTTCTAGGACCTTTCCATTATAATTCACTTAAACAACCTCTTGTTATCCCTTTCCAAGCATTATTTCAAAGTGTTGTAAGGAGTTGTAACAAACTCTCACACTTTCCTGGGATTTTCATCAATAACTTGACCCTTTCTTATGTTAAAATAGCCCCATTATGCATTTATAGGCCCTACTTAAGTGTGTTTTGGAAGAAAATCCCGTTAAACAACATTAATCATATTTTAATTCCCGACAATTAGAAAATTTTCCTTGGTGGGACCAAGTCACCACCTTGCATGACTTAGTCCAATCAGGCTTAAAAATCAAATTTATGTCAATATTTTGGTAGGATATTGTCTTCTAAACCCTAAATTCGGCTTGTGATGAGGCATTTTCAAGAAATTAGGGAAAATCATGTATAAATAAAGGGTTTTTCCCTTATTTTCACTCTCCTAACTCAACAACTCTCATTCTTCTCAAGCAATCTTCAAGCATCAAGCACTCTAAGCACTTCAAGCATCAATCCATTAGAGTTGATCATTTGCATATCTTCAGACTTCTTCATCAAGGGTTTGGTGAGTTGTTGCACTTGCATGTTTTTCAATCATCTTTCCCTTTCCATTTCATTTCATTGTCTAGGGTTTGATTACCAAAATTGGGTCTGACTAAGGAAAACCCCTATTCTATAACCCTAACCCTTTTTCCCCTCTTTGCATGTGTGTTTTGCAGGTTTTGTATTCATATTCATCAAAGAGTAAGGTGCTAAAAGGTGTCAACATCCCATCAACATCATTCAAATTCAACAAACACTAAAAGGAGCTTGAAGACAACCTACTGGTCAAAATCTAAAGATTCAGATCCAAAATTCTGTCAGAAATAGATGTACAAGGTGATAGCTAAAGATTACAATCTCGAGATTCTCAAAAGTCACAAGTGGACTAAGTCACCATCATTGGCGAATCAGTCCCATTGCCAAGCCTGGAAAGTGATCTCTACAGTTCTAGACACCCATTTCCCTGAAACATGTTCTGGCAAAGTCTCCCTGAAGTAGGACTAAGTCACCCAACTTGGCGTAAGTGTCCCAATGTCCTTCAATAGTAGAATCTGGAAGATTCTAGAGCTCCTCTCCATCAAGCTTTAGTTTCCAGGTGCACCCTTTCTGCTTCATTAAGTTTTGTTACAAGTTGCTTGCATTTTAGGTCATTTTGCATAGTGTTTTTCAATACTTGGTCATTTCATTAGTTTGCAGACAAAAGAGAGTTTATTTCATTAGTTTACAACAATTAAATACATTCCAATCACACACATTAACACTTAATCTTGAATGAACCTCCAGATTTTGTGTGTGAAAGGACTCTCTCCTTTTAGGTGAAAACCCTAGAAGTGTAAGAGAACCCTCTTTTTCCCCTAAAATTTGTGGTTCAACTCCTAAATATTGGTTGTAATATGGAATAGCTAGTATTATGTTATAAAATCAAAGAATGTAAAGAGCAAGGTTTATTTCATTTGCATATTAGTTGCTTCATCTTTGAGTATCAATTGAATCATGAATTGTTTAAGTAAGGAATTTGTACCTTGTTATGAGGAAGGGGAAATCCTTAATGGACCTTCCTTGTAATTTAAAAAGGAAGACTATATATATTTAGACCTAAAACTCTTTATTATTGCAAGACCAATAAATAGTCAAAATAAACTTTGGTGTAATATTATTATAGGAATAGTTAGTTGCTATAGGAATGATCAAGTTTAAATAAAACTTTCTTTATATTTACTATTGAAATAATTGGGTCTTGAATGATGTTTTGTTTATTGCTTGCTATGGAAACAATTGAGTGTAAGTTAATTTATGTTAAATAAGTTGCTACAATGATGCAATTAAATTATTTTTGTTTCAAAATAAAAACAAAAAGTGTTAATCTCTAAGTTTATTATCAAAAGAATAAAATAAAATGGTTATGGCGATAAATCATTTGGATGTGTATATACATATTTTTCCTTCTACATATTCAAAATAGCATTTAGTGTATTATTTTCATTCAGAGATTTGATGTTTTATAAAGAAAAAAAATGAAAGAATAGATAAAGTAGATTTATTGGTTATGTTTATTTCAATCCTATCAGGTCTGTGGTCATTCGTAAAGCTCAAAATGAAAATAGTGGTTTTATAAAAACCAAAAAGAAAAGAAAAAATAATGAGTTGTATGTTGTTAAGTGATCTAGAATTTTTGGTAGGTAGAGTTGTCTATAGAAGCAACCCGTAATAGGAGGCTTTTATCTATAAAAAAATCCCCCAAAATTATTGTAAAATTTGCATCCAAAAATAAAAATAAATGATAATGCAATTGGATTAAAATATAGTGAAGGAAGTTGTATGAAAAAATCAAATGTATGTATTTGTACGAAAATAAAATAGAATGAGAAATGCTAGTAGAGGAAAGAAAAAAATAATATGAAATAAAATAAAAATTCATGGAGAGGGGGCATCGCCTCCCCCCTCTTTCTATTGGGGATACACGACCCTTGTGGGAGCCATGAACCCCATAAGAGGGTGTGACCTTCCAGAGGTCGGCCAAATCACCCCCTTTTCCCTCTTTGTCATTGCCTCTGTGAGGTAGGAAACTCACTCAAAAGAAAAGAAATCACCAAAATTTGCACAACATGGAAGAAATTATTTCTTAAGGGATATCCATGCACCCAACTAGGTCCAACATCTGGTCATTATGCTTCCACCCATATCTGTCACCTCCATCTCAATCGTGAATGGAAGACAGTAACTAAGCAGTTCCACCACCATCTCTTTCACCTCACTTCACAATGCATTCTAATGTTCTTCATAACGATTAGGGTTAATAGATTCAAAATCTTGGGTCACACCTTCTTTAATGCTAGTTGTTGGGCAGTTGGATTTAATTTAAGTTAGTTGTAGGAGTTTAAATTTGGAAAATTTCCTACCTAACTATCAATCCCAAGTCCACAGTGAGTGTTTTAGGATTCACTTTTTTGAGACTCTAGTTTGGGAATATTGAGAAAGGTAATGCTATCACTAATAAAAATTTATTGCTATGGGTGGATGGGATTCCTAAATAAAAACTTTACCATGTTGCTTAAGAAATTTGTGGTCACCTCGATGTACCCATAGCAATAAATCATTGAACCAATAAATTAGCAAGAAGCGTGTGTTCTCAATAATTTTTTTCCAATGGGTTTTAGTTTTGTTGGTGGGTAAAAGTACAAAGTTGTGTCACACTTTCAACCAACTTATTAGCATAACTGAATTTTAGTATTTCTAGCAAAACATTAAGTTTGGTCAAACATATGATCTAGTAAGATTAATTGTAGCTAAGCTAGATATTTCCATAACTTTTCCAACTAAAATTATAGGCTAAATGAATATGTAACACTAATTTGAGGCCAATTTACCAAAAAAAATGATTATTTGAAAAACTTGATGTTTCAACTCCTACTCATGTAAATAATATTTATTTTAAATATAAAAAATACCCTTTTGTATATCCATAAGTTTAGTTTCAAATATATATGTAGTTTAATAGTTTAATTTTATTTATATTTTATTTTTAGTTTTTTACTAAAAGTAGGTTATCAACACAAAATATTAGGTTGATTACCATGTCAAAGAAATTAAACCTTATTAAAAAAAATTGAAAAGTATATGATGCACTAGATAAAAGAATCTATATCAAGATGGTATTTTTTATTTTTTTTAAATGAATTTTTATTATAAAAGTTGACGTTAAATGGAAAAAACTATGTTTCAATATACATATGTTAATATTTATTTAAAAATATATATATTATCAAAATTGGAAAAAAAAAATATCCATGCAGTAAAGTTGCAAGTTATAAACATAGACAAAAAAATTGAAGGAATGTTTTTTTACTATATAAAGATTAATGTCTCATGTAACTTCATTTTTCAACATTTTATCAAAAACTAAATTATAGTTTCAATTTGCAAAAACTATTTAAAAATTATTTTTTTCAAAAAATATAAAACATAAAATATACTTAAAAATACACATTTTATTAATTTACATCATTTCAAAATTCAAAATATATATGCCACTTTTTAGTGATTCAAGTTTAAAAGTTGGATCACTGTTGTCTATTTCCTTATAAAAGTGTGACATAACTTTATATTTTTCCCTGGTTGAGTTTCCAATATCATTTAAAATGGTTAATATAAAGGATGATTAATTATTGAATATGTAATTGTATTGATATTTGTAAAACAAAAAAAATAGCATATTAAAAATTGTCAAGTAATAATATTATTAACCGATGGAGCATATCTCATGAAGGATTATAAGTTTGATGGCAATGTTATTACCAATTCACAAAATTCTAATAATAGCAATAATTATAATTGTTAGGAGAAGAGTAGATAATAAATTTACCATTGTTGATAATATTCTTAAATCGACTAAAAGAAGATAACGCTAACATTAATTGTGAGAGTCTGAGAATAAATTTTAAGTTTGACTCCTTGACTAAGGGTAATAATATCATTATTGATATGTATTAATGGAAAAAATATCCCTTTTTCTTAATTTGGGAATAAATAATAATAAAATGAGCTTGATGTTACCTTGATTTAGTGTTGTAATGTGTTTTACACATTCACACTAAGTTTAGGGCCCTTTTTAACTAAATTAACTTAATTGTGCCTTATTAGAGTGTTGTAAAGTGTATCTTTACACTTTCACACTAATCTAGGGTTTTATTAATTGATTGAGCTTAATTTTCCTTAATCGATCCCTTTAATTCAAATCCAAGCCTAATTAGATGCAAATTCTGAGGGATAAAACCCAACATTCTTAAATGATATTACACAACACTTAATTTTAGAAGGTGTGTGTCCTAGATAGGTGACATAGGACCCATCCACCACATGGTGAATGGGTCCTCACTAGGTCTTAGGACCCTGTTTTCACATAATATTTCACCTTGTTTGAAGTGTGTCCTAGGTGAGTAGCCTAGGACTCATTCACCACATGGTGAATGGGTCCTCACTTAGACCTAGGGCCCCTCTTTGAAATATTTTTTTGGCGATATTTTAATGATTTTAAATCTATGATTCGATGTCGACTTGTGATATTTAAATTTTGGGAACTAACCTTAAGAAATGTATAAATAAGAGTCGATAATTTCACTATGTTTCACTAAGAAAATTATATGAGAAAGTCCTAATAGAAAATTTATGAGATCAAGAGCATTCTCAAGGTATTCAATGGAAATTTTGAAGAAGAATATTGTAGCAATCAAGATCCATTTCATCATGTCAAATGAATAATACATCATGCATGTTGTTGAGCTAATGTGGTGATGTAGCATTCAAGATCTAATCAAGCATATTCAAAGGCATTATTTCACATCAAGTTTATGATCAATATCTATATTCATTGAGGCCACTTCATGCTAGATTGCAGATTTATCCAAGGTTCAAATAAGGTGTGGTGAGTTGTGACATTGCATTTGTTCATTCATCATTCATTTATGTATTATTTCATTTCAAGGTTTAATTACCAAAATAGGGTTTGACCAAGGCAAACCCCTATTCCTTAACAAACAACATTTTTCTCTCCTTTGATGTGTGATTACAGGTTTTAGGTTGAAGATCTATTGGAGAGAAAAATTGGAGAAAGTTGAAAAGTTGTCACCTTTCTTGCAAAATCACAGAAACTAAGCCACAAGATTTGTTTACGGCTTTCTAACAGTGTCTAACTAGAATCTGGGAGTGCAGACTAAGGAACATAACCCATAAATTGATTTTCTAGAGCCCTATCCAAGACCCATTTGTCATAGGGCGAATGAGTCCTTAGTGAGGTTTGAAAAAACACTTTTTGCAACATATACACATCATTTAACCCTCTTAAAGCTTTCCTTTTGACTGCTATATCAGTTAGGATTAATTTATGTAACTTATTTACACATTATTACTTACATATTAAATTAAAATAGAGTAGAAATTGGTTCATCATTTTGTTTCATTATGGTGAACCTATTTTCCTCATTTTCATTTTAATGAACCCAACATTGTACAACAACATTTCTGAAAATTGGAGTCCTTTTTAACCTGAGATCTAATTTTTGAAATAGGTTGCATTGGGTTTGCATTAGTTGCATTACATATAGGGTTCTTTAATCTTGCATTATTTTTCATTGCATGTAGGGGTTTAAATTTGCATTTTTGCATTGTTTAAATCTGAAAATTCAAAAAAAAATTACATGCATATTACATGAATTTTGCATAGTGTTTGCATATTAGTGTACTTTTCATCATTCATATTCAAAAATTGGATTAAAATTACATTTCAAAAAGTGCCATATAGCTCATCATTTGTCCTTCATCGCAGTTGCATTTCAACATTAAATTCTGGAAATTTCTATCACAGAAGTTACAGTTTGAGATCTGAAATAGAAAAAACATATAATCACTTAGAAATTATACTTTTCAATTTTATTTTTTTAAACTTGTACCAGGACCCATTCACCACTGGGTGAATGAGTCCTTGGAGGCCTACAAAATTAAACTTTTCTGACCTTTCTGGTGATTTTCTGCACTTCCTAGGCTTGTTGGTGGCCTACTGTATTAGTCTAGAAAATTTTAGGAATTTTTGTTTTATGTATCAAGGTCAAATCATCCATTTAGTGTAGTCATTTTTCAAACATTTCAAAAATCATTTCAGTATTGAAAACTTCAGATTTTTAGGACATTTGTTTACATTTTTGAAGCATTGCATAAGTTAGATAGCTTGCTTTTCATGATAGCATGTTTCCTTGTAAGAGATGTGGTTTTTATATGGCTAATAATGAATTTCATAAGTACAACATCCCCTCTTGTGAGTTCAATTTAGAGCATAGAGATGAGGTCATTAAGAAACATGTTAGCCATCCTTCCACTATATTTCCTATTTATGAGAACATCTTAGAGCAAGAGAATCAAACCATTGACACAATCCTTAATATCACTTTGCCTATACCTCATTAAAACCCTACTATCTCTTCCATTTGTTCGGATGATATGATACAAGAAGATACAAGCATAGACAATCATGAAAATCATAATTGTTCCTCTCCCAATACCTCTCCTATTAGTGATGAAGGTATCTTGGTGAAAGAAGATACAATCATTGAGAATCATGAAAGTCTTGTTTGTCTCTTTCCTCCTCCCCCTTGGGAAGATATTATGACACAAGAAGATCATATCATTGAAACATTCCTTAACATTAATTTATTTAATCTCCATTCATCTCCCAACATCTCTCCTACTTGTGAGAATGCTTTAGTGAAAGAGGATACAATTGTGGACAATAATGAAAATCACATTTGTGAAGAGGATAAGTTGGTGTTAAGAGATCAAATGATTGAAACCTATGAAATTCCTACCTCTCCTACTTGGGAAGACATTATAGGACATGGGGATGTAATTGTAGATAAACATGAAAATAAAAAAATTTCTTCCCCTAATATCTCTCCTAGATGCGAAGAAGATAGCTTGGTGCTAGAATATAAACTTATTGAGACTCATGGGAATATTGTTTCTCCCTTTCCTAATGCTTCTACCATTTGGGAAGATCTATTTGAATGAAAAATCCCAATCATTAGTAAGTATTAAAATGATATTTTTTCTTCTCTTGATGCCTCCCCTTTTTGTGATGAAGTTACTTTACAAAATCTAACCATGGAATGTGATGAACCTCTTGTTTGCTCCTCTCATAAAAGATCAACTACTAGGGTAGATATTATGGTACAAGAGAATGAGACCTTAGAGAAAAAGGATGAAATCATGGGGTGATCTCACAAAATTGGTTTATAATTACATTGACAAAGGAAAATTACCAAAATGCTCCCACAAAAAAAATGGGTTGTTAGGGGTTCGCTTGAAGGGGAGTTCAAGCGAACCCAAAAAGGGGTTCACTCGAACCCCCTTTGAGCGAACCCCTTTTGATAATGTCATCCCTTTTGGTGCCATTTTTAAGGAAAAAATGAAAAACAAGGGGGGTTCAATCGAACCCCTCTTTGCTCGAAGGGTTCAAGGGGGGTTCACTCAAACCCCCCTTTTTTCCCCTTCTCCCCCTCTTCTACCAAATTTCTACAATTTTTTTCCTTTCAAAGCTCAGGTTGAGGATGAAAATGGAGAAAACTTCATAGACCCAACTGGATGATGGTAGTCCTCAAAATGAGCTATCCATCGAATATAATTTTAATATATTTTGGTTTTATTATGTATTTTTTTTAGTTTAATTAAACATAGGTTTTCACCAAAAATCAAGCTCTATGTTTTGCACATGTGGAAAAATATCATATTATCAAAAAAAATTGAAAAATATCTATGCACTAGATATTGATGTCCCTGATCCAACAAAAAAAAATTGAATTTCAATACATAGAAAAAAATTTATGTGTTAGCAAGTAAATCATGTCTAAATTGTAACTGATTTGACTTCAAAACTTAATTAAGAAAAAAAATTCAATGAAATAATATGAAACCAATTGCATGCACTAGATATCATAGTTACAAATCTAAATTCAAAAAAAATAGGATTTTATCCTTCATAGAAAAAAAATTATGTGTTAGCAAGTACACGACACTCTCTAAAAATGGTGTTTACTGTTAAAAACTAGTTTTCGAAGGATATGGAAAAAGAAATGCAATCTGATTCCAAAAATTAAAAAATATATATATTTAGAATCTATAGACAAAATTTCACAAATCACTATTTTGCATTATCTTCAAATTCCTCACGGTTTAGAAGCTATAGGTGCCCGAAAGTGAAGATTTAGTTAAAAAAAATTAGTTCAATGTCCAGTTTGGCCAAAAATTGTAAACCAATATTATGGGATCACCCCATGGACAATCATAACAATAAAATTTGTCTTTCTCCTAATATCTCTCCTATTTTTGAAGAAGATATTTTGGTGTTAGAGGATCCAATCGATAAGAGTCATGAGAATCCTATTTGTCTCTCTTCCCCTAGGGAAAACATTATTGAACAAGAGAATTCCATCAATCATAAGCAAGAAAATCCAACCATTGATAACTCCCTTACTTGTTATGAAGTCATTTTAGAAGAAAAAACCTTTGAATTTAATGAACATATAGTTTGTAGCTCTCCTAAAAAATCTCCTACTAGGGAAGATATCATGGTGCAAGAAAATGAGAACATTGACACATATCTTTCAAACAATAGTAATAAGGCTTCCTTAGATGAAGATGATGAAGTGACATTAGACTCCCCTTCACTGAGATATCATGAAAATAAGTATAAGCCTTTTGAGGTTATGCACATTAGATATCTCTTGAAGTGATCTACCACCCTCACATCAACCACAAGTTCAAAATAAACCCATGCTTATCTTAGTACCACCTAAAATGCAACTTGATAATGATAATGTTTCACAACAACCAAGTTACAATACCATTGCTCATACATATAACACTAGAAAAAATCCACAACCAAGATGAACACCTCCAACATCCCTCCCACTCCAACACCTCAACCTATCTTACCTAGTGCTCCCCAATTTCCTTTACAAAGTGGAAAGGAGTATGATCTTGTTGAACAACTTAAGAACACTCCTACTAAGATATCCTTATGGGACCTTATTCATGAATCACCTAGTCATCATAACATGCTTCAAAGTTCTTTACAACAATTTCCTACCCCTTCTAATGTGCAACCAAATGATGTGGCAGCCCAAATTCAAGATACAACTTCGGCCAACTTAGTAGACATTACTCTCTGTCAAGATGAGTTACCTTCGTTATAAGAGAAAAAAACAAAACATTTAGCTTTCATGACAATAGCTTACATTAATCAAATAAAGATAAATATCTCTTATTAACAATGGCTCGGCCCTTAACATGTGTAGCATAAACCTTCTTGATAAGATTGGTGTATACAAAATCCAAATTCAACATGATTCTTTATCTATCCATGGGTTTGATAACTTAGGAAAACAGCCATTTGGAGTCATCACATTACCTATTAAAGTTGGAAAGTTCCTATTACAAACTCTAGTCCATGTTATGCCTCATGATATTTCCTATAATATTCTCTTAGGAAGGTCATGGATTCATGTAATGAATTAGGTGCCTTCTACCCTTGATCGTAAAATGAATTACATCTATGACAACAAAGTTTACACACTCAAGGCCAATCCTGAACTTGAAAATTGTTTGCATGTCAATAAAGAAGGATGAAATCCTTTGAAATTATTGAAATCAATTACAAAAGTGGAAGTCACGAAGGAAGAAGAACATGAGAAGAATATTGAAGAAGTTTCAAAGTTATTGGAAGATAATTGGGGTTCCTTAGATTTCACGCCAACATTCATGGGTGAATACAAGATCATTACAAAATATTCTGACAAGGGAAAAGAAAAAGCGATAATTTCAACACAAAATTCGAAAGTTTCCACCTCAACCACTTTACAAGAAGAAGAAAATTACACAATAAACTTTGATGAAGTTGATTATGAGAAACTGCCGAATTTAAAAGAAATGAAAAATATTTATGGAAGAGGTTATGAACTTATGAAACAATTTGGTTATAGTGGAAAAGGATACGGTGCTAGAGAACAAGGTATTTGTGTCCCTATAGAGCCTAACACGCAAGAAACAACTAGTGGTCTTGGTTATTTTCCTTCGAAAGAAACAAAAGCATCAAAAAGGCCTTCACCTAAAATCAACACTCTTACAAAAGATTATTCCAAGTCAACTTTAACTTTGGTGCATCCTGAATTGATATATACTACATGTGGGAATATCTTATTTGATAAGCATCAAGTTGAAACTTTGTCTACTCATTATAATAAATAGAAAATAGATGTTGTTCCTTTCCATGTAATAGTTGTAGGATCATACAATACTCATATTGCATGTTTTATATTCATTTCAAATCATTTTTTTTTGCAAAGAGCAACATATCATCAGTCATCTCGACTCATCCTTGTCTTGCACTAAGTAGGGGCAAGGGGTTATGTAGCTTTGTCTTCATATAACACTTGGCATTGTCTCTTTTTGTTAGTTGACCACCTTCTATGTATATAAGAGTAATCTTGGGATGTAGACGACATGCTTTAAGTTGGATCGCATGTGACGTATTGAGTTATCTTTAGTATTTCATTTTTGGGGAAACCCCTTATTCACGACGTAGTTTCATTTGGGAACATATGACTTGGCATAGGGCTTTCCAAGTAAGCTCTCATGTCTTCTTCTAGTTTAAAGTGGATTTCTCATAGTAATGGTGTTAGCAATCGCTTTAAAGTGGGGGCATACATTGACACTCATATTTCATTGTATGATTTTATGTATTCTTGTGATGCGTCCTTTTCTTGGTGGTGTCATTGGGTTTGATTTCCTCCAAGAGCATGATATTTCTTTATTTTTCCTCTCTTGGAGATGTTAGGCATGATGTTCCCTAAGAAGAGACCTTACACAAACTAAGAAAAGATCCCTTTGAACAAAAACCTTTACTTTCATATTATTCATAAGCTCAAAGTTTCATTTTGTGGTGCTCTATTAAATTTATCAAAGGGATAGCTTTGGTATGGTTAGTATGATGGGAAGCCAAAAAAAAGGCATGAATTTCTCATTGTACAATGAGATCCGACATAGAGGCATGACTTTCAAACTAAGCCACTTTTATGGGGGCTCACCTAGTGAATGGCTTGAGGTTCCATTAACCTAGAGTGAGTGCACGTTTGGAAAAACAGCTGAGACCTGATCCACATCAAGTTGGATATATTATCAAGGCTTGATCCACCCTTTTTTTTCTCTCTTTTAGTCTTTGTCATTGTTGTATACATAATTGCCTTGAATTTCTACTTTACTATGAGTTTGACATGGGGCCATACTCTCACTAAAGTGGGAGTAAAATTTATTAACAGAGAAGTATCCCTTTTTCTTAATTTGTGAATAATTAATAATAAAATGAGCTTGATGTTACCTTGATTTAGTGTCATAATGTGTTTTACACATTCGCACTAAGTTTAAGGCCCTTTTTAACTAAATGGACTTAAGTGTGCCTTATTTAGGGTCTTGTAAAGTGTATCTTTGCACATTCACACTAATCTAGGGCTTTATTAATTTATTGAGCTTAATTTTCCTTAATTTTCCCCTTTAATTCAAATCCAAGCCTAATTAGATACAAATTATGAGGGATAAAACCCGACATTCTTAAAAGATATTACACAACACATAATTTCATAAGGTGTGTGTCCTAGGTAGGTGACCTAGGACCCATTCGCCACATGGTAAATGGGTCCTCACTAGGTCTTAGGACCATATTTTCACATGATATTTCACCTTGCCCAAAGTGTGTCCTAGGTAAGTGGCCTAGGACCCATTCACCACATGGTGAATGGGTCCTTACTTAGACCTAGGACCCCTCTTTGAAATATGTTTTTGGTGGTATTTTAATGATTTCAAATCTATGATTTGATGTCGGCATGTGATATTTTAATTTCGATAATTAATCTTAAGATATTTATAAATAAGAGGTCATTTCACTATGTTTCACTAAGAAAATTTTATGAGCAAGTCCTAATAGCATATTTAAGAGTTCAAGATCATTTTCAAGGCATTCAAGGGAAGATTTGAAGAAGAATATTGTAGCAATCAAGATCCATTTCATCATGTCAAATGCATCATGCATCATGCATGTTGTTGAGCTAATGTGGTGGTGTAGCATTCAAGATCTAATCAAGCATATTCGAAGGCATTATTTCACATCAAGTTTTATGATCAAGATCTACATTCATTGAGGCCACTTCATGCTAGATTTCAGATTTATCCAAGGTTCAAATAAGGTGTGGTGAGTTGTGACATTGAATTTTTTCATTCATCATTCCTTTATGCATTATTTCATTTCAAAGTTTAATTAACAAAATGGGGTTTGATGAAATGAAAACTCCTATTCCTTAACATACAAGAGTTTTCTCTCCTTTGATGTGTGATTGCAATTTTTAGGTTGAAGATATATTAGAGAGAAAATTTAGAGAAAGTTGGAAAGTTTTCAAAGTTTTCACCTTTCTTGCAAAATCATAGAAACTAAGATACGGGATTTATTTTCGGCTTTCCGACACTGCCCAACTAGAATTTGGGAGTTTAGACTTAGAGGAACAAAATCCAAAAATTGATTTTCTAGAGCCCTAGCTAGGACCCATTCGCCATAGGGTGAATGAGTCCTCAGTGAAGTTTGAAAATTCACTTTTGCAACAAGTACACAACATTTAACCCTCTTAAAACTTTCCTTTTGATTGCTATATCAGTTAGGTTTAATTTTTTTAACTTATTTACACATTATTGCTTACATATTGAATAAAAATAGAGTGGAAATTGGTCCATTCTTTTGTTTCATTATGGTGAAACAAAAATGGTATATAATTTTATTCCATTCTAATAACTTATTGCATATTCTTACATAAATATTATATAATTCTATTCCATTCTAATAACTTATTGCATCTTCCCAAACAAAACAAACAAGAACATTCAAGACATTCATTCTTTTCAAAGCATAAAGCATAAAACAAAGTAGATAGCAGCATACCTGTTAATGCAAGCTCCAACTAGAATAATTGGGATACTAGCTTGGCTTTCCTTCAAAATCCACTTAAACACTTTCACAATCACTTTCCAAAATCTCTTCTCAATCTCTCAAAATCTAACTCAAATCCTCACACAATTTCTCTCACAAGCTTCCTCACAAATCAGAAAAATAGAACACTTTATAAAATAACAGTGGAATGTAATTGTGTGTACCAAATGAGAGGAAAGGCACAAAAATTTATACAAAAACATGAGAAACCTTAGTCTAATAACATGCTATGCAAGGTGACACTTATCACTCTAAAAGTTTGACTCAACATTAAAGATAGTAAGGTGGAAGCTTAATTCAATGTTTAGCATACATGTAATGCCCCGCCACGCAACCCTAGAGGAAGTTCAATTCACTATAAAAGCATACTAAATTTTTTTTATTAAAGTGAATTAAACATACATGTTCACCTATAATTGACAACATCCCCTAAGGTTACGCAACTGGGATTACTTAAATCCCCATTAACATACATCATTTAAATTACCTTGCAATAAATAGCACAAGTAGTAAGCATTCATTCAACATAAATAATTACCAAGATAGAAATATAATATCCAAAACATATATCGATTACATGATTAACTGATACAACACTCATTCCAAGAATGAGACATAAATACATCAGAGTTATAATTTACATAAATCCACCTCATCATCACAAGAGGGGTATAATCAACTTCATTACAATTTGAAATACAAAGTACAAGAAATCATAACAAGATCCGCGAGCTGTCCATCTGGATGTCTCACCACCAAGTACTGAAGATCAAAGGGGACCCAACGGTTTTGGTGCATGTTCCTCCCAACCAAGTGGTACCCAAAGGCCCACCCCCCATGCTAGGAGATAGTAACAAGGCATCATGAACAATAAATCTACTACCTCTAACCAAAGGCAGACTCATACTGACACATACTGACTCAACCACACATATACACAATATAAGTCTAACACTAATCATTGTTACATTGCTTCCAGACATAATATAATCAAGTGTGCTAAAGAATCCATACACACAACATAACTCAGTGTTATCCTAGATAGAGTGTCATCGCAAGGTTTGTCATGAGGTCTCCTCTAGGCATTCTTCATAGGCTCCGAAAATCCTGGTGGCCTCAACCGAATCCCGACACTCATACTCACTCAAGCGGAATCAACTACCTCTCGTAAGAACAAGATAGTTGATCTTGCCATTCCAGGCCTTCTCACTCACCCCAAGTCTAAACAAGCCCTTGTTTCTGTGAGTGAGGTTAATTTATCTTGGTTAATGTGAAATACATCCTAGTCATCTAAGTACATTACTTTAGTTTTCAGTTGTTAAAATCACTTCTAAAGGTTACCCGGTTTACCTCTTTGGGCTCCAGCCCCTAACAAAAGCCACTCTTCTAATGGATAACACACTACTCAAATCTAGACTCCAAGGGTAACTCAAGTGCTACAAGACTGAACGATGCAATCTCTCCTATTCTAGGAGGCAACAATAAAGAAAACCACTCCCACACTGGGAGGAAACAAAACACTTGTAACATTACCCAAGAGAAAGACGAACAATAATTTAACAAGGGAATGACCCACATCCTCTGGAAGACTTTACAATCTAAATCTCAAACACCCATTCCCAAGCACTCATTAAAAAGGAAAAACAATATAATCATGCACTGGTAGTGAAAAATACTATTTTTGGTTATCCTAAAACCATATTCCTATCTAATGCTTCTCGCAGAAAATAGAATAATACCATTCGAAGTTTTCAATAAAGAAATTAATAATCCCCTCTATTAAAACAGATATCTTTTCCTATCTATTTAGCCAAACACACTATTTATTTCAGTTTGAAAATACTATCAAAAAAAAAATACTTTGCAAGCACCCAAAGTCCAAGAACAGAATAGAAAGAACTATATACATATTCTAAAATGATCATACCTTAATCATTGATTAAAAAAAAACTTTTGCTCTATCCTTTAAATAATCTAAATATTTAATTGATTATCCCATGATAAATTCATATTTTAACCACCCATTTCTAATTTACAATTACACACATTAAAAATTAAATATATTAATATATAATATTAAAATACATACCAAATATATATTAAATATTATATACATTAATATATAATATTAAATTACATATAAAATATATAAATTAAATATTATATATATATTTAAAATATATCATTAAAGAATTACACCAAAAAAAACAATTAATAATAAAATAAATAAAAATAAAAATGAATTTAAAATTAAAATAAAAACAAAAAAAAACAAACAAAGCAGGACTGGACGGTACACTGTCCGACAGACGATACCGCCAGTGCCTGCAGCCTGCGCCAACTGTACATACACTACAGTGGCCGGCGACGGTACACAGGGAGGCCGTAGTCCCCACGGGACAGTGCATGCCCCCAAGTGGTGGGTGCACTGCCCAGTGGGTACTACGTACTCTAAACAAAAAGGACAGTGGGGGGGTCCGAACCTCCCCACCACTTGCCATTAATTTTTTTGTTTAAAACAAAAAAAATAAATTACGAAAATTTCGTACGCACGGTACGAACCTCCGAAATTTGAAAAGCAATAACTTAAGTTTGAAACTACATATATTTGTAAATATATATAATATGTATCATATTTGAAAATATGATACATGTAATGTATATTTATATTTATATTTCTTTTTTTTTTCAGAAACAATTTATTGGTAAAATTGAAAGAAATTTTTTTTAAAAACCAATAATAAAATTTTGACAATAATGAATATCTTCTTACATTCAAGAGATTAACATCTGAATTCCAAAAAGAAATCATTCCTTCATGTTTCAAATAATTTAAACAAACGAAAGGAAATAAACTGTTCTTGATCTTATCAAAAGAATTTTTCTAAAGAGGGTTTTTGTTTTGAAGAACAGTTTTGAATCCTAAATGTTGAAGTTCAACCTAGGGTTTTAAATAAATCACAAATTTGCAATTTCTATCATTTAGAAAAATAGATAAACTAAGAACAATCAATCATAGAATAAAAGGAAAACCTAGTATTTGAAGCCACAAGATATAACAAGGATTCTTGATGCAGAGCCTCCCTTAAGGACCTCATAATTCTTCTTCAACAATGTAATGAATTCCAGCTAGCACTGATCCAAGAGCTCCACCTTCTTCAACTGAATTTATTTTCTTTCAATTCAACTCTACAAAAGAAATGCTTCAAACCCTTTCCTGATGCAAACTTTTCCAAAAATTTCATGCCTGTGAAAAAAAGAAAGAGAAGAATCCCTAAAACTTTTCTCCCCTAACCTTTAAAACATCATTTCCTCATAACTCCGAAAATAACCTAATGCAACCCTAATTCACATTCAATGCAAAAATTAAATTTAGATATTAATTTCATTTCCCATTTCAGAAAACCCTAATTTGCCTTTAAAATAAAATTTCAATTTCCTTTAAATTTCATTTTATTTAATTTAATTTAAAACAATCCAATATACTTACTTAATTATTTTAAATTATTTAATAACTAAATCCAATCCTTGAGATTAAATTTAATTAATTAAATAATATAAATTTAATTAATTTACTTTCAATTATTTAATAACTAAATTCAATCCTTGAGATTAAATTTAATTAATTAAATAATTTAAATTTGATTAATTTACTTTCAATTATTTAATAACTAAATCTAACCCTTTCGAGGTTAAATTTAATTGATCAAATAATTTAAATTTAACTTCTATTTATAAATTTAAATACAACAAATAAGCATAACTTTAATACAATATAAAATAATCATCACTTTCAACCAATGCAATTTTCTAAAAAAAAAAACCATTTAGAAGTAAACACTTTTCACAAATTACTTAACATTAAATAAGGTAAGACATGACTCCATAATCAGGACTGACGGCACACTAAGGCTAGGGTATAGACCTGACACATGTTACCTAGCTACTATCTCTCGTTCAACTTAACCGTTGGATCGACACGCTCAAACTTGTGAAACCAGGTGGAGTCGATGTCATGTACCTACAACCTGAAACCAAGTAAACAACATAATATATCCAGCATATAATTCACACCATGAAGAATAAATCACGGATTTGCAGGGCGCTCGCAAGCGAGTGATGCAAACCCATCCTCTTCACCAATACACTCATCAAGGACTGACATTGCCATCATAATCAATACTCACATATATAATCTCATGATAAACTCTACAACATCATTAATCCATTAAGCATGTGAAATAAAATCAGATAGTCACATCACACAATAATAGTTATCGCTCAAAAGTAGCGATCAAAACATCATAACAAAATGTGTCAAGTATCAAAGTAGCTGCAACCCAAGCAAAGCATAAAACAACATGAAACAAGAAGCAAAACGGAGGGGTATTACAATACACATACACAACCATGGTGAATGAGTCACCTCATTCCTCAATACAACAAGAAAGATGTTTATAAATGTAGGTAATGGTCTCATACAGATCAACTTATTTAGCTGGATGCATATTTGACCAATTCATATTTTCTCATTACTTCACATGTTGGAATTTTTCTGTAGGTTAAGACTTCTATTTGGTTTACACAGTTCATACTTTGGCTCCACCAAAACACCTTGTTTCCTATTCTTTTGGTTTGTTGTTTAAAAGATTGAGTCAATGGCTCATTCATGTGTTTTAGATAAGTTTGATTTTTTCTGTCTTTAAATGCTTAGCACATTAATATTGGCTTTGCTTATCCAAGAATTTATAGCACTACTATTACTTTATAAAGAACGTTAAAATATTTTATTCACCGCCTTAGCATTATGTGTGGCCTCATACTGTTATGTTTTATTCACTAATATATGTTGCACACATATTATTACTATTAATGCATTGTGTACAAAGTTTATAAATGCGAGTTATATATTATCAATGTGCTATAATATGCAACGCCATGTATTCTTTATATCAAGCATACAATGTATATAATATATATACACACTTATATATGTATGTATATATCTTTAAATGTTATCTTATATATATATATATGGATACTCATTGATTGACAAATTCATTAAATAAATCATTTGATAATTTGAATGCATATATCTATGTTAGCATTTTTCTTAAACAATGACGTATTTGCATACATATTTATACACATATTTACATATACATGTGTTCATATTAAAGTACCTGTATGGAAATTTCCATCATGTCTAATCATATGTGTATGTTAATATGTATATATACATATATGAATATATTATATATATACCATCGCTCCCATTAAATTTCACATCTTTTGGCAATATATTGACTATCATATATACAAGAAGTGTATACATATATATGTCATTTTGTCCTTTCAATATTCCCATACATATGGTTAATCCATTCATGATCATGCATAGATACATGTATCTATGTATACCCATGCACGTATTCACTCATGTGTATGAGTTTATCACTAACATGTACATGTATACATATATATACATTTTATGCATATATCTTTTCGAAAATAACATATAAGAAAGAACTCACATATATTAAGAGACTTAAATCCAAACTTAAAAATTCACCCTAATAATCATAACCCTACCCAACTCAAACACAAACAAGACTAAAGGATGGCTTATCATAAACCAAACTATCGACCTAACTTGACCAACTAGTAGTGAGTGTGTGAAATCTCAATTTAGATTGTATTAAGGGTTACCGTACAAAGTTATTCTCCTAAGTGATACTTCCCCTCTCTTCCAGAGGCTTGATCCTATATCTGTATTCAACTTAGCACATTCCAATAGTAGTTATCTTTTCATCAAAACAATCATTTGCATTATACATTTCGTAGTCAGAATATCAAATTCCATCAATATGCATTCTACATATTCATTCCATTATAAAAATCAATTCAAATTAACATTCACTCATCATTTTTCCCAATGATACTAGTAAACAAAGTACAAACACATTCATATATCAAAGTATTTTTAACCATCTAAGTAATAGTAACTAGGTAAATACACAATGGGGTGTAACATATCCCCCCCTTGTGAATCATCGTCCTTGATGATTTTAAGTAGCAAACAAAGATATAATCCAAAATCAAACACATCATTGTTTTTTATAAGAACTCTTAAAAGCATGTAAAATGTGTTGAAACTTCTACTCAATCTCAACATAGACTTCCCAAGTGGCAGAATCTTTTGCATACTGGTTCTAATGGACTTTTCATTGCAATTCACTTCTCTATTATGTAAGGAAAGCTTACGTGTTCCAAGCACCTTCATAGGCTCGATAGTTACCACTCTTGGGTCCTTTGTCTGTAAAGCATTCCAATAAATAACATGATTATTTCCTAGTATATACTTCTTTAGGTACGAGACATGAAAGACATTATGCATTTGGGCAAGAGTTGGTGGCAACATAATTCGATAGGCAACAGGATTTACTTCATCAAGAACCTCAAAAGGACCTACGTAACATGGAGCTAGTTTGGATGAATTTCCAAACTTTATGGAACTCTTATGTGGTTTAACCCTAACAACACATTTTCACATACCACAAAATTTTGGGGTACCCACTTAAGATCTACATAGATTTTTTGCCTATCATTGGCTTCAGCTAGCCTCTACTTAATAACTCTCACTTTCTCCTCTATTTTTAATAACATCTTTGGCCCAAGGCTTACCCTATCTTCAAGCTTATCCTAGCTTATAGGAGTTTGACATTTTTGGCCATACAATACTTCAAAAGGAGTCATCTTTATCACAGAATGATAAGAATTGTTATATGAAAATTCTACCAAAGGAAATTAATCTTCCCACCTGTATTGTTGGCCCATGCAATACATCCTTAGTAGGTCTTCTAGTACTTGGTTCAGTCTTTTCATTTTCCCATCCATTTTTGGATGATATGCTGAACTTATGTTCAACTGAATTCCAAGTGAGGATAACAAGGTTTGCCAAAATCTAGACGTCACACAAGCATCCCTATCTGAAATAATTTTCTCAAGAATCCCATGTAACCTAAACACCTCTTGCATTAATTTTTGATCGATGACAAGAGCTCCATAAATTAAATTCCCAGGAATAAAATGTGTTACCTTGGTAATCTTATCTACTATCACCAATATGGAATTGTGCTTATTCCTTGACATATGTAATCCTTGCACAAGGTCCATACTAATGACTTGTCACTTTCTCTTAGGAACATCGTGTGAATACAATAGTCCTATAGGATGATGATGTTCAACCTTCACTTTTTGACATTCTAAGAACCTTTCTACAAATCTAGTAGTGTCCCATTTCATTCCCTTCCAAAAATACAAGGACTTCACATTTTTCAACATCTTAGTCACACCTAGATGTCTGAACTATGGTGCTTCATGGACTTCTTTCCACACAAGATTCCTTAACTCCTCAAAATCAAGCACATATATTCTTTCTCTAAACCTTAGCAATCCACTGGGTTCAAAATGAAATCCTTCATACCTCACATCTTGTGGATTTTCTATAATTTTTTGCTTAACTTTCTCATAGTACTCATCTCCCATGTAGTTTTGCAACACTTTCTCTTTAAATTCGGTTTGAATTGTCACCATTGAAGCGATATGCCTTCTATGACTTAGGGAATTAGCAGCCTAATTCTCTTTCCCCTTAATGTATTGATATTGATGTCATAATCAAAAATCAACTCCAGCCATCTTCTTTGATGTGCATTCATATTAGGTTGGGTAAATAGATATTTCAAACTATGGTGATCTATATTTAGCTCAAATGGCTCTCTCAACAAATAGTGCCTCCACATCTACAATGCATGCACAACTACTGCCAAATCTAAATCATGCAATGCATAATTCTTCTAATAGGGTTTTAGCTTTCTTGATTCATAAGCTATGACTTGCCCTTCTTGCATCAAGACTCCACCTAAACCTTCTCCTAATTCATCAATGATGACTATGAAGTCGCCTTTTGGGTCTGGTACTTTCAAAATCAGAGTAGTAGTCAACTTCTCCTTGAGTAGATCAAATGTTGCTTGGCATTTTTCCAACCACTCAAACTTCTTCCCTTTCCTTTGTAATGATGTAATAGTAAAGGCTATCCTAGAAAAACTTGAAACAAACTTTCAATAGTATATTATTAGACCCATAAAACTTCTGACCTCATATACACTCTTAGGTATTGGACACTCTAGCACTGCCTTTATTTTAGCCGGATTGGTTGAAATTCCACCCGTTGAAATCATGTGACCCAAATATTTCACTTTCTTCTAGAAGAAGGTACATTTAAAGAGTTTTTCGTATAACTTGTTTTCTCTTAACTATTGAAGAACTATCTCTAAATGCTTGCAATTCTCCTCTTCATTCTTGGAATAAATCAGAATATCATCCAAGAAAACCAAAACAAACTTATCTAGACAGTCCCTAAATACATTGTTCATTAGGTTCATAAATTTTTCTGGTGCATTTGTAAGTTCGAATGGTAAGAATGTGAACTCATAATGCCCATATCTGGTCCTAAATGTGGTCTTATGGATATATTCATCTTTTATCCTTAGTTGGTGAAATTTTGACCTTAGATCAATCTTTGAGAACATATCCACTCCTCACATCTGATCAAAAAGATCATCAACTCATGGTAGTGAATACTTATTCTTTATTGTAGCTTTATTAAGCATTCGATAATCTATACACAAGGGTGGTGTACCATCCTTCTTCTTTACAAAGATCACTGGTGCTCCCCAAGGAAAAACACTAGGTCTTATCAATCCTTTTGACAACTCCTCTAGTTGTGCCTTGAGTTCAATTAACTCTATTGTAGTCATTCTATAAGGCACTTTGTACATTGGTTCCAACCCTAGTACAATGTCGATAGAGAAATCAGACACTCTTTTGGGAGGCAGTCCAGGTAATTCTTCTAGAAATACATCCGCAAATTTTCTTAAAATAGGATATTTTCCATATTTGTTTCCCCATATTCTATTATTTCACCTTCCTCATTACCTTGGTTTTCTTGTGGTCCATAGTTGACAACATCATCTTGAGTATTGAATTCCTTACATTCCTCAAGCTTTTCCATTTTGACAGTGAAGAGTTTACAACCCTTCTTCACTCTAAGAATCTACATGGTAGATATCTACCACAATTTAATTTCCCTAGGTGTCTCTTGCAAGAATACTTGGTTTCCTAAATCATCTAAGAACTCTACAATTTTGGCATGGAAATCTACCCTAGCTCTATGCCTCCATAGCCAATTCATACCAAGGATGACATCATAAGATCCTAAGGGTGCTACATATAGGTTTACCTTAGTTGAGAAACTTGGTAGTTCAACCTTTGCCTCGAATAAGGATTGCTCCACCATTACCCTTGATTGGTTTGCATATTCCACAACCCATGATTTTGCCATGAAACCAACTTTTCTAGATATTTTCTTATCTACTCTAGGTGAAACAAAGTTTTTTTGGCTCCAGTATCAATAAGTATGGAAATAGGCATACCAAAAAAAATACTTGGAGTTTCCACTGGGGTGATCTAATAATCATCTTGTTGGTTGTCAACTGTTGTATGGATTCTCTGCTAAAATGTAGTTTGCTATGGTGGAAGAGGATTTTTCACATTGTTGAGATCTTGAAGGTTTGTTAGGACATTGATAGGAACAACATGTGAAACATCCTTTTTTTGGTCTCCTTCTTTTGGCTACCCTTTCAAAATTACTGCCACTCCCTCCAATTTTACTGTTGTTACCATTGTTATTGTTATTGGGATTATTTCCTTGGCAATCCTTCCATGGTTCACTCCCATTTTTTTGATATCCTCAATCCTCTTTCCTTTGAGAATCCAACACTCCATTAAACTTCTTGGGAGCTTGATTGGATTGTGGCCCTCTAAACTTCTTTTGGTTTATATTCTCTCGGTAGATTAAGATGGCTTTGAGCTTCTGCTCCTATTTGACTACCTTCTTATACACCAGATCCATAGTAGTTGGACCGTGTACATCCACCTCACCACCTATTTGGCCATTCAATACCATTATAAACTTATTGATACAGAAGCGCTCATCCTTCTGGTAGATTGGATTGTACCTTAGGAGATGAGTAAACTTCTCCTAATATTAATTAACTGACATCTCCCCTTGCTTCAAATTCTAAAAATTAGAAAGTTTTTGGTTGAAAAAGACTTGGAGTAGCCACCTTTTTCAGAATATTTCCACAAACTCATTCCAAGTCAGTTTCAAAGAACTGAGTCCAAGTTTTATTTTTTTGTTCATCCACTAGTTAGAGGCTTCTCCTACTAACTGATAGGCCCCCCATACATCCTTTGTGACCTTAGAATAGTTTATAATCTCAAATTATTTCTCCATTTGTATTAACCATTCTTCAGCTTCTTCCTCATTGGTGCTTCCTTCAAACTTAGGTGGGGTAAATTTCCTCATGTCCCTTGATAGTTTAGTTGCCAAATGATTCCTACTAGTTCCTTCAAATTGAGGGTGTGAATTCTCATTCTCATGTTCATGGCTTTGAGTATGGTCATGAGAATTCTCTCCCTCATCTTCATTATTGGGAACTTCTTCTTCTTCATTAATCAGGACCTCTTGTTCTACTCTATCTTTTCCCCCCACTTCTTGCTCAAGATTACCCAACCTTGCATTAGTTTCGTGTATGATAGCCAAAATTTGGTCCAATTTGGCTTCAACATTTTATGGGCCTTATCCAACTTCTTGACTCCCTCCAAGATTGGTTCTAGTCCTAACCATCAATTTTGAGTAATGGTTATACCTAGAGGCTCATCTTAATTAGATCCTAACATAATTTATTTAACGGAAGGAAAAAATTCCTACAATACAACTTTTCGCATAAAAGAGATTGCATTGAAGACTTTTGCACACAGTTTAATATATATATAAAGGGAATCATAATTTTCATTTATTCATAAGATCTTAATATCCTTTTGATTTACATTGATTGACTATTTAAACAGTCTAGAGGAGATTATCCTTCGGATTCAATCTTAGATACATAGCTTAGTGGGGTATGCCCCTCAGACTTTTGTTCATCTCTCATTTGTTCATCTCTATCCCAAAAAGGAAAGTAACCTTCAGATTTTTCTTCAGAAACATAGTTACGAGGAATAGAGCCCTCTAATTCATTACTTGAAGCTATAAAAATGACTTCCAACATAGGAAGAACTCGAGGGTCCCAAAATATTAAGGTAGGATTGGCACTACATTCTAAGGGAGTTTCCCTAGAAAGTGACAAGGAGTCAGATTTTATCAAAGAAATAGATGGTAAGTAGTTGAAGTTGACCTCCTCTTTCATCCTTCTCTTGGTTGATTTGTGACAAAGTGTGACTAATAGTCTCGGTATCACTTAGCCAAACAACATTATCATAGTTGGTATCCTCTATTGTTCAAAAAATGTCCCCTTTTTCCTTCTTGACCCTCAGGTAGAATTTGTTCCCAATAACTAAATTCCTTGCAGCCATCTTGAGATGCACCATCCTAGCATAAAACTTTCCAGAAATTAGTCTCATTCAATGTTGTAGGGAAAGTATGGCGAGAACATAGGTTCTAAAGATAAACCTTGTAGCTATGATACCATGTGTAACATGTCAATTTTTCTACCAAAATATTTTACTATGTTTTAACTTAAAGTAAATAAACTAAGATTCCATTCATAATTGCAATAAAAAAAATTATTTTCAACATAAGATAATTGAACATATTTGATGTAACAAGATTTCACTTTCTCATTTCTTTTCAAAGAAATATTACAATCTTTCCAAAGTAAATATTTCACATTCTACAAACACAAGATATCATCACTTTTACAACTTCCATTGAAAATAGACATAAGATATATACATTGCTCGATTGAGCATCATGACACTAGGAATACATCTAGGAAATCCCCCATCAAATCTTGGCCCACCAAATGCTAAGGAGAAGCATCACTCAAGCACTTTTTCACCAACCACGGACTTACTGCAGTCCCTCGCACATATATGAAACTAATGGATGTCCCTACCCTTCAATGAAGAGATTGGTCTGGTAACCTCAAAATACTATCCAATACTGAGTTGGTGTTGTGTCCTACATGACTAGAACTTGTATACAAAACTACATGTATGACAATCTTGGACTACCATGTACAAAATGAACACAGTGAACTAACAGTGTAACCATTGGCACTTACATGACTTTGGCCAAAGTTTCTTTATAAAGATTCATCTATTCACACACCCTCTAGCTTGATTTGTTTATAACCATTATATTCTAGGCATAATCTATCCCCTTCATTGGATTGTCTAACCCTCAACCCCAAGAATAACCTATATTATTTTAAATAATCTATGAAATACATTTCTAAACAAACTAAATTAACTCCATACTCTTCTTTCACAAATAAAATTCTTACTATATAGACAAAATTTTACTTAATATTCTCTACTAATAAAAACACCCACTCCTTATTAAGAGGTATGTACAAACACTCAAGAAATTAAATCTCAAGAGTTAAATGGAACACTCTTCTTACATAAATAGTATATAATTCTATTCCATTCTAATAACTTATTGCATCTTCCCAAACAAAACAAACAAGAACATTCAATAAATTCACTCTTTTCAAAACATAAAGCATAAAACAAAGTAGATAGAAGCATGCCTATTAATGAAAGCTCCAATTGGAATAACTGGAATCCTAGCTTGGATTTCCTTCAAAATCTTCTTAAACACTTTCACAATAACTTTCCAAAAGCTCTCCTCAATCTTTCAAAATCTCACTCAAATCCTCACACAACTTCTCTCACAAGCTTTCTCACAAATCAAAAAAACGAAGCACTCTATAAAATAATAGTAGTTTTGCAAGTAGTTGTGTGTACAAATTAGAGGAAAGGCACTACAATTTATACAAAAACATGAGAAACCTCAGCCTAATAACATGTTATGCAAGGCAACACTTCTCACTCTGAAAGTTTGACTCAACACTGAAGATAGTAAGATGGGAACTTAATTTGATGTCTAGCATACACATACATAGCCATGGTGAATGATTCACCTCATTCCTTAAGACAATAAGAAATATGTTTAAAGATGCAAGGTAATGGTCTCCTACAAATCGACTTATTTGGCCAGCTGCATATTTGACCAATTCATATTTTCTCATTGCTTCACATGTTGGAATTTGTTTGCAGGTTAAGACTTTTATTTGGTTTACACAGTTCATACTTTGGTGCCACCAAAATGCCTTGTTTCCTATTCTTTTGGTTTTTGTCTTTCTTTACATACTCAGCACATTAATATTGGCTTTACTTATCCAAGCATTTATAGTGCTTCTATTACTTTATACAACACGTTAAAATGTTTTATTCATCGCCTTAGAATTATGTGTGGCTTTATACTATTATGTTTTATTCACTAATATATGTTGTGGTCATATTATTACTACTAATGCATTGTATACAAAATTATACGTGTGGGTTATATGTTATCAATGCGCTATAATATGTAACACCATGTATTCTTTATATCAAGCATACAATGTATACAATATATATATATATGTATACTTATATATATATATATATATATATATATATATATATATATATATATATATATATATATATCTTTAAATATTATCTTATATGTGTGTGTGTGTGTGTGTGTGTGTGTGTTTATACTCATTGATTGACAAATTCATTAAATAAATCATTCAATAATTTGAATGCATATATCTATGTTATCATTTTTCTTAAACAATGATGTATGTGTATATATATACATATAGTCACATATATATGTTCACATTAGCGTACTCGTATGGATGTTTCCATCATGTCTAACCATACGTGTATATTAATATGTATATATATATGCATATATTATATATATATTCCATCACTCCCATAAATGTTCACATGTTTTGAAAATATATCAATTTTCATAAATACATGAAGTGTGTATATATATATGTGTCATTTTTTCCTTTCGATATTCCCATACATATGGGTAATATGTTCATGAGTATGCATAGATACATCTATCTATGTATACCCATGCATGTATTGACCCTTGTGTATGAGTTTATCACTAACATGTACATGTATACATATATATACATTTTATGTATATATCTTGTTGAAAAGAACACATAAGAAAGAACTCACATATATTAAGAGACTTAAATCCAAACTTAAACATTCACCTTGAAAATCATAACCCTTTCCAACTCAAACACAAACAATACTAAAGGACAACTTATCATAAACCAAACTATTGACCTGACTTAACCAACTAGTAGTGAGTGTGTGAAAGCTCAGTTTAGATCATATTAAGGGTTACTATACCGATTTCTTCTCTTGAGTGATACTTCCCCTCTCTTCTGGAGGCTTGATCCTATTTCTGCATTCAGCTTAGCACATTGCAATGATAGTTAGTTTCTCATCAAAATGATCATTTGTATTATACATTTCATAGAATATCAAATTCCATCAACATTCATTCTACATATTTATTTCATTATAAACATCAAATCAAATTAACATTAACTCATCATTTTTCCCAATGATACTAGTAAACAAAGTACAAACACATGTATTTCAATCAAAATTACAAACACGCTCATATATCAAATTATAATTAACCATCTTATTAATAGTAACTAGGTAAATACACAATGGGGTGTAATAGTGGGGATGATGTACTATTTCCATTAGACGGTCAATGTTAATATTATAAATAAAATTATAATTAATATTAAAAAAAAGAATTAACTTGTCACAATAATATTAATAATTAAGAAATGACAACATTATTGAGATTTTATGATAATTGTTTTAACTTTATTGTTACTTATAATGTGGTAATTATATACTTTTTTTAGGGGTAACTGCTTTTTGACTTGGAGCTATGAACCAGTGAGGTCACAAATCGAGGACCTCATTCCCAATATAAATTCTCAACAATTACACCCAATGGGGTTTGAACCTTGATGGAAAGAATAAAAACACAACTTAACCATCACACCATGCCACTATTGGCTAATGTGGTAATTATGTTAAATACCCCAATAATGTCTATTTAAGTGACAAGACTAATGGCATACATTTCTACCATCTTTAGCGAATATTATTACATTTATCGAAAATGAATTAGGATATGTCATTTTATGAAGGGTAAAAGGTATTATCATTGTCATAGATTGAGGTTATTTGACACATTATAAGAAATATCGTAATAATGGGAACACTAGAACAAGAGTTCACCTCATGGATAATGAAAATTTCAATTAATTGGAAATCTTTCAACCTAGTACCACCTAATGTCTAGAGACAACACCTGAGTTAAGAAGTGACTCTCAGAAAGGTGCTTGAATCCCATCATGTTAGTGTTACACTTCAAATTCTTAGGGAGAGATTATAGTATATTAACACATTTAAAAAAAAAATGTTGGGTTTTCTTTGCAAAAACTTTAGGCATGAAAATTCCATCCAACCCTATCTAAGGTAATAATTAACATTGGTGGGTTAGAATAATCACAAACACAACATATGAAAAAAGGCCATACCCCATTTCACACTTAGTCCACAACACACCAAGATATGAATAGATATAGGTGGTCTAGACTAAGTGACTTCATGGGTTCGAAAAGAGAACCATAAAAAGAAAATAAATTTCAAGATGAACATATCTCTTGCCAAGAGTGGGATTGATGGATAATGGTCATCAAACCTAGGAAGGGTTCATCCCATTGAGCATATATGGGTGAGGATTAATTTGAAGGGCAAGTAACATGGTTGTGCCTATGGATCAATCCATCTAGTCATAATTTTGTGATTGTATCTATATGTAGGAATTCTTTTGTTTATTTTGCTTGTCGTGGAAGTGTGGGATGATGAAAATTTATTATGGATGATGGAAGTGTGATGTTTTAGTTATAAACAACTAGGCAAGGTGACAACCCTTCCTTTGCATATTTAAGGTTTTTCTTTAGGTGTTTTCTGGGTGAATGAGTCACATATTCATGCACATGAGTGAAAATATAAGTGATTAGTATGGATCATGGAGGTTGTCTCATCAGTCATGAGGCAATAGGTGGTGAACATGTATGTGTGGGATAAGTTGTACAAATTTTCTAATCAATTCTGAAGGAATAATGGGGGATCTGTGGGGGATCATGTATGATGGGTAAGGACATGGTATAAAAATCTCTCATCTTAGAAAAGAAAAGTGGGTAGGTGCAAGGGATTATGATCATGCATAGGTGGGGAAGGTCATGTAAACTTCCTAATCAATCATTAAGGAATAATGGGGGATACAACAATGATCGAATGACAATGAGGGATCATGTATGAAGTTTTATGCATGCAATTTTTTATAATGATTTATGCCTATTTTATGGAGGGATTCATATGATGAGGTTGGGTCATGGTAGAAAAATATTTTTGGTTAGAAAAAGTAGGTGGGGGTATGGTGGGATAGGATGATGGTAGGAAAAGCTTCCCTGTTAAAGGAAACAGGTGGGTGGGGTTCGAGTTCATAGTAGAAAAAGTTCTCCCATTATGAAATTATGATAGTCAACATGTATTCCAAGTCATATTCAGTGGATGGTACAAGTGGATGTATTTTGGATGGTAAAGTGTATGGGTGAGACCGAGTAGATGGTGGATACAACTTTACACATGGTGCAATGGTATGATTGGATGTATTGTGGATGGTAAAGTGTATGGGTGAGACCGAGTAGATGGTGGATACAACTTTATACATGATGCTTATTTGCTAGGTTTTCACCATGGTACTTGCCCAAGGTGCCACAAAAGTGGTTTTTACCATTGGATGGATTATTTCTCCTTACTATTTTTTTGTATTTTTGATTTTTTGATTTTTTGACTTTTTCTTGTCTTTTTTCTTTCTTTTTTGATTCTTTTGTATTTCTTCAAGCAAAGAATTTTTTGAGATGTATGATATTCATGGGTTCTTCCAATGGTTCTCCTTCCATTTTATCCAATTGATATGCTCTTGGTCTATAATTGCAGTGACAATATAAGGACCTAGCCAATTAGGTTCAAATTTTCCTTTCTTTTTATGGTCCTTTAAATTGTGTTGATTTTCCTTAAAAACTAGATCACCAATTTCAAACTCTCTAGGCTTGATCTTCTTATTATAGTTGTGTCAGAGCCTATTTTGATAAGCTTGGAGATGATTGAGAGAATTAAGGTATTTCTCATCTAAGAGTTCCAACTGCTATAGATGTTCCATATGATATTTTTCATCATCAATGAGATGTTGTAGTGGTATTCTCAATGATGGGAGTTCAACCTCAATTAGAAAAATGGATTCAACACTATAGATGAGGGAATATGGTGTTTCCCCTATAGGGGTGTGGATGCTAGTGTGATAAGCCTACAAGGTAGGATTGAGTTGAAGATGACAATCCTTACCAACTTCATTGGTCATCTTCATAAGGATTCTCAATATTTTGTTATTAGTGGCCTCAGCCCGACCATTTCCTTATGGATAGTATGGGGTAGAAAAATGGTGTTGGATGTGAAATTGTTTGCACAAATCGTGGATTTCTTCATTTTAAAATGGTTTTTCTTTAGCTATGATAATGGAGGATGGTATACCAAGTGAAAAATGTAGTGGATGATGAATTTGGTTATTTTCTTTTTGGTGGTATATGTCATGGGAATGGATTTGAACCACTTAGTAAAATACTCGATGGTAGTGATGATGCAATTATGGCCATTATATGAGGATGGTTGGATTTTTCCAACAAGGTCTAGCCCCCATTGTGAGAAAGTCCATGTAGTGATAATATGTTGTAGCTCTTGATATGGTACATGAATTATATTACCATGTTGCTGACAAGGTCGATAAATTTTTACCACATTGCTTGCATCTTGATCCATTGTTGGCCAGTAATATCTAGTGCCTAGCAACTTTTTGACTAGAGAAGGTCCATTGGAATGAGCCTTGTAGATATCGTAATGTACTTCATGTAAAGTATTTTGAGCCTCATTTGTGTCTAAACACCTCAAGAGGGTTTCATTGAAGGAGTGATGATAGAGGGTGTCACCAAGTAAGGTAAAGCGGGAAAATTTACGAATGAATGATTGGCATTGGGAGGTGGATAAGTTGAGTGGGAGGGTGTTATCATGAAGGTAGTTGAATATATCCTGATACCATGGAGAATTGGGACCAACTATATCACATACCATTTTTGATTTGGGGAGATCATAAGTAGGAATAAATAACTATTCAGTAAAAAATTCATATGCTGACTGTTTTGGGGAACACCCACTAGGGAACCAATTGTGGCCATTGCATAAATTTCTTTATTATTTAGATGATAGATTTGATCGAATTAGATTTTTCTAAAATATTATTTGAATTTTTCCATCATTCTTTTATAGGCTAATAGCTTATCATCCTTTGTTTGATATTCATTATTTACTTGTTTGATAATTAGATGGGAATCACCATATACCTACAACTTCTTTATGTTCTATTGGATGGAAAGTATAAGCCTGTGATCAGTACCTCATACTCCAAGTGATATTTTGGTGCAAGGAAATACGATGCAATGGGACTTAGGAATGAAAAAACCTTGAGGAGTGATAAATATGATTCCTACCCTTGAACCATGTTGAGTGAATGATCCATCAAAATATAGGTTCCACCATGTTCCTTCTTTTGTAGAAAGAATTCCTTCATGTGGAAAATTTGTTAATAGTGGGTGATTATCTAGTAGAGGTGCCTCTACAAGGTGATCAACAACAACCTATCCTTTGATAGCTTTTCTATCTACATACTCGATATCAAATTCACTCAAAATCATGATCCATTTTACCATGTGTCCTGTGAGCATTGCCTTTGAGAGAAAATATTCCAATGGATCAACCTTGGAGATGAGTTGTATCTTAGAATTGAGCATGCAGTGTCTCAATTTCTTGGCACAAAATATCACTTCTAGGCATGCTCACTCAATTGGATTATATTTTAACTCACATCTTGCCAAATTTTGGGATATGTAGTAGATAGCTTTTTATTTTCCCTTGTCATCATGTTGTGCCAATAATGCCCCTAGTGTCACATTTGTATATGATATGTACAAAAGCGTGGTTTATCTATCTTAGGTTGTACAATGATAGGAGGTGAAGCAAGATAATCTTTGAGTTGTTTAAATTCCTACTCAAAAAATCTATCCCATTTTAAAGTGACATTCTTGCAGAGAAGATGTGAAAACAGTTGATATTTATCAACTAGTTATGCAATGAATCTTCTAATGGCTTAGAGTTTTTCTTACAAGATTTGGAGCTGTTTGATGTTCTTTGGTGGAGGAATATCCATTATTTCTTTGACTTTGGCAAGATAAAATTATATTCCTCTTCGTGAGATAATGAATCCCAAGATTTTTCCTAATGTGACGCCAAATACACACTTCTTTGGATTAAGGAAAATCTGGTATTTTTCTAGTCAATAAAAATATTTTTCTAATATCTCTATGTGTCCATCTCTTGTCTTTAATTTTCCAAAAATTTCATCCACATAATCATCCATAATGTTATGTAATATATCATGAAAAATTATTGTCATGGCTCTTTGGTAAGTGGCCCCTACATTTTTAAGACCAAAGCACATTACTTGATAGAAAAATTTACCCCATGGAGTGATAAAGGTTGTTTTGTGTTGGTCTTTATTTGCTATTTGGATTTTATTATAGCTATAAAAACCATCTACGAGTGATAAAATTTTGTTTCATGTTGTTACATCTACAATGATGCTAATGTTAGACAACGAGAAATCATATTTTGGACATGCCTTGTTAAGATCCCAAAACTTGGTGCAAATTCTTATGCCACCAATGGGATTGGAGACTAGTACTATGTTATAAACCCACTCAAGATAATCAATGGGTCTAATAAAATTTACCTCCAAAAGTTTCTATAATTCTGCTTTTACCAAGATAGTTATTTGTGGATGCATCTTTCTAAGCTTTTTCTTCATTGATTTTGTATCAAGATAGACTACTAGATGATGCACCTCAAGAGATGGATCTAGACCTGGCATGTCTACATATGTCCAAGTGAAATTAATAATCCTTCTTTTGAGTAATTATGATAGTTTCTTATTGATTTCATCTTCTAATGCTACAAATATATAGGTGACCTTTGGTTCTTCTTTGGTTCCCAAGTTGATTTTAGTAGTAGTTTTTGCCAGCACTGTAGATGTCTCTTGATAGTTGGGAATTAGATCAAGTGCCTCATCTTCTAGCACCTCATAGAGGCTTTCACTAGAAGATGCATCTTTTACTTTTACTTTTTCTTGATCTAAAAGTGCCTCACTGAGGTTTTTACTAAGGGGTCATTCTTCTTTTTATTTTTATGACTAAGGTACTTGATTTGATCTCAAAAATAGGAATCCTTATGTAGTTTTATTTAAAATTATTTTTGTGATCTATCATAGGTATGTAGTCTCAAACTCCCATAAGTTTGACAAGTGCTTCATCATTTTGAAATATATCAAGCATAGGAGGTCCTCGTTGATTCCAATCAATAAGTTTAGTATATACAAGTGAGATATCAATGGAAGGTGTGATAGTTTAAATATGTTCATGGTTAAATATTTTTGCAATGGTTTGAAAGGGTTCTTCAGTAAGCCCCTCCCGAGAGCTTTAATTGTCAGTTAAGGTCTTACCACTTTTATTGTGAGAAAACTTAGGTTCTTCGGGTACCATTTCAGTGATTTTATATTTAAGTCAATGGTTGTTTTTTATCCTTCCAAATGAATTGGTTAAGTCATGCCTTGTCCTTGTGCCCCCAATACTTTACCTTTGTATCCCATGTGCTTACATAAATCATGACCTTTTGGATATCTATCAACTTTAAGAGGAGGGAGTGACTGTTCTTGGTCTTCTTTGTATAGTCATGATGAGATGTCTTGACTAAGATCCTCTTTATCTAATAGTCCCCATTTATTGAAGCTTTTAAAAGTTCCCAAGCAGACTCCATTTTGAATACTTTAAGTTGACCATAGGATCATTGTGAGAGAGGAAGTTATCCCACATAAAAGGAATTATACATTCCATACTGTCCACATCCATTGTCAATAACTTTGATATTGATCTTGGGATTGGGGTGTGAAGTGGAAAAAGGTTGTAATATGGATAGATTAATGTAAGAAGGTAAGGTGGATTCTATGTCATTGATTGGGAAATGGTGGAAGCACCTATATTTTCCTTCCAACATTTTGCAATATTAGAAATTTTGGGAGTCAACAGGTATGGTTACTTCCCTACCATTGTATGAAAAGTTTAGGCATTGATGATAGGTAGAGGGGATGGCTTGCATAGCATGTATCCAATTTCATCCAAGGAGTTTGTTGTAAGGGGGATCAAGATCAAGTATTTGACATGTTTCCATTGTGGTTGGTCCAACTTGAATGGGTATTTTAATGATACCTTCATAATATTTTTCAACATCATCATAGGATTTAATGGTTATCTTATTTTTAGGATCAATAGTGTCTTCAGAGTATCCCAACTACTTTATTAACTTTAGAGTTCATAAATTAAGTCCATATCCACCATCTATTAGGACTATTTTTATGGCATGATTATGTACAATTTCTTAAATATGAGTGGTTTATTATGTGGTACCTCAGAATGTAAGTCTTTGTTTGCAAATGTAAGGTGATGCATCAAGGAGAGATGACCAACTATTGTTTGAAATTGATTTACAGTTATGTCACTTGGTACACGTGTTTTTTGGAGAGCTTTATCTAGGACTTATTTGTGAATAGGTGACGTTGGTAGCAATTCCAACATGGAAATTTTGGTGAGTGTTTTACCAAGGTTGTCTAGGATGTTCTACTTATTTCTTGTCAAGGGAGATGATGAAGAATATTCCCCCTATATTGTCACTTGGCCTCGATGGTTGGTGATGGCACAATTAGGTGCTTTAATGGTGACTATGTTGCACTCCTCTATGCAACCAATGGTACATTCATGGGATGATGTTTAGATGTTTTTGGTATATGAAATGGTACAACATTATAGGATATGGAATTTTTACCTTCATTATGTGTTGGGAATGGTTGTGTGTAAATTCCTAGTTCATTAGGGGAATTACGTGTTTGGCCTTCACCATTAATTTCTCCTGTATCAATAAGGTCGTGTATGTGATTTTTCAATTTCATAAAATTTTATGTATTATGACCTTTAACCATATGATATTCACAATATTCATTGTCTTTATACCATGCAGGTTTAGGTTGACTTTCATCAAAAGGCTTACAACATAGGAAAATTTATTAAATTTTCTTGTGTAAGTTTATAGAATATAACATTGATTGGTTCTCCCAAGGGGGTATACTTGCGCTTGGATTGATTATTTTTCCTAGGATTACCTTGTGGGATTGTAATGGTGTTGGAGGTATGTTTTTTTGTTATGTGTTTTGGTTTTTGGATGAACTATTTTGGAAATTTTGCACATGTTTATTATCAGTCACACCATCACTCACAACATTTTTATTCTTGGACCAATATTTTGATTTGTTGATGGATTGTTAATTGTTATCTTTTTTTCCCTTGTAAATTTTGACTGTCCCTTTAGCAACCAAATATTTTTCAATCATAACCCTTTTTCAATTACCTCATCAAAGGTATTGACACATTGCAATTGTAGGTGTAAACCCACTTCAGTGTTTATGTTTTTGACAAAGATGATAGCCATTTATTTCTCAAGCACTTGTAGGGTGAATCAAATCACTAATTGTCTCCAATGTTGAAGGAAGGTTGTAAGACTTTCCCTATATTTTTTCTTGGTGGTGCACAATTTAGCCAAAGTGACTTCTTGTTCAATGTTGTATGAAAAATGGGTTACAAATATTTTGGCTAAATTGGATACAGATGTAATGAAACCATGGGGAAAGTGTGTAAACCATTGCAAAGCTTATCCCCCGAGGCTCCTAGAAAATAATTGCATCAGGTAGAATTGATTATAGGCCGCTTCTTGACATGCCACATGAAATTATTTGATGTGTTCAATAGGATCACCCTTTCCCTTATACTTATCAAATTTGAGAATTTTGTAGTTCTTGGGGAAGGGTACAAACAATATAGATTGATCAAAGGGATATGGACATATGTCTTAAAATCTATAAGTCCTTTTTGGTTGACCCATTTGGAGTCCTCAGATCATATCCTTCATACTTTGCAACTCTTGGCCTAGGTTGGTGTTGTTGGATGTGTGGGTGTTGATGTATTGATAAAAATTTTGGTGTTGGTAAGTAGGGTTTGGAGGATGGTTGATGTATTGATGATTATGTTGGTGTTGGTTGTTTGGTGTTGAAGGATGGTCTATGTTGGAATTATTTGGAGGTTGTGAAGTGTTTGGTATATGTTGATGATTGTGTAAGTATGTAGACTATGGGATACTTGAGGGTTAATGTAATTGGAAATAAGTGATGTGGTAAGGGGTTGGGTAGAGATTGTTGGGTGGGTAGAAATGGTTGGATGGGTATAGGTGTATGTGGTGTTGGTATTGGTAGGGATGTTAACCCTTAGTTGAGAAGTGGATGTAAAAATTTGGTCAATCATTTGTTGGGATTTGGTTATGTAGAGAGGATAGTTGGGATTAGGTTGTGACCCCAAAATATTGTTCAAAAAATCATGATGAGGATGGATTATTAGGAGGGTCTTCCCTTCTAATTTGTGAAAGAACAAATTTATATGGGAGTTTATCTCCTTTAGATATAAGTTCTACCAAGGGGGTATCCTTATCAAGGTCAAATAATCTTTGCATAATCTCTTGATTATGGAGGTCTTAGGTAAATGTGTGCAATGTATGGGAATATTTACGTTGGTATACAAATATTTCCTCACTATGAGGAGATATTGATTGGTGACGTCTTAGATGAGGAAATTCCCTTGAGATTCCATTTGCCTCTTAGTTTGTGATCTAGTAAGTGGAATGTAAAATAAGGATTATTTTTAGAGAAATATCTTAGGATAAGTGATGAATGAATTTATTTAAGGGATTATTTGGACTTGAACTTGGATTAGATGATGATGAAAGTTGGATGTGGATAAAGATAACTTGGACTTAGGATTTGATTAAGATTGGACAACGATGGAAGTTGGAGTTGGATTTAGAACTTCAATTAAAAATTTGATGACGATTTTATGATGGTCTTAGGATTAGGATTGGTGATGAGGATAACTTGGACTTTGGCTGATGGATTTAGTAAGTATGAAGATGTTTAAAAGGATTGGGATAATTAATGATTGGATTAAGATTTGGATGATGAAAATGATGTTGTATTAGGATTACTTAGTATTATATGGATGGTTTGGTAAAGGATATGGATGGCTACAAAATCAACTTTATATCAAAGATTAAAATCTAGATCCTTGGAGATAAGGTGATTTTAAGATATTTATTTTCTTACTTAGGATAGACGAGTTCCTAAGTAAGATTGGATAGGGGATTTTTGAAAAACTCAACTTAAGAGATCCAAGTACCTAAGATAAATAATTCAAAATGATGGGCTAAACAAGAATGCTACTTAAGATAGGCACGTTCTTTTAAGAAATACCTAGGCTAGAGAATGATATATAAGGATATAGATCTAAACTTTTGATAAAATTTGACTTGTAAGGATGTTTGGATTGGATGATTGAGTGGTAGTTGGATGATTTAGGATGATAGGAAGATGATTAGGATGTTTAGGATGATAATAGGATGATTATGATGTTTGAGATAATGTGTGGATAATAAAAGGGATGTTTAGGATGGGGGATTAAGTGGAGGAGACTAATGATGAGGAATAAAGGTTGGTGATAAGTCCAAATAAAGTGAAGGATGAAATGAAAAATCCAAGTAAAGTGAAGGATGGAATGACAATAAATGACAAGTCCAAATAATGTGAGGGATGAAATGGTAGGAAAATAGGGATTAATGATAAATCCAAGTGATTATGAAGGATGAAAATGATAAAGAATAAGGATTAATGGTAAGTTCACGTGATGGAGGATGAAATATCATGAAGGTTGATAGTGTAAATGGAAATCCTATAGTTAGACTATGGAGTTGTAAAATATGAATTTTTGGTCAAGGATACCTATTGGTCACTATCGAATAGTCTCTATTTTCTAGGCTAGATGTAAGCACAATTTTATAGTCTCAAGTGCAACTTAACAGTCAGGCATATTTTGACAGAGGTAATTTGGTCAGAGCATAGGTGCTATTTTTTAGAGGGCAAGCACTATTTGTCAAAGCATAGGCATGGATAGTTTGAGCACAAGTGCAGCTTTTTAGAGTGTAGGCGTGTGGATATAAGTGTTGTTTGATAGAGCATAGGCAGATACAGAGCATAAGCACAACTTTATGGGATGGAGGTGCAATTTTATAGTCTAGATTTTTGGAAAGAGATATTATCACACAAGAAAACACATTGGCCAATGGCTCAAATTTTTCAAGGTGAAAAGGTTATTTCCAGCTAAAAATTTGAGTGGCTTATCACTAATTTAACAAATTGAAGACATGTCAAGCACTTTATCATAATCCTAAATTATTCAAGTGGGTTTATATACTTAATGTTGGACCACTGCATACTTAAGTGCTAATACTCATTGAGATTGGATAAAAACACCTTTCTCGCAAAAGCAAATAGCTAGAAATCCAATGGCATAAACCTAATATTACAACATGCTCACATTCTTTCTCTCCTTGAGAGACACATAAAATGTAACCCAAGAATATCTATCTCTACTTAAGGGAGTAAGTGGTGAGTAACTTTAGAAATGATATTGTACCCTATACCACACTAAGCTACGATCGAAAGGTATTTATCTAGGTTTTCACAAGTCTCTCTAGGGAATCCTCCAAATACCACAAGGGTGCGTGAGGCACAACCATGAACACTATCCTATTACAAGTGTGGTTCGGGAACTTTCAACGAGAAAGATCAGACCAACCCTACACCTCTTTTACTTGAATCACCTAGACATCAAGGCTTCACTAGACATGATGTGACTAGATTGGGGTACAACCTTCATTCTCCCCCTTTATATACCCCATCATTAACATGTGGTTGAGGTTTTCCCTTGGGGTGATGAAATCTCCAAGAAATCCTCATAAAGGGAAGGACAATTGCTAGGATTTTTTGAAGATTGCACTAGGTGCGAGGGGAGAGCATACACACAAAACTAGTAAGTCTTAGGTTTTAATATAAAACAAAAATGAGGAGATTCAATATTTATGATCCCCAAGATTTTTCTATGTGCAATGGGAGATAATACGCCTATGCAACTCTCCAAACATGAAAAACAAGAGTTAATTTACCCACTACTAATTTAGTTCCTAATTTAGTAGAAAAACAAAAACTTGGATAAACAAACCTGCAAAACCACAAGTTAGTAGTTTAGAGATTAATTCTTGGACAAGCTTAATTAGTTGCACCACTTTTTATTCCAAAAGTTAGCTCAAGAACCCAAAAATTACAAGACCAAAAAAAACCGTCAATATATGAAAACTTGAACAAAAGCATAGAATTGCAACAAACTAAAAATTTATACATGAGAGGCATAGCTCTGTAGAATAAAGGTGCAAAATATCAGCTCATAGGTGCTAAAAATGGTTACAAAAGTGAATGAAATATTTGCATAAGTGTATAATGCAAGCTCAACCCATTTGCACAAAAGCACAAGTCTACACAAAAACACGCTTCCATAGAAGACAATAGTCTACAAAATTTGGTTAGACAAGAACAACAATTATTTTCCAAACTTTAATAAAATATATTTTATTAAACCTCATTTTCAATGCACCTAAGTGTAGATACCGAAAATTGGTCTAGGCCTACGAGTACACATTCGACATAATTTTCTATTATCCATGGTCATGATTAAATAATGATTAATTATTTAATTACCCTTTCTAACACATATTTCCTCTATTAATTAAATACCCCTTTTTAATTAATTCATTAAGTCATTATTCAGCTTGATTAATTAAATAAATCATATTTATTTAATTATGTCGCTAACTAATTAAACCCCCTTTATCTATAAATTAAATATCTATTATTTAATTACCCCCTTTTTCATATTAATTAAATATCTTTATTTAATTATTCAATTTAACCCTCTTTAGCTATAATTAAATATTTATTATTTAATTATTCAATTCCACTCTTTCAATAGTCAAATTAAATAAATTATCTCTATTTATTTAATTAAATTCATTTCATTTTTGAATGTTGAATTAAATTAACATTTAAATCATTTATGTCACATTCTTCTATCATTCAGTTATCTAATTATTCACTCACCTTCTAACTAGAGATCTATTTTTAGTTCTCCAGTTATCTCCAAATTCAACACCTATTTTTCTCTGCGAGAAGACTCTCTGTCACAACTAGTCAGTTAACTAGTTCTAACTCATGTGCATGAATGCGTTTATTAATTAAATATCTTTATTTAATTAATTAATTTAATTATGCATTTGAATTCTTCATCTTCGAGTTCTAACTTTGTCTTTGACATTCAAAGTCTATTTCTTCTATTTTCAAAGACTCTTAATTGAAGATTAAGATCTTGAACTCTTGTTCTTCCTATTTTCGAATAGTCTTGACACAAGATTAAGTTGTCGTTCTAACTTAATATTTATCTTGCAATCTTTTATGACTCATGTTCTATCTAAGACATAACTCACATCACATGAGATTCATCAATCTTGTCCATCGATCTCTCTTTCAATCTGAGCCGATCGTTCGAAAACCCAAAATCTATAAAATGGCCTATCATTATCATTATTCCTCCTCCCGAAATCATACACTTTTGAGAAGAAACTTATCTTTGATATTTTTCTTAGACATTCAACAAGTTTATGCTTGCACACTTACTGAAAATCTAAGGTCAAGAATACTGAAACAACAAAATGGAGAAAAGCAATTGAGATAATTCGAAGGGGTGAACGCATATTCGATGAGATCTTTCCAATTGATTCCTTAGTTTAATTATGTATACTTTCCTCATTCTGTGTTGTTTGATTTAGATTAATATTGGTTAGATTAGGATTGACATCGTTTATTCTAGTTGCAGATCTTATTCCAGATTTTATTCTATGTTACATTTGATGAACCCGACGTGAACACGCTTCAAAATTCATGCAACATATTTTCATCTTTCCATTTTTGGTTTTGCAGGTTATCGTACGGCACACCGCATCTGTTCAAATCAACGATGCATCTATATTACGAGCCTCATCTGCTAAAAACAATGACACATCTACCATTCCGCACCGCATCCATAAAGCCTTGATCCGCATCTGACTGTCAAAAATTCAACCCACGACCCTATCAACATGAACCGCATCTGTTTTTGAACCCGCGTCGCATCTGTGGCTCCAAAAGCCGCATCTGATTGGTAAATATTTTTCACTTTTTTTATTGACTTTCGTACATCCGTGTTTTCTTTTATCAATTTTGTGTCATTTCATTTTTCGCTAATTTTTGTTAATAGCTGTGTCAAGGAGGATTAACGCAATTTTTGCAGGATGAAGCATAGAAGACAATAAAAACCAAAACCATCTCTTTTCTGCAGGACGAAAGTCGAAGACAAGAACAATGAATTACTGATCAGTTTGCATGCAGGACCTAATGCTTTTGTTTTTATTTATTTAGCAAGCTTTCTATTTGGTAGATAGATAATTGTCATTTGGAATAAAAAGAATCAATGTTTGCTTTGTTTGGTGTGAAAGCACATATTTGTCACCCTTTACGATTCGGTATATCAGAGTATCCTCTCCCCTTGCGCAGTCATGCGATCCTAGGTGTAAGAGAAATGGTTACTGACTCTAGAATTCAGGCCTATCTTGGTGGGAAAAAGTACTCACCCCAAGACGACTCAGACCAGTAACACGCTTTAGCCAACGACTTCCACCCGGTATATAAAAATGGATTTCTAAGAGAAACCCCAGAAATCACGCTCACTATTCCGACGAGATGGATAGAAATGGACTCTCATCAAATTTGAATAGTGCCCCATGAACAGAATTCCCTTACTAAACACCTTGTTGTAGTTTTTCCAAAATCCTACCTATTTGCTGGTGCAGCAGGGTCGGCCCTGTGAAGTCGTCTTACATTTTTACGGTTTATGTGTGGAGATGAGATGTATGCCATGGGAGTTTCATGGGTACAGTGGCTGCCCCGTACAAGTGAGTGTCATGGAGGGGAGCCAGTGAGGTCAAGCTACTGGTCATCCGCCATAAATATGCGTAGCTAAAGAAATCCAAGTAAGAATTCATTAAATATTGTCCAAAAAGCCTAGGTTGTAAATGTTTTTGAGTCTTAATAGTTCTATCATCACAAACTGAAAATACATTGATTTTTGTGCTTGTGTTTGCTATATTCATCAAAAATCTTGATCAACAAATGGAGTTAGTCAAAACAACCTTCGAAAAAACTTCAACTGTCAAAAAGTGAGTTTCACCTATCAGTTTTAACACTGCATCTGTCTTAGCGAGTCGCATTTGTTAGGGGAAAAGCCGCATGTGTCTGTTAAAAAAAATTCATTTAACAGTCTGGATATTACGAACCGCAACTGTCAAAATTTGAGTCGCATGTGTACATGCAAGCCACATCTATCAATTTTCAAGCTGCAAGTGTCTGTCAGAAAGTTTAGAGTCCATATCACCACATGCGTATTGGAAAACCGCATTTGTCATAGAAAAAACTGCATCTATCAGAAAAACCACATGCGTATTGAAAACCGCATCTATCATAGCAAAAACCGCATCTGTCAAAAGTCCAAATTGTGTCAATATCCGAAACAAGGTTTTAGTCAAATCACCACATGTGCATTATAAACCGCATCTGTCAAAAAGAGAACCGCAACTGTTAGGTGAACCGTATTTGACTGTCAACAGAAAACTTTGAAAACCGCAAACTAAGTCTGAAACATCACTGTCATTTTCTCTTATGTTTCTAAAAGATCAACCTTGGACAGAAACTGGAAAAAAATTTCTCAAATCCTTGCATTATTAGGTGTCATATACGTCTCAGTCATAAGTCATCCTAAGTTGCATGCATTTAGATACTTTCTAGGAAATTGCATATAGTCGAATAGAACAACTTTCTGCATCATTGGATACGTTCATGTTCTGATTTGTCCTCATCATTGAACCTAGTCACTTTGGTCCTATTAGTGAATCTTTTCAGCTCAACAGTGTAGTTTGTAAAATTCACCTTGTCAATTGTCCTTGTCTTACAATCAGGTTCCTTGGTCAAACACAAATCATTGCATGCATTTATTCCATAGGTGGTAGGTTATACCTGTCTTAGAATCATTTACCATCATAAGTCTACTCGAGATTTTGCATATTGTCCGCCCTACCATATGTCATCTTAGAATATGTCATTTTAGATCTTTAGCAACATCCTTATTTTCAAAAAATCCAAAAAACATAGAAATAGGTCATATCAATTTTTAGACATAGTCTGCATTACCCCAATTTGAGCAACTTTTCATGGTCAAAAAAAGGTCTCAAAAGAAACATAAAGCAATGTCGGACCCCAAAAAATTAATCAATCCATTCGGAAAGCAACCATCAAGAAGTGAGAGACCACACAAACCTTTGCTTGAAAAACACGTCACTAAGGACACACATGGATGAATTTATATAGAAGACATAGACACCGCAGTACAAGACCCTGAGTTTGCCTCCTTTATGGATGAGTGTTTGGTAAATGATCCCCAACGATATCTAGCAAAGTTGCCAGTAGAAGGTGCCACACTACCACCAGGATTTGATATTCATACTTTGAAACCACGGTCTACTCAAACAACGCAAACTACAACATCAAGTGTTTCTATTCCCCAAATTACCGCAGCGATACCAACTAGCATATCTAATCAAACATCGTCAATTGTAAGCACAATCCCTTTCAACGTAACACAAGGTTTACAATTTACTGCGGGGGAAATTTCCTCCAACCCCTTTGGCACCAACACTACTGGTAAGAGATCCAAAGTGGGAATGAGAATTCCTATACCAATTCAGAACATTCAGATAGGAAATATTCCCATACCAAATCAAAACACTCAGACAGGAAATATTCCTATACCAAATCAGAACACTCAGATAGGCAATATTCCTATACCATATCAGAACATTCAGACAAGAAATATTCCTATACCAAATCAGAACATTCTAACGGGATATATTCCTTCGCCAAATCACAACCCATCACAATTAATGGTATATCAAAACACCTACATTGATCCAAACAACGCAAACAACATGTCCTTGACACAAGTGGATATTCTCCAAAACCAAATGCAAATTCTTTAAGAACAGATGGAAAACATGTCTATGTCAGGCAAATGAACTATCTCAGCGCAAGATCTGTGTCCATATCCTTTCGACAAAGTGCTTTACATGACACCCTTCCCCATGGGTACATTATGTTGGGGATAAGGATTCAGTCTGTCATCAAGATAGGCATCTAAGACAGTAGTGCCTTAGTGATTTCAATTCAAAATCACAACAAAGACACAACCAACTATGCTATAAAGCAGAAACAAGCACAGTTGATCCCCCATTGATCCTCTAAGAGAAGTGAATGCAACAAGAAACAGATTCAACATAAACAGATACCATGAAAGACAAAAAGAAAACACAAAGATATACGTGGGGAAAACCCTTTCAGGTAAAAACCCCACACTCCAAAATTTCAAGCCATTGTATTATTCAGCAACACAAAACCAGTTACAATACAATATCAGGCTCAAAGCCAATACAGGAGTTACATCTTGTTCTACTAGAGAAGTAACACGTACCCGCAAGATCCTTTCAGCTCCTCAGATGATTGTCATAGCCAGCCTCATGGCCAGCCCAGTCATTCGGTCTCCAAAGATTTCCATGCCCAGATCTGAGAGATAGAGTGTTCACAATTACATTTCCTAAGAAAACTGCTCGAACACCCTCTCCATCTCTCTACAAATCTCTTCACACCTTCGGCTCTCCAACCTGCAAGTCCAACTGCTGCAATCTCACATCATGCATCATGCATTATGCTTGCAGACTCATGGTCGGGCATCTCGCACTTGCTCTGCAATACACGACTAAACCCTTGACTCGCAAACTCACGTCTGGCTCTTCCCCTTCACCATCATGAGAAAATAACACATCTCTCATACCAATGTAACTGACTCAACAAGAGCAAAGAAGACCATCCACAAATCATGCATCTGGTCAGATCTGACAGATCTCCTTGCAACGAGCCGTCCATGCATTCAATGCCAACAACAAAACGGTTGAGCTCGCCACCCTTCGTTGACAAAATCAACTACCACAATAACTATCATGGCATCCATCCAATCACAATCCAACCAGGTGCCACCCGTCCAAGACCCATTAGCAATCGCTTCTGACAGAGCAACCAAAATAGTCAAACAGACATTGGGTGCGTCCAAGACTTCAAGCCAAATCTAACACTGCCGGAGCTGGAGTCGGAACAGGAGTCGAAACAGGACTCCACCAAAAAAGCACACTGCCAAAGTCAGAGTCGGAGATGGAGATGGAACTAGAGTCAAAACATGACTCCACCAAAATTACAGGTTTAGGAACCAATTCAGTTCCACTTCCGCCCACAGTAAAGAGGAACACATCAGAAACAAACTGACCAGGTAAAGCCAACCCGGGGTCAAACCAAGACGGGAACACCGGAGTCGGAGTCGGGGACAGAACAGGAACAGAAACAGGACTTTACCAAAAGTCCAAGATCAGGAACCAAACCGGTTCCATTTCCTCCTCTGCCAACTGCAAGAAACAACAATCCAGAACCAGGACAAAGTGGAGGAAAACTCCCCAAGGAGAATCCAAACATCCAGAGGAACTAGATCACAAAAGTAGGAGTCAGACCCGGAGTTGGAACAGGAACAGGAATAGGAACATGGCAAACAGACATTGCCAACTTCCAAAACTGGTTCCGCCTCCGCCAGAACCAAGCAGAGAGCAACAAACTACCGGAGCTGGAGCCGAAGCCGGATCCAGAGCCAAACCCGGAACATGACAAAAGGAACAATGCCAAGTTCCAATTCGGATCCCCCTTCACCAGAACAAAACTCGAAGAACCAAGAAAGCAAGGAGTGGAGCTGGAGATAGAACGGGAACAAGACCCAGAACAAGGCAAATAGAACAATGCCAAGTTCCATCCCGGTTCCGCCTCCGCCAAAACAAAAGACTTTGCCAGGAAAATAAGAGAATTCGCCTAAGTCTTCAAAGGGGGTCAAAAGAAAGTTGAGGCATAATTCCCAACACATTATACCGAATTTTCCTAAGTTTAATGGGAGGAAGAATCCTTTAGAAAATATTAGAGAATTCTCAACGACATGCATGGACATATCGTATGACCCCACATACTTGATGAGACTATTTCCATGAACCCTTATAGGGATAGCAGTGGAGTGGTTCTCGAAATTACCATATGGCATACAATCCTGGGGTGAATTAGCTGAGAAGTTTGTCGAACACTTTTCCTTTAACATAGACAATGAAATAACCATAGCAACCTTGTGTCACACAACACAAGAAGATGGTGAAACTTTCACCACTTTCTTCCAGAGATGGAGAAGTCTAGCTAGCAGATGTCCAGTTGAAAAACCAGAAAAGCAAAAGGTCGCGATATTCCTTGAAAACATCAATCCAAAACTGTGAAGTGACTTAAGAGTACACTGTTGTACTTCATTCCTAGACTTGGTACAAAAGTGAATCATCCTTGAAAAAGGCCTTATAGACAAAGGAGAAATCAAGGTACCAGGCAGAAATCCAGTGGTCCAACATCAAAACGCACCCAATGATAGGAATAAATTCTGGCCTAGAAATAAAAATTTTACGAATGACGGCATTGTTGATGCTAAAAACATACATACAGGACCAGTTATCACATTTAAAGGTTACAACCCCAATCAAGACATGACGAATAGTCCATATCAAACAGCCAATTATGTCTAAAATTCATAGCAACAATGACCACAAAGGAGATTTCCTACATGTGAATTTACCCCTTTAGGACAACCAATTGAGACAATTTTCAAGAAATTGATTAAACATAATCTCATCAAACCTTTGGAACCAAGAGAGTATGATCCTAGATAGTTTAAACCTTCATGGTGGGACGATAACGCTTTTTGTGACTATCATCAAATGAAAGGACATAACCTACAACAATGTCGCCAATTGAAGAATATTATACAAGACTTTGTTGAAAACAGAACCATAGAGGTCAATGGGAAGAAAATACCAAGAACAGTGATCATAAGGTCTTCATGGACCCGTTACATGACCACATGAAAGGAAAAGCCTCCAATTCAGAAACCAAGAATTCTCCGTCAGCCAATTACACAAACACCAATTATGACTATGGAAAAGGAAAGACCGTACATAGCCTCTGAGCTGCAAATGAACATGTTGATACCATCATCATTAAGAAGCATCCAGAATGTGTTGTAAACACACGTAGAACAAAGATAACTATTTTGGGACCTTCTTTTGTGCCACCTACACAATCTTCCAAGTATAAGTACAATCTCCTTGATCAACTGAGCAAAACCCTTGCACATATATCCATCTTGGAATCGTTGACTTTATCACCTGAGCATCGAGCCATTCTCGACAAAGCCTTACAGAACAAGACTGTCCCTACGGACTTAGATGTCAATCGTTTCAAGGAAATGGTGGGATATTTAACCAACTCCCATCATGCCACATTTTCCTAGTAAGATTACTCAACCGAAAAGACTGTCATAATGACCCATTACATCTTGAAGTCCTAGTCAATCAAACAAAAGTTAGATGAGTCTTGGTAGACGGAGGAGCAGGCTTAAACCTATGTACCCTAAAATTGGTTAAGGAATTAGGATTCTCAGAAGAATGTGTAGACACCTCTAAAATTATAGTCATCAAGGCTTACGATGATGAAGAAACATCATTTAAGGGAGTTGTCACACTTCCTATCAGAATTGGCCCAGCAATCATGAACACCAGCTTTCAAGTCTTGGATCTCACCTTTCCTTATAACCTATTGCTAGGTAGACCTTGGATACATGCAATGAAATCTGTACCTTCCACGTATCACCAATGTCTTAAATTCCCATATAATGGCACCGAGATCACGATTGATGGTGATCTAGATCCTTTTCAATACTATACAAGCCTAAAGGGAATTCCATAATGATAGGTACCCATTAATCAAGAAGCTCCATGATCATCCACTTTATCCCTATACATTGTTCCATCACATCTCACCAAGTCCATTTCATTCAAACAACCATCATCCACTCCAAAGGTCGAGATCCAAGACAAGGGTTGTGGAGAGTATCACTTGAAGGCCTCCTATTGTGTCAGTCAGTTGATTCCACCTAAGGCATATGGCTTACCCATGGCAGATACGAGACAGTCAGTAGTCACATTTCATGTTCCCCCTACAATGACATTGACCAAATGGGGAGATTTAAGTGAAGAGGTTGTGGACCAAAGTGATATTACCTCCTGGTTGTATCGGGAAGACAATGAATACCCTTCACCGTCTATTCAAATAGCTAAGGACCAATATGGAAGAGGCTTTAAGATAATGCAAAATGAAGGTTATGACGGGCACAATGGGTTAGGCCTACATCAAAATGGAAGGACGGAACCGATCATTGTCTCACCATGACCGAAATACCTAGGGCTAGGGTTTCAACTGCTTAGAATTGGGTTTCCTAGTACTTCGTCACCATTTCAAGAAGAAGTGAGTGCTTACGCAAACATCGAAACATCTCACAAACCACTTCCCCCTGTTTACGACAAACCCCTAGTTTATGATGAATCCCCTGACTCGAGCGATTGTGAATGGGATTCCCTTTCCTCTACCAGTACCATGAACCTAGATAGTCTATTTGGAGAACTTGACCTCATGATAAAATCCTTACCAAAGTCATCTAGTCCCCGTCATCAGAAATCCTTGACCAAAGAAGGATGGCTTTCACACTATTATTGGGCAACCCTTGATCATGCATCTTAGACACCTAATGAACCATCTTCTGATGACTTAGCCGTTGCAATAGTCCCACATCAAAGTTTACCTACCCCTAGGAGAAAGAACAAGAAGGAGCTAGTCCAAAACTTTTGCGACCATGTCAACCATTCTATACTCACCTTGTCGGCTTCCACATTTGCTAACTCTGATGATGACATGCCCCTCATATATCCCAAACTTATCAACTGGGATCAACAAGGTACACCCATCTTAGATACATTCTAGAGTGACAAAGCATTAGCTGAGTTCATGGGACTTCGAGAAGGCATACCTAGAGGGGATCATAAAGTTGGTTTTATCATAGGCTTAGATGACAAAGCATATTTTGGGGAGTCTATTTACACCTCTAGTGGAAAAAATGAGAATAAAAATAAAAAAGACAATGAAAATAAAAATGATGAGTTCCTAGGTGAAAATTGAAAGGCACCTTTGGACGAAGAAATAGTCAAAATAAAGGATGTATCCAAGGGCGAAAACCTCTCAGAGGCACCCAAGGATAGAGGTTTAAATATTATCCCCGTTGAATAGGAAAAGTCACTGATGCTAGTAGAAGAGTCTATTGAAGTCAACGTAGGTACAGAAGAGAATCCTCGAATGGTATATTTTGCAACTTCTTTAACAGAGACAAAAAAACCTGAGTTTAATGACTTCTTCAAAAAGAGATAGATAAACTTTGCATGGTCATATGCTGACATGCCTGGGCTGGATCCAGACCTAATATTGCACCATCTACCACTACAGCTAGGTATTAAGCCAATCAAATAGAAGTTAAGGAAAATGCATCCGCAAATTGCTCTATTGGTCAAAGCAGAACTCAAGAAACTTTTGGATGTAGGATTCATAAGGACCATAGATTATGCAGACTAGATATCAAATCTTGTGCCAGTGACTAAACCAATTGGGGGCATCCGTATTTGCACAGACTTTAGAGACATCAACAAGGCATGTCCTAAGGATGACTTCCCTTTGCTGAACATAGACATGATAGTAGATCTTACAACAGGATAAGAGATGCTATCCCTCATGGATGGTTTCTCTGGGTATAACCAAATCAAAATCGCAGCTAAAGACCAACACAAGATAGCTTTCATGTGTCCATGGGGCACATACTGTTGGAATTTTATGACTTTTGGCCTTAAGAATGCAAGAGCTACCTATCAACGGGCAATGACTAGGATTTTCCATGACTTTATACATACTCTCATGGAAGATTATGTAGATGACATTATAGCTAAATCAGAAACAAGGGCAGATCATTTGAAGGTTCTAGACAAGATATTCCAGAGGCTAGAGAATTACAATGTCAGACTAAATCCGAAGAAATGTGTCTTTGGAGTGAAAACAGGGAAAATTCTAGGGTATATCATCTCTAGAAGAGGCATTGAAGTAGATCCAGAGAAGGTAAGAGCTATCATAGAAATTCTTCCTCCAGTCAGCATTGGTCAACTAAGAACACTACAAGGAAGATTGCAGTCTATCAAGCGTTTCATAGTACTACTGGCAAACAAAATACACCCATTTCAACATCTACTCAAGAAAGGAGTACCATTTGTGTGGACACCTAAATGTCAGGAAGCTTTCCAACAAATCAAGGATTATTTGCTCACTCCACCTGTCTTAATGCCACCCACAGATGGAAAACCATTGATACTATACATTTCAGCAACTCAGTCAGTATTAGGAGCTCTTCTTGCACAAAATGATGATCAAGGTCATGAAAGAGCAGTCTACTACATCAGTCGTACCTTGGTAGGATATGAATTGAATTACAACAACATAGAATGTTCCTGTCTTGCAGTAGTCTTTGCTACTCAGAAACTTTGGCATTATATGCTCAATCACCAAATAATGTTGGTTGCAAAGATTGATCCCCTCAAATACCTCCTAAGTAAAGTAGCATTAACAAGCCGATTGGCTAAATGGGTTATGATACTTAGCAAGTATAACATTCAATATGTAGAGAGGAAGGCTATAAAAGGACAGGTAATTGCAGATCAGCTAGTAGATGCACCTATGAAGGTAGACCATCCTTTAGTGGAAAATTTTCTTGATGAATTTCTCTTCAACATTGACATTAAAACCGAATGGAAATTATACTTTGATGGGTCACATACAAATCGTGGTTTAGGAGCAAGTATCCTCTTTGTTACACCTCAGGGCAATACTATTCCTAAATCATTCAGGATTGATTTCCCTTGCACCAACAACATAACAAAGTATGAAGCCTTAATGATAGGACTAAGAATGGCAGCACAGTGGAAGATTAAGAGCCTACATGTTTTTGGCGATTCTCAGCTAGTAATCCGGCAAGTAAATGATGATTATGAGACTAAGGATGAGAAGATCGCCCCCTACAAGTGCATGGCCGATAGTTTCAAGAAGTACTTCAATGAAATTACCTTTCAGCAAATACCACATATTCAGAATAGCACGGCAGATGCTATGGCAACCATGAGTTCCTTATTGGATATTCTGAGTAACGTGCCTAAGTTTGAGTTTCTGGTTGAACAGCTATTGGTCCCTGCCTATGATGTCCCAATACTACAATGGTGTGTATGATTGTTGGTCCTACATCCCCTTGGTATAAAGACGTATTTGACTATCTAAGTGACCAAACTTTACCTCTAGACTTGTCCAATAACCAACACAAAAATTTTATCTGTAAGTCAGCTAAATACACCATCATCGGAAATACCCTGTATAGATGTACCTTAGCTAACGCCCTAATGAGATGTCTCGATGTTGAGGAAGCACAAACAACTTTGTGAGCAATGCACGAGGGTATATGTGGATCCCATTCGAGTGGTCCTACTTTAGCCCATAAGATTATGAGACTAAGTTACTATTGGCCTACAATGGAGAAAGACTCATATATCTTTGTAAAGAAATGTAGACAGTGTCAAATACATGGAGATTTGATAAGAACACCAGCACAGGAGCTTCATCCGATTACATTACCATGGCCCTTTTCCCAATGGGGACTTGACCTCATAGGTAAGATACACCCTCCATCATCCAATGGCCATAAATTCATCAAATGGATTGAAGCTATTCCCATGACCTACATCACCAACACACAAATATCTAAGTTTATCCTAAACTATATCATTTGTCGGTATGGTGTACCCCAATAAATAATCATAGACAATGGCTGCCCATTCACGCCCATTCAAAAACCAAGGAGTATGCCATCTATGTTACGAGTTTCATATCAAACATCATTTTTCCACCCCGTATTACCCACAAGGTAATGGCCAAGCCGAGGAATCTAATAAAACCATTGTTAGAATCCTGAAAAATACTTTCAATGACACTAGTCATGACTAGCACCTACAACTTAATCCTGCCTTATGGGCTTACCGCACAAGCATCCGTACTCCCACTGGCGCCACTCCATACTCCCTAATATTCAGATCCGAAGCTATCTTACCTATTGAGGTTGAAATACCTTCTCTAAGGGTATCCTTGAACGGTCACATCGACGATGAAGAATACTACATATCCAGATTAGAAGAGCTAGAATTACTGGATGAACGAAGACAAAAATCACTAGACCATTTGCAAGCATATCAAAATCATCTTCGTCGTAGCTATAATAGGAGAGTTCTAAATAGAGACTTTGACATTGGAGACCTGGTTTTAATGGAGAATCCTAAGAATCAAGTTGAACGAGAAAAACCAATTAAGTTTGAACCTAGCTGGTTGGGGCCCTATATAGTCACAGAAGCTTTTGGATCGGGAGCGTACCAACTCTCTACTCCTGAAGGAGAGCCACTTTTGTCACCTATCAACAACCTTCATCTGAAGAGGTTCTATGTGTAGCTTTTGAGAATTTGTGTCTTAATCTAGAAAATACAAAAACTAAAATATAAAAACACAAAAAGTTGGTTACCTTGATGAAAACCTGGCAAACAGGCGTCTTTGTAACACCAAAAAAATTGATCAAAACAGTCAAGAGAAATAATCTGTCCAATAGTGAAAACCGTTTCGATGGCGCTATGGATAAGTACCATGGTGAAAACCTAGCAAACAGGCGCTATGTGTAGTCAAGCTCGCTCTTTTGTCTACCATCATTCCAATCAGACTTTTTCATCATCCATCATAATAAAATGGTTGTCTTATCCATTGCTTGGAACGAATGACATCAAAGTCCATTCCGTCATTCTCCCATCTCCATCTTGCAAGTCTTATTCCCGACTAGGGGAAAATCCTTATTGTGTGCCCTAAAAACCTTGTACATAACATTGCATACCATCGAAAATGTCCTAAAAAATCCCAAAAACATTAGAAAACTTCAAAAATCCACAAAAATCAAAACATGTCAGAAAACACAAAAAAAAAAATAGAGTCAAGTCAATCATGTTAAGTCAGTTGTAGACATAGTCGAACTACATTGCCTCTGTGACTGGGACATAGGCAAGGCCATCACTCGATGTGCCCCTGAGGCATTAGGTCTGTCAGTCTAGGTTTTTCATGTATCACACACATGTAAAATCATGACTCTTTGTACATTCAAAGTCATTGGTCATGTCAAACTACGAGGTCTCTGCGTGTACAACATAGGCAAGGCTAATCAATCGATGAGCCCCCGAGATCGCACTAGGTCAGTCCAATAGGGGTTATCACATTCCATCACTATCACACACATTGCATATCATTAGCTTAGGTAAATATCTTTAGTCAGTTATGTCATACATTGTCCACACACACTTTCAATTAGTCAAGGAATCACAAGTCATGCATCAACAAGGCAAAACATCTCAAAGTCATTACGTTAATATCAAACACATTGTTAGAATGGTAAACTTATGTCTTAAGCAAGATATGTCTTTCTTGTCAATAGATGATGTCAAATTTTCATAGCCTCATGTTGTTTGTCACATCAACATCATCAAGCTCCAACGTCTTATATGCCATGTGTCTTTTCTAAAACCAGGCTTTGTCATGCCTTATACAAATAGTCACCAAGTCGAAACTAGACTCAACATCTTATGCGGTATGTGTCATCTCTCACATTATGCTATGTCAAAAATCAAACAATCACACAATCCTACAAGATCAAGTTTTGGTGAATACTTTTATTTGGCTTTATGACTTTATACCTTATTTTGTCTTATATTTCTATCGATTTGTGAATAAGTCCGATTACTAGCTTTCTCAAGGATGTCTCGGGACTCTTTTTCTTTGGCTACTGTCTGTCAACTATCTTTTTAACTTTGGTTTTTGAGTCATGTTACTAGTTTCCTCAAGGATGTCCTATCAAGGATGTAGAGGAGCAATGACGTCTCATGACCTATCTTTTATTTGTTTGTTGTCTGTGGTTTGAATTTAATGTTAATTTAATTCAACGATGACCTCTGAGAAGCTAGGAGCTCGTCTCTTTGTTGGAACCACTGCTTCATATAGATCCCTATAATATGTAGCTCTCTCACTGATCTAACTAGCTTGCATACCATACCATTAGATGAAGTGAGACTGCAAAGGCATCTAACCTCTATAGACTGTTGCTCTATCTCCTATCATCGGTCTATGGCTTGATCCCTCTCCATAAGTGCATTGTCTCTCTCCATATGATCACTATCTCTCTCTGTATGGGTACTGTCTCTATCTATCCGCATAGCATCCAACTATGCACAGGCACTATCTCTCTCTATCCTCATGGCATCAAACTCTATTGTCATCAGTCTTAGTCTCTCCTCCAGCGCCTATGTATCACCATCCCTAGGGGCATCATCCTCCCGTATCCCCTCCATAATTTGATCTTTGAGCTCTCTCTCCTGCTCCTCCATAGGTGCCTCCTCCTCAACATCCTCCTCCCCATACCCTGCCATAATACCTAGAGGATCTATATCTATATCCATATCCTCATCCTCTACGACATCCTCTCCACCAATCTCTAAATCTACATGCTCCTCTGTTATTGCCTCCTCGGCAACATGCTCATCTCTGACCTGTGCATCAGCTCCACCTCTGATATCCAACATCGGTACATCCTCTACCACTACCTCTCGGATAGGTGAAAGTCCACCTACCCGACCCCCTCTCCACCCTCTCCATCCTCGTCTACCACCTCTGCCACCACCCCCTCCTCTGCCATCATCCCCACCACCTCTCCCTCCAACTCTGCCACCTCTACCTCTCTGCCATCCTCTCAGCCCTGTACCTCATCTCTCCACTAGTGCCGACTGATCCGGATCTATGTAGGGAATCAGACGATGCTCCGCCCACCATGCATCATACGCAGTTGTAGTCCCTGGATCTACTACTTTGTCTCTCCATCCCCACTGTACTAGTTGTAAGGCCTGTATCTCTGCCTCTGCAGTAGCTACTGGAATCATGAGCCCCTAGTGTAGAACCTCTCTGGATGATTGAGCAAACTCTACTCTACCTTGAGGCTCATCCTGAACCTCTCTGAATTGTCTCAGAACTCGATATGGTAAGTGTCTCTCTATAATGTGCACACTCAAAACAGTCCTCCCTATCAGGTACTGTGTCTATCTACAATATGGAAAATGTCTATCCTCATCAGACCACTGCTCATAGTCCATGTATGGTCTCCAAGTGAATTGATCTAAGATATTAAGTGCATGTCTCCAATATCCAGTATCTCCCACATGGCTCTGAGTGATATTTCCTGTATACCAAAAAACATATGGAGATCTCGCTCATCGCTCTATAGTAATCGGAGGTCAAAACATAGCTATCCTCTCCCATGCCCAAACCATCAGAAGAGTGGTCCCACAACTCAACAACTGTGCATCTCTGTATACTATATCATGTAAATGGAAATAAAGCATCCCTTATAAACACGGACCCCAGGCATACACGATCTCTCTCTCTAGCATACCCACCAACATCTCTCCCCATCCAACAAGAAAACTATGACCTCATCGGTCTGGTAATACTATCCCACCTATCAACGTACATAATATACAGTCAATCTTCTCATATCTATCTGCTAACACCAGCCATCTGATCTCATAATGCTCTATGCCAAGCCTACTCATATCATCCACCTGATAAAATCTCACTAGCTCCGTCAATCCACGCTGGGTATCGTACATCACCTGCTCTCCTCTAATCGGCAGTCTAAGTATCCTGTACACATCCTCCAATGTGACAGTTGCCTCCCCAGTCGGCAAATGAAATGACAATGTATCAGAGTGCCATCGCTCGCACAACGCGGTAAGCATCTCTCTATTTGCCTGAATTGTGGGCATCGACAGACAATGACGCAGACCAAGTCTCCACAAAAGCCATATCTCTACACTACTCAACCGATCTCTCAGATCAAATGTGTCAGGACGTGACTCCCGCATGTAGATAGGATCTAACATGACCTGCATTTTAACCAACATGTCAAAAAAATTCAAGTTTTTCTTACAAAAAAAATTGGAAAATTTTACCAGCCAAATGCGGCTCACAATGACAAATACGGTGCATTCATACAAATGCGTTGCATGGCAAGGCATTTGCATTGCATATTCCATATGCGGTGCACTTCCCAAATCTAATTTATACCCATTTCAAATGCGGTGCATACAAAGCAAATGCAGTTCATTTTCTATACCCTGTTTATCTACTACATATGTGTTTCGCAAATGCATATATGGTTCACTAACCTACATGCATTTATGTTGGATGCAGATGCGTTACCTAAGCACATATGCGGTGCATAATAATGCAAATGCGTTGAATGCCTACAATGCCTATCCTAGCCTAGGCATGTTTTAGCATATGCGTCGTTTCGTAGTCACATGTGGTGCATAAGACAACATATGCGTTGATCCTAAAAGACCGCATATGCTAATTAAATTTTAAAAGCCTAAAAATACATGCAAAAATAAATTTCAAGCATTCATTTTTGGGTACATACCGGTGGTCTTGCGTCAGTTGGCTACCTGAAGGTCCAGATCCGATATCCTCGATGCACAGCGAATGGAATGGGAGCCATCTTCGTCCACTAGTCAGAGCAAAATCTCAGTTCTTCAAACTCAATCGGGTGCAAATGAATCGGTTTTCAACCTAATTCTTATTTACAGCCAGGGTTTGGGTGGAATTTCTTCTAACCTAGTCTATTGGCCACTAAACGTTTCAACTTCTAATGACCCGTACTCGTCCGTAACATCTCTAAATTCAATTCCGTCAACTCCATAGCATTTCTGACCATCAAATTGACTTATTGGGAATATTTCCTGATTTTTATTGAAACTTTCAAAAAAAATTCAATTTTCCCGAGGGGGTATACCTTAACCTATTTCATGTTGGGGCATGATCGGGGCATATTTTCTTTGACACAACGCCGTAACAACATTGTATCAAAGAGGGGCAAACTGTAGATACCGAAAATTGGTCTAGGCCTGCGAGTACACATTCGACATAATTTTCTATTATCCATGGTCATGATTAAATAATGATTAATTATTTAATTACCCTTTCTAACACATATTTCCTCTATTAATTAAATACCCCTTTTTAATTAATTCATTAAGTCATTTATTCAGCTTGATTAATTAAATAAATCATATTTATTTAATTATATCGCTAACTAATTAAACCCCCTTTACCTATAAATTAAATATTTATTATTTAATTACCCCCTTTGTCATATTTCAACTATAATTAAATATCTTTATTTAATTATTCAATTTAACCCTCTTTAACTATAATTAAATATTTATTATTTAATTATTCAATTCCACCCTTTCAACAGTCAAATTAAATAAATTATCTCTATTTATTTAATTAAATTCATTTCATTTTTGAATGTTGAATTAAATTAACATTTAATTCATATTTAAATCATTTATGTCACATTCTTCTATCATTCAGTTATCTAATTATTCACTCACCTTCTGACTCGAGATCTATTTTTAGTTCACCAGTTATCTCCAAATTCAACACCTATTTGTCTCTGCGAGAAGACTCTCTGTCACAACTAGTCAGTTAACTAGTTCTAACTCATGTACATGAATGTGTTTATTAATTAAATATCTTTATTTAATTAATTAATTTAATTATGCATTTGAATTCTTCATCTTCGAGTTCTAACTTTGTCTTTGACATTCAAAGTCTATTTCTTCTATTTTCAAAGACTCTTAACTGAAGATTAAGATCTTGAACTCTTGTTCTTCCTATTTTCGAATAGTCTTGACACAAGATTAAGTTTTCGTTCTAACTTAATCTTTATCTTGTAGTCTTTTCTGAATCATGTTCTAACTCACATTCTATCTAAGACATAACTCACATTGCATGACATTCATCAATCTTGTCCATCGATCTCTCTTTCAATCTAAGTCGATCGTTCGAAAACCCAAAATCTATAAAATGGCCTATCATTATCATTATTCCTCCTCCCGAAATCATACACTTTGAGAAGAAACTTATCTTTGATATTTTGCTTAGGAATTCAACAAGGTTATGCTTGCACACTTACTGAAAATCTAAGGGCAAGAATACTGAAACAGCAAAATGGAGAAGAGCTATCGAGATAATTCGAAGGGGTGAACGCATATTCGGTGAGAGCTTTCCACTTGATTGTTTAGTTTTATTATGTTTACTTTCCTCATTCTTTTTTGTTTGATTTAGATTAATATTGGTTAGATTAGGATTGACATCATTTATTCTAGTTGCAGATCTTATCCAAATTTTATTCTATGTTACACTAAGCATATGAACACTCAAAATGTTAAAAACTTGTTTTAAACACTAAATAACTAAACCTTATTTTTAAAAATAGAAGCAAAACTTTGCATAACAAAATCATTGTGGATTTTTGCATAGGCACAAGTTGCTACACAGGCATAGTATTTCTATGCATAGGCACCAAAATATAGAGTACAAGCACTGCAGTTTGGTGTGTAAGTGTAGCTTTTTATTGTGTAAGCACAAAAAGATAAAGGTTGCAGGTAGTATAAAAATTTGTAAACTAAAGGTAAGTTTTAAATTTGAGAAATGAATTCTTTGACCTTAAGAGTAAATTATAAACTCCAAAAGAAATGTGTTTTGTCAATAGGGAACTTGTTTAACCTAATGTTTTTATATTTTTTGATATTTTTTGATATTTTTGTTCTTTTTAGATTGTTAGATTGTTAGAAAAGAAAACAACAAAGTATTACAAATAAAAGGATATAGGTTAGCTTAAAATCCAAATGCTAAAACCAACAATGTAAAAAATATTTAAAATAATCTTTCAATCAACACAAGAAAGTTAGGAAAATTATAAAACTTCTACGCCCAAGCACATGCATAAATTTGGAAGATATAGGCACCTAAAGTCGTAACAAAGGTTCGTAAGGTTAAAAAAAATGTGTAGAATGATAGGTCGAAAGTGTAAACAACCCACATGTCTTCAAGGGTAGAAAAATTATTCATTTTTTAACTTAAGCAATAGTAATTTGGAGAAGAGGAGCGAAGAGTAGAAAAGATATGGTGGTGATGTACCAACTATGGAGCACTACACAAACTGACTAAGGAGGTGGGGACAACTAGGAGGATTCAGATGGGCACATACCTTGAAAATTTCCTTTATGGGTAGTTTAGTGCATTAAATAGGGGGTTAAAAATAATCTGGGATGCATCCACTAATCATGATTTGGTGAATGTAAAAGGGAATCAGTGAATCTACCAAAATAGGGGGAATGCAAACTGCTTCAATGAGTCTATGGGGTTTTCAATGAATGAGAGAGAAAATGGGAAAAAATTTCATGTTTTGACAAATACATTGAAAAATAGTATATGGATGGGGTAAATCAGTGAATTTGTTTAATAGGATGGTCTACTTAAGGAATGGTGGATGCACTTTGGGTTTCTCTAAATCCATCAAGGAGGAAAAGTGGGAAAATAGTTAAGGGATGGTAGGATTTTTGGTGTTATTTTTGGCTAAATAGTATAGGCTAATGGATGGTTGGTATGTGTAGGTAAGACTAAGCCATGTGGTCACCTAAGAGAGGATATCAACAATGCTAAGCTTGATGGAGGGGTTCAAGATGCAAACTAGGATATTTTGTGTGAGTGTGGATTATACTATGTGGTTCATATGTCAACTATCTAGCTACATAGGATGATGGTGATAGCCCTAGAAGAGCGATGGAGTGAGATGAGCACATTTCATCCATACCATAAATAGAGACAATGTGGTCATTCCATCCTTTAACAAAAACCTTGGACACCTATGGGTCAAAACAATAAATTTTCTCTATATAAGGTGTAATCCCACCTTCCCCCAAAATTTTCTAAACCTGAGGATTACTCTGGGTCCCTTCACAAGAAATTAGATCAACTTCACTCCTATCACCACACATGGCCGTAGTGGAATAGAGCAGAAGTTGAATGATGTAGAGAAAACCCCACCACAAACAAAGAGGGTCCAAGATATTGTCCAAACCCCACTATAGAAAGAGAATAAAAGGGCTCAAAAAATTGCCCAGAATTCATGTGAAAGTCATGTTAAAGTGACTTCTAGTAATTATAACCATTAATAGAAGATCCTCCTTAAATCAACTGTATTTCATGGTTAATAATGATGTTAACATCAAGGGGAAGGGAGTTGTATGAGTCTCACCTTTTCATCATTGAATTAGAAACTCCTAGGTTAGAAAAAAAAATTGGTAAGCTTATTGCCCTCCCTCTAAATATGAGATATGTGGCAATCATCAAAGGACTTGAGAATAGAAATAGAGTCCCTAATTAAATTCTTAATTATCCAACTAGAACTTTGAATCTCTTTCAAGAAATTAATGATATTAAGGGAATCACTTTCAATCCACACCTTCTTGAACCCTTTTGAATGAGCCAATTTCAAACCATAGTCGGCTAGAAAAGCTTCAGCAAAGTGGTTTTTTTAGTTTTCCAAGGAGAGTGCCTAAATTGTTTATGAGTGTTTTTGTACACTCACAACATAGACAAAGTAATATAGTACCCAATCTCTTAAAATGAAATCTAGCTTTAGAAACTTTAGAAATATAACACTAAGGCTTTGATTGTCAGGTCTTGACTTTACAAAAATGAATCAGTGGTACACTATTACATAATATCTAGAGAAGGCTTCATAGTCTTCATTCGCTTTATCAATCTCTTCTTTCAAAATTGAGAAATTATTGTGCACTTGCACAACCATTCTATTTCCTTATTATTGGTATCTTCAATTCCTCTAATCCATTCATGGGATGACTAGGCCCATACCTTCATTTTCTCCATGTTATTTACTTTATCACTAGTCAGCAAAATTGGGGTGGTAACCTTTCTTGAAGAAATTTGAATTAGAGTAACAAGGCATTGAATAAAGACCATTAATTCTATCATTTATGCCTTTAACTCTACCCTAGTCACCTAATCCTTGTATATCCTTCTCAAATATTGGATGCCAACCCCTAGAGTTCATTAATCTCCTATACTCTATTTTTGGGGCCAGTGCTTATTGAGGAAACACTATATTCTTGAGGAAAAATTGAAGAGGTATCCTTATTAACTATGAGAGTAGCCATGTGAAGAATTATAGAGCTTGAGGCATCCTTGATCATATGAGACCTTATTTTGGTTTTCTTTTTCTCCTTAGGCTTCCCAAAATGTTCCAAAATTTCCTCAAGACTGGTCAGAGGAGTCTCCCTTATAGGCCTCTTATTCTTCAATTTCTCTTCTAGCCAAGCAAGAGCTATTGATTTCTTTGAAGAGGAAGATTTTTTTGAAGATTTGTCCTTTTTTTCCACCTCCTATGTTTGCTACTAATCTTTGTCTTCCTTTTCCTCTCCCTTTGCTCTCTTCTTTCCTCGAGACTCAGTCACCTTGAACTCCACAACTTCCTTAGAGGACTTCTCTTCATGTTGTGGGTAAATTGAAGTCTCCTCCATAATGGGAAATCCTACCATATCCTCCCTCTCCTGCTTTTAAATTTCTTTCAAAATTTGATCCATGCTATCTATGGATGGTGGTTCCAAAATATCTTGCGAAGAAGGGGAAGGAGTGGCTCTCATAACTCAATTAATCATCACCCTATTTGTGGGAAAGAGGAGGGCATTTTTAAATTGTTTAAGGATATTGGAGAGGTGGGATGTGAATGATTTAGAGAGGCTAGGAGAGGTGGGAGAAGAATTGGAAGGAATGGTAGGTGGTAAAGTGGAGATGGTGAATTGAGGGGTGGAAAACAAGGAGAATGAAGGAGATGAGATGGAATAAGCAGAAGGAAAGAATTATACCAAAATGGAAGCGGGGGGAGTGGGAATAAAAAAAGTAAGATGGAAAAATGTTAATGGTTGGGGTGAGGAAAGAACGGGAAAATAAATGGGAGAAAAAGAAATGACAGTGAGCATGGATGGAGGAGTAGAAGGAGGTGGAGGATATGGAGGAATAGAAGCATAAGGTTGAGAAGGAGGGATTATGGTTGGAGGTGGAGATGGAGATGGATGGGAAGGACCCCTAGCCTCCTCAGGTATTAGTTCCATTATGGTGGTTCCAACCTTCTTGGTTCTCTTAGGGAGGGGCTTGCCTACCTCCCCAACCTTCCATTTGTAGACCTAAGGATTTTCTATGGGATTCATCTCTTCAATGCTCTTTCTCCTTCCCTTCACCTTAGGAGAGGTGGTAACCTCCTTGATTGTTGATCTTGCTCCCAAAGCTCCATCTTCTTCTATCTTCTCATCATCGGTAAATGGTGCTTCTTCTTTGTTTTCCTCATATATTAGCTTTAACCCTCATTCCATTAGGAGGTTCACTTAGGCATTCACCCATCACCTTATCCTTCTAAGAACAAGCCAAGTAATAACATTTATATCAGTATCTTCCTCCTCTATCCAATTTGGTAGTGGGATAGGCTGAGTAACCACCTAGTTATAATCCTCCTCATCAAGGAATCGCTTATCTTCCTACAATTGATCAGGAACCTTGAAGAGGTGCAAGGTGTGAATGTATTCTAAAATCACCCTCATATAAGCCCTTTTGCGGACCTCATAATCATTCAATAAATTCACCCAAAAATCTTTGATATGCATATTACCTTCCTATCTGCTTCTTCATTTTTCATAGGGATCAAAATTTATCCCTTTAGCTATAGAAATTAAAACCAAAGCTCTAAATATCCACATTTCAATGCTCAACCTAGGGCATTAAAGGACATGAGAACATTCCCCTTACTAAAGTTAGAGGGTATGGAACCCCCACTCTACGCTTCCCATGGAGAAAATGATGTGATCTGTAAAGATGCCTTATGTTTTCTAATGTCATAATTCTATCAGTAGGGTACTTGCTCAATCCATATTGCACACTCGAGAATCCTTCGATTATAAAATATGTAAACTCAAGAAATTGGATGAACCAATATTCAAATCCTTTTACCATCTTCATGGTAAAGAGAGTTAGTCTTACTCCCAAGTCCTTATACAATGTTCTAATGATGAACATTGTGAACCCACCATTAACCCTTTTATAATGATGTTTTATATTTTGAAATTATAATTGAGGGTAGCATTCATTGTAACATCCCGCTACGCAACCCTAAAGGTTAAGAGCCAAAAAGGGATAAGATAATTTTTATTTTTTTATATAAGGAATAACATACACATAAAGTTAATTATCGATTTGATAAAACGACAACAAATATGGTCAAATATGACCTAAAGGACATCCCAAAGGAGAGGACTAATCCACCCTCCAGAGAAAATCCAAATAGGAGCAAAAAAGATAGCTCCAGAGATTTGCTCTAGAACTTGTCACTCCGCTCCAGAACCTGTTGCTCTGGAACTACTATTCTGGAGCCCGATGCTATAGAACCTATTGTTCCTAGAGCTCGATGCTTCAGAATCTGCTATTCCTGGAGCCCGATACTACGGAACCTGTTGTTCCTGGAGCCTGATGCTCCGGAACCCTAACAGACCAAAGAATAAAGGGAAAGACACAACCAATGCTCTGATTTTTTGGATGGAACCTTTTAGGAAGAAAGTCATAATGATTATCAAAATACAAGTGAGTCTGATACCAACACCGAAACTCATAAGACAAATATAAAACATCACATTTCTTCTCATTTAATTTATAATTACATTCTCTCTCAAGAGAGTACAATGTGCATAAAGGAAAAAGTATGAATACAACAATATTTTCATGAACACAATACAATATCCAATAAGATATATATACAAGGCATGTACACGAGTATAATATGATAAACAAACACAAGAGAGAGAGAGAGAGATCCACTCCAATCGATACTCCAAATCTTGTACACCAGTCCCCCCAATGGTGGTGGCAACGCCTCCCTACCATGTGGACTCCAGAGAGACCACCCCACCATGCTCGGAGGTAGTCACAAGGCCAAAGAAAAAGCAACAAGACAGGGGTAACATAAGGCCAATACTCACTTCAGACATGGAGCAAACAAAATACCAAGCACGAGGCCAATGACACAACATGGATATGTTCATGCAATACATGTCGGATACTACTCATGACTACAAGATACAAGATACAAGAGTGCAAATCAGATGGAGTGTCACCATGTGTGCTCGAAGGGATGGCACCACATGGAGTCAAATTCACCCCTCATACAGATAAGGAAATGGAGGTATAGAATTTTCATTAAAATAGAAAGTGCCTAGCTTAAAATTCTAACCTTGACCCAGATCAGATTTTGGTGATTCAAGTTGAAATGAACCTTCAATTTTTTTATTTTAGAACAAAAACGAGGTGTTGTTCTGGAAAACGCCATTTAGCCAAGTTGGGCAAAATTTGACATGAACATTGAAAGTGTCCAGAATTCAGATCGAACAAAGACCCAATTGAGATATGGTCATTTCAAAACATAATACACTATTATTTTATAAATTTATGACCAAGAACAGGGTGCTGTCCAAAAAACATCATTCAGCCAAGTTGGGCAAAAATACATTAAAAATGAAAGTGCCTGGATCGAAAATCAATTAACAACCCATTTGAGATATGGGCAATTAAAGATGAAATTCATCTTTAATTTGAATTTTTAGCAAGGATATTATGAGCAGCAAATAAAAACATCTTTCAGCAATAAAGGCAAAAACACACAGAAAATGAAAGTGTCTAAATTAAAAATCAAACAACAACCCATTTGAGATATGGGAATTTCTACATAGAATCCACATTTATTTCTCATTTCTAATGGATGGATAAAGAGCAGCAATAAAAAACATGTTTCCACAAGTTGGGCAAAACAGAAAAAAAAAAAATTAATTCCAATAGTCTGGTTTTTCCTTCAACCCAATTTTGATTTGGCAAATTGAAAATGAATTTCATCTTTGTTTTCAAAATTCAAGATAAGAGAATGGATCTATTTTTAAAAAAACAATCATTGGCAATGAATAGAGCTAGAAATGCACAAAATTCAGCCATATAGAAAAACTACAAAACAACAAGTTGAATCCAACCCTTGAACAGCTAAAACTCCCAAATTATTTCAACACACACTTACATATATTTCAAAACCAAGAATTCAAAGAAAGAAACTGAAGAATACCTCATTTCTGCCCAAATGAAAATGAAAGAGAGCTCTATGTATAAAACATGGCAAGATCCCAAATTCGAACAACAAAGCCACAAAATTATCCTGAACCTCCGAAGCCATTGCCCACAAATTTCTCCTCCAAGATTCTTCTCATTTTTGCTGCTCAATTTGTAGGGTTTCCCCCTATTCCCTCCCAGCAGCAAATTGCATCCTCCTTCCAAAAGAATAATCATCCCCCAAACAAATTTCAAAACAAATAATATATATCAAAGACCAAGCTGCCCCATTTTATTTGATTTCTTTTTTAACTAACTCCTCAACACAATAAAATGAAATAAATCATTTTATTAAACAAACTATTAATTCTCTTCAAAAAAATTTAATTAGAATCTCTATTATACAACATTCTCCATTTTCACATGAAATAATAATAATAATAATTTAAATCCAACATTGAAATACACAAATTCCCCCAAATAGGATTTAAATAAGACTATAAGAGTTCACCAAAAGAAATTGCTAAAATCATTTAAAATTATTAAATAAAAATAAATCATTCTCTCGATTGATCAATAAAATCACTTAAAAACAAAATATTTAAAACCCCATGGATATAACCATTCAAATATCCAATCAATAAAACATCATAAAATACCATAAATAAAACCACGTCAAAACACTGACAACCAAAATAAGGCCACATAAAAAATTCACAAAAACCATAACAAAATAGCTCAACAAGGCATACCGGTAAACCACATATAATTGAAAGGTGCTCTGAATGTTACCGTTAGGTAGTCGGATGGTAAGACAACATAGGAACACTGCATTAATGAGGTGCAATTGGCTAAGGTAGGGGACATTTGGCCTGTACGATTACTTATAGTTACCACCATCGGAGAATAAGAGTATGCTCAGGCCTATGAGTCCAGACAGAATTGATACTCAGTACTTGCATCACTCCAATTACACGTCAAGGTACATGTGCATATAACATATATCATGTAGCTGAAACAACATCAATTATCAGGAAAAGGATCATGATATTGTAAGCCTCTCGGATATGAGTGTTACGACATCATCCCTTCTTATCCATAATCATACAAAAGCAATGATAACTAAGCATGTAACTCATAATAACTAATCATGGTAACCTATCACATAATCATCAATGTCTAATCTCATTATAACAATATTTATAATGCTGACTCAAAATTAAAATACCATCTTACCCAGGCTGGAGTAAAAGAGGTGTTACATCCTCCCTCCCTAAGATTTGAGTTACTCCTGGACATCATGTAAGCTCAATATGCAGTCATGTCACACATTAGTACTCAAAATATAATAATCAAAATTAATCGATTGTACTTCATTACAAAGATGAGGAATATAATATGCATCATTCATCATTGAACAAAATAGACAAGACATCCATATAAAATTCACCCTTCTAAGAATCTTTATCAATATATTGACATATGTCTTACTCATAAGGTCTCAACATGAACCAAAATAACATGGTTAACCTTGCTAACATCACATGTGTCACAATTCTCAAAATAAGCATTTATTTTAACACCCACATTCATTCAAAGATAAGTTAAAATACACATTAGTCTCTATTAAGAATAGGGTAAAGAAGATGCATAAGCACCCAATTATTTCCAAAACACCATTGTTTGCCACAATATTTGTTTTCCACACACTTCCAATTTCACACATTATAACACATTTGACATCAGTTTCAACCAAATATAATAATTTGCACTTTTTAATGAAAAATAAGCCAACTTTTGACCTTTTCATATGAAACCATATTCAAAATGAGACATGCATTTACGCATACATACATGCTTGCATCATTGGGAATCACATCACAAGGCTACACAAGGGTCCATCTAGACACCAGAAAGTAGCATACTAATCCATGATACATAATCTATGAGCCAAGAGCCAAAATCCATCTCACATAATCCATACCTCACACTCAGTGGCTTGATGGTGTTAGGCCACACACACATAGTGAGACCATCCAAACAAGACCACAATGACATATCTCTTGTATAAGGTGGTTAGCCTCCAAGAGATATCCATCACACATAGGTGGGTAGTGGATCCTAGCTGTATAACAGCCTCACATACCCCCATCTTCAAGGTTCCTTATGTCTACTTCCTCATATACTCGCAACCAAGTCTTGCTCTCCTGTACCCAATAAGGAATCACAATACAACACAAGATCGACATTTGAAACAACAAGTAGGAAACTAGTTTAGCCACCAAAGATCATAAATAAATATCAAATAAAGATTCAATTTTAGCATTAAAGCAAGAAATATGCACAATTTCAACACTAAATCAAATGTAACCACGAGAGTTACATGCAAATGAAGATCACAAGTGTGGCTAAACCATCACAATAAAATAATGGTGTGGTTAATCCCATACCTAAAATATAACATATTCCTCATGGATGGGTACATAGTATCACCATCCATGGCACACAATGCAAGTACGGGGTATTCACAACACTCAACCAATGCACAGTTACTGGTTTATCACATTTACAAGGGGTTACATTTACATACTCAATTCCATTACTTTTCAAAAGATCACATAACACAAGTACATTTATTTCTATAGCCAATGTGATTCCCTTTCCAAAATCATATCATCCATGGATGGGTACCCTGTACCACAATCCCACAGAAACACAACTCAAGCACATGATATTCACAATACTCAACATGAGCACCAATATAGGATGTTCACATAACAAGTACCTTTCTCCTTTTCTTCTTACCAAAATAAAACAATTATCCACTTCTAATTATGCAAGATCAAAACAAACTTCCCAAGAACATGTACTCCCAACATCCATACAATCTTCTATTTTGAAGAAAATAATATCATAAACATAATTTTATAATTACAACCTTTATCACATGCAATAAATCACAGTGCTACATGAAGAAAATCATCAATGCCATAATAATTCTCACATTCACAATTATTAAGTGTTAATTCACCTTACTACACACATGTGTTAGCCACATTCATTGACTATACACAGAGCAATATCATTACAATGTTTACTCAAGACAAGGTATGCAATGTTATATAGCTAGGACCCATTACCCACCTATGTGTGATGACCATTTCTTGGAGGCTAACCACCTTATATACAAGAGATAGGTCATTGTAGTCTTTTTTGGATGGTCTCACTATGTGTGTGTGGCCTAACACCATCAAGCCATTGAGTGTGAGATATGGATTATGTGAGATGGATATTAGCTCTTGGCTCATGGATTATGTATCACAGATTAGTATGTTATTTCTCAATGTCCAGATGGACCCTTGTGTAGCCTTGTGAGGTGATTCTCAATAATGTAAATATGTATATATGTATAAATATATGTTTTATATTGGATATGGTTTCATATGAAAAATTCAAAAGTTGGCTTATTGTGCTTTAGAAAATGTAAATTGTTATATTTTGCTTAAAATGATGCCAAATGTGTTCTCATGTGTGAGATTGGGAGTGTGTGGGAAACAAATATTATTGCAAACAATGGTGTTTTGGAAAGAATTGAGTGCTTATGAATCTTTTTTACCCTATTTTAATGGAAATTAATGTGTATTTTAACTTATCTTTGAATGAATGTGGATGTTAAAATAAATGCTAATTTTGAGAATTGTGATACATGTGATGCTACCAAGATTAACAATGTTATTTTGTTTCAGTTGAGACGTTATGAGTAAGGCATATGTCAATAAATTGATAACGATCCTTAGAAAAGGTGAATGTCAAAAGGATGTCCTTTCTATTTCGTTCAATGGTGAATGATGTATATTATATTTCTCATCTTTGGAATGAAATATAACCTCTTAATGTTGATTTTTAGATTTTGAGTACTAATGTGTGACATGGCTGCATATTGAGCTTACATGACTTCTAGGAGTAAGTCAAATCTTAGGGAGGGAGGATGTAACACCTCTCTAACTCCAGCCTAGGTAAGATGGTATTTTAATATTGATTTAGCATTCTAAATGTTATCATAATGAGATTAAACATTCATGATTATGCGATAGGTTATCATGATTAGTATTATGCCGGATTACATGTTAATTATAATTGTTTTTGTATGATTATGGATTAGAAGGGATGATGTCGTAACACTCGTATTCGAGAGGCTTACGATATCATGACCATCTTCCTAATAATTGATGTTGTTTCAGCTATATGATATATGTTATATGCACATGTACTTTGATATGTAATTGGAGTGATGCAGGTACTGAGTATCGACTCCGCCTGGATTCACAGGCCCGAGTGTACTCTTATTCCTCGATGGTGGTAACTGGAGGTAGTCATACAGGCCAAATGTCCCCTACCCTAGCCCACTGTATCTTATTAGTGCAGTGTTTCTGAGTTGATGTCATACCATCCGGTTACCTAATGGTAATGTTTCGAGCACCTTTCAACCATATGTCTAGCGCACCTTTGAGTTGTATATGGTTTTCCATTGTGCCTTGTTGAGGTATTTTATCTTGGTTTCATAATCATTTTTGTAGTTATATTTATATTTAATTGGTTGTCGGTGTCTTGATGTGGTTTCTTTGAAATCCCTTTGTGATTTCATTTATGACTTTTTACGGTGTTTAATTGATTGGATATTGGCTGATCACATGTGCCAACAAGTAACTCAAATACCAATCAAGAATTCGCCATCAAATCGTAAAAAGAAGCCGAACATTAACTTAGTATTAACCTTATAAAATCATCTCGTAGAATCACCTTTAAGACAGTTAGAATCACTAAGAGATAGTGGTACAAAACATGGTTCCAATTGTTCAAACGAATGAGAAAGAGACATAGGAATTTCATAAACATTCCAAACTGCCTGGATCTTAAATCGGAGCTTGACCCAGTTCGTATTTTAACGTTTCCAGTTGGAATACACCCTCGATTTTTGAGTTTAGGACCGAAAACGAGGTGTTGTCCTCAAAAACGCATTTTTGACCAATTGGGCAAGAAAATGCATGGAAAAGTAAATTGTCTAGAATTTCAATCTACAAAAAAATAGTTGAGATATGGACACTTCTAAATGAAATCCACCTTTATTTTGTGTTTATAATAGGTGGTTTAAGAGCAGCAAAAGAAAACGTTTTTAGCAAATTGGCAAGAAAATCATCAAAAAATAAAAATGCCCAGATTTCAAATCTGCCAAAGACCCAGTTGAGATCTTGGCATTTCTACATAAAATTCACTTTTATTTTATGATTATAACGGGTGATTTGAGAGAAGCAACTAAAAACATTTTAAACAATTTGGCCAAAAAAACCAAAAAAAAATAAGCCTAGAAACAGATTTTCTTTCTTCTACTCATTACGGATTTAAGCATGCACAAAATCTACCATATAAGCAAATAACAAAGCAGCAAAAATAGTCCAAAATAACCATTAACTAACCCCAAGTGTTCACCAAATAAAAAGGAGGAGTTCATCCAAATGATCACAAAATATAAATGCCCAGAATTACAAATGAAAATTGAAGGCATACCTCTAGCATAAGGAAATGCACAAATCAGTAGCCACACCAAGATTCAAGAATAACAAGAAGAATACCTCAATTTCTGCCCAAATTGAGGTGGAGAAATGCTCAGCTTGCAAGGCATGGCTAGCTTTCAACTCTAGATAGCAAGGAGAAAATGACATTTTGCAAACAACTATTAGCTACCCATAATCTTCTTCTCTGACAAACTCTCACAAATATGTTGCTCAAATCTTGGGGTTTTTTCCTCTTTCTCCAAATAGCAAATTTTTTCTCCTCCAAAAGAATGATCCCCCAAAATGGTTCAAAAACAAAGAATAAAAATATCCAAAAAAACCAAGCTGCCCCATTTCCTTCTTTTTTTTTTTTAAATAAATCTTCTTCCCCAAATTATAAACTCATAAAGTAATAAAATGAAATAAAACATTTAATTAAATAAGCCATTAAATCTCTTCAATTTAATTAGTTTAGAAAACTCACTTCATTTACAACATTCCCAAATGCCCAAGACAATAATAATTGAATTCCAATATTAAAATGCACGAGCTCCCCAAATAGGATTTAAATAAAATTATGAGGGCTCACAAAACCGATTAATAAAATTGTTTAAAATTTCCAAATGAAAAGTATCATACTCTTGAATGATCAATAAAAATCACTTAAAAATAACATATTTAATACCTCATGGATATAATCATTCAAATATCCAATCAAATAAACACAATGAGATACCATAAATGAAGTCATGGAGAGATGTCAAATAAACCACATAAAAGATTCATGGAAACCAAGACAAAATGTATTCAATGAAACATACTAGTAAACCACATACCACTAAAAAGGTGCACTAGACAAATGGTTGAAAGGTGCTCTGGACATTACCGTTAGGTAACCGAATTGTATGACATCAACTTGGAAACACTGCACTAATAAGATACAGTGGGCTAGGGTAGGGGACTTTTGGCCTGTATGACTACCTCCAGTTACCACCATCAGGGAATAGGAGTATACTCAGGCCTGTGAATCCAGGCGGAGTCGATACTCAGTACCTGCATCACTTCAATTACACGTCAAAGTACATGTACATATAGAATATATCATATAGCTGAAACATGTCAATCATCAGGAAGAGGGTCATGATATCGTAAGACTCTCGGATATGAGTGTTACGAAATCATCCCTTCTTATCCATAATCATACAAAAGAAATGATATCTAAGCATGTAATCCAACATATTAACTGATCATGATAATCATCAATGCATAATCTCAATATGATAACATTTCTAATTCTAAATCAAAATTAGAATACCATCTTACCCAGGATAGAATTGGAGAGATTTTACATCCTCCCCCCTAAGATTTGACTTACTCCTAGAAGTCATGTAAGCTCAATATATAGCCATGTCACACATTAGTTCTCAAAATATAATAATCATCATTAATTGATTGTACTTCATTCCAAAGATGAGGTATATAATATGCTTCATTCATCACTAAACAAAATAGACAAGACATCCATATACATTCACCTTTCTAAGAATCATTATCAATAAATTGACATATGCCTTACTCATAAGGTCTCATCATGAAACAAAATAACATGGTTATTCTTGGTAACTTCACATGTATTACAATTCTCATATAAGTATTTATTTTAACATCCACATTCATTCAAAGTTAGGTTAAAATACACATTAATTTCTATTAAGAATAGAATAAAGAAGATGCATAAGCACTCAATTCTTTTCAAATAACCATTGTTTGCAACATTATTTGTTTTCCACACACTTCCAATCTCACACATTAGAACATATTTGACATCATTTTCAACAAAATATAACAATTTACACTTTCTAAAGCATAACAAGCCAATTTTGAATTTTTCACATGAAACCATATCCAAAATGAGACGTGCATTTAAACTTACATACATACTTATATCACTATGAATCACATCACAAGGCTACACAAAGGTCCATCTGCACACCGGTAAGCAGCATGCTAATCCATGAGCCAAGAGCCAATATTCATCTCACATAATTCATATCTCACACATAGTAGCTTGATGGTGTTAGGCCACACACACACGGTGAGACCATCCAAACAAGACCACAATGACCTATCTCTTGTATATAAGGTGGTTAGCCTCCAAGAAATGGTCATCACACATAGGTGGGTATTGGGTCCTAGCTGTATAACAGCCTCACATACCCCCATCCTCAAGGTTCCCCATGTCTACTTCCTCGTATACTCTCAACCAAGTCTGGCTCTCCCGTACCTGATGAGGAATCACATTACAACACAAGACCGAAATTGAAACAACAAGTAGGAAACTAGTTTAGCTACCAAAGATCATAAATAAATATCAAATAAAGATTCAATTTCAGTATTAAATGAAGAAATGTGCACAATTTCAACACTAAATCAAATGTAACCATGAGAGTTACATACAAATGAAAATCACAAGTGTGGCTAAACCATCACAATCAAATATAAATAAAGTGTCGGCCTTCACAATCAATGGAAGATCATCAATAACCATAAAGAAAGTCCACAATCTTTGAAATTACATTGTACAACACTGTGTAACTAGATACTAGCCACCAAACGAGGAAGGAGTGAACAATGTCTAACTATCGCAATAGCCCCTCATGTCGTGTGGAGTGAACACGCCAACCACATGGCATGAGATGTACTCTTAGGCTACACCCTGCATCACGTCATCACATAGCATGGACTCGCCAAGTGGCCCATGCACTCCTTGGCCGCCTGCATGGGATGTGCACCTCAACCCCATCCCGCATCGCATCTCAACGCAGCATGGCATACACCAGCCGAAGAAGGCACATACCGGTCATATGCCGCATGGCAGTGTGTCTGTGGCTCCACGAAAGTAGGCATGCACATAACACACCCCGCATAGAAATACCTCATGGAGAAGGCACACGCAGGTACTCACCGTAGCCAAAGGTATACATGGCTAAGACATACCCATATGCTAACCGACCCAAACATTGTCGAAAGCAAGAATGAGTCTCCATCTACAAGTGTACAAGGCCCCATTACGCTCATTACACGAGTAGGCTATCATAACCCAATCTAATAGTGCACCTTCACATGTCTATGCACGTGGCATCGTATCTATTGCATCATGTCGAAACACGGGCAGATACGGTATATATAATGCATATATGAGTATATCAATATGGGGCTACTCAAGTCTCACCTCTCATATAGACGAGGTTGACTCGCTAATTCTAGCTCAACGCCCCTATAGGCAGCCAAGAAATACTAACAAACCAATGCTGTTGTACTCAAATCTGGGAAATATGCTAGCACATATGGATCAAGTACCTTGATCCATCATAAGGGGAAGTAGTGAGTACTTTCCTTGGGATCGGTTGAGCTAAGACTGCCTTGCATCGCAATATGCACATGCTACGCCCAAGGAACTTTGTGGTTGCTACTATGCCTTCACGGACTGAGGGACTAGAGAACCAAAAGAAGAGAAACTAAGAAACTAACTTTTGGCTACTCTTGTATATATATAAATTTCAACCACACATGGGTTGGCCCCCAATTAGGTAACAAAATACAATCACACATAATGGTATGGTTAATCCCATACCTAAAATATAACATATTCCTCATGGATGGGTACACAGTATCACCATCCATGGCCCACGATGCAAGTATGGGGTATTCACAACACTCAACCAATGCACAGTTACTGGTTTCTCACATATACAGGGGAGTTACATTTACATACTCAATTCCATTACTTTTCAAAATATCACATACCATAAATACATTTATTTTCATAACCAATGTGATTCCCTTTCCAAAATCATATCATGCAAGTTCCGGAGCATCGACGTCCTTTGTTATTCTCCAGTGGGAAGAAACAGGTTCTGGAGCAGGGTGCTCTGGAATTGCAAGTTCCAGAGCACCGGCACCCGCTATTTGTTGTCTTGAGAGCAGCAACAAGTTCTAGAGCAGTGAGCTTCAGAAACATCAGGGTTTTGGAGTAGAAAGCTCCAATGTACCTTTGGTCATACTTGGCCATGATTTTCTTGTCGATGTATCATTTAGCAACTAATTTATGTGTTGTTATTCCTCTTGTTTTAAAAAAAAAAAATTGTCCCTTTTGGCTCTTAACCCCTGGGGGTTTGTAGCGGGATGTTACATCGATGTAACATCCCGCTACGCAACCCTGAAGATTAAGAGCCAAAAGAGGACAAGAAATTTTTTTTCTAAACATAAAGAATAACATACACATAAAGTTAATTACCGATTTGATAAAATGATAACAAACATGGCCAAAAATGACCTAAAGGACATCCCAAATGAGAGGACTAATCCACCCTCTAGAGAAAATCTAAACAGGAGCAAAAAGGATAGCTCCAGAGATTTGCTCTAAAACTTGTTGCTCTGCTCCGGAACCTACAATTCTGGAGCCCGATACTATGGAACCTACTATTCCTGGCAGTTCTGGAGCCCGATGCTCCGGACATCCCACTACACAACCCTGAAGATTAAGAGCCAAAAGAGGACGAGGTAATTTTTTTTTTAACATAAAGAATAACATACACAAAATGTAATAACTAATTTGAAAAAATGACAAGTATGGCCAAAAATAACCTAAATGACATCCCAAAGGAGAGGACTAATTCACCCTCCAGAGAAAATCCAAACAGGAGCAACCAGATAGCTTCTGAAATTTTCTCTGGAACTTGCTGCTCTATTCCAGAGCATCGGGCTCCAGAACGCAAGTTCTGGAGCATCAGCACCCTTTGTTTGCTATCTAGTGGGCAGAAACAAGTTCTAAAGTAGGGTGCTCCAAAACTGCAAGTTTCAGAGCACCGGTGCCCGCTGTTTGTTGTCTTGAGGGAAGCAATAGGTTCCAGAGCAGTGAGCTCTAGAAACATCAGGGTTTTGGAATAGAAAGCTCCAATGTACTTTTGGTCATACTTGGCCATGATTTTCTTGTCAGTGTATCATTTAGTAACTAATTTATGTGTTGTTATTCCTCTTGTTTAAAAAAAAAAATTATCTTGTTGGTGAGATCTATAGTCCCCAATTGCATTGTTGAGTCTTAAAAAAATTATGTAGATGTTAAACTATTTTACCTGGAATTCAAAATGCAAAATGATTAATGCATGTTGAAGTGATAATGTCGCATACCTTGTCTTGAGTAAATTGTGTAATGATATTACACTATGTATAGGAAATAAATGTGGTTAACATATGTGTGTGGTAAGGTGATTTAACAATTAATAATTGTGAAGGTGATAATTATTATGGCATTGTTGATTTACTCCATGTGGCACTATGATATATTGTATGCGATAAAAGTTGTAATTATAAAATTTTGTTTAATGAAATTATCATATTGAAAAGAGAAGATTGTATGGATGTTGGGAGTACATGTTCTTGGGAAGTTTGTTTTGATCTTGCATAATTAGAAGTGGATAATTGTTTTATTTTGGTAAGAGGAAATTGGAAAATATACTCCCTACTATGTGAACATCCTGTATTAGTGCTCATGTTGAGTATTGTGAATATTTTGTGCTTGAGTTGTGTTTCCCGAGGGATTGTGGTACAGGGTACCCATCCATGGATGATATGATTTTGGAAAGGGAATCACATTGGCTATGAAAATAAATGTATTTATGGTATGTGATATTTTGAAAAGCAATGGAATTGTGTATGTAATTGTACCCCTTGTAAATGTGAGAAACCAGTAACTGTGCATTGGTTGAGTGTTGTAAATACCCCGTACTTGCATTGTGTCTCATGGATGGTGATACTGTGTACCCATCCATGAGGAATATGTTGTATTTTAGGTGTGGGATTAACCATACCATTATGTGTGATTGTATTTAGTTACCTGATTGAGGGCCAACCCACGTGTGGTTGAAATTTATATATATACAAGAGTAGCCAAAATTTAGTTTCTTAGATTCTCCTCTTTTGGTTCTCTAGTCCCTCAGTCTGTGAAGGGGTAGTAGCAACCACAAAGTTCCTTGGGCGAAGTGTGTAGCATGTGCATATTGCGACGCAGATCAATCTTAGCTCAACCGATCCCAAGGAAAGTACTCACTACTTCCCCTTATGATGGATCAAGGTACTTGATCCATATGTGCTAGCCTTTTCCTCATATTTGAGTACAGCAGGATTTGTTTGTTAGTTTTTCCTAGCCACCTATACAGGCGTTGAGCTGGCATTAGCGAGTCTACCTCGTCCATATGAGAGGTGAGACTCGAGTAGCCCCATATTGATATACTCATATATGCATTATATATACCGTATCTACCTGTGTTTTGACATGATGCAATAGATATGATGCCACGTGCATAGACACATGAAGGTGCACTATTAGATTGTGCTATGATAGCCTACTTGTGTTATGAGCATAATGGGGTCTCGTACACTTGTAGAGGGATACTCATCTTTTCTTTCGACAATATTTGGGTCGGTTAGCATATGGGTATGTCCTAGCCATGTATACCTCTGGCTACAATGAGTACCTGCGTGTGTCTTTCTCCATGAGGTATCACTATACGGGGTGTGCTCTGTGTGTACCTGCTTCCATGGAGCCACAGACACAATGTCATGCGGCATACAACCAGTACGTGCCTTCTCCGATTGATGTATGGCCATGTTGCGTTGAGACGCTATGCGGGATGGGGTCGAGGTGCACATCCCATGCGGGCAGCCAAGGAGTGCGTGGGCCACTTGGTGAGCCCATGCCACGTGACGACGTGAATTGGGGTGTAGCCTAGGAGTACACCTCATGCCATTTGGTTGGTGTGCCCACTCCACACCACATGAGGGGCTATTGTGATAGTCAAACGTTGTTCCCTCCTTCCTCGTTTGGTGGCTGGTATTTAGTCACACAGTGTTCTACAGTGCAGTTTCAAAGATTGCGAACTTTCCTTATGGTTATTGATGATATTCTATTGATTGTGAAGGCCGACACTTTATTTATATTTGATTGTGATGATTTAGCCACACCTTGTGATATTCATTTTCATGTAACCCTCATGGTTACATTTGATTTAGTGTTGAAATTGCGCGCATTTCTTGCTTTATTGCTGAAATTGAATCCTTATTTGATATTTAATTATGATCTTTGGTGGCTAAACTAGTTTTCTATTTGTGTTTTCAAATTTCGATCATGTGTCGTATTGTGATTCCTCTCCAAGGATATATGAGGTGGACTTGGTGAGTGTATACAAGGAAGTAGACGCAGGGAACCTTGAGGATGGGGTATGTGAGGTTGTTATACAGCTAGGATCCACTACCCACCTATGTGTGATGACTATCTCTTGGAGGCTAACCACCTTATACAAGAGATATATCATTGTGGTCTTGTTTGGATGGTCTCATCATGTGTGTGTGTGGCCTAACACCATCAAGCCACTGAGTGTGAGGTATAGATTATGTGAGATGGATATTGGCTCTTGGCTCATGGATTTTGTATCATGGATTAGTATGCTACTTTCTGGTGTCCAGATGGACCCTTGTGTAGCCTTGTGATGTGATTCTCAGTGATGTAAGTATGTATATATGTATATGTAATGACGTATATTTTTTGCAAGGTCAAAATTGGATTAGTAACACATGCAAGTTAATAAAATCATCAAGCAATCGAATGCAAAGGAAAAATAACAAGAAATGAAAGAAACTAGAAAGATCTCACCCATTCCTATGCTCCATGACTGATTTTCATTGCACCTCCTTGGCTTTGTTGTGATAATGGATGCCCTCAGATTGTGTACGTGAGCAAACTCTAAATATCTAGCCCTAGACAAAGCTTTGAAGGATTTGTATGAAAACTCTATGCAAACTAGAAATTAATTTCTATTATGCAAGTTATTAGTAAGCCTAAAAGATGATATGATAATAGAAAATGACAATAATGAGATTATAAAAATAATCAGAGATTAAGAGATCCCAAAAATGAGATCAAGATTATCATTTTGTAGAAAATGCAATCTTGAACGAACGGATGAGATGAAAGATTGAGAAATGCCCTAGAATCAATGGTCAAGATTCAAGTTGACAACTCTCAATTAGGGTTAGGGCAACAATCCCCAAATGTGTGGACAAGATTTAATTTGATAAATTAAATCAATGGTGGAGAATAAATGTAACATTGAGATGAAATTAGTAAAAATCAAGAGATAAGGAGATGAGATTATTAGCAAATCAGTAATTTTAACAATTACTTGATTTGTAGAAAAATCTTTCCATTTTGAATTAAATTAATTCAAAATATGGATTTTGTAAGATAATAAGTAATTGATTTTTGAAATTAATTACTAAAAGAAGAATCAGTTAACTATGTGAGACATTTTTAAATAAATTTGTTTTATTTAAAAATAAAGAAGTGTCACATAAGGCAATTAAATAATTATTTAATTTAGAAGAGACAGTTAATTAATTAAATAAATTAATGAATCTATTTAATTATGAGAGAATTTAGGAATTAGTGACATATTAAATAAATATATTTATTTAATAATCAAGGGGACATTAATAAAAAGGATTAATTAAATAAATGAGACTTTATTTAATTGTAAGAAAACTTTGATAATTAGTGACACATTAAATAAATAAATAAGATTTATTTATTTAATAATCATGAGGAATGAAAGATCATGAACTAATTAAATAATTATAAATTATTTAATTAATAGTTGAATGTGGGTTAGAAACATAATTACAAAGTTATAATCATGTTATGACGAAAAGTGGTAAAATATTGTTTGCAAGCCTTGGTCATTTTTATGTGTGTACAATATAAATGCATGTTTTATAGTGGATATGGTTTCATATGAAAAGTTCAAAAGTTGGCTTATTGTGCTTTAGAAAATGTAAATTGTTATATTTTTTTGAAAATGATGCCAAATATGTTCTCATGTGTGAGATTGGGAGTGTGTGGGAAACAAATATCACAACATGGAGACACTCATACATTATCATGTCAGGTACTACCCAAGACTACTGAGATACAAGATGCAAGATTACAGACCAGATGAGGAGACTCAACCATGCCCAAATCAACGCCCTGAAAACGGATAACTCAACGTCCTATAGGCGGATAGGCTTTCTCGAGTGCATCCTTAGCCCTTTTCAAGAGCTCAAGGTCATGCACAAGGACTCATTATCATATTAGTTTTTACTTTATAAGGCTACTCTAATGACCTTGACTTAAGATCATCTCGTTTAACCAAACGAGGAATCTATAAGAAAAACATGAAATAGTGAAAAGCCACTAAAAACCATCATTAAAACCTTTTAAAACAGCCAAGTAACATTGCTACAAAAATCATTTAAATAACAGATCACATATGCCAACAAGTAGATCATCTACCCTTCAAGCATTCACCATCAATTCGCAAAATAGAAACCAATCATAAAATTGGAATAACCTCATAAAATAATCTCGTAAAACCAGTTTTAATAATACTTAAAACCACTAATGATGGTACCACAAAACATGGCTTCAGTTGTTGTTCACACGAATGGAAAAGAGACATAGAAATCTCATGAAAATACAAAATGTCCGGATCAAAATTCTAAGCTTGACCCAGTTCGTATTTCAGTGTCTTAAGTTGGAATACACCTTGAATTTTTATGTTTAGAACCGAAAACAAGGTGTTGTTTTGAAAACTGTCATTTTAAGCATGGTTGGGCAAAACATCAAAAAAATGAAAGTGCCCGGATTAAAAATTGAACAAAGACCCAAATGAGATATGGACATTTCAAAATAGAATCCATCTTTATTTGTGTTTACAACAAGTGGTTTAAGAGCAGCAAATAAAAATTGCATTTTAACAAGTTGGCACAATTTAACCCAAAAATGAAAGTGCCCAGAAATAAAATTTGTCAAAGACCCAGTTGAGATCTTAACATTTCTACATAGAATCCACCCCTTAAATTTGTTTTTATGAAGAGATTAATGAGAAACAAAGAAAAAACAATTTTCAACAAATTGGGCAAAATCATCAAAATAAATAAATAAAACCAAAAATCAAATTTTTCCTTCAATCCAATTTAGATTTAACCATTTCAAATTAATTTTCATCTTTGTCTCCAAATTTATGGCAGGAGAATTAGATCTATTTTAACAAATCAGTCATTGGCAATGAATTGAGTTGGAAAAGCACAAAATTTAGCCATATAGAAAAAGAAACTACAAGCAGCAAATTGAATCCAACCCTTGAACAGCTAAAACTTCCAAATTATTTCAACACACTCTTACATATATTTCAAAAACAACAATTCAAGGAAAGAAATAGAAGAATATCTCATTTCTGTCCAAATGAAAATGAAAGGTAGCTCTATGTACAAAGCACAGCAAGATCCCAAATTCGAATACAAAGAAACAAAATTATCCTGAACCTCTGGGGCCATTGCCCACAAATTTTTCCTCCAAGATTCTTCTCATTTTTGCTGCCCAATTTGTAGGGTTTTCCCCTCTTTCCTCCAAGCAGCAAATTGCATCCTCCTCCCAAAAGAAATATATCCCCAAACAAAGTTCAAAACAAAGTATATATATTAAAGACCAAGCTGCCCCACTTTATTTGATTTCCTTTTTTTTTTTTTTGAGCATCCTTATAGAGTAAAAGCTAATATGATAATGAGTCCTCATGCATGGCTTTGAGCTCTTGAAAAGGGCTAAGGATGCACTAGAGAAGGCTTATCCGCATGTAGGACGTTGAGTTATCCGTCTGCAGGGCGTTGACTGGGGCATGGTTGACTCTTCTCATCCGATCTATAACCTCGCATCTTACATCTTAGTAGCCTTGAGTAGTACCTGACATGTATTGTATGAGTATCTCCATGTTGTGATAATTGTTTTATGGATTGTATGATGTGTTTGCTCCGTGTCTGATGTGAGTGTTGGTCATATGTCACCCTTTCCTTTTTGCTTTTGTTTGGGCCTTGTGACTACCTCTGAGCACGGTAGGGCGGTCTCTCTAGAGTCCACATGGTAGGCAGGCGTTGCCACCACCATTGGGGACCAGTGTACAAGTTTATCAGAGCACCAATTGGAGATGCTTCCTCTTTTCACTATCTTTCATCAGTTGATGTTCCTTATTCATGGTAGTGTCGTTGTACTTATGTATGCTCATTTATGTATATTGTACCCTCTTATGAAAGAAGTTGTAATCATAAATTAAATGAAAAGATATGTAATGTTTTATATTTGTCTAACGGGTTCCAATGTTGGTATCAGACTCGCTTGCATTTTGATAATCATTATGACTTTCTTTCTAAAAAGTTTCATGTAAAAATCAAAGCTTTGGTTATGTTTTTCCCTTCATTCTTTGGTCTGCAAGGGTTCTGGAGCATCAGGCTCCAAAATAGTAGGTTCTGAAGCATCAGGCTCCAGAACTGCAAGTTCCAGAGCCATGGGTTCTGGAGCAAAACAGCAAGTTCTGAAGCAAATCTCTAGAGTTTTCCGATTTGCTCATGTTTGGATTTTCTCTAGAGAGTGGATTAGTCCTCTCCCTTGGGATGTCCTTTAGGTCATATTTCACCATGTTTGTTGTCATTTTATCAAATTGGTAATTACTTTATGTGTATGTTATTTTTTATGTTTAAAAAACATTATCTTGCCCTCTTTTTGCTCTTAACCTTCGGGGTTATGTAACATCAAGAAGGGATGATGTTGTAACACTCATATTCGAGAGGCTTACGATATCATGATCCTTTTCTTGATAATTGATGTTATTTCAGCTACATGATATATGTTATATGCACATGTACCTTGACATGTAATTGGAGAGATGCAGGTACTGAGTATCGACTCCACCTAAACTCATAGGCCTTAGCATACTCTTATTCCCTGATGGTGGTAACTGGAGGTAGTCATACAGGTCAAATATCCCCTACCCTAGCCCACTGTATCTTATTAGTGCAGTGTTTCTGAGTTGATGTCATACCATCTAGTTACCTAATGGTAATGTCCGGAGCACCTTTCAGTTGTATGTTTGGTACCTTTTGTTGGCTATCTATGTGCAACAATAAGGTTCCAGAGTATCGGGCTCTAGAACAGTAGGTTCTGGAGCATCGGGCTCTAGAATAGTAGGTTCTGGAGCAAAGCAACAAGTTCCGGAGAAAATCTCTAGAGCTATCATTTTTGCTCTTGTTTGGATTTTCTCTAGAGGGTGGATTAGTCATCTCCTTTGGGATGTCCTTTAGGTCATATTTGGCCATGTTTGTTGTTGTTTTATCAAATTGGTAATTAACTTTATGTGTATGTTATTCCTTATAAAAAAAAAAAAATTATCTTGTCCTTTTTTGGCTCTTAACCTTCAGGGTTGCGTAATGGGATGTTACATCTGGTATCAGATCCCATGTTCACACACTAAGAGCTCTGGCATACATGAACCTTCTATGTTATGTTGTATTTTGCGTGTGTGGCGTGAGCTTCTTAAATTATTTTCCAAAGTCTTGATTGACTAGCTTTCATGCCTTAGTATGGTGTATAGATTGTCCTTGTGATGATCTATTTTGATGTGTTCCTAGTTTCCTTTAGGATGACCCTAGAGGTTGAGCCAGAGGAAAAGTTAGCGGTAGAGCCCATGTTGCAGCATTGGGATCCCTATTTTTGGTTGATACCTGCTTCGTGTGTTGGGTGTGGTGGATGGCAACAAGTGATGTTGTTTCCTGCCCCTTGCATGTTTTGTTGAAGAATGCTTTAGTGAGGGTTAGTTAGACCCTTGAGCCTACCAAGAAGTGTGTTTTGATTGGTCTCTTTCTTGATGTGTGGCTCTTTCATTGTGTAAAGGGTTATGACCCTTGAGTAGTCCCTGAGTGTGGTTGTAGCCTATGTGGTTTTGAAGTGCTTTTGCATGACATATTGCATTGAAGTTATACAATATGGTAATAGAAAATGAATGATCGTGTTGTTAGAGATTATTGCATGCTCTCTTATGATTGATGCATTTGTGTGGAAGTGATCATGTGATGACAAAACCATGTTTGCATTCGTGCATGTGTCAGAATTGTGAATTTCTCCCTCTCCTCTCTCTTATCGTTGGTTTAACAAAGATGCTTACCTTGAGTGTGTGGTGTATTAAAATCCATTGTATGCTATCTTTCTAGAGCAAATGCTTATGCATTCATGAAGATTTGTTTTATTAGATCAAACCTTGGGTAAAGGACCTAAGTCCCCAAGTTGCATTCATAATTATGAATCATGTATGAATATGAATAGAAAATCATACTGCATTGAGTAAAAGTTTAGAGAAAAGGGAATAGTGAAGCCATTTCAAAGTTAATGATGAATCCAAATGATTAATGTATGATGAAGTGATAATATTGCATGCCTTGTCTTGAGTAAACATTTTAATGATATTGCTTTGTGTATAGTAAATGAATTTGGTTAACACATGTGTGTAGTAAGGTGAATTACCACTGAATAATAGTGAATGTGAATGTGAGAATTATTATGACATTTTTGATTTGATCCATGTAGCATTGTGATATATTGCATGTGATAAAGGTTGTAATTATAAAATTGTGTTTAATGATATTAATGTCTTGAAAAGAGAAGGTTGTATGGATGTTGGGAGTACACATTCTTGAAAAGTTTGTATTGTTTTTACATAATTAGACGTGAATAATGGTTTAATCTTGGTAAGAGGAAATTGGAAAAAGTACTCCCTACTATGTGAACATCCTATATTAGTGCCCATGTTGAGTATTGTGAATATCTTGTGTTTGAGTTGTGTTCCCGTGGGATTGTGGTACAGGGTACCCATCCATGGATAATATGATTTTGGAAAGGGAATCACATTGGTTATGGAAATATATGTATTTATGGTATGGGATCTTTTGGAAAAGTAATGGAAATTGAGTATGTAAATGTAACTCCCTTGTATATGTGAGAAACCAGTAACTGTGCATTGGTTGAGTGTTGTGAATACTCGTACTTGAATTGTGCACCATGGATGGTGATATTATGTACCCATTCATGAGGATATGTTGTATCTTAGGTATGGGACTAACCATACCATTTTGTGTGCTTGTATGTTTGTTATCTGATTGAGGGCCAACCCATGTGTGGTTGAAATTTATATATACATGAGTAACCAAAAGTTAGATTCGTAGATTCTCTTCTTTTGGTTCTCTAGTCCCTCAGTCCATGAAGGGGTAGCAACAGCCACAAAGTTCTTTGGGTGGGGTGTGCAGCGTGTGCATATTGCAACACAGAGCAGTCTCAGCTCAACCAATCCCAAGGAAAGTACTCACTACTTCCCCTTATGATGGATCAAGGTACTTGATCCATATGTGCTAGCCTATCCCCACAATTTTGAGTATAGTAGCATTGATTTGTTAGTATTGTCTGGCCACCTGTAGGGGCACTGAGCTGGCATTAGCGAGTCTACCTTGTCTATATGAGAGGTGAGACTCGAGTAGCCCCATATTGATATACTCATATATACATTATATATATACCATATCTGCACGTGCTTCGACATGATGCAATTGATACGATGCCACGTGCATAGACACGTGAAGGTGCATTATTAGATTGTGTTATGTTATCCTACTTGTGTGATGAGTGTAATGGGGCCTCATACACTTGTAGAGGGACACTCATGCTTGATTTTGACAGTGTTTAGGTCAGTTAGCATATGGGTATGTCCTAGCCATGTATACCTCTGGCTATGGCGAGTACCTGTGTGTGCCTTCTCCATGAGGTATCGCTATGCGGGGTGTGTTTTACACGTACCCACTTCCGCAGAGCCACAAACACACTACCATGCAGCATACAATCAGTATGTGCCTTCTCTGGCTGGCATATGGCCATGTCGCACTGATACACGATGCGGGATGGGGTCGAGGTGCACATCCCATGCGGGAAGCCAAGGAGTGTGTGGGCTACTTGGCGATTCCATGTCACGTGACGATGCGATGCGAGGTGTAGCTGAGGAGTGCACCTCATACCATGTGGTTGGAATGCTCATTCCATACCACATGAGGGGCTATTGCGATAGTCAGACATTGTTTCCTCCTTCCTCATTTGGTGGCTAGTATCTAGTCATGTAGTGTTGTATAGTGCAATTTCAAAGATTGTGGACCTTCTTTATGGTTATTGATAATCTTTTATTGATTGTGAAGGATGACACTTCATTTATATTTGATTGTGATGGTTTAGCCACACCTTGTGACCTTCATTTTCTTGTAACTCTCGTAGTTACATTTGATTTAGTGTTGAAATTGTGCACATTTCTTGCTTTATTGCTAAAATTAAATCTTTATTTGATATTTATTTATGATCTTTGGTGACTAAACTAGTTTTCTATTCGTTGTTTTCAAATGTCAGTCATGTGTTGTATTGTGATTCCTCTCCAAGGACATATGAAGTGGACTTGGTGAGTGTAAACAAGGAAGTAGATGCAGGGAACCTTGAGGATGGGGGTATGTGAGGCTGTTATACAGCTAAGACCCACTACCCCCCTATGTGTGATGACCATTTCTTGGAGGCTAACCACCTTATACAACAAGAGATAGGTTATTGTGGTCTTGATTGGATGGTCTCACCATGTGTGTGTGTAGCCTAACACCATCAAGCTACTATGTGTGAGATATGGATTATGTGAAATGGATTTTGGCTCTTGGCTCATGGATTATGTATCATGGATTAGTATGCTGCTTTTTGGTGTCCAGATGGACCCTTGTGTATCTTTGTGATGTGATTCCTAGTGATGTAAGTATGTATATATGTATAAATGCATGTTTTATATTGGATATGGTTTCATATGAAAAATTCAAAAGTTGGTTTTATTGTGTTTAAGAAAATGTAAATTGTTATATTTTTCTGAAAATGATGCTGAATATGTTCTCGTGTGTGAGATTGGGAGTGTGTGGGAAACAAAAATTGTTGCAAACAATGGTTTTTTGGAAAAAATTGAGTGCTTATGTATCTTCTTTACCCTATTTATATTGGAAATTAATGTGTATTTTAACTTATCTTTGAATGAATGTGGATGTTAAAATAAATGCTAATTTTGAGAATTGTGATACAAGTGATGCTACCAAGATGAACCATGTTATTTTGTTTCATGTTGAGACGTTATGAGTAAAGCATATGCCAATAAATTGATAATGATCCTTAGAAAAGGTGAATGTCAAAAGGATGTCCTTTCTATTTCATTCAATGGTGAATGATGTATATTATATTTCTCATCTTTGGAATGAAGTATAACCTCTTAATGTTTATTTTTAGATTTTGAGTAATAATGTGTGACATGGCTGCATATTGAACTTACATGACTTCCAGGAGTAAGTCAAATCTTAGGGAGGGAAGATGTAACACCTCTCTTACTCCAGCCTGGGTAAGATGGTATTTTAATTTTGAGTCGGCATTATAAATATTGTTATAATGAGATTAGACATTAATGATTATGTGAAAGGTTACCATGACTAGTTATTATTGGTTACATGCTTAGTTATCATTATTTTTGTATGATTATGGATAAGAAGGGATGATATCGTAACACTCATATCCGAGAGGCTTACGATATCATGATCTTTTTCCTGATAATTGATGTTGTTTCAACTACATGATATATGTTATATGCACATGTACCTTGACGTTCAATTGGAGTGATGCAGGTACTGAGTATCGACTCCGCCTAGACTCACAGACCTAAGAATACTCTTATTCCTCGATGGTGGTAACTAGAGGTAGTCATACAGGCCAAATGTCCCCTACCCTAGCCCACTGTATCTTATTAGTGCAGTGTTTCTGAGTTGATGTCATACCATCTGGTTACCTAACTGTAATGTTTGGAGCACCTTTCAACCGTATGTCTAGCGCCTTTTGTTGGTTGTCTGTGTGTAGCAACAGAACAGTAGGTTCCGGAGCATCGAGCTCCAGAACAGTAGGTTTCGTAGTATCGGGCTCTAGAACCGCAGATTCCATAGTATCGGGTTCTAGAACCGCAGGTTTCATAGTATCGGGCTCCAGAACATTGGTTCCGTAGTATCGGGCTCCAAAACCGGAGGTTTCGTAGTATTAGGCTCCAGAACTGCAGATTCAAGAGCAAAGCAGCAAGTTCTGGAGCAAATCTTTGGAGCTATCATTTTTGCTCCAAATAGTTGTAACACCTCTCCAACTCTAGCTTGGGTAATATGGTATTTTAATTTTGATTTAGCATTATAAATGTTATCATATTGAGATTAGACATTGATGAATATCATGATTAGCCATTATGCTAGATTACATGCTCATATGTTTATATAATGATGATACCATTGTTTCTATATAATTAGGGATAGGAAAGGGATGATGTCCTAACACTCGTATCCGAGAGGCTTACGATATCATGAACCTCTTCTTGATGATTGATGTTGTTTTAATTATATGATATATGTTATATGCACATGTACTTTGACGTGTAATTGGAGTGATGCAGGTATTGAGTATCGACTCCGCCTGGATTCACAAGTCTGAGCGTACTCCTATTTCCTGATGGTGGTAATTGGAGGTAGTCATACAGGCCAAATGTCCTCTACCCTAACCCATTGTAACTTATTAGTGTTGTGTTTCTGAGTTGATGTCATACCATCTGGTTACCTAACGGTAATGTCCGGAGCACCTTTCAGCCATATGTCTGGCGCACCCTTCGGTCATATGTGGTTTACCTGTATGTCTCATTGAGGTATTTTGTCTTGGTTATGTTAATCGTTTATGTGGTTATATTGATATTTAACTGGTTGTCGATGTCTTGATGTGGTTTATTGGACATCTCTTCGTGACTTCATTTTTGGTATCTCATTGTGTTTAATTGATTTGAGATTTGAATGGTCTTATTCACGAGATTTTAAATATATGTCATTTTAATTGATTTTATTGATCATTCGAAAGAATGATACATTTTATTTGAAAATTTTAAACGATTTTATTAATCTATTTTGTGAGCCCTCATAATTTTATTTAAATCCTTTTTGGAGAGCTCGTGTATTTTAATATTGGATTTAAATAATTATTTCCTTGGGCATTTAGGAATGTTGTATATGAAGTGATTTTTCTAAACTAATTAAATTGATGAGAGTTAATAGCTTGTTATTAAAATGTCTTATTTCATTTTATTGTTGGGAGTGAAAATATAAAATATGAAAAAAAAAAAGGGGGAAATGGGTAGCTTGGTTTTTATATATTTATTCTTTGTTTTAAACTTGGTTTTGGGGGATGATTCTTTTGGAAGAGGATGCAATTTTCTACTTGGAGGAAAGAGGGGAAAACCTTACAAATTGGGCAGCAAAAATGAGAAGAATCTGAGAGGAGAAATTTGTGGGCAATGGCCCCAGAGGTTCAACATAATTTCATTGTTTTGTTGTTCGAATTTGGGACCTTGCCATGCTTTATACATAGAGTTGTCTTTCATTTTTATTTGGGCAGAAATGAGGTATTCTTATGTTTTCTTTCCTTGAATTCTTGTTTTGAAATATATGTAAAAGTGTGTTGAAATAAGTTGGGAGTTTTAGTTGTTCAAGGGATGGATTCAACTTGTTGCCTTGTAGTTTCTTTTCTATATGGCTGAATTGTGTGCATTTCCAGCTCTATGCATTGACAATGATTGTTTTGTTAAACAGATCCATTCTCTTGTCTTGGATTTTGAAAACAAATTTGGAATTCATTTTGCATTGCCAAATCCAAATTGGGTCAAAGGAAAAATCTAATTTCTGTGTTTATTTATTTATTTTGATGTTTTGCCCAATTGCTGAAAAATGCTTTTCATTTCTATTGTTCCACCACTTTAAATAAATGGAAAATAATAATGTATTCTATGAAGAAGCACCCATATCTCAAATGGGTTGTTGTCCGATTTTCAATCCGGACACTTTCATTTTTAATGAATTTTTGTCCAACATGACCGAATGACGTTTTTGAACAGCACCTTGTTCTTGGCCATAAATTTATAAAATAATAGTGTAGTATATTTTTAAATGTTCATATCTCAACTGGGTCTTTGTCCAATTCAAATTCCGAGCACTTTTGATTTTGTATGTATTTCTTGCATAATTTGTCAAAATGACATTTCTCAAAACAGCACCTCGTTTTCGATTCTAAAATGAAAAATTGAAGGTGTATTTCAATTTAAGACACTGAAATACGAACTGGGTCAAGCTTAGAATTTTGATCCAAGCATTTTGTATTTTCATGAGATTTTTATGCCTCTTTTCCATTTGTTTGAACAGCAACTTAAACCATGATTTGTGGTACCATTATTAATGGTTTTAACTACTATTAAAAGTGGTTTTACAAGATTGTTTTATGAGGTTATACTGATTTTATGATTGGTTTATGTTTTGCAAATTGATGGTGAATGTTTAAATGGTAGATGATCTACTTGTTGGCATATGTGATCAGTTATTTAAATATTTTTTGCAGTAATGTAGCTTGGCTGTTTTAAAAGGTTTTAATGATGGTTTTGAGTGACTTTTCACTATTTATTGTTTTGCTTATGGATTCCTTGTCTGGCTAAACAAGATGATCTTGAGTCAAGGTCATTAGAGCAGACTTATAGAGTAAAAACTAATATGATAATGAGTCCTTGTGCATGGCCTTGAGCTCTTGAAAAGGGCTAAGGATGCACTCGAGAAGGCCTATCCACCTGTAGGACGTTGAGTTATCTGTCTGCGGGTTGTTGATTGGGGCATGGTTGACTCTTCTCATCCGATCTATAACCTCGCATCTTGCATCTTAGTAGCCTTGAGTAGTACCCGACATGTATTGTATGAGTATCTCCATGTTGTGATAATTGTTTTATGGATTGTATGATGTGTTTGCTCTGTGTCTGATGTGAGTGTTGGCCATATGTCACCCTTGCCTTGTTGCTTTTGTTTGGGTCTTGTGACTACCTCTGAGCATGGTGGGGTGGTCTCTCTAGAGTCCACATGGTAGAGAGGCGTTGCCACTGCCATTGGGGACCGGCATACAAGTCTATCGGAGCACCAGTTGGAGTTTCTTCCTCTTTTCGCTATCTTTCATCAGTTGATGTTTCTTATTCATGGTAGTGCCATTGTACTTATGTATGCTCATTTATGTATATTGTACTCTCTTATGAAAGAAGTTGTAATCATAAATTAAATGAGAAGATATGTGATGTTTTATATTTGTCTTACAGGTTCCGGTGTTGGTATCAGACTCGCTTGTATTTTGATAATCATTATGACCTTTCTAAATTGTTTCATGCAAAAATCAGAGCTTGGGTTGTGTTTTTCCCTTCATTCTTTGGTCTGCTAGGGTTCTGAAGCATTGGGCTCCAGAACAGTAGGTTACGGAGCATCAAAGCATCAGAGCATTAGGCTCCAGAACAGTAGGTTCCGGAGCAGTGGGCTCCAGAACTGCAAGTTCCGAAGCAAAGCAGCAGGTTCCGGAGCAAATTTATGAAGTTGTCTGGTTTGCTCCTGTTTGGATTTTCTCTAGAGAGTGGATTAGTCCTCTCCCTTCGGATGTCATGTAGGTCATATTTGACCTTGTTTTTTTTCATTTTATCAATTGGTAATTACTTTATGTGTGTGTTAATCTTTCTTGTTAAAAAAAAAATTATCTTGTCCCTTTTGTTTCTTAACTCCCAGGGGTTCGTAGCGGGATGTTACATCTGGAATCATAGCCCATGTTCACACACTGGGAGCTCTGGCGTACATGAGCCTTCTATGTTATGTTTTTTTTGGTGTGTGTGGGATGAGCTTGTTATATTATTTTTCATAGTCTTGTTGATTTTCTTTTATGCCTTAATATGGTGTATAAATTGTCCTTGTGATGATTTATTTTGATGTGTTCCTAGTTTCTTTTAGGATGCCCCTAGAGGTAGAGCCAGAGGAAGAGTCAGAGGTTGAGCCCATGTTGCAGCACTAGGATCCTACTTATGGTTGATACCTGCTTGGTGTGTTGTGTGTGGTGGATGGCAACAAGTTATGTTGTTTCCTGCCCCTTTCAGGCCTTGATGAAGAATGCTTTCGTAAGGGTTAGTTAGACCCTCGAGCCTACCAAGAAGTGTATTCTATCTAGCTTTATTCTTTATGTGTGGCTCTTTCATTGTGTAAAGGGTTGTGAACCTTGAGTGGTTTCTGAGTGTGGTTGTAGCCTATGTGGTTTTGGAGTTGCTTTTGCATGTTTTATTGAAATTATAAATATGGTAATAGAAAATGAATGATCATGTTGTTAGTTCATAGAGATTATTGCATGCTCTCTTATGATTGATGCATTTGTGTGGAAGTGATTATGTGATGATGAAACCATGTTTGTATTCGTGCATGTGTCAGAATTGTGAATTTCTCCCTCACTTTCACTCTTATCATTGGTTTAACACAGATGCTTACCTTTGAGTGTGTGGTGTATTGGAATCCATTGTATGTTTATCTCTTATGAGCAAATTTTAATGCATTCATGAAGATTTGTTTTATTAGATCAAACCTTGGGTAAAGGACCTAAGTCCCCAAGTTGCATTCATAATCATGAATTATGTATGAATATGAATAGAAAATCATACTACATTGAGTAAAAGTTTAGGGAAAAAGGAATTGTGAAGCCATTTCGAAGTTAATTATGAATGCAAATGCTTAATGTATAGTGAAGTGATAATGTCGCACATCTTGTTTTGAGTAAAAATTATAATGATATTGCACTGTGTATAGGAAATAAATGTGGTTAGTTCATATGTGTGTGGTAAGGTGATTTACCACTTAATAATTGTGAATGTGAGAATCATTATGGCATTGATGACTTACTCCATGTAGCACTGTGATATATTGCATATGAAAAATGTTGTAATTACAAAATTATGTTTAATGATATTATTGTCTTGAAAATAGAAGACTGTACGGATGTTGGGAGTACATGTTTCTTGGGAAGTTTGTATAGTTCTTGTATAATTAATAAGTGGATAAGTGTTTTATTTTGGTAAGAGGAAATTTGAAAATGTACTCCCTACTATGTGAACATCTTGTATTAGCGCTCATGTTGAGTATTGTGGATATCATGTGCTTGAGTTGTGTTCCCATGGGATTGTGGTACAGGGTTCCCATCCATGGATGATATGATTTTGGAAAGGGAATCACATTGATTATGGAAATATATTTATTTATGGTATGGGATCTTTTGAAAAGTAATGGAATTGAGTATGTAAATGTAACTCCCTTGTATATGTGAGAAACTAGTAACTGTGCATTGGTTGAGTGTTGTGAATACATCGTACTTGCATTGTGTGCCATGGATGGTGATACTGTGTACCCATCCATGAGGAATATGTTGTATTTTAGGTATGAGATTAACCATACCATTATGTGTGATTGTATTTTGTTACCTGATTGAGGGCCAACCCACGTGTGGTTGAAATTATATATATACAAGAGTACCCAAAAGTTAGTTTCGTAGATTCTCTTCTTTTGGTTCTCTAGTCCCTCAGTCTATGAAGGGGTAGTAGCAGCCACAAAGTTCCTTGGGTGAGGTGTGTTGCATGCACATATTGTGGTGCAGAGCGATCTTAGCTCAACCGATCTCAAGGAAAGTACTCACTACTTCCCCTTATGATGGATCAAGGTACTTGATCCATATGTGCTACCCTATTCCCCATATTTGAGTACAGCAGCATTGGTTTGTTAGTTTTTCCTAGCTGCCTATAGGGGCATTGATTTGGAATTAGCAAGTCTACCTCATCCATATGAGAGGTGAGACTTGAGCAGCCCCATATTGAAATACTCATATATGTATTATATATATACCGTATTTGCACATGTTTCGACATGATGCAATAGATACGATGCCACGTGAAGGTGCACTATTAGGTTGTGTTATGATAGCCTACTTGTGTGATGAGCGTAATGGGGCCTCGTACACTTGTAGAGGGACACTCATGTTTTCTTTCTATAGTGTTTGGGTCAGTTAGCATATGGGTATGTCCTAACCATGTATACCTCTGGCTATGGCGATTACCTGTGTGTGCCTTCTCGACGAGGTATCACTATGCGGGGTGTGTTTTGTGTGTGCTTACTTCCCCGGAGCCACAGACACACTACCATGCGGCATACGACTATTACATGCCTTCTCTGGCTGGTGTATGGCCATGCCGCGCTGAGACGCGATGCGAGATGGGGTCAAGGTGCACATCCCATGCGGGCAGCCAAGGAGTGCGTGGGCCACTTGGCGAGTCCATGCCACGTGACGACGTGATGTGGGGTGTAGCCTAGGAGTACACCCCATGCCATGTGGTTGGTGTGCTCACTTTGCACCACATGACGGGCTATTGTGATAGTTAGACGTTGTTCCCTCCTTCCTCGTTTGGTGGCTAGTATCTAGTCACGTAGTGTTGTACAGTGCAATTTCAAAGATCGTGGACTTTTTTTATGGTTATTGATGATCTTCTATTGACTATGAAGGCCGAAACTTTATTTATATTTGATTGTGATAGTTTAGCCACACCTTGTGATCTTTATTTTCATGTAGCCTTTGAGGTTACACTTAATTTAGTGTTGAAATTGCGTGCATTTCTTGCTTTATTGCTTTATTGAATCTTTATTTGATATTTATTTATGATCTTTGGTGGCTAAACTAGTTTTCTATTGGTTGTTTTCAAATGTCGGTCTTGTGTTGTAATGTGATTCCTCATTGGGTACGGGAGAGCCGGACTCGGTTGAGAGTATACGAGGAAGTAGACGCAGGGAACCTTGAGGATGGGGGTATGTGAGGCTATTATACAGCTATGACCCACTACCCACCTATGTGTAATGACCATTTCTTGGAGGCTAACCACCTTATATATAAGAGATAGGTCATTGTGGTCTGATTTGGATGGTCTCACCATGTGTGTGCGACCTAACACCATCAAGCCACTATGTGTGAGGTATGGATTATGTGAGATGGATATTGGCTCTTGGCTCATGGATTAGTTATGTTGCTTCTCGGTGTCCAAATGGACCCTTCTGTAGCCTTGTGATGTGATTCACAGTGATGCAAGTATGTATCTATGCATAAATGCATGTCTCATTTTGGATATGGTTTCATGTGAAAATTTCAAAATTGGCTTATTATGCTTTAGAAAGTGTAAATTGTTATATTTTGTTGAAAATGATGCCAAATATGTTATAATGTATGGGATTGGAAGCATATGGAAAGAAAATAATGTTGCAAACAATGGTGTCTTGGAAAGAATTGAGTGCTTATGCATCTTCTTTACTCTATTCTTAATGGAAATTAATGTGTATTTTAAATTAACTTTGAATGAATGTGGATGTTAAAATAAATGTTTATTTTGAGAATTGTGATACATGTGATGTTAGCAAGATTAACCATGCTATTTTAATTTCATGTTGAGATTTTATAAGTAAGGAATATGTCAATTTATTGACAATGATTTTTAGAAAGGTGAATGTATATGGATGTCTGTCTATTTTGTTCAGTGATGAATGATGCATATTATATACCTCATCTTTGGAATGAAGTACAATTGATTAATGATGATTATTACATTTTGAGAACTAATGTGTGGCATGGCTGCATATTGAGCTTACATGACTTCTAGGAGTAAGTCAAATCTTAGGGAGGGAGGATGTAAAACCTCTCCAACTCCAGCTTGGGTAATATGGTATTTTAATTTTGATTTAGCATTTTAAATGTTATCATATTGAGATTAGACATTGATGAATATCATGATTAGCCATTATGCTGGATTACATGCTCATATGTTTATATAATGATTATATCATTTTTTTTGTATAATTAGGGATAAGAAAGGGATGATTTCGTAACACTTGTATCTGAGAGGCTTACGATATCATGACCCTCTTCCCGATGATTGATGTTGTTTTAATTATATGATATATGTTATATGTACATGTACTTTGACATGTAATTGGAGTGATGCAGGTACTGAGTATCGACTCTGCCTGGATTCACAGGCCTGAGCGTACTCCTATTTCCCGATGGTGGTAATTGGAGGTAGTCATACAGGCCAAATGTCCTCTACCCTAACCCATTGTAACTTATTAGTGTTGTGTTTTTGAGTTGATGTCATACCATTTGGTTACCTAACAGTAATGTCCGGAGCACCTTTCAGCCATATGTCTGGCACACCCTTCGGTCATATGTGGTTTACCTGTATGTCTCATTGAGGTATTTTGTCTTGGTTCTGTTAATCGCTTATGTGGTTATATTGATATTTAATTGGTTGTCGATATCTTAATGTGGTTTATTAGACATCTCTTTGTGAATTCATTTTTGTTATCTCATTGTGTTTAATTGATTTGAGATTTGAATGGTCTTGTTCACGAGATTTTAAATATATGTCATTTTAATTGATTTTATTAATCATTCAAAAGAATGATACATTTTATTTGGAAATTTTAATAGATTTTATTAATCTGTTTTGTGAGCCCTCATAATTTTATTTAAATCCTATTTGGAGAGCTCGTGTTTTTTAATATTGGATTTAAATTATTATTTCCTTGGGCATTTGGGAATGTTGTATATGAAGTGATTTTTCTAAACTAATTAAATTGATGAGAGTTAATAGCTTGTTATTAAAATGTCTTATTTCATTTTATTGTTGGGAGTGAAAATATAAAATATGATAAAAAAAAAAAAAAGGAAATGGGGCAACTTGGTTTTTTGATATTTTTTTTTTTAAAACTTGGTTTTTGGGGATGATTCTTTTGGAGGAGGAGGATGCAATTTTCTCTTTGGAGGAAAGAGAGGAAAACCCTACAAATTGGGCAGCAAAAATGAGAAGAATCTGAGAGGAGAAATTTGTGGGCAATGGCTCCAGAGGTTCAGCATAATTTTGTTGTTTTGTTGTTCGAATTTGGGATTTTGCCATGCTTTATACATAGAGTTGTCTTTCATTTCCATTTGGGCATAAATGCGGTATTCTTATGTTTTCTTTCCTTGAATTCTTGTTTTGAAATATATGTAAGAGTGTGTTGAAATAAGTTGGGATTTTTAGTTGTTCAAGGGATGGATTCAACTTATTGCCTTGTAGTTTCTTTTCTATATGGTAAAATTTTGTGCATTTACAGATCTATGCATTGGCAATGATTGTTTTGTTAAATATCCATTCTCTTGTCTTGGATTTTGAAAATGAATTTGGAATTCATTTTGCATTGCCAAATCCAAATTGGGTCAAAGGAAAAATCTGATTTCTGTGTTTATTTATTTATTTTGATGTTTTGCCTAATTATTGAAAAATGTTTTTCATTTCTTCTCTTCCACCACTTGAAATAAATGGAAAATAATAATGTATTCTAGGTAGAAGCACCCATATCTCAAATGGGTTGTTGTCCGATTTTCAATCCGGACACTTTCATTTTTAATGATTTTTTGTCCAAAATGGCCGAATGACATTTTTGAACAGCACCTTGTTCTTGGCCATAAATTTATAAAATAATAGTGTATTATGTTTTTAAATGCCCATATCTCAACTGGGTCTTTATTCGATTCGAATTCCAGACACTTTTGATTTTGTATGTATTTCTTGCATAATTTGTCAAAATGACATTTCTCAAAATAGCACCTCGTTTTCAATTCTAAAATCAAAAATTGAAGGTGTATTTCAATTTAAGACACTAAAATACAAACTGGGTCAAGCTTAGAATTTTGATCCGAGCATTTTGTATTTTCATGAGATTTTTATGCCTCTTTTCCATTCGTTTGAACAGCAATTGAAACCATGATTTGTGGTACCATCATTAGTGGTTTTAACTATTATTAAAAGTGATTTTACAAGATTTTTGTATGAGGTTATACCGATTTTATGATTGGTTTATGTTTTGCGAATTGATGGTGAATGATTGAATGGTAGATTATCTACTTGTTGGCATATGTGATCAGTTATTTAAATAATTTTTGCAACAATGTAGCTTGGCTATTTTAAAAGGTTTTAATGATGGTTTTGAGTGACTTTTCACTATTTCTTGTTTTGCTTATGGATTCCTCATTTGGCTAAATGAGATCATCTTGAGTCAAGGTCATTAGAGCAGACTTATAGAGTAAAAACTAATATGATAATGAGTCCTCGTGCATGGCCTTGAGCTCTTGAAAAGGGCTAAGGATGCACTCGAGAAAGCCTATCTGCATGTAGGACGTTGAGTTATCCATCTGCAGGGCGTTGATTGGGGAATGGTTGACTCTTCTCATCCGATCTGTAACCTCGCATCTTGCATCTCAGTAGCCTTGAGTAGTACCCGACATGTATTGTATGAGTATCTCCATGTTGTGATAATTGCTTTATGGATTATATGATGTGTTTGCTCTGTGTCTGATGTGAGTGTTGGCCATATGTCACCCTTGCCTTGTTGCTTTTGTTTGGGTCTTGTGACTACCTCCGAGCACGGTGGGGTGGTCTCTCTAGAGTCCACATGGTAGGGAGGCATTGCCACTGCCATTGGGGACCGACATACAGGTCTATCGAAGCACCAGTTGGAGTTTCTTCCTCTTTTCGCTATCTTTCATCAGTTGATGTTTCTTATTCATGGTAGTGCCATTGTACTTATGTATGCTCATTTATGTATATTGTACTCTCTTATGAAATAAGTTGTAATCATAAATTAAATGAGAAGATATGTGATGTTTTATATTTGTCTTACAGGTTCCGGTGTTGGTATCAGACTCATTTATATTTTGATAATCATTATGACCTTCTTTCTAAATTGTTTCATGCAAAAATCAGAGCTTGGGTTGTGTTTTTCCCTTCATTCTTTGGTCTACTAGGGTTCCAGAGCATTGGGCTCCAGAACTGCAAGTTTCAGAGCCATAGGTTCCAGAGCAGAGCAGCAGGTTCCGGAGCAAATTTTTGAAGTTGTCCGATTTGCTCCTGTTTGGATTTTCTCTAGAGAGTGGATTAGTCCTCTCCCTTGGGATGTCCTGTAGGTCATATTTGACCTTGTTTGTTATCATTTTATCAATCAATTGGTAATTACTTTATGCGTGTGTTAATCTTTCTTGTTAAAAAAAAAATTATATTGTCCCTTTTGGCTCTTAACTCCCGAGGGTTCGTAGTGGGATGTTACATGATGTAACACCTCTTTAACTCCAACCTAGGTAGGATGGTATTTTAATTTTGAGTCAGCATTATAAATATTGTTATAATGAGATTAGACATTGATGATTATGTGATAGGTTACCATGATTAGTTATTATGGGTTACATGCTTAGTTATCATTGCTTTTGTATGATTATGGATAAGAAGGGATGATGTCGCAACACTCATATCCGAGAGGCTTACGATATCATGATCATTTTCCTGATAATTGATGTTGTTTCAACTACATGATATATGTTATATGCACATGTACCTTGACGTGTAATTGGAGTGATGCAGATACTAAGTATCGACTCCGCCTGGACTCACGGGCCTGAGCATACTCTTATTCTTCGATGGCGGTAACTGGAAGTAGTCATACAGGCCAAATGTCCCCTACCTTAGCCCACTATACCTCATTAGTGCAATGTTCCTATGTTGTCTTACCATCTGGCTACCTAACGGTAACGCCCGGAGCACCTTTCAGTTATATGTGGTTTACTGGTATGCCTTGTTGAGTTGTTTTGTTATGGTTTTTGTGAATTTTTTATGTGGCCTTATTTTGGTTGTCAGTGTTTTGACAAGTTTTCATTTATGGTATTTTATGGTGTTTTATTGATTGGATATTTGAATGGTTATATCCACAAGTTTTTAAATATTTTATTTTTAAGTGATCTTATTGATCAATCGAGAGAATGATTTATTTTTATTTAATAATTTTAAATGATTTTAGCAATTTCTTTTGGTGAACTCTTATAGTCTTATTTAAATCCTATTTGGGGGAATTTGTGTATTTCATGTGGAAATGGAGAATGTTGTATAATAGAGATTTTAATTAATTTTTTGAAGAGAAATAATAGTTTGTTTAATAAAATGATTTATTTCATTTTATTGTGTTGAAGAGTTAGTTTAAAAAGAAATCAAATAGAAATGGGGCAGCTTGGTCTTTGATATATATACTTTGTTTTGAACTTTGTTTGGGGGATGATTATTCTTTTGGGAGGAGGATGCAATTTGCTACTGGGAGGAAATAGGGGAAACCCTACAAATTGAGCAGCAAAAATGAGAAGAATCTTGGAGGAGAATTTTGTGGGCAATGGCCCCGGAGGTTTAGGATAATTTTGTAGCTTTGTTGTTCAAATTTGGGATCTTGCCATGCTTTATACATAGAGCTCTCTTTCATTTTCATTTGGGCATAAATGAGGTATTCTTCTAGTTCTTTCTTTGAATTCTTGGTTTTGAAATATATGTAAGTGTGTGTTGAAATAATTTGGGAGTTTTAGTTGTTCAAGGGTTGGATTCAACTTGTTGTTTTGTAGTTTTTCTATATGGCTGAATTTTGTGCATTTCCAGCTCTATTCATTGCCAATGATTGTTTTTTTTTAAATAGATTCATTCTCTTATCTTGAATTTTGAAAACAAAGATGGAATTCATTTTGAATTTGCCAAATCAAAATTGGGTTGAAGGAAAAACCAAACTTCTGGAATTATTTATTTTCTTTCTGTTTTGCCCAACTTGTGGAAACGCGTTTTTTATTATTGCTCTTTATCCATCAATTAGAAATGAGAAATAAATGTGGATTCTATGTAGAAATTCTCATATCTCAAATGGGTTATTGTTTGATTTTTAATTCAGACACTTTCATTTTCTGTGTGTTTTTGACCTTATTGCTGAAAGATGTTTTTATTTGTTGCTCATAATATCCTTGCTAAAAATTCAAATTAAATATGGATTTCATCTTTAATTGCCCATATCTCAAATGGGTTATTAACCAATTTTCGATCTGGGTACTTTCATTTTTAATGTATTTTTGCCCAACTTGGCTGAAAGACATTTTTTGGACAGCACCTTGTTCTTGGTCATAAATTTATAAAATAATAGTGTATTATGTTTTGAAATGCCCATATCTCAACTAGATCTTTGTCTGATCTGAATTTTGGACACTTTCAATGTTCATGTCAAATTTTGCCCAACTTGGCTAAATGGCGTTTTCCAGAAGAGCACCTCGTTTTTGTTCTAAAATCAAAAAATTGAAGGTGCATTCCAAGTTGAATCACCGAAATTTGATCTGGGTCAAGGTTAAAATTTTAAGCTGGGCACTTTCTATTTTAATGAAAATTCTATGCCTTCATATCCTTATCTGTATGAGGGGTGAATTTGACTCCATGTGGTGCCATCCCTTCGAGCACACATGGTGACACTCTAACTGATTTGTACTCTTGTATCTTGCATCTTGTAGTCATGAGTAGTACCCAACATGTATTGCATGAGCATATCCATGTTGTGTCATTGGCCTCGTGCTTGGTATTTTGTTTGCTCCATGTCTGAAGTGAGTTGTGGCCTTATGTTACCCCTGTCTTGTTGCTTTTGCTTGGGCCTTGTTGTTGGAGTGAAAATACACTGAGAGGGGGGGGTGAATCAGTGTTTATAACTTCTTAAATATTTTAAAATTGAAACTGAAAAGAGCCATACATATGTTTTCATTTTCAATGATAGTGTCATTCATGTAATCGAATGCAATCATATGAACTAAAATGAGTAATGTAACATTGCATTTTAAAACAGTAAAGTACTAAAGCAAAAGATTCACAGAGACACTATAGACACAATATATGCCTAGTGGAAAACCCTCCTGGAGTAGAAAAACCACTCTTGAACCTGCTGCCTTTTTCAGGCTTTCATTTCAATAATTTATTTTGACAAAGCCTCAATGGCTAATTTTTGAGCACCAACTCAAGGAGCACCAACCCCTTTCCTGATATTCAATAGAACAAACAATAATACAGAGGATCTCTCTGTTTCACTTGATTTCTGTCAAGTACCTCTTGACAGACAAAACATAGAGTTTTCAAGAGTCGGAATTGACTCTTCAGAATTCCATGCATTATCTAATCTCGATGCAGCTTGAGGAAAATCCTATCACTATTACAATATAGTCTCATCAAATTGTTTTACAATAATACATCTTTTCTCTATTTTCTCACTGTTTGATTTTCAATCTTTTTCCATGCAAAAAGCTACAAATTTGAATACACACTGTGTTTTCCAATATTCAGCATCAAAGAACATAATAGACTTCCAGAACTCTAAATAGTAATACCCCTGTTTTAAGTTTTTAATTTTCTGTCGTAATAGAACCCTAAACTCACTGGTTTTTCCTTTTACAGAAAAACATCATTACAAATTGGAAGTATTACAACTGTCTCTCAAATTTCTCTTTGCAGAAAAGGTTATGCAAGGATATTTTTCAGGTTACATAATGACTGTCAAGTCAGATCTGATGTTGCAGTGTTCACGAAAGAGAGATTCTTTCTTTCTATTTAGAATAGAACAGCAATGACCAAGAATAGAAGAGTGATAGAGCTTGTCTTCACTAGAAGCCCACACATGCAGTGCTTAAACAAATGCAATGAGAGCACATCATTTAAAAATGAAATGATAACCATTTTTTTTTACTAGACCAACAATGCATCATAAGTATTTTTAGCAATAAGAAACCACCTTCAGATTTTACCAACATGTAGTAATGAAGAATGCATATACCTAAGGAGATCTGACAATAAGTTGCAATGAGAGAGAGATAACTGAAACCCCAACTAGCATGCAACCAAAAACCAATAACCAAGCATTTTAATAGTTACCCACAAATTCCAGTGAGGCTGAGAGAATATTCTGAGATCTATGTCCAATACAGTGACTGAAAAACTCAATAAACTGAAATCATTGTGAAGTGTGACTGGAATACCTTCACAGGAAACGTTATCCATGAACCCAGATAACCATATGCAAAGATTCAATGGTATTATCATTACCCATAACCAGAAAACACATATCCTTAATATTAATCTCATGATAACCCTCAAATGAAATTGCAGTCACGTTTTGGTACTATGAAGTAAATATTTTTGACTTTTTCTTCAAAGCAATAGCCGTTTTCTAATTTTCAGTTTGCAAAAGAGAGAAAGAACAACTTCATAACTTTTTTGCTTGACCAAAAACGGATCTGCAAACCAATCTAAGGAAGAATACTGGTAGATGAATTTTGATGTCAAAGAGTGATTACCAGATCTGCAGAGGAGAGGAAACGGCCTCACACCCTTCAAAAAAATGTGCTTGCAGCCAGTAGAAGGAAGACAAGTGGAACGACTTCTGTGGAGAGCTCTAGACTGCTCCCGACTACTCCCGATTTGCTATCCAACAGCAAAAACGCCTAAGGAAACTAGAAATGCCCAAGGTGGAGGATGCATGGTGGTGGCCAAAATGTGGGCAACAAGAAAAATGTGAAACAGAAAAACATTTTTTCCCTAACTTGCCACAGCAAACAAAAAAATGAGTTCCTTTGCATAAATGAATTAACATTTGGAGTCTATAAGGACAAATAATGATAAATCAAAGAATCATTATGCTCTTTGAAATCCACAGGTAGATTTAAGGTAATCATGTTGTCCAAAAAAAAATCATAAGACATTTTTTAAAATTCCAAGTAGACTGCCGACCAAGTGATGCCATAAATTATTACAATCCAAAATCGATTTCCTTTGACAAACAAAAGATTCCAAGTAAATAAACTAAAGTCACTTCCATGGTGACATAACCAAATATATTAATGCCAAATTGTGATCTCAAAATGTCCATTATTATATGATGTGTCGATGCCAAGATAAAAGAAGCTAGATATTATGCAAGATTATGAGTGCCATTCTCCCATACCAAATACCATAACTGAATTCCTTAATGCCAAATTTTCCAAGGGATGAAAACTAAGATGCTCAAATTAATAATAGGATTGATCCTCAAACCTATGCCACTAACTGAAGAAAGAGAAGTATACCTTGACGAATGTCAAGTTGGTTGTAACTGATCAAGCATAAGTAATCAACCTGATCAATGGAGAAAATAACCAGTAATAGATTAAACCAAAAATGTATCACCTGATCAAATGGAGACAAATGACCTGTAACTAGAATACCTCAACAAACATTTGTAATCTGCACATGAAGTTAAACAATCAGTGCCACCAAGATAATAAAACCAATGATGTGAATGTGCCAATCAAAATATGTATCAACTGAGAAGATAACCAAGATGCAAGATATCCACAAATTGACATCAAGGACAAAAATAGCATAAAAGGGATTCAACAAACTCCCCCTTTGTCCTTGATGGAAAAATTGATCCACCAAACCAGAGATAATGAATTGTAACCAGATGCTCAAAATTCTCCTCCTTTTTGACACAAGGATAAAGGGATACGAAACAAAGATAAACCAAAACCAACTGTGACATGCCATCAAACTGTAGAAAGAACCTTTGAGCAACAAAGTATAAGTTGCAGGAAGAGCTAACCAGCTCCCCCTATCACCAAGATGGATTGTTTAAGATAACAAATATTGAGAGACCACTCCCAATCGAGACCGAAGTCTCTCAAAGACATCTTTAGAAAACGGTTTTGTAAAAATGTCAGCAACCTATGCTTGTGTAGGAACATATTGTACAGATACCTCATTGGCCAACACCTTTTCACGAAGAAAATGAAACTTTATAGCTATATGCTTAGTTTGAGAGTACATAACTGGATTTTTTAAGATGTTTATTGCACTAGTATTGTCACACAGAATAGTAATAGGTTTTGGGATTTCAATACCCATATTTGATAATGTCTATGAAATCCAAATTACCTAAGTGCAGCAAGAAGTGGCAGCTATATATTTTGCTTTAGTAGTAGAGAGCAACACAGATTCTTGTTTTTTGTTGTGCCAAGCCACTAAATGATCACCAAGAAAGAAAGAAGCACCACTAGTGCTTTTCCTGACATCTAGACATCCTACCCAGTCAGAATCAGTATAAGCTACTAAAGAGAAATCATTGCTTCTAGGATACCAGAGCCCATAATCAATTGTTCCTTGTACATACTTAAGAATTCTTCTCACAGCATTGATGTGAGATTCTTTAGGAGCAGATTGAAAATGAGCAACCATGCAAATAGCTTGCATTATGTCAGGTCTTCAGGCCGTTAAATACAATAGGCTTCCTATCATTGACCTATAATCAGTTGATTTTACAACAGGGGAGTCATCAACTTTGCTAAGTTTACAGCCAGTAGCCATTGGGGTGCTTACTGGATGACTTTCATCCATTTTAAACCTTTTTAACATTTATTTTGCATACCTTGCTTGAGATAGAAAGATGCCAGAGTCAAGTTGTGAAATTTGGAGACCTAAGAAAAATGACAGTTCTCAGACCTAAGAAAAATAATAGTTCTCCCAGCATTGACATTTCGAATTCAGATTCCATGATTTGTTAAAATTTTTTACTCAAGGCAACATTGTTGCAACCAAAAATGGTGTCATCAACATAAATTTCAACAACAAGAATATTATATCCTTCAATTTTAACATACATATTGTTGTCAACTCCTCCTCTAATGAACCCTTTTGACAGTAAGTGACTGTCCAATCTAGAGTACCAAGCTCTAGGAGCTTGTTTTAGGCCATATAGAGCCTTTTTCAGCCTGTAGACATGATTTGGTTTGTTTTTACATATAAACCCTTCAGGCTATTCTATGTAAACTTCTTCTTCTAAGTATCCATTTAAAAAGGTAGTTTTTACATTCATCTAATATATAGTGAATTTTTTGAAAACAGAATATGCCAAGAAAATTCTAATGGATTCAATCCTAGCAACAGGAGCAAAAGTTTCACCGAAATCAATACCTTCTTGCTGAGCATATCCTTTGCAAACATATCTGGCCTTGTTGCGAACAACCTGACCATTTTCATCATGTTTGTTTCTAAAGATCCACTTGCCACCTATGACATTTTTTCCATCTAGTCTTGGGACTAGATCCCAAGTCTGATTTTTTCAATTTGATCAATTTCTTCCTGCATTGCATTAAGCCAGCATTCATCAGTTAGAGCATCATCAAAAAATTTGGGCTCAAACTGGGTGATTAAACAAAATGTAGCAAGCTTGGCTATGTGAGCTTTTTCATCCCAGTTAACATATTTTTTCCTTATTTGAACTCCTACAGATCTATCTCCTATGATCAGATCCTTAGGATGATTTCTAGCAAGAGATTTTGAAGTAACTTTGGGTTCACATTTTTCTGAGCTAATTTCAGCATCTTCAGATTGTGCTTCAGCAAGTTTAGGGCTTGCTAGTTTTGTTTCAGGCTTTGCGGTTTCAAAGCTCTCAGTGATTATATCAAGCTCAAATTCATCCTCTTCATCATCCTGCATAGGTTCAGCATCTAACAACAGATTTTTATCAAATTTGACATTTACAGATTCAACAATTTTGTTTAGCCTATTGTTAAAGCATTTATAGGCTCTACTGTGTGTAGAGTATCCTAAAAAGATACCTTCATCAGTTTTAGACTAGAAACTGCCTAAGTTTTCATCATCTCTTTTGATAAAACACTTGCAGCCAAATATTCTAAAGTATTTAATTTGGGCAGATTTTCCATACCACGGTTCATATGGAGTGAAGTTTAATTTCACTCTAATCTGCACTCTATTCAAAATGTAAACAACTATATGAACAGCTTTTTTCCAATACATATTTGTCAGATTTGCTTGATTCAGAATGGTTCTTGCAATTTCTTTTACAGTCTTATTCTTTCGCTCAACTACCCCATTTTGTTGGGGTGTTCTAGCAGCAACATACTGTCTTTTTATGCCATGTTTGTCATAGTAGTCTATGAATTCTTGTGAGGTGAATTCACCACCTTTGTCAGATCTTAAACATTTCAGTTTTAAGTTTGTTTCTTTTTCTACCAAGTTTCTAAAAACTTTAAAGCGTTCAAAAGCTTTTGATTTATTCTTGAGAAAAGTAACCCATGCCATACGAGAGTAGTCATCAACAAACAGCATGAAATATTTCTCACCATTTATGGATCTAGTCCTTGTAGGACCACATAAGTCGGTATGAACAATTTGTAGAGGCTTAGTAGAGAAATGTTCCTTGGACTTAAAGCTTACCTTGGTTTGTTTTCCTTTGAGACACTCTTTACAAACAGCTTTGTCGGGATTTTTAAGAGGGGGTAGACCTCTTACATTTTTATTTTTGCTAATTCTAACCATATTGTCAAAATTAATGTGGCCTAGTCTCTTGTGCCACAGCTAGCTTTCTTCAACCTGGCTCATTAAGCATATACCATGATTGTTCTCATGTCCAGAGGTTTCTAGTAAGTTGTAGACATTTCTTTTAGTCCTCCTTCCAGCAACAACAGCTTTACCTGACTGGTTTTTTATTTCACATCCTTGTGAAGTGAACAGGACTTGATAGCCACTGTCACAGATTTGACTAACACTTAGAAGGTTATGTTTTAATCCTTCTACATAATAAACATTTGAGATTGGAGTGTCTTCATTTAGTAATAGAGAACCTCTTCCTTTGATTTGAATTCCAGAGTTGTCTCCAAATTTTACATATCCGCCAACATAGTCTTCTAGATATGTAAATTTTTCTTTCACTGGTCATGTGGTTTGAATAGCCACTGTCCAGGACCCATAGGTCCTTCTTCTTAGAGTGAAAAGCAGTTTGAACAAGCATAGTTTGTTCAATGTTGTTAACTACTTTAGGTTTCCAAACTTTGATGGTTTTCAGCTGTTTATTCTGCGGATCAGCATTGCATTGCTTTGCTGAATGAACCAAAGATTTGCAAGTAAAATATTTAATCTGTCTTGCAAAACCATGATTCTACCTAAAGCCAAATCTAGGAGTTCTAGCATTCATAAATCTGCAAGAATTTACTTTGTGACCAAATTTATTGCAGAAGTAACAGTACCCATAAAAGAGAGGGTAGGAGTTGTAAACCATTCTATTGCTCCTAAAAGGATGAATGTGATCCTTGAAAAAATCAGAATTTTTGTGTTCAAGCTTTTTGTTTCCAGCAACAGTATTGTTCTTCTCACTGTCATTTGACCATTCACCTTTAACAAAGCCAATACTAGTTTTGTCTTTGTTCAATTTCTATTTACTAAGCATGTCATTCAATTTAAGAGTTCTTTCATACTTTTCGATATTCTTCCTGAGATCTACAATCTCATGTTCAAGTTTCTGAATTTCTTGATCTTTGGAACTTATGTCAATGCGAAGACAATCTTTGACTCTTTTGGATTCTTCAAGTTGAGTTTTTAATGTAATTATCTCAAGATTAATGAGTTGCTCTTGTGATTTATCTTGAACAACATTATGTTCTTGAGAACGCAATTGTTTCTTAAGTTTTCTCAGCTCTTTTAGAGCACATTTCAGTTCTCCTTCATAGTCCACTTCACCTTCTTCAACATCATTGTTGTTTGTTTCATCTTGCTGAATGATTTCAGCCATGAAGAGATTTTCATCTTCTTCATCTAAAGAGTCATTAGATTCAAAATCTATTTCATTTTTGCTTAATAGAATTTTCTTCTTTTTGAAGTTAAATTTCTGTTTGGGTCTAGAAGCCTTTTTCTTGGCAAATTTCTCAAATTTCTTGTTATCACTGTTTGTGTCACCATAGGGACACTTTGCAGCAAAGTGACCTATTTTTCCACAGTTAAAGCATTTGAAAGGGAGTTTTCCCTTATACTTTCCAGAACCCTTTTTGAGTTTCCTTACAAAATGGGATTCTTTAGAATCAAAAAATTCTGATTCAGAGAGCTCATCGCTTTCTTTCCTTTCAGCATTAAATGCTACTTCTTTTGTAGAGGTGTTCTTTTTACTAATCCTCATTTCATAGGCAGTCAAAGTGCCTTGTAAACTGTCAAGGGTAAGCTGGGTAAAATGTTTCTTCTCTTTTAGAGTAGCTACCTTAGCTTCAAATTTTGTTGGCAAGGTTCTGATGACCTTGGTTACAATGTCAAACTCCTTGACTTCTTCTCCCAGACCCTTCGTAGCATTTACTATTTCATCAACTCTTAGAAAATAGTCAGCAAATTTTTCATCGTCCCTCATTTTTAATTCTTCAAACTGATGTTTTAAAGTGAGGACTTTGGACTATTTTACCTTTTCATTTCCTTGATAGATAGTTTCAAGTTTAGTCCATATTTCTCTAGCAGAAGTGCAGTGCATGACTTTGATGAAGACATCATTAGTCATAGCACATAGAAGAGCATGCTTTGCTCTTGCATTGGTTTCATATCTCTTTTTTTCATCATAAGTAGTTGGCAAAGTAGCTAGTATAGTGTACCCAGTCAATACTATGCTCTAGACATCAAGGTATATAGAAGTTAAATAAGTCTCCATTCTGATTTTCCATAATACATAATCAGTTCCATCAAATAATGGAGCTCTGGTCATGGAAGTACCTTCATGAGCTTGAGACATTTTGAATAGACTCCAAGTCCAGAATAAATCCTAGGTTGGAAAGACCTATCAGAGGACCCTAGGATCTGATACCAATTGTTGGAGTGAAAGTACACTGAGAGGGGAGGTTGAATCAGTGTTTATAAATTCTTAAACATTTTAAAACTAAAACTAAAAAGAGCCATACATATGTTCTCATTTTCAATGATAGTGTCATTCATGAAATCGAATGCAATCATATGAATTGAAATGAGTAATGTAACATTTCATTTTAAAGCAGTAAAGTACTGAAACAAAAGAGTCACAGAAACACAATAAACACAAGATATGCCGAGTGGAAAACCCTCCTGGGGTAGAAAAACCACTCTTGAACCTGATGCCTTTTTCAGGCTTTCATTTCAATAATTTATTTTAACAAAGCCTCAATGGCTGATTTTTGAGCACCAACCCCTCTGTTTAGAGACACCAATCTCAAGGAGCACCAACCCCTTTCCTGATATTCAATAGAACAAACAATAGTACAGAGGATCTCTTTGTTTCACTTGATTTCTATCAAGTGCCTCTTGACAAACAAAACATAGAATTTTCAATTCTAAATTGACTCTTTAGAATTCCATACATTATCTAATCTCGATGCAGCTTGAGGAAAATCCTATCACTGTTACAATACAGTCTCATCAAATTGTTTTACAATAATACATCTTTTCTCTCTTTTCTCACTATTTGATTTTCAATCTTTTTCCATGCAAAAAGCTACAAATTTGAATACACACTATGTTTTCCAATATTCAGCATCAAAGAACATAATAGACTTCCAGAACTCTAAATAGTAATACCCTTGTTTTAATTTTTTGATTTTCTGTCGTAATAGAACGCTAAACTCACTAGTTTTGCCTTTTACGAAAAAATATCATTACAAATTGGAAGTATTACAACTGTCTCTCAAATTTCTCTTTGCAGAAAAGGTTATGCAAGGATATTTTTCAGGTTACATAATGACTGTCAAGTCAAATCTGATGTTGCAGCGTTCACGAAAGAGAGATTCTTTCTTTCTGTTTAGGATAGAATAGCAATGACCAAGAATAGAAGAGTGATAGAGCTTGTCTTCACTAGAAGCTTGCACATGCAGTGCTTAAACAAATGCAATGAGAGCACAGGGTAAACCCATAATAGTGGTGTACAATTTTTTTGAGGAAGGAAATTTGAGAAAAATTATCACGCATTGAAAATTTCATGTTTTAAAGGGTTCGTTCGAACTAGGGAGTTCGCACAAACCCAAAAGAGGGGTTCGGTCAAACCCCTAGTTTGAGTGAACCCCCTTTTGCATAGTGGGTTCGCTTGAACCCTATGATGCCATGTTCCCTTATGGGGAATTCAAAAAAGAGGGGTATTCAAGTGAACCCCCCTTTGAACGAACCCCCCTTTAGCCTTTCGAGCGAAGGGGGGTTCGTTCGAAGGGGGGTTCGCTCGAACCCCCCTTTTTTGCCCTTCTCCCCCTCTTCCACCAAATTTTAGCAGAATTCTGCCCTTCGAAGCTCGGGTTGAGGATGAAAATAGAGGATACTTCACAAACCCAACTGGAAAACGGTAGTCCTCAAAACGAGCTATCCAACGAATTAAATTTTAATATGTTTTGGTTTTATTATGTATGTGTTTTTTTAGTTTTATTAAACATAGGTTTTTCACCGAAAGTCAAGCTCTCTTTTTGCACATGTGGAAAAATAGCAGATTATAAAAATATTTTTTTAAAAAATATGTTGAGGCTGGGTATTGATGTTTTTGATCCATTAAAAGAAATAAAATTGAATTTCGATACATACAGAAAAAGTTATGTTGTATACAGTCCGCCTTTGTCTAAATTGCAATTGGTTTAACTTCGAAACTTGATTAAGGAAAAAATATTCAATAAAAAACTATGAGACCAAATGCAAGTGCTAGATATCGTAGTTACAAATCTAAATTTTAAAAAATTATAATTTTATCCTTTATACAAAAAAAGTTATGTTGTATACGGTGAGCATCACTTTTTTAAAATGTTGTTTTCTAAAAAAAACCATTTTTCGTGGGAGATGGAAAAAAAAGTGCAATCTGATTCCAAAATTTTTGAAAAAAATATTTTTAGAATCTACAGACAAAATGTGATGAGACTCTATTTTTCATCATCTTCAAATTCCTCATGGTTTAGCCGCTATAGGTGCCCAAATATGAAGATTTAGTTAAAAATAATAATTGCAGTGTCCAGTTTTGCCAAAAATTGTAAACCACTATTGTGGGATCACCCCACATCATTTAAAAATGAAATGATAACCATTTTTCTTGACTGGACCAGCAATGCATCATAAGTATTTTTAGCAATAAGAGACCACCTTCAGATTTTACCCACATATACTAATGAAGAATGCATATACCCAAGGAGATCTAACAAATAAGCTGCAATGAGAGAGAGATAACTGAAACCCCAACCAGCATGCAACCGAAAACCAATAACCAAGCATTGTAAAAATTACCCACAAATTCCAGTGAGGCTGAGAGAATATTCCAAGATCTATGTCCAATACAGTGACTAAAAAACTCAATAAACTGAAATCATTGTGAAGTGTGACTGAAATACCTTCACAGGAAACGTTATCCATGAACCCAAATAACCATATGCAAAGATTCAATGGTATTATCATTACCCATAACCAGAAAACACAGATCCTTAATATTACTGTCATGATAACCCTCAAATGAAATTGCAGTAACATTTTGATACTTTGAAGTAAATATTTTTGACTTTTTCTTGAAAGCAATAGTCGTTTTCTACTTTTCACTTTGCAAAAGAGAGAAAGAACAACTTCATAACTTTTTTGCTTGACCAAAAATAGATCTATAAACCAATCTAAGGAAGAATACCTGGTAGATGAATGTTGATGTCAAAGAGTGATTACCAGATCTGCAGAGGAGAGGAAACGGCCTCACACCCTTCAAAAAAACATGCTTGCAACTAGCAGAAGGAAGACAAGTGGAGCGAATTTTGTGGAGAGCTCCTGACTGCTCCTGATTTGCTGTCCAATAGTAAAAACGCCTAAGGAAACCAGAAACACCCAAGGTGGAGGATGCATGGTGGCGGCCAGAATGTGGGCAACAAGAAAACCGTGAAACAGAAAAAAAAAAATTGCCCTAACTTGCCACAGCAAACAAAAAAATGAATTCCTTTGCAGAAATGAATTAACATTTGGAGTCCGTAAGGACAGATAATGATAAATCAAAGAATCATTATGCTCTTTGAAATCTGCGGGTAGATTTAAGGTAATCATGTTGTCCAAAAAAAATCATAAGATATTTTTTAAAATGCCAAGTAGATTGCCGACCAAGTGATGCCATAAATTATTGCAATCCAAAATCGATTTCCTCTGACAAACAAAAGATTCCAAGTAAATAAAATAAAGTCACTTCCATGGTGACATAACCAAATATATTAATGCCAAATTGTGATCTCAAAATGTCCATTATTATATGATGTGTCGATGCCAAGATAAAAGAAGCTAGATATTATGCAAGATTATGAGTGCCATTCTCCCATACCAAATACCATAACTGAATTCCTTAATGCCAAATTTTCCAAGGGATGAAAACTAAGATGCTCAAAGTAATAATAGGATTGATCCTCAAACCTATGCCACTAACTGAAGAAAGAGAAGTATACCTTGACGAATGTCAAGTTGGTTGTAACTGATCAAGCATAAGTAATCAACCTGATCAATGGAGAAAATAACCAGTAATAGATTAAACCAGAAATGTATCACCTGATCAAATGGAGACAAATGACCTGTAACTAGAATACCTCAACAAACATTTGTAATCTGCACATGAAGTTAAACAATCAGTGCCACCAAGATATTTTTCCATGTTTGTTGTTGTTTTATCAAATTGGTAGTTAACTTTATGTGTATGTTATTCCTTATATAGAAAAAAAATTATCTTGTCCTCTTTTGGCTCTTAACCTTCAGGGTTGCGTAGTGGCATGTTACATTCATACATAATGTACTCAGTTGGGCCCATACCCACATTTCCCTTGCATGTTAACCCTTTGTATTTGAAGTTTGTTGCAAATAGATATACTATGAAATAATTCATATAGAAGGTAGAGGGCTTCTTCACATCAAAAAATTGGTTGTACAAATTGTGACGACAATCTTCACCTAGTCAAACCTAGTTTCTCCCCTTAATATTTCCTCAATGTAGTAGAACATCCAATTTTCAAATGTGGATGCAGAGGCCATTCCTATTAGTCTACTGAGGAGGGTCACTAAATCATTGACTTCATCCTTGAAATCACTGTTGTATAGGGTCTTTGGAAATTTACTAGAATTTTCCCTCAACTTCATCCAATCATCATTTATAATTTGGAGACAACTGTTGGGATCGACCTCAAATACTTTGACTACATACTCATGGCTAGAAACTATCATATAAGAAAATTATGAGATCCTGAATGTTTGCACAATAGAGCCCCAAGATAAGTCAGCAAAAACTATCCCCTCAACATAAATTTCCCTCTTAGAATTTGTGGTAGTACTCTCAAGATCCCATGATCAACTCAAGGTAGATCATAGTCCCATCATATGGGCTATTTCACTTTGTTTGATTTTAAAAACCAAATCATTCCTTTGAACCATGAAGATATTCTCCTTGAATTCCTTTATATCAACATGTCTAATGTTTGTGTCGTTGACTTGGTACCATGTAGACGCGATCTTGGAAGGAGTATCAACTCCTTGGAACTTGTATTTCATCTTCGATTCTCTATTAGTATTTTCCATAAAATCTACAAAGATATTTAATTTTTATTTTAAAATTATTTTAACTTTAAGAATTAGTTTCATTACCATCATTCAAAGCTATGCACCTACATTTCTTAAAATACATAAATGAATAAGATCAAAAAGTGCCCCATCAGTGGATGAAATAATGAAAACCAAAAGAGACCTCAAACAACTTGTGTATTTCTCTTTTATGGGTTTTGAGTGTTTGTGGGTTTGGAGGAGTTGTGGCTCTTGGATTGATCTCAGACAATTATCAAGACTTGTTGTAGGAAAGGAAACCGTGGAAACTTGCAAGGGAAACCCCACAAAGTTCCCACTTGTGAAAAATGAGTAACTTTAAAATGTAGAGTCTCAACTTTATGCAAGTATCAATGACTTGTGGAAACCTGAGCTTGTAAGGATCAGGAAGCCCTAGATCTTAAACCTAAACATTCGAGCATGCCATAATTGGAAACCCACAATTGTATTTCCACAGGCAAAGCTTTGTGAAAATTGAAGACTTGTGGAAATAAGGCACATGCAGGTTTCACTACTTTGTGGAGCTTTCACCTATGCGAGATTGAGGGAGCCATGGGATTTAGAATGATGTAAGTCTTGTAATATGCTAATTTGGATTTACAAACCAGGGTCTTTGAGAATATTGCATGGGATTTCTCACACATGATGCTTCATGGGTTTTAGGTTTTGTAAAAATGAAGATGATCAAAGATTTACAAATTTTGCAAGAGCTACCCTTGAAATCCGGATGAAAATATCCATAGAATTAATCCCCACAAAAACCCAATACCCAAAAAGTCCCATAAATCTAAATCATACCCAAGCCTTAAACAATTTTGAAGGGTGTCTGTAGATGATAAAATACACGAAATTCATTTATATTTAAACAAGTCGACCACACTAATCATGTAAGGAAAACTAGGATTGACTTGAAATAAGCTAATATTTTACAAACCTAGTAAAATCCAATAAAATCAAATGCATTGAATAGGAATCATGAGGGAAACGATGAAACAAACCTTAAGATATGCAAAATTGTAAAATGCAATCTTGAATAGTGTCAAAATGGTGTTGTAATTCTCAAATAGCCTAAAATGAATGCTCAAGTCACTCTCTAATCACTTCACAACTTTTGGTGCATGAAAATAAAATAGCCTTACCTATTTATATCCCCCCTCTAAAATTATCACCATTAATACCCATGTGGCAGGTTGGCATGCACTAGCATTCATAGAACTAGGGTTTGGAGTGCTTTATAGAAAACCAGTACATGTAGGCTTTGATATTTATGGAGATTTGAGGATCAAATATTTGTAGAAAGGCAACATACCCATTCCCCACAATAAATAAAGTGCGGGAAACCTAAGATTATGATTTTTACCTCTTGTGAGTATTTATCTTATGTGAGACTTAGTAACTATGAACAATAACATACACCTGACCTTTGTGGGTTTGAAAGCCATGCAGACCTCAACACTATGTGGGTTTTAAATGACTACAAGATTGATACCAAGCGACGTCAAAAGATTCTTACTTAGAAATTTCCCCCACTCAAATCCTCACAAAAGAAAATCCCCACAAATGAAAAGGATCTAGTCAAAAAAGCAACCTCAAAACTCAAAACCAACACAAGCAAAGGGCCAAAAGATGAACTTGAAACTCTAACCAAAAAAAGAATTAAATCAAGAGAAAAAATAAAGGGGGTCCTAATTTTTGATGATGTGTGTGTGCAAGGCACAACAAATGGAGACTCTGCTTGGGTAATGCTTTATAGAATTTCATAGATAAATAAGAATAATGAACCCAAAATCTCTAATTTCACAGACCAGTGAAACAAACAACCTTGAAATGTCAAGGCCTAGGATCCAATGTGACAAGAAAATTCCTAACAAATAAGAAACTAAAATGTGTACAAAAGATATTCATTAGTTTATTTAAACGAGCACTCCATTGAAGAAGAACGAATTTACAATCACAAGGCTATATAGATAATCCTACCCCAAAAGCAACCTGGATAAAGCCTCATTTCCAGTCAGCCATCTATTGCCTTGATGAGGTTATCATTGTTATTCTCTTGAACATATCTCTACTTCCAACTGGGTGTATATAGCCCTAGTGGAGATATTTGAATTCCCTTGATTATTAGACATCTTTTTATTTTTCTTTCTTTTGTTCCTTTTTATCTTTCCACTTTGTTTCAACTTTACAAGCAATGAAGCCCGCGCTCAAGGTTGAGGATAATAGTGGTTCTGGAGTAGGAAATAAATAATTTTCACCTTATTCCTAGCAACACATTTCTCACAAGGAGACCCAAGTTACTTCTTAAATGTAATCATGTAATGTGAAAGGTTTGAAAACATGGTGAGGAATTTTCAAATTCAAATGGTTGTACAGGTTGTGAAATTCAATGAGGCTTGCCACTAACCCAACTAACCTATACCTACTAGGAGAAAAAACACCATTTATCAAAGAAAATATCTAAAATAAATTCCCAAAAAGGATTGAAACTTATTTCAGAATTACACCCTTGCAAAAAGAAAAGAGAACAATGCAAAATGAAATAAACCTAACCTAACTATGTATAGAAGGTTGAGTTGAGAACAACTCAAGCCTAGAATTAATGTTTGAGATACTACCCATTAACAGGGATCGAGACATCTTCACCCATAACGGTCTTTAGATGATATACATTGTCCTATAAATTTTTTGAAAACTAAAAGGGACCTAGCCATAAATTGTCAAACTTACCATGCTCTCTCTTTTTTATGACCTTTGTCCTAATAAAGGACTAAATCAAAAATTATTAAAGCTTTAATTTGAGCTTTCCTATCAAACCATCATTTAACAACACCTTGGATTTTAGCAAAACTCTCAATGGCTACATCATGTTTCTCCTCCAAATGAAGGAGTTGGGAACGACAGAATTCCAACTTATCCCCTTCATCGTAATATTTATTGATAAACTATAGAGGGAATTTTAAAATGTACTAGGAAAACAAGCTCTAGAACATACACCAAGTGATAGGGAGATGTTCCTAAGGCTACTTTCTTGTTGCAATCTACACAAAGAGAAAATTTTAGTTGGGTGTACTAATCTTTGGGATTCTTATCTAGTAGCTTGCAGATGCAGTCAAAATATTTTTGTTTGTTGACTCAATTAGACCATTACTCTAAGGATAATAATTGGATGCAAATTTTAAAGTGATTCCATAATCAAAATTCTAGCCAAAAAACTTTAAATATGTAAATGTAGGACCATTATCACACACTTTTGTAAATGGAAAACTGAAATGAGTTATAATTTTCTCTTCAAGAAACTTAATCACTACCTCAGCAATGCATTATCTACATGCTATCTTGCAACTTGCTGAAGGATGATTGATAATACCAATAAAATTGACTCCCCACTATGCAAAGGGACATACCTCAGCTATTGAACACAAAGAAGTGTTAAGAGGGGGGTGAATCAACATATATTAAAACTTAACCAACCCCATTTTCAAATAAAACATCACATCACAAGAACTAAAAGAAGAGTAGAAGAGAAAACATGCACCACACAAAGACACTAGGATTTTACATGGAAAACACAATGAGGGAAAAACTATGTGGTGAGGATTAACTCACAATATATGAATCTCATTGCTTACAAAGATTACAATGTTGTTTAAGGCTCACTAACTATGGACTTGTTGACTAATGTGTATAGACTTAGGGAAAGGTACAAAGGACTTGATGAGACTCACTATCTTAGAGTTGGATACATGAAAATTATAATGAGAAATATGAATATAAATTGTTATAGTGAAGCATCCAACATATGTTGATGTTGCAGTCCTCTTTTGCAGTGCAATTCCACTGTCACATTGATTTCATACACTTCATACTTAACTAATACATCACCAAATTACACATCTCACATGCACTCTTCACAAGTGATATATTTATTCTTATATGTCATTCATTTTTCCTCAATATATTAATTGGGTCGGCACCAATAGGACCTATCAACTGAAATGTGTGACCAAAAAAATTAGGTTGTGGATCAACCCAAAGCATAGTTAGTCCCAAAAACATGATGACACACCCCAATATATCCTTTAACTCAATTAAGGTAGGTCATAATCAACTACAAATGATGGAACTCACACTTTTAGCCTAATTTTCAATACCACTATCAAAATTGTTAATTGTTTGCCTTTACATCACTAGGGAGAGACCAAAAACATCATGCAAACCAAAATGAAGGTAATGCAACCTCTCTACAATCATCTCCTGAAGAAATCAATCACCAAATGTTAGAGCAAGTGAATAATCTCACTGAACTAGTAGAAATAGAGTAATCTAGACAATTTGTGACACTTCAACACATAAGACATAGCACTATGCAGCATTAATTCACCTAAAACTGAATCCTTAGATAATTTTAAACATATTACCAAATCCATAAAAGCATACTAATCATCATGGAAGAATGTGAAGCACTCTAGTGATTCAACTGAGACACATTATATTGTTGAATAGTAATTTGAAGAATGAAAACTTACAACTTTTTCTACAGAAGAGGATATAACTTGAAATCCAAGAAATAGACTCCTTACACATTACCAATCTTAACGCCAGAACTACATAAAATATATCTTGTAATGTGGTAAGATGCAGACCAAATTACCAATACCCAAACATAGAGAAGTGCATTATTCATGTCTTAGACAAGTTTCTATAATTGAACAAGTATGAATCTTACTCATATTAATCCACTGGGACCTTGAGCATTAAACCACCAACTAATGTAACTACATCCCATGACCAAAACATATAAAAAATATAAAAATTGTGTTACCATATACTTACCAATCATCCAAACTGATATTTTTCCATGGACATATATGATGATCTTCTAAACTATCTTCAATGTATCTCCAACTTCACCAATGACCTCTAGTTGACAATAATGACAACACATGTTGAGTTGACATTAATGACAACACATATTAGCAACATCAGCCACCACTTGAAGGGGAACATCAGTATACTTCTCCTTATTAACAACTATTTGACATGTGTAGCAAGTACAAATATGTAAGTGTGCATCATGAAACAAGGTAGGCAAGTAATATCCTACCATCAAAATCTGATGTGCAGTAGCAGCTCTTGAACAATGGCATGTCCCAAATTTTCTATGAAAATCATTCAACATAGTCAATGCTTCTTATTTTATTAGGCATCTTAAGTAGATACCTTCATGACTCTTCTTATATAACACTACCCATTTAAGTATAAATCTATTACTTTTAAATCATAAAGCACATTTATAAATGATACTCAAGTGAGGTGGGTAGAACTGGTTGAGTAGATAAAATATAATATCATCATACTGTGAACCCTTATTTTGTACTTACACAAAAACAACAAACTAACATGTTATTAGATCAATATGCAAGATTAAAAAAAGGATTCCCCATGAAATTAGATTGAAACATTAACATAGAAAGAAATGAAGAACAATGCAAATGAAAGTAAAATAAATCCTATTTTAATGGACAAACTATCAATCCCATGGGGGAATTGGTGCCGATTGGTGTATCGAAATCAGCTCTTTCCCAACTCCTTTGTTGCAATGTTGATGATTTGATGAGTGATTGATCCACTTTGTTGATGAAGAACAAGATGAGTTCTTGAGAAAACCTGCAATAACCTAGCTAAGATCTTGCATTGAGGATGAAGTTGAGTAGAGTAAATTTACTCAAGTTGTGGATGTTTGAATGAGAGGAAGAGTCTCTTATTTATAGATTTCCAAAATGGAAGAAAGAGTGAAATTGAGCAATTTGGGACAAAAGACCAACCAATGAGAAGAGGCCACTTGTCCACATGTGATTGGAGGAGGAATGAGCACATTTTGGTCAATATGCATGATAAATGCCATGAGATTCAAATTTAAAATTTGAATGTGACATATTGGAGGGAGAAAATAATGGAGTTAATGTCACTTGGCTCAATGCACAAGGACATGTAAGAGGAGTGAATGCCTTGTTGGAAGTACCCATCCACTTGAATTTTTGAATTCAAACTTGAGGGAATATTCCCTTTTTATGTCATGTGAGGGAAAATAGGAGATTAAATAAATAAAAGTAATTGATTTATTGTGCAAGTTGCATTCTATAGAGGATGTGACATGAGTTAGGATTAAATTAATAAAGATTAATCAATTTAATGAGAGTTAGGAGATGTGACCTATTTAATTTATATTTATTGATTGATATAAACCAAAAGGAGATAGAAAATGATTTAGACATAGTTAAATAAATATTTTGATTTATGTATCTAAAGGAGATGATGTTAGATTAAATCAAATAAGGTTTAATTTATTCAATTTAATAAGTAGACTTTAGAGATTTAATCAAATAAGATGAATTATTTAATTAAAGAAGGATCAAAGATTAATTAAATTAAATTGATTAATTTAATCAATAGAGGAGAAAGACCTAATTAAATAAATAATGATTTAATTAAGAGACGGAAGGTGATGATAAGATGAGAATGTGATTCAGGGAGAAATGACGTTAGTAATTAGGATCAAGTGCGTTGGATTGAATTGTATATTTTCCATGTCTACATTTTGCCCCTCTTTGAAGCAATGTACTTGTTGCATTGATTCAAAGAATAACTATTGTGATCAAAGTTCAAAATTTCTTTGATTTTTTGAATGCCCCACTATTGCCCCAATAGAAGGATTATGCTGGTATACTGCCCCATCGAGAGATCGGACGAAAATGCTAATTTTCCGATCGATATCATGATAAAATGCGAGAGGTGTGGTTCTATTGATCAAAGGACGATAGATAATTCTTTGATGTAGACAATTCGAATGATGTATAGACAGTCATCGGCCATGCGTAGCCTCGTGTATATTTTGATACAACACACCGATTTTAGATAGAAATGTTAGTAAAGATAGAAGAATAAGAAGAATAAGAGGATGAAAGGAGGATCTACAAGCCTACACTATGAATGATGATAATGATGATTTTCTTACCAGGAGTTGGGATTTTCAAAGGGCCAATTACTTTATGTTTGATAACACACATAGGTATGATGCATCAAGGTATAAAGGACCAGGATGGCATTGTACCTAGTGTGATGGACTTTGACTCGACAATCAGATAGGAGTATTCTTGTTGACATGACATATGGAAACCTTGCTAGCACGGACCTAACAAAGAAAGTATTTGCCAAGTTATTTTACAAGAACATCCAACAAGCACAACAAATAAAAAAGATAATGATCATTGCCCCATTCCTTTCTCTCTAAACCTATTTTGTTTAGGCATCATTGAGAGGTCCTTGAAATGAGCGCAAAATAAGATAAGTCACAAAGACTAAGATAAAGTAAACAAACAAGTTGATGTTCTTCCTATCGCTAGCCAAGGCTAAACTACTGGGGGGTACCTGATGCTTATGTCCATCGTGGGAAGGATACATCCTAGGACATGTTGTGATTGGGGTTTTGGTAGACTGATTGGGTGATAAGATATTGATACTCCGAGTTGACCAACTTGCTTGCTTACTGACCTAGACTTGAGACTTTTGACAATTAGGGTGTTCACTTTGAACCTGCTAGACTTGCTTCTGATTGCTTCACCAAAGGATGAAGGTGATGATTAATTTTATTATGAGTGATGATAATCGCAAGTGAAATCAAGATGAGACGAGTGCACCATTTTGGGTTTTTCAAATATTTGGATGTTTTTGATATTTTTTGAAATATTTTGAGGCTGCTTTTATTTTCGGGTTTTCCAATGTTTTTGAGTTTTTTTCACATTCACAACACATAAAAATTAACAAATTAATATGTCTCTTGAAAGAAAATCTAACTTTAGAAACTTTAGAAAATCAATATTATCATTTTTTACAAAATTGGTATTTGTAATTACAAAAACAAGGCTATTAGAATAACATTTTCAAGCACAAAGGGAAAATATCAGCACATGGACTCCTTCTACCACCTCCTGAAGACGCTTAATTCGGGCTGGTGAAAGTAGGTCCTCGTGATATTTCAAAAAATGTGAAAACATCCCCATATCATTTTCTACCACCCTCACACAAAGGAGAGTCATTTCTTCTTCTGTAATCTTGTGTTGGGTTGTAGTTCCAATATAGATAGTGTCTCCCACAAGTCTAGTTCTAGGAAACTGGATAAGTCCTTCGATGGCCACATTCACCCTATGCAAGTATTCATATCAAACCAAACGTTCTACCACCCTTACTTCCTAATCACGTCACCCATAAGTATGAACCACGCTTTATGTGAAACACTCCAAAAGTTTGGCATTATGCATGTGAACCTAGTTCAGGAATCTCTCTCCTAGGATATCACATAGTACTTCTTCCTCTACCTTGCTCTAGATAAAGAAGACCTCCATCATTTGATCTGAAGACAACCTAAAGAAGGTGCTACACTCGACTTCATCAATCACTATGAATTCATTCATTGAAGTAGCATCACTCTGTGCACTCACCATTTTAAGGATGTTTGGCTGGTGAAATGCAGTCATTTCTAGCGAATTTTTAAAAATCAGGGGGCATATCTAAGTTGGATCTCATTGGGACTTGGAAAACAAAAATAAAATGATGTGGCATAAGTTTATGTTGATGTGATGAGGATTTATTCAATTTTCCAAGTTGTCCCTTCATTTTGACAATTTACGCATGTGACCTTGTGCTAATATGAATTGGTCATTTAATTTGACTTATGAGAACCACACCAATTGCAAATATGACATGCCATGAGGAAAGATTTGGAGTGAGAAAAATTTGGGAAACTCTCTAAGGTTGTATTAGTGGAAAATTTAATGATGATTATTCATGAGGTCCATTAATGCTCTTTTGTCTATTGATTTCCATGGCGGGCGATTAGCTGGCAAGAAACTATTTCTCTACTTGGCAAATGTTTTTGGTAACTGCCAAGATTTGGGGATTGTTTCCCTATATGTTTGATCTCAAAAATTCTATGAGGATTCGGATTTTCTCAAGGTACATTGTGATGTAATAAGGGAATAAGAACATTTTTTTTATTTTTTTATGTTTACAATTACTTTCAATTTGTGAATTGTGAGTTATGAGTATGGTGTCCATCGTACCAATCTATTGGTTTCATGGATGATGTGAGAATGTGCTCTATGTGGGATGTCCTCATGGCATTATATTTATCTATTTTTATCATGATAAATCTTGGATGTATTTATTTATCGCTCATTGATTGTCTGAGTCTTTGTGCTCAATGATTAACAGTCTTTTCAATTTTCTCACACTAAATTCATATCTATGAATTAGTGTTTTTTTCCTTTTCTAACTTCATGTTAAAATCATACCAAAAATAAATTAAATCATACGATGGATTTGTACCTCTAAAATTCAGAGGAAAGTCACAAATACAATTGTGACTCTTCCAGAGTTGTTAGTGTTATTGACCCTTTTGTTTCCTGGGTAATAGAGTTGAATTTTAAACATTACAATAAAGGTCCAATCCATTCACTAATAGATTTTTGGCAACATATTTGAATTTCAAACATTGCAATAAAGGGCCAATCCATTCACTAATAGATTTTTGGTGACTCCACTGGGGAAAGAAAGAAAAAATTTGACGGGTTGCTACTTGGCCATGAAGCAAAATGGTCCTCCCACATAAGAATGGTTTTACTGTATTACAACCTAATTTAGATTAGATGCAGGCATAAAAAGAGTACATTATCTCCCAATTAAATATACTGATTTGGAGGTACAGAAGGAGTGTCACAGATTATATGTGGGCTAACCTTGTTTTGGAAGAAGAATAACAGGCCTAGCAACCACCAAGATGGTAGTTGAGTGTCCCCTTATACTAGAATTTATTTACTATGATAATCCACCTTGACATCCTAATCAACACCCTAATTAGTGCCACAACCCTCCTCCAGCTCAACCGCCACCTAGGAATTGGCCTAGGGGTATCATCTGTTCTTACTCCTCTATGGAGTTGGTGACTCTAAATAATCAATGGCTTCAAACCCCTAGGGTAATTTTATCAGACCACTAGCCCTATCTTAATGCAATAATTTACCACATGGATCAAGAAATAATCTTCCAAAATTCTTTTGTAAAAACTTGCAAGATCCTAAGGAATACGTCCTGGTTGTGACCATTGTGATCAGAATCCTAGGAATTTGGGAAGAAGATGTTTTTGTAAGACATTTTATTGATGGCCTAATAAAAAATATAGAGGAATGGTTTAGGGGACTTGAAAAGGGATGTATAACTGGTTGGATTATTCTACAAAAGAAATTTCCCAGACTGTTCAAAGATGTTAACATTGTTGCTTTACTTTGACATTTCTTTCAGATTGTAAAAGGAGAAAAATAATGTATGAGGGAAATTTTTTACCATTTCGATCGAGAGATTCAACGGATTCCAATGCCTAAGCAACCTAGCAAGGTAATTCAAATTCACATATTTGCTTCCACTTTAAATTCTAAAGTTCAACTTATTCTTAAAAGGGACAAAGTTTATGGAATTGAACAAGCCCAGCTTGAGGTTGTAAACATTGAAGATGATTTAATTATTGTGGGAATGTGGAAACAATATTGTGATATAAAGCATGTTCATATCCATAAATAATCTATTTGTAAGTCTTCAAATCCTCATTATATTTCAAATCAGCCTTGTCCTATTGTTGAGAACATGAATCTGATGGTCTTTGACCCTACACACTTTCGAAATGATAGAAAGGTAAATGGGGGAATGTAAACTAGGTTTGGAATGCTCAAGTGTATAGTTTGAGTAATACTAGGATGAAATAAGACCTTAGTTCATCAAGTGAGGATGAGGATTATTCACCTTGAGTAGGACATGTTTCCCCATTACAATCTGTTCTTCCTAGTTCTCCTATGGTTGATATGATTTCATGTGACTCTTATGAGAAAAATCAATTACCAAATTCTTTGTTCATTCTAGAATATGAAGTTTTTACTTTTGAGAATTATGATTTTGAAACTCTAGACATAATAAATCGAGAAGATGAGGATCCTTTTATTGAGGATGGAGTGATGGTAAGATCTATGGGTGTTAAACAATCCACTCATTTACAATTTAATCCGAATGAGCAAGGTAATATTCTAGTTGGGAATGAGAAAGAGGAAATGAAGTGGTGTATAAATTATAATCCTCTATTTATTTTTTATTAGCCATTTGAGGTACAGAGTAATCCCCTATTTAAAATTTTAGACTTTTGTCTCCAAGATGATGTGGCGGGTGAAGTTGTCTATAGTATGAGTTTTGATGGAGTAAAGAATTCTGAATTGGTGAAGGATAAAAGTATAGATGAGTTGAAGGAGAATAATGATGATGAAGTGGAAATTCATGCAATAGGAATCCCTATTGCCTCGGTTACACGATAAGATCTAGATTTTGTTCATGAAGGGAAATTTATTTAGATGTCTAGATCTTTGAAAGAGATAGCATGTAACATCGGTAATACAATGCAAAGTAACCTTCCTCAGAGAGAAAAGGTGTATGATGAGTGGTAGTTGTTAGAAATGTGATGATTGGTAAAACTTCCTTCAACGATTTCAATATTTTATAGGCAATTCTAATATTTTCTATCCTTCAAAAGCTACATAGAAAGACTAGCTTTTTTAGGTATGGCTCATTCTTTTCTCATCCATTTAATAGTTTTGTATGAATAATCTTTCCCCTTATTCTAGTAGGTTGTATCCTACCATGTACATAGTCTCCTTTCTGGGTGTTTCCTTTTTGTTGTTCCTAGTTTGGGTTTAGGTTTCTTTCTTTCTATTTCTCTTTTTGCCTTGTTTTGATTTGGTTCCTTCCCTATTCATGACTCTATGCCTAATGGATACAAAATTGGATTTAAACATACCTCTAAGTTCCTTGCTACATCCTTTTAGTCTTTTTCCCTAGATAGAGCCACTATTACTCTAATTTTGGTCATTGCCCTAGTTGAATTTTTTCTAGGATTAAGTCTTTGGTAGTATTTTCCTAAGTTTTACTAACCTTGGCGGGTGTTGTTTAGGTTATCATAACCTCTTCTTATGCCAAATCCCCTTTGTAATCTCTAGGGGATTCATTATCTTATGTTGTTGGCCTATTATCAAGTTTTTATAACTCTCTGAAATACTAAAATGCTTTGTGAAGTCTTAGGTCTAAAATCTTAAAATTTGGTGGTTTGTACTTAAATTTTTGTAACCTTTTCAAAAGCCCACTGGTGATAGAAAGTTTAAGAGATTTCAAGTATAATGGGGATTTTGGATAGGTTTAGAAACCATTTTCGGTCCCTGATAGTGTTTCACAAACCTCCTATTCTACCGACTCTAGAAGCATTATTCTCAAAGAAGGTGAGGGTGGAAAAAGTGTAAGTTTTCCTAAGTAAAGCATATTCTAGTGGACCTTTCACAACTACCTAAATGAGCGATGATAATGTAAAATCAATGATCTATAAAAAATGTGTGACCATGGAATTCTCATATGAATCAACATAAATGAATACCATCACCAAATATAGTAATTTGATTGAAACATGAAAATACTTAGATAAAAGAACACCAAAGTATTAAAAAAAAAATATTGTATTATATATCAATACTGTCAATGTTTACAAAATTGGTATTCATAATTACAAAAATAGGTTTATCAAAATAACATTTTCAAGAACAAAGGGTGAATATCAGCACACAGACTCCTTCCACCACCTCATGGTGACACTCAATTTGGGTGGTGAAAGTAGGTTCTCATGAGATTTCAAAAATGTGCAAACAACCCCATAGCATTTTGCACCAGCCCCGTGCGAAGGAGAGTCACAACTTCTTCCATAATCTTGTGTTGGATTGCAGTTGCAATATAGATAATGTCTCTCATGAGTCTAGTTTTGGAAAACTGGTTGAGTCCTCCGATGGCCACATTCACGTGCAAGTATTTAGTTCGAACCAGACATTCTTCCACCCTCACTCCCCATTCATGTTGCCCAAAAGTGTGAACCACATTGTAGATGAAACACTTCAAAAGTTTGGCATTATGCACATGAACTTGGTTCAAGAATCTCTCTTCCAAGTTATCACATAGTAATTCTTCCTCTACCTTTCACTGGAACATGAATACCTCCCTCAATTGATCTAACATCAACCTAAAAAGGGGCTACACTTGACTTCATTGATCACTATGAAGTCATTCATTGAAGCACCATCACTTTGCACACTCATCATTTTTAGGATGTCATTTGGTTGGTGAAATGTGGTCATTTCTAGTGAATTTATAGAAATCAAGGGACATATCTGTTATGGATCTCATTGGGACTTGGAAAATGAAAAGACAAAGATGTGGCATAAGTTAAATGTTGATGTGACGAGGATTTATTCAATTTTCCAAGTTGTTCCTTTATTTTGACAATTTGCATGTATGACCTTGTGCTAATATGAATTGTTCATTTAATTTGGCTTCTGATAACTCCACCCATTGCAAATATGACTTGTCATGGGGTAAGATTTGGAGTGAGAAATTTTTTGGCAACTATTTAAGGCCACATTAATGGAAAATATAGTGATGATTATTCTTTACCATTAATTATCTTTTGTCTATTGGTTTCTAGGGTGGGCGATTAGTTGGCGAGAAAATATCGCTCTACTTCAAAATTATTTTTTGTAACCACCAAGATTTGAGGGTTTTTTTCCTATATGTTTGATCTGAATGATTCTGTGAGGTTTTGTATTTTATCAAGTACATTGTGATGTAATAAGGGAAGAGGAACATTTTTTTAATTTTGTTTATGTTTGCATTTACTTTCAATCTGTGAATTGTGAGTTATGAGTATGGTGTCCATCGTACCAATCTGTTGGTTGTGTGGGTGATTTGAGCATGTTCTCTATGTGGTATGTCCTCATGGAATTATATTCATCCATTGTGATGATAATAAATCTCGGATGCATTTATTTACCGGTCATTGATTATTTGAGTCTATGTTCTTAATAATTAATGGTATTTTTGTTTTTCTTGCACTAAATTCATATTTATGAATTAGTGTTTGTTTCCCTTTTTCTGCTTTCAGGTTAAAATAATACCCAAAATAAATCAAATCATACAAGGGAGTTGTACCTCTAAAATTTAGAGGAAAGTCATAAATGCAATTGAGACTCTTCTAGAGGTGTTAGTGTTAGTGACCCTTTTATGTCCTGGGTAATAGAGTAGAATTTTAAACATTACAATAAAGGGCCAATCCATTCACTAACAAGTAGAAAGCTACTAAATGAAGGCTATCAATTCTATAATTTGTGCCTTGAACTCTACCTTAGTCACCTCATATTTTTCCATCTCAAAATATTAGATACATACCCTTGGAGTTTATTAATCTCCTATACTCTATTTATGGGGCTACTGTTTATTAAGGAAACACTATATTCTTCAGGAAAAATTGAAGAGGTATCCTTATCAATTGTAGGATTAGCCATGTGAAGAAATCTAGAGCTTAAGCTTAAGGTGTCCTTGGTCATATGAGACCTTATTTTGGCTTTCTTTTTCTCCTTAGGCTTCCCAAAATGTGCCAAAATTACCTCAAGACTCACTTGAGGAGTCTCCATTATAAGCCTCTTATTCTTCAATTGCTTCTCTAGCCAAGTAGGATGTGTTGCTTTCTTTGAAGAGGAAGAAATTTATGTGGATTTATTCTTTGCTACCAACTCTTCTATTTGCTACTTATATTTCTCTTCTTTGTTCTCTTCCTATACTCTCTTCACACCTTGAGAATTAATCTCCTTGAACTCCAGAACTTCCTCAGAGGACATCTCTTCATGTTGTGTGGCAATTGAAGTCTCTTCCATTGTTGGTAGTCCTGACATATCCTCTCTCTCCTACTTTTGCATTTCTTTTAAAATTTGATCCATGATCTACAAGGATGGTGCTTGTAAAATATCTTGGGAAGAAGGGGAAGGAGTGGCTTGTGTAACTTGATTAATCATCACCCTATTTATGGGTAAGAGGAGGAAATATGCAAATTGTTTAAGCAGATTGGAGAGGTGGGATATGAATGATTCAGGTAGGCTAAGAGAGGCACTAGAAGAAGTGGAAGGAATGGTAGGTAGTAAAGTGGAGATGGTGAATTGAGGGGTGGAAAGTGACGAGGATGAAGGAGATGAGATGAAAGAAGCAAGGAGATTATTCTAACAAGATGGTAGAAGTGGAGGAAGTGGTAACATAAGTAATATGGATGGAAATTTCAAAGGATGGGGTGAGGAAAGAATGGGTGGAGTGGGAGCAAAAGAAACCATAGAAAACATAGATGGAGGAGATGGAGGAATGGAAGTATGAGGCAGAGAAGGAGGGATTGTGGTTGGAGGTGGAGATGGAGGGGAAGGATCCCTAGCCTCCTCAAGTATCAAATCCATTATGGTGGTGTTGACCTTCTTGGTTCCCTTAGGGATGGGCGTTCCTAACTCTGCAGCCTTCTATTTGTATACCCAAGGCTTTTTGTGGTCCATGCTTCTCTTTAGAGCTCTTTCTACTTCCCTTAGCCTTAGGATGGGTGGAAACCTCCATGCTTGTTGAGCTCACTCCCAAATCTCCCTCATCTTTTTTCTTCTCATCATCAATAGATGGGGATTCTTTTTCCCTTTCCTCATATGTCATCTTGACAATGTGTGCCATTAGAAGGGTCACTTTGGCATCTACCTATCTCATTTTCATTCTAAGAACAGACTGAGTAATGACATTTATATTAGTCTCTTCCTCCTTTATCCAATCTAATAAAGAGATAGGCTAACTAGCCACCTAGTTATAATCCTCTTCATCAAGGAACCGCTCATCTTCCTACAATTGATAAGGAACCTTGAAGTGGTGAAAGGAGTGAATGTATTTTAATGTCACCCTCATATAATCCATTTTATGGACCTCATAATCATTCAAGAAATTCACCCAAAATTCTTCGATATTTAGTTGGTGGGCATATTTCCTTCCTACCTGCTTCTTCATTTTGTCATAGGGATCAAAATTATCTATTCATATATGGAAATTAAAATCAAAGCTCTCAATCTCCATATTTGAATGCTCAATCGAGGGCATGGAAGGACATGAGAATATTCCTCTTCCCAAAGTTAGAGGGTATGGAATCCCCACTCTATGCCCCCATGTAGAAAATGATGTGATGTATAAATCTACCTTGTGAGTTCCAACATCATAATTCTATCAGTAGGGTACTTAGGAAATCTATATGGTTCCCCCAAGAATCCTTTGATTCTAAAATATGTAAAATTTAGAAATTGGATGAACCAATACCCCAATATTTTTCCCATCTCTATGGTAGAGAAAGATAGTATTGCTCCCAATCTCCCCTACATAATGTACTTAGTTGGGACCATAACCACATTTCCCTTGCATTTCAACATTGTATATTTCAATTTTGTTGCAAATATAAATACTATGTAAAATTTCATGTAGAAGGTAGAGGAGTTCTTCACAGTAGAAAATTGGTTGTGTAGATTGTCACTAACAATATTCACCCAGTCAAACCTTGTTCTCCCCTTAAGATTTCCTCAATGTAGTAGAACATCCAATTTTTAAATGTGGATGCAGAGGCTAATCCCATTATTCTATTGAGGATGGTCACTAAATCATTGAATTCATCCTTGCAGTCACTCTTGTATAGGGTCTTTGGAAATTTACTAGTGTTTTACCTTGAATTCTTCATCCAAAGATCATTGATAATTTGGACATAATTATTGGAATCAGCCTCAACTACTTTTACTACATACTCATGTCTAGGAACTATCATCTAAGAAAATTACAAGATCCTGAATGTTCATGCAATAGAATCCTAGGATAAGTCAACAATAAATTTTCCATCGACAAAAATTAACCTCCTAGAATATTTGTGGTAGTACTCCTAGGATCCCATGATCAACTCAAGGTAGATCATAAAAGAAGGGAATCTCATCGTATGGGCTATTCCACTTTGTCTAATTTTTAAATCCAAATCAATCCTTTGAACCCCAAAGATCTTCTCCGTGAATTACTCTATATCAACATGTATGATGTTTATGTCGTTGAATTGGTCCCATGTAGACATGATCTTGGAAGGAGTATCAACTCCTTATAACTCATACTTCATATTTGATGCTCTATCAAATTTTTCCATAAAATTTACAAAGATAATACGTAATCAAAATTTTAAAATGATATTAACTTTAATAATTAGTGTTGTTACCATAATTAAAAACCATGCACCTACATTTCTCAAAATTCTTAAATGAATAAGATCAAAAATTGTATCATGAGTGGATGAAATAATGAAAACCAAAAGAGACCCCAAACAACTTGTATATTTCTCTTATGGGTTTTGAGTGTTTACAGGTCTAGAGGAGTTGTAGGTCTTGGAGCTCAATTAGAAAGTTGTCAAGACTCATCGCAAGAAAGTACACCATGTAAAACCACAACGAAAATCCTGCAAAGGTCACACTTATAAAAATTGAGTAACTTTAAAATGTAGAGTCTCGGATTTATGCAGGTATCAATGACCTGTCAAAACCTGAGCTTGTGAGGATCGAGAACCCCTAGACCCTAAACCTAAAAATTAAGGAATTCCACAATTGGAAACCCGTAATTGGATTTCCATAGGTAAAGCTTTGTGAAAATTGAAGATTTGTGGAAATAAGGCACATGTGGGTTTCACTAGTTTGCATAGCTTGCACCTATGTGAAATTGAGGGGAGTTGTTGGATTTGGAAAGATACAAGTCTTGTAATATGATAACTTAGATTTATGAACTAGTTTCTTTGATAATCCTGCATGGGATTTCCCACTCATGATGTTTTGTGAGTTTTAGGTTTTTTAAAAATGAAGATGATCAAATATTTGTAAATTTTGGAAGAGATGCCCTTGAAATACACTCAAAAACATCCATAGAATTAATCCCCACAAATAACCCAACACCCAAAAAGGGCCCATGAATCAAAATCATACCCAAGCCTTATACAATTTTGAAGGGTATCTGCACATGATAAAATGCATATAGGTCATTCATATTCAAACTAACCGGCCACACTAATCCTCCAAGGAAAACTAACAATGACTTGAAGCAAGCTAAAATTTTGTAAACCTTAATAAAATCGAATGCATTGTATGGGAATCATGAGGGAAACAATGAAACTAGCCTTAAGATTTATAAAACTAGAAAATCCAAGCTTGAATGGCATGGGAACATTGTTGTAATTCTAAAATAGCCTAAAATGAATGCTTGAGTCACTCTCCAATTGTTCTGCAACTTTCGATGCTTGAAAATTAAATAACCATGCCTATTTATACCCCCCTAAAATGACCACCATTAATGCCCATGTGACAACATATCATGAAATAGCATTCACATAATTAGGGTTTGGAATGCTTTGTGGAAAACTGATACGTGTGGGCTTTGGGATTTGTGGAGATCAGAGGATAAAGAATTTATAGAAAGGCGGCATACCCAAATGTTCCTTGCAACAAGAAGAGTGTGGGGAATCAAATATTGAAATTTTTAACTCTTGTGGGGATTTATATTATGCAAGACTTAGCAACTATGAATATTAACATGCACCTAACCTTTGCAAGTTCAAGATCCATGTGAATTTCAACACTATGCGGGTTTTAAATGGTTGTGGGATTGCAAACAAGGGAATTCAAAAGAGTGTTAGAAAACTTTCCCCTATTTGAATCCTTGTAAAATCAAATCCCTACAAATGAAAGGGATTTTTCCAAAAAGGAAACCTCAAAACTCAAAACCAACACAAGTAAAGGGCCAAAAGATGAACCCGAAACCCAAACCAAAAACAAAAAGAACCAAATCAAGAGTAAAAAGAAAGTGGGTTGTCATTTTTGACAAGGCATGTGCAAGGCACAAAAAATGGAAATTCTTCTAGGGATATGATTTAGATCATTTCAAAGATAAATAGGAATCATGAACCTAGAATCTTTGATTTCTCAGACCAGTGAAACAAACAACCTTGAAATGTCAAGGACCAGGATCTAATTGTAGACATAGAAAATCGACCAACGCACTTGATCCTGATTACTAACATCGCTTCATCCTAAATCATACTCTTAGCTTATCATCACTTTCCATCTCTTAATTAAATAAATCATTATTTATTTAATTAGGTCTTTCTCCCCTGATGGTTAAATTAATCAATTTAATTTAATTAATCCTCTATCTCTGTTCATTTAAATAATTCATTTTATTTAAATTAAATCTCTAAAGTCCTCTTATTAAATTGAATAAATTAAAACCTTATTTGATTTAATCTAACATTACCCCCTTTAGTTAAATAAATCAAAACATTTATTTAATTAAACCCTTCCTCTCAATTTGATTTAAATCAACTCATAAATTTAAGTCTAAATTGTCACATCTCCTAATTCCTCATTAAATTAATTAATCTTTGATTAATTTAATCCTAAAATATGTCACATTCTCTAGAGAATGAAACTTGCACAATAAATCAATTACTTCCTATTTTCTCTCAACATGGAATAAGGGAGGAATATTCCTTCAAATTTGAATTCAAATCCAAGTGGATTTTTCCTTCCAACAAAGCATCCACTCCTCTTACATGTCCTTGTGCATTGAGCCAAGTGGCATTTACTTCATTCTTTTTTCCCTCTCACATTCATTTCTTCAATTTCAAATTCCACCTAATATCATTTATTGGCACTTTGATCAAAATGTGCACAAACTTCATCCATTCACATCTTGACAAGTGGCACTTGGCCATTGGATGTTGAATGATCCCACATTTCTCAATTTCACTCTCTTTTCCAATTTGGAAATCTATAAATGAGAGACTCTTCCTCTCATTCATCATCCACAATCCAAGCAAGTATACTATACTTCATTTCATCCACAACTTATCCATTTTCATATCAAGTGTTCATCATTTTTATGGTTTCATAGATAGGTTATGCCAAAATATCATCAAGGAGTTACAACCATCACCAAATCATCATCAAGCTTACAAAGGAGTTGGGAAAGGGCCAATTTTTACACGCAATTGGCACCAATTCCCCCATGGGATCAAGAGTTTGATTTGCATTGAATAAGATTTAATAGATTTTGTTCATATTTGTTTGTGTTCTTCATCTTATTTCTTACTCTTTGAAATTTAAATGGATTTCATGGGGAATCTTGATTCTCACTTGCATTTGATCTAACATTGTTTGCTATGTTTCTGTAGGTATAAGAATTGGGGTTCACATTTTAGTGTTAGAAGGAGGGCTGATTTGGAGAAATTCATCACTTTTTTCCAAAAATCCTTGTTTTTTTGATATTTTTTTGTGCCTACAGGAAATAGCACTGCTCATAGTCCTGCGGCACCATATTGCATCGCTATCAGATAGGCGGCACTATATTGCACCGCTCAAAATTCCAAACTCCACCATCAGAGTCTTCCCGCCCACAAATTTCAAATTTACAAACTGTCGTGGGTTTCTAAACTCCAAACTGTGTCGCTGGGCTAAAATAGCTCTGCCTTTGCACTCTTTGAACTGCTGCAGAGCACTGCTCTTAGTCACATGCGGCGCTATATTGTGCCGCCAAAGTTTCTTAACTCCGCTGCATTTGCTAACTGCGTCACTGGGTAACAGTAAAAAGTTCAAACTTAATTTTTTTTGACATGTGCCTCTTTTTTTTTAGCTTTTTGACCTATTAACCTACTTGTTGACTCTGTATATCCTAGTTTTAATCATTTTGCAAGTTAGGGAAAGAAGGAAAGCAAAGTGGAAGGTTACATTATGCCATTATTTTCATCTTATACCAAGTGTTTTTGAACACTTTAGTGTTGATTAACACTCTTAGAGAATTGTCAATCTCTATTTAGAAATTTGTTATCTTTCATGCTTTAGGGAATAATAAATTTCTTTTTGGACCAAAAAAAGAATAATACAAATTTTCTTTCAAAGTTTGCAAACAAAAGGCTTTAAAATAATTTTAGGACAAACTTACTAGAGTTGGTTTTTGGATTTAATTATTGAACAAGGAAAATCCCACATTTGATTTGGTGCTATAAAAAGAACTCACTTTTTCTTTGTGGACTTAAAATGAACAAGTGTTATTTTGTTTCGTAATTATTTACTCAAAGTAATACCATCAAAAGAACATATGCACTTCTCTCGTGCCTCACAGCGATCTTGAGAATCAAAAGGCCTTTTGGTGATCTTAAGTTGAGTAAATAAATTAGCTCCACATTTCATTTTGGGATATAAATTGAACAAAACATCTTGCGAGTGTGGGTAGGCCTATTGTGTGTGTTCTCCCTTTGTTTCTAAATGAAGATTGATCGAGCTACAAATATGTTTGCTCTCTTTTGTTTATCAAAAAGGGCATGCCTTGTGGGAAAAATTAATCACCCAAGGGAATGACCCAATCAGTCACACACCAAGGACAAGTGTATTTCCAGCTGGGATATAAATGTGAGTACTAGAACAAAAGCTAGTATCACGCAGTTGGCTTCGACAAGAAGGGCAGCAATGGTCTCTTGTCACATGGGTCAACTCCTATGAATAGAAATTTTGGGTTAAAACCCTTGTTTAGCAAAGCCCAAATCCTTAACTATTTTGTTGGTGCAAAAGGTCATGTCCTTTTAAGCCGCCCCACGTATACATGCGATTTTGTTGTAGAGATGAAAAGTATGCCATGGGAGATTCATGGGTACTGATGCTTGGCTGACCCGAGAAGTGAGTGCACTGTAAGGGGGAGCCTATGTGGTCAAGCATCTAATCATCCACATTGAATATGTGCAGTTGGACTTATCCAAGTGGGAACCCAACAAAATATTGTCTCTTCATCCTAGGTTTGTACATGTTCTTGGAATCAAAAAATACATTGATTGGGTCTCAAAACATTTGAAAATGAACATTCACAAAAGGCTTCAAAATTTCAAACCCTTTGGAGGAAACAAATATCCTTTGATGAATCTAAGTGCTCTTTCTTACCCTAGGGATTATATCTTTGGAGGTTTATAAGTACTTAGGTTTAATCATCATTTGTTTTCACTAAAGTCAACCTAGGAAACTGTGCTCTTGAAACCTTGATTTTCACATAATCAACCTTGTGGAATGAAAAGGAATTGAGGCATAGACATTTAGTTTGAAATCATAATCAAGAAAAAAAAATTGATAAAATGATTTCATTAAACAAAGATAAGGATGATTGGACCTCATGCATGTGTTCTCTCAAATGATTTCTCATAAAATCAAAATCCAATAACCAAGGTTCAAGAAGATCAACCCAAAATCTCGTGAAGAGTGTCTTGAAATGCTTCTTGAAGTTAGAGAAAGATTGGTATATAATTTCTACAAAAAGGCTTCAAAGAACAACCCAAGTTTGTATGAGTTCTATTATCAACAAAATCCAACTCTTTTTCAAAGGTTTTCTTTTCTCACTTAGATGTATGGCATGTTCTTCAATACCGAGGTCTTGTAAGAAAGATTCTTGTCTAGGTCAAGTCTAGGATCAAAATTTTCACTCTCATCCATCTCTCAATCATCAAAATCAAATCCCATTTCACCAACAAACTCTTGAAAGCTTTGAAACATCATTCATGCTAAACTTATAGGAAAAATCATCATCACTTTGTTTGACTTAATACACTTAGTCAAATTATCAACCCTCTTGAGAAAATTTAACTTTAGGATAACACAACTTCCTAAGGTTTACAAGTTCAAAATCACTTCATTTGACTTAACAAACTTAGTCAAATCACCCTCTTCAACAATTTTTCTCTAGGATAACACAACTTCCTAGAGTTTGCAAGTTCATTATCATCTTGTTTGGATTAATTCACCTAGTCAAACTATCCTTAATCAAAATTAAATCATTTCAAGCCCTAAAAATTTTAGCATCTCCCCAAAGTTATTCAAGAGTTTCATTCATCTACATCATCCATCTCCCATTTATCTCATCCCCATCATCACTTTTGATCCTTAGACTTTCATGGTTCTTATCTTTTATGCCTAAGATCAAGATCAAACAATCTATTTTATGGTTCAAACAAGATCTCAATACAAGAACATGGAAATCACTAAAGAAAGATCAACTTCAAGTGACCTAAGTCAAAAAACTCCCGAGAAGAATCTAGTGGAATCAAGCAACCCTCCAAACAACTCCTCTCTACCATCACAAAACCCTCTATAGGAGGGTCATATAGAGGACATCACCAACAATAACTTGGGAATGACACAAGAGGAAATAACTAAAATGGTTCAGAATCTTGAGAATCATAGAATCGTCAACGCCATAGTGAAACTTAATCCCTCTCTATATATACATGCGTTAACGAAAGAAGGGGCCAAAATCCCTTCTGAATTTGACATGAGTACCAATATGGAAAGGCCTCTTGTGACCATACCCCCAGTATCACTCCCAAACATCATCCAAGATATTCCCCAAGTCATATCAACAATCACTTCAACCCCACCAGTTGTTAACAAGGGAAGTGCCATGCTTCACACAATCCAAAAGCATCACCTTGTATACAACAGAGAAATGAATATCAACACCACACCGGATAACTCCATCCTAGTAAATTTATTACACCTGTATGGTCCACTTACTTTCCATAATCATGCGGACTCATCCTCATTTCATGCGATGCCAATCTATCCGCTGAATGTACAAACTTCTCTCCCCATTATTTCACAAGGAGAGGGTGGTTTATTCGAGACAGGGGGAGTCATTGATCCTTCCTCTTTCCAAGGGAACACACCACCATTCCATCCATTACCTTTGACATTTGTATCATCTTTTGGGTTGGTCCTTCATCCCCTACCCACCACCAATCTACCAAACCAAAGCAACCAAAGCATCACATCAAACCCTCTCATTTTTCCATCAACATCGCAACAAATGGCAACCATCCTAGCTACCCTAGCGATCAACACATCCACCATTCCCCAAATCTCTTAAAGCATGGTTTCCCAAGGACCAAGCATCTCAGTCACACCATCCACAACTCAAATCCCAATCACCAACACGACCGTTTTGATCATCACAACGGTTAACACCGTTCCCAATCCGTTGCCGATTCCACCAAAAGTCAACATGATGAACTCATTCATCACCATGATTCAAGCAGTTCAAAACTCCACCCACCAAAGGGTACTTCAACAAAATCAACAAGTTGCATAGCTAGCTGCTTAGCAAGCGCAAACACAATTAGCCACTCAACAAGCCGCACAAGCTACACAAGTTGCACAAGTTGTGCAAGTAGCACAAGCAGCCCAACAAGAGTAGGCTCAAGCTCAAGCCCAGCAACAAGCTCAACAAGCACAAGCATAGTATCACACACAGCTACAAGCGATCCACCAAAAAGCCCTGCAAGACTTTCAAGCACAGCAGCAAGCTAAACAACAAGCTTTTTCGGTGCAACAATAGCTAGATCAATAACAAGCTTTGTTGGTGCAAAAGCAACTAGACCAACAACAAGCTTTGTTGGAACAACAGTAGCTAGACCAACAACAAGCTTTGTGGGAACAACAACAGTAGGACAAACAACAAGCTTTGTTGGAACAACAGCAATAGGACCAACAATAAGTGTTGTTGGTACAAATGCAAGCATATCAGCAGGCCTCAAAAGCACAATAGAGCTCACAGAAAACACCCATCAATACCCCACTCGTCAATCAAACACAGCAAGCACCTCAAAACACCTTCATCCCACCTCCTGATCCACAAAATGATGTTGCAGCATAGATCAAATTGCTCTCATAGCAACTATTGGACCTTCAATCAAGAAAAAAACCAGAACACTGGGAAATTTATGCCCCTGTCCTTTTGATAGAATTCTTACAATGGTACCATTCCCGAAGGGATTTGAAATCCCCAAATTCGATAAATATAATGGGATGGGAGACCCTGAAATCACGTTAGGGAGTTTCAAGTGCATTGCATGGAAGTTGCATACAACGACACGTATCTAATACGACTATTTCCTTGGAGTCTAACTAGTCCCACCATGGAATGGTTCTCTCGTCTACCCACAAGCATCAAAACATTCCAAGAAATGGTGGACGCATTCCTAAAAAACTATGCATTCAACATGGGTACGGATGTTAGTCTGGAGAAACTATCAGCACTCAAACAATAAAAAGGAGAGCTACTTGCTTCCTTCTTACAACGATGGCAATCCAAGGCCAACTAAAGCAAGTGGACCATGCCAGAAGAACAACAAATTTGCACTATCATAGCCAATATCAATGAAAACTTGATGTTCTATCTAAAAATGCAATGCATTACAACATATGATCAATTGATCCCAAAAGCGCTCAATATCAAAAGAGCCCTTACTACATGAGGAGGCGCATCTACGTTTCCTCAACAATAGGATAACCACCCATCCACTAGTTATAATGATAAACCTCACACATGGTCAAGTAACAAAAATGTAACAAACGACAGAGTGGTCGATGCGAAGGTTGTCATCAGTGCTCCTAAGAAAAATATTCAAACCCATCATCAACCACAGAATCACAACCGCAACAATGTGTAACCCAATACGATAGCACAAAAACCACCACCTTCAAACAATCAAATCAATAATCTGAGTAATCAAGGAGGACCACCTCCCCGAAACAAGTATCCTCCCAAGCGGAAGTTCACAGCCCTTGGGAATCCAATCAAATCTATAATAAAGAAACTGGTTAAAGAGAACCTTATCAAAATCTCCACTTCAAAGCAATATGCGAAACCCATGACAAAATCACCATGGTACAATAAAAATCTCCTTTGCAATTTTAATAAAATCAAAGGGCATACAACCCCAAATTGCATGAGATTGAAAAAAATCATCCAAGATCTCATTGAGGACAAAATCATAAATTTTAAGCAACCTATCGGCAATCAAGATCTCAAAATATGCACGAATCTAATGCCCAATCACAATCAAGGAAACAATCAAGGAAATAACCAAGGAAACAAAAATGGGAAACAAAAGTATGCCAGTGCAAACCTTGTATACGAAGGAATCGTCACATGCATAGATGAAATGGTCACTGTCATTAGCATCAAAGGAGCTAACATTGATTGTGGAGTCACTACACGCGGTGGCGACGTTACTATTGTAGGGGTATCGTAGCCATCTAAGACCCACATCTCAAATATGAAAGTTGTTCCCTGTGATTATAACATCATTGACCAACGAAAAAGAACCCCCACTCAGATCTCCATCATGGAGTTACTGAAAATTTATGCCGCCCATAGAAAAATCCTTGATGAAGCATTAGTTGCGTCCACTATCTCTGCTAATCTTGATGCAAAAAAATTTGAGGCTATGTTTGGTAACATCGTCACCCCAAATCTCCTCACCTTTTCTGATCAAGATTTCCCCACTCAGCCATCTCACAACCGTGCACTTCACCTTCAAGTCCTAGTTCACAAGAAAAAGGTCAAAAGGGTCTTGGTGGATGGAGGCACGCGCCTTAATATTTGTTTGCTTAAACTTATAAAGAACTTAGGAATCTTAGAAGACTCCATCGACAAAAAAAAGGCGTTACCATCAAAGCATATGATGACCAAGAAAGAATGTCTCAAGGCACCATCAAGATCCCAAACCAAGTAGGGCCAGCTACTATGGAAACCACATGTCAGGTCCTCGACCTTGATTTTCCCTACAACATCCTCCTAGGACGCCCATGGATCCATGGAATGAAGGCAGTCGCCTCAACATTCCACCAATGTGTCAAATTTTCATACCAAAATGAAGAGGTCACAATACATGGTGATCCTGAGCCGTTCGCCTATTGCGAAAATTCGGAGGCTAAGTTCTATAAATTTCCCCAAGTGCCAAAGAATGATGAAGGCCCCTGCACTCCCTATGTGGATCCATCTAACCTTGCCTCCACTTCTACGACAGAGACACCTTCCATCCCTGACATATCCAACATCAAGCTCATGATCCAAGACAATGGGTGTGGAGATTACAGAATGAGAAAAAATGCTTTTGTTGTAGGAGAGTTACCTCAATCTCCTAGGTCACATGGACGACCTCAATCAGTTGAAACACCTACCTACACTTTTAGGGCAGAACCTTCTAGATTTCAATGTTGGGGAGATCTAAGTCAAGAAAATGTGGACGAAAGAGACATTTCAAACTCACTATACCAAGATGAAAGACCTGCACCCACCCTACCCATCAATGAAGCTACCAGAGAACTACAAATGATGCTTGGTATGGGATACAACAAAAATGAAATCCTTGGAAGGAATAGTGATGGGCGACTGGAGCCCATCATTTTAGAAAGACAAATGAGAAATATTGGCCTTCAATGTACCCCTCTGAGTATAATTGTACGTGGAAGAGGTACCCCTATTAGAGCAGTCTGGTCCCCCCTCAGTTATCAGCAACCGCCCTTCAATTACCTGTATCCACAGGTCTTCCCCTAGATAATTTTGTCTTCGACATAACTAATGTCTTTATTAGTAGTGATGATGAGGATACCATAACCAGCCTACCCATGCTTTTTGAAGACACTTCCCTACTCATGATTAGTGCCTCATCCGTTGAGTTAGACTGTCAAACTCATAAAATAAACCTAGTTTATCCCCAACTCATCGATTACGACCAACGAGGACCACCGGTTCTAGACACATCCAAAAATGATGAGGCACTCTCAAAATTCTTGGGATTACGGGATACAATACCATGCAGAGATCACAAAGTTGGGTTCAACATCACACTGGACACACAAGCATATTACAGGGAGACGATTGAGTCCTTCAGTCACAAAAGAAAAAGAATGAGAATAAGCTCAAGGTCATTGAGTGAAAACCACACTGTGGCACTCTCTAACCATAGAATAGTAAAAATAAAGGATGCATCCAATGGTGAAAACCTCTCTGAGGCACCAAAGGATGAAGGATTCAATCTCCCCACTACTGCACTTCATCAAGAAAGGTCAAAAATTTTAGCAAAACAGTGTAACCCTGTCAATCTAGGAACAGAAGCAACGCCACATATCACCTTCTACGCTAAGTCACTTCTATCAGAAGAACAAGAGCTCCTAGCAGCATTCTTAAGGGAAAGAAAGGTGAACTTTGCATGGACCTACGTCGACATGCCGGGTCTTGATCTGGAATTCGTGGTTCACCATTTAGTTTTCTACCCAAGAGCAAAGCCAGTGAGATAGAAGTTGAGAAAGATGCACCCTCAAATAGCCTTGCTAGTCAAGGTGGAATTACATCAGCTCCTGGATGACATCTTTATATGCCCAATTGATTATCCGGAATGGGTGTCCAACCTAGTACCTGTTTCAAAATCGAATGGGGGCATCTGTATCTGCACTGATTTTAGAGACCTAAACAAAGCGTGTCCTAAGGATGACTTTCCACTACCCAACATTGATATGGTAGTCGACATGATGGCCAAACAGGAGATGCTATCACTAATGGATGGCTTCTCAAGGTATAACCAGATTATGATAGCAAAGGAAGACCAGCATAAGACAGTGTTTACGTGTCCATGGGGCACCTACTACTGGAACATGATGTCATTTGGGCTAAGGAATGCAGGAGGAACATATCAAAGGGCCATGACACTAATTTTTCATGACATGATTCACAAAATTATGGATGATATATTGGCCAAGTCAAGGAAAAGATAGGATCACATGGTAGCTCTAAGTGCCATCTTTGATAGATTGGAAAAATACAAGGTTAGACTTAATCTTAAGAAATGCATCTTTGGGGTGCAATCAGACAAACTCTTGGGATATATAGTATCAATGAGAGGAATAGAAGTGGATCCCACCAAATTCAAGGTGATCCTTGACATGGAAGCACCCAGGACCCTAAAATAGCTCAGAGGACTACAAGGAAGGCTCCAATCCATTCACAAATTCATAGCATAGCTAGCGGATAAACAAATTCCATATTCACATATACTTCATAAGGGAGTAACATACAAGTGGGATGACAAGTGTGACCAGGTGTTTAGTAAAATCAAAGAATATCTACTTACACCACCAGTTTTGATGCCACCAATTCCAGGAAAACCACTGATTCTATACATATCAGCCACAGCAGCAGCTCTTAGCGCACTCCTAGCTCAGCAAGATGAAAATGAAAGAGAAATATACTACATCAACAGGAAAATGGTAGGGCATGATCTCAACTACACACCAATAGAAAAAGCATGTCTAGCAGTTGTGTTTGCAGCCTAAAGTTCAGACACTACATGTTGGCTCATCAGATCAAGTTGATTGCAAAGATAAATCCACTAAAGTATATGTGCTCTAAGGCTACTCTCATAGGGCGGACAGCCAAGTGGGTAATGATATTGATGGAACACGGCATAGAGTATGTAGAGCACAAGGCCATCAAAGTACAAGCGATTGTAGACCAACTGGCAGAAGCTCAAATTTATGCCAACAACCCACTTATCTCAAAATTTCCGAACGAGTCAATTTTCAACATAAGTATAGAAAATCATTGGAAGATGTATTTTGATGGGTCACACACACAACATGGGTTAGGTGCCAGAATCTTCTTCATCACTCCCCAAGGATACTGCATACACAAATCCTATAAACTATATTTTTCATGCACAAACAACATAACAGAGTATGAGGCTCTTGTCATAGGCCTAAGGATTGTAGTACAATGGTAGATTATGGCTCTCAAAGTCTATGGAGATTCACATCTCATCATTAACCAAGTCAATGGTGGGTACCAGAAAAAGGATGACAAGCTAACTTCATAAAAGAAATTAGTGGAGAGCCTCAAAGAATTCTTCATTGAAGTCACCTTTGAATAGCTACCTAGAGAAAACAACAGAGAAGCAAATGTTATGGCCACAATTGGATCACTCTTGGGAATCCCAAACAATGTTCCAAAACAAGAGTTTCTAGTAGAGTAGCTTCTCGTACTGGCATTTGAGGTACCAGAGTCTGAATTCATGTGCGAAATCATTGGTCTCGATGATCCTTGGTATCACGACATCTATACCTACCTAAGAATAGGAGTCCTCCCAACCAACATAACCCCAAACCTTAAAATATCCTTTGTCAAAAGGTCCTTATGTTTTGTCATCCTAGGAAAAACCCTCTATCGTAGGAGCATTGAAGGAACCCTTTTGCGTTGCTTAAATCCTGAGGAATCCCTGATTGCTCTGACTGAGGTCCATAATGGCATTTGTGGTTCACACTAAAGTGGTACAACTTTGGCTAAGAAACTGCTAAGGACCGGGTACTACTGGCCAACTATGGAAAGAGAGGCACATGACTTTGTCTGAAAGTGTTTATAGTGCCAGCAACATGGAGACCTTATTCATGCACCAGCTCAAGAGCTTCATCTTATTGTTACACCTTGGCCCTTTTCATAGTGGGGGCTCGATCTCATTAGAAAAATCACCCCCACCTCATCCAATGGCCACAAATTCATCATCACCACCATGGAGTACTTTACAAAGTGGGTCAAAGAAATTCCCATGACCTACATAACGAGAAAGCAGATATCCAAGTTCATCCTGAACTATCTCATTTGCCAATATGGTGTCCCTCAATCCATTATCTCTGATAATGGGACACCTTTCAATAATCAGGATGTGTGTGACCTTTGCCACAAATTCAATATCCAACATCGCTTTTCCACTCCATATTACCCGCAAGGCAATGGCCAAGCAGAAGCCACTAATAAAACTATCTTGCAAATCCTTAAGAAAATAGTCAATGACTCTGGTCGTGACTAGAATTTGTAGCTAAATCATGCCTTATGGGCCTACCACACCAACATCTACATGCCAACAGGAACCACCCCATTCTCCCTAGTCTATGGATCATAAGTCATCCTCCCAATCGAGATCGAGCTCCCATCATTAAGGATATCACTGCAAAACCTCATTACAGATGAGGAATATTGGGTTTCAAGGTTAAATGAGTTGGAGTTATTAGATGAATGGAAAATGGATTCCCTCAATCATCTATAGGTCTATCAAAACCGCCTAAAGCGTAGCTACAACAAGAAGATCAGAAGGTGAACCTTCCAAGTCGGCGAACTTGTGCTAAAAGAAAATCAGAAGAATGTGCCAAATCCATAAAGCAAAGGAAAATTTCAGCCCAACTGGTTGGGACCTTTCGTCATCATGGAAAGCTATAAATTAGGACCCTACCAATTATCAACACTAGAAGGTGAGCCTCTGCAGGAGCCCCTGAATAGCTCCCATCTCAAAAAAAATTATGCCTACAAATCTTTCAAGGTATAAAACCAAAAATACAAAAAAATCAGAAAAAATCCTTAAAAAATGGTCATCCAGATGAAAACCTAGCAAACAAGTGTCTCGGTGGTAACAAAACAAACAAAAAATACAATAATCCAAAAAAATCAGAAAAAGGATTGAAAACAGTAAAGAAAAAAATCATCCTCTAGTGAAAACCACTTCGATGGCACTTTGGACAAGTACATTGGTGAAAACCTGGAAAATAGGAACCAAGTGTAAATAGAGCACTCTTCATCCACTAGGATCTCCATGGCCTATTCTGTGTACTCACTTATCCACTACACTCCATCTATCCTTCCACCCATCCATTCGCAATAGTACCATAGCTTGATCCTTTGCTTGTATCATGTTCCACCCTAATACTACTTGGCATATTCCTAAGGTCAGTTTGTTCTACCTATATCGAAGTAGTCTATCGTATCACATTGGGGGCATGTTCCTATACCTACATTGGATTGGATTCGTGTATATTCTTGTGATCTTCCTTAAAAGCAAAAAATCCAAAATCCAAAAAAATCCAAATCATTCAAAATCTAAAACATGTCGAAAACCTGAAAAAATCAAAATTAGAGTCATTGTCTGAACTATGTTGTCTCTGAGCTTGAACGTAGGCAAGGTTGATCTTTGATCATCCCCCGAGACACCCTAGGTTAGTCCCTTAGGCGTTCGTCGCAACTTGGCAATCTGTTTGCCCCTTTCTCTCATTGAGTCAAGTCTTTCATCAGTCAAACTACATGGTCTCTGCATGTATAACATCGGAAAGGCTAATCTGTTGATCAGCTCCCGAGACCCCTAGGATAGGTCTTTAAGTCATTCTCTTTGTCATAAAGTCTCGAAAATCAAAAAATCAAAAAAACCTCAAAACATTTGAAAAACCCAAAATGGTGCACCCGTCTCATCTTGCTTTCACTCGTGATTGTCTCATTCCTAATAAATCAATCATCACCTTCATCCTCTGGTGAAGCAATCAAAAGCAATTCTAATAAGTTTAAAATTGAACACCCTAATTGTCAAAGTCTCAAGTCTAGGTCAGTAAGCAAGCAAGTTGATCAACTTGTAGTATCAATAGCTTATCATCCAATCAATCTCATCAAAACACTGATCACAACATGTCCTTGGATTCATTCTTCCTACACTAGACATCAACATCAGGTATCACCTTATTTTAGCCTTGGCTAGTGGTACAAAGAACATTAGTTTGTTTGTGTACTTTATCTGGTCTTTTTAAATTATCTTATTTTGTGCTCATTCCAAGGACCTCACAATGATGCCTAAACAAAACAGGTTTAGAGAGAAAGGAATGGGGCAATGATCATAATCTTTTTTTATCTACTATACTTTTTGGATACTCTTGTAAAATAACTTATTTCATGCGTACCTTGTTTGGTTTGTAGGGAAGATGTCTTAAGTGTCATGTTGACCACATAGGAAGGATTTCTTTTCTATGTTTTGGTCCAAGATGTTTAGAATGTCTGAACTACATCCTAAATAAGGTATCTTATGCTAAGTGTGAACAAGAATACTCCTATCTGATTAACGAGTCAAAGTCCATCACACTAGGTACAACGCCATCCTAGTTCTTTATACCTTGATGCATCGTACCTAGGTGTGTTCTCAAAAATAAAGTAATTGGCCCTTTGAAAATCCTGACTCTTGGTAAGCAAAGCATCGACATTTAATGACTTATTGGATCTCTTTTCTTCTATCTTCTTTCCATACTAACATGGTACCATGACAGTTAATCAGAACATCACTAAATGCATATGCCCTGCATCCACAAAATCATCAACATAAATGCATATCATATCATATAGATCATACCACATCATATCAACTTGCATTATCATTGTCTTATGTTATGAAGAATAATATAGAATTGTTATTCTAAGTATCTTAAGAGATCACTGCATTACATTCATCCCATAATATGGCACGAATCATTAAGGGCATAATAGAAATCATTAATCGGTCACATATCATTTGCATCATAAATCATTTGCACAACAATGCATAATAAATTACATGCATTACATCCATATGATTTTTATCAAAGTGCATAGAAAATACAAAAATAAATGCATCCATAATCATCAACATACAATATTGCATGAGCATAGATTAGAATCATTTCATAGAAAAATAGCACATAGGAAATTAAAAAGCATCCATACATCATAAATAGAATGATCTCATATATGTATCATCAAAAATGTGCAACTGTCATGGTACAAAATTGGATCAAGTATATACGTCAAAGTACATGATACAATAGGGGCAATAATCAGGGCCCATGGATCAAAAATTCAAAATTGTCTGTGATTGAAGGGCTAACCCTTTTGGTTGTTGCCCTCTCCTGCCTGCCTCTCACCATGGTCCTCAGGAGGCCTCATCCCCATCTGTTGTGAAAATTTTGGCACCCAACCAGCTGGTGGAACCGCCTATTTGTAATGTTGTCGATAGTACTCGGCCTCTCTAACCACCTCTCGGTATGCCTAGTCCCTCTCTGTAGTAACTGCCAAAACATGATGCCAAGCCTGATCTCTCTCGACTGTCAAAATTTGTATTTGCCCTTGCAACTGCTGGATCAGTACATCTCTATGGTCGGGCTGCCCTAGTGGCTACTAATTTGGGACTGCTCTATCCCCATCTCTGGGTTGATCATCCTATACAAGAATCTCATTAATCTCTACCTGTGGTGGTGTTAGTGCCCGTGGGGGTGCCTGGTCTCATGGTGGTGTCTGATGTGGAGGAGGGCCACCTCCTCCCCTGTCCTCATCACCATCTATGTGACCATCGCCTCTGCCTCCCTGTTCCCTGCCTCTGTCAATGAACCTGCCTCTTGGTCTCTGTCATGGAAGAATTGTGCCTAGAACTGTCAATCAAAGAGGAGGCCTAAACCAAGCTTTGTAAGCCTAGGTAACCCCTGCATCTACCAGCCCTTGATCATATGGCCATGGCCTGGCCACTAGTTTCCTAAACAAGGCTACTACCTCCAGTGTTGGAATTGGCTGACCCCATGTTGTCTCTCTCATACTATGAGCAAAGATCACCATGTATTGATCGTCTGGCCTATCCTGAATCTCGTTGAACTGTCGGGCCACCCTATTTGGAAGATATTGCTCTATCATGGCGTGCTCTCGGCCCTACATCCATCTATCCTTTTGAGAAAAGAATAGCCGGTTGAGATCATCATACCATGGGCCTATATCCATCCAGGGCCTCTAAACAAACTCTCGCATCTCAGCAAGAACTTGTTGCCAATGGGCGATGCCTCTGGTACCTGTGTGAGTAAAGAGAATTTGGGCTCCCCCATACCGCCAAATGATAGGATCATCAATATCCAGAATAATCAGTGTGACATCCGAATGGAGCACTGGAATCCGCTCCCATGCCCAGATATGCAGCAAAGTAACTCCGGCCCCGAGAGCACTGCTATCAAGATATGAAAACTCATGCAAATCTTTGTATAAGGAAGCTAACATCACTGGCCCCCAAGCAAAGCATTCCCTGCGGATGACCATCCACTCCCATGCCAGTCCCCAGCATGGACTAAAGTATCGGCCCTGTCGATCTGGTGCCACAAGACCTGAAATGATGGCTACAAAAATAAACCTGTAGGTGGGAACTATGCCCCAATATCTCTCCAAGTCAATTTGTCCATCAGAAAAATGGATCTCATCAAGACCCATCACATCAAAGCAAGCATCCCTACTGGCATCTAGATCATAAATAACTCTAGCTCCACATATGGGCAATTGTAGGATGCACCAAACATCCTCAAGAGTAATGGTGACTTTTCCAGTAGGAAGATGCAAAGAAGAGGTCTCACTGTGCCACCGCTCAGCCAAAGCTTTCATCATACCCAAGTGGGTCCGAACAGGAGGGACGTACGTAACAAACTAGAGGTTGAGAATACCAAGCTGCTCCTAAAGGATTATGTGCATACCCTGTAATCTTCACAACATTGGTCATCGGTGCTCCCTCGAGTGAAGTATATCGAGGTCCTCCTAAACAAGGGAAACCACCGTGTCAAAACTCGTAAAAAAAAATCTACCTCTCGAGTCAGCTTTTCGCATTTGAAACAGCAAATGCGGCGTAGTTTGTAAAGTTCTAAATGGTGTCATCGTGGAAAAGTTTGACAAATCCTAAATTCCTAAGTGCATCGCACGGTCCGATTTGCAAGTGCGGCTGAATTTGTGCTCAAATCCCTAATTCCAAACTGCGTCGCGCGATCTGATTTGCATATGCGGTGGAGTTTGAAAGAAAACCCTAATTTCCTAACTAGCCCACGATGGCACTATTCAAGGTCGTGTGGCTCTGATTGAGCATTTGTAATGGCGCTATATAGCATTGCTTGACCTAAATTTGACTTGAACCCTATTAAATGCACGTAAAACAAGAAAATTAAAAGTCAAGATAGGGGTACATACCATGGGTCCTATGTTGGTTTTTTGTTGGTGCACTCGTACCCTCTCTGACACATGCCTAGGGAGTTGTTGCACCATCTCGATCAGGACTCAGAGCTCAAAATGAAAGAATCTCTAAAGGCTAAGTGTGCAAATGAATTGAAAGTGACCCCTCAAGGTCTATTGAAGCTTGCAAATTAGGGTTTTTCACCTAATTTGACAATCCAACTAGGGTCTTGGTCCCCCGATCCTATTTTTGCCCAATCGAGGGCCATGTTGCATCTTTTTTGGCATTTTAACGCATTTTTTGGAATCCTAAGACATTTTTGGACCTATCGGGCACCTTGTCCTCTCTTTTTTCATGAGATCATCCAAAAATCAAAATTTTCATTCGATCTCTTGAGGGGGCAACATATCAGCATAATCCTTCCACTGGGGCAATAGTGGAGCATTGAAAAAAATTAGAAAAATTTTGAACTTTTGATCATAGCAGTTTATTTCCTTGAACCAATACAACAAGTGCATTGCTTCAAAGAGGGGCGAAATGTAGACATCGAAAATTGACCAATGCACTTGATCCTGATTACTAACATCGCTTCATCCTAAATCATACTCTTAGCTTATCATCACTTTCCATCTCTTAGTTAAATAAATCATTATTTATTTAATTAGGTCTTTCTCCCCTGATGGTTAAATTAATCAATTTAATTTAATTAATCCTCTATCTCTGTTCATTTAAATAATTCATTTTATTTAAATTAAATCTCTAAAGTCCTCTTATTAAATTGAATGAATTAAAACCTTATTTGATTTAATCTAACATTACCCCCTTTAGTTAAATAAATCAAAACATTTATTTAATTAAACCCTTCCTCTCAATTTGATTTAAATCAACTCATAAATTTAAGTCTAAATTGTCACATCTCCTAATTCCAAATTAAATTAATTAATCTTTGATTAATTTAATCCTAAAATATGTCACATTCTCTAGAGAATGCAACTTGCGCAATAAATCAATTACTTCCTATTTTCTCTCAACATGGAATAAGGGAGGAATATTCCTTCAAATTTGAATTCAAATCCAAGTGGATTTTTCCTTCCAACAAAGCATCCACTCCTCTTACATGTCCTTGTGCATTGAGCCAAGTGGCATTTACTTCATTCTTTTTTCCCTCTCACATTCATTTCTTCAATTTCAAATTCCACCTAATATCATTTATTGGCACTTTGGTCAAAATGTGCACAACCTTCATCCATTCACATCTTGACAAGTGGCACTTGGCCATTGGATGTTGAATGATCCCACATTGCTACATTTCACTCTCTTTTCCAATTTGGAAATCTATAAATGAGAGATTCTTCCTCGCATTCATCATCCACAATCCAAGCAAGTATACTATACTTCATTTCATCAACAACTTATCCATTTTCATATCAAGTGTTCATCATTTTTATGGTTCCATAGCTAGGTTATGCCAAAATCTCATCAAGGAGCTACAACCATCACCAAATCATCATCAAGCTTACAAAGGAGTTGGGAAAGGGCCAATTTCTACACACAATTGGCACCAATTCCCCTATGGGATCAAGAGTTTTATTTTCATTGAATAAGATTTAATAGCTTTTGTTCATATTTGTTTGTGTTCTTCATCTTATTTCTTACTCTTTGAAATTTAAATGGATTTCATGGGGAATCTTGATTCTCACTTGCATTTGATCTAACATTGTGCTTGTTTTCTATGTTTGTGCAGGTATAACGATTGGGATTCACACTAATGTGACAAGAATATTCTCAACATATAAGAAACCAAAGTGTGTGCAAAGGATATTCATTAGTTGTATTTAAAGGAGCACCCCATTGAGGAATAAAATATTTCCAAGAACAAAGCTACATAGATAATCCTACCCCAAAAGCAACCTAGATAGAGACTTGTTGCTAGTTAGGCATGTATAGCCCCAATGAGGTTATCACTTTTATCCTCTTGAACATAGCTCTACTACCAGCCAAACATTTATAGCCTCGATAGAGATATTAAAATCTCCCTTATTATTAGACATCTTTTGATCTTTCTACTTTTTTTTCAATTTTGGGAGCAATGAAGCCTGCACTCAAGGATGAGGATAACATTGGAATTTTAGTAGGAAATAAATATTCTTCACCTTATTCCTAGCAATACATTTCCCACAAGGATACCCAAGTTAATTCTTAAATTTATTCATGTAATGTGTAAGGTTTTAAAATATGGTAAGGGATTTCCAAAGTCAAATGGATGCATAAGTTGTGAAATTCAAAGAGGTCTACCACTAACCCAACTAACCTATACATGCTGGGAGAAAAAACACCATTTATTAAAGAAAATAACTAAAATCACTTCCCATAAAGGATTAACACTTATTTCAAAATTTACATCCTGACAAAAAGAAAATGAGAATGACACGCAAAAAAAGAAACCTAACCTAAATATGTATAAAAGGCTGAGTTGAGAATTTCACAAGCCTAGAAGCAATGCTTGAGATACTACCCGTTAATAGATAGTGGGGCATATTCATCCATAAGAGTCTTTATATAATATGCATTGTCCCCTAATTTTTTTTAAATTTGAAAGGGACTAGCGATAACTTGTCAAACTTACCATGCTCTCCCTTTTTCTCATGATCTTTGTCCTAATAAGGGACTAAAAAATAATTCTAAAAGCTTTGATTTGAGCTTTCCTATCAAATCATCATTTAACAACACCTTAGTTTTTAGAAAAAATATTAATTGCTACATCACACTTCTCCTCAAGATTAAGGTGTTTGGCATGGTGAGATTCTATCTTATCTACTTCATCATAATATTTATGGATAACCTACAAAGTGGGAATTTTCAAATTTACTAGGAAAAAAATCTCTAGACTATACACTAAGTGATAGGGATATGTTAATAAGGCTACTTTCTTGCAAGTGCAATCTTCCCAAGGAGAAAATTTCAGCTGGGTGTACTAATCTTTGAAATTTTTATCTAGTAGCTTGCAGATGATAGTAAAAATATTTTTTTTTGTTGACTCAACTAGACCATTACTCTAAGGATATTAATTTTTTTCAAACTTTAAAGTGATTCCAAAATCAAAATCCCAACCAAAAAACTTTAAATATTAAAATGAAAGACCATTATCGCACACTACTGTAAATGGACAACTGAAACAAGTTATAATCTTCTATTCAAGAAAATTAATCCCTACCTTAGCAGTGCATTGTTTACATGATATAGCTTCTATCCATCTAGTGCAATAATCAATAGCAATTAGAATGTACCTTGGACCATATAAGGAGGATTTATCATACTAATAAAATTGAGTCCCCACTATGTGAAGGGATGTACCTCGACCACAAATTGAAGGGGAACAACAATATACTTCTCCTTAGTAGTAGTTGTTTGACATGTGTGGAAAGTATGAACATGTAAGTGCGTATCACAAAATAAAGTAGGCCAGTAATATCTTGCCCTCAAAATCTAATGTATAGTAGCAGCTCCTAAACCATGTCTTGTCTTGAAATTACTAGAAAATCATTCAACATAGTCTCGAATATGCAAAATATAAAGAACTATCTTGTCCTAGTAATGAAGAGTATTTATTTTAGATAAAACTCAAAATGGAGATTGGAGGCATTGGAGGAAGGGGGCTAAATAATGCCTCTTGTCAACCACTAATGGTGAGGTTTCCTTTTGTATTAGTGGTATTTTATTTCATCATTTTTTTTTTAAATAAACACTATAAAAATTCCACTACTAAGTTTAAAAAGAGGAGAATATAGATATCATTGATGATGTAAATAGTTGTATAGGAGAGAAATTGGCTATAGAGATCATCTAACTGTTATACTTCTTGGAAGTGTGGTCGGTTGGTGATAAGTTCACTAGAAGTGAAAGTGAGATAATTTCACGTATGTAGGTTATCGTGTGCGACAAGATCTAGGTAGCAATAAGCAAACCTAAGAGTATGCATAGGCATATGATTTTGTTTCTATTTTATGTGATGTAGTTTCTCTCCAAGATGTTAGGAATTATTGTTCACATGAGTGTTTGAGTTAACTTTATTAGTATGTGTTACAAAATAAATTTATATAAGTTAATATTAAGTTGTTAAGAAACAACTTAATATTATATTATAATGAGTGTGTAATCATGTGTGAGAATAATAAGTGAGTTAATAATACAACTCATGTAGAGATTTAGGAGTTAAAATAGGAGGGAGACAATAAAGGTGGTTGAACAACCCACCTAGATTTACTATGAGAAGTTATTGGAGTTGTTATTGGAGTCAGCTATCTCATCTTATATATTTGTAATATCTTATTCAATGTGAAGGGTGATAGAAGAATAATATTGTGTGCAAATTTTTTATTTAGCTTCTATAATTTATGCCCAAATTTTCTTATACCTCCCTTCCTCCCTCTCTCTTTCTCTTTATCTCTACTTCTCTCTATCTCACTTATCCCTCACTACCTCTCCCCCCTTCCCTCCTATTGGTGATTTTTCTTATAACCCCTAATCTTAAGGAAATTTGTAACACCTAAACCAATGGATCAATAGGTTAAGACAAAGATCATGCACTATAATCACACAAGGGATAATAAAGGCCAATGAACAAGGCTATAACCTATCGTATGCACTTCGAGCTTCATAAGACTCATGAGGGTGTTCCTATTAAAGGGTATGAAAATATGATAAAACTTACACTAAACAACACACTACAAACCTCTAACATGTAGATGGTTCTTAGATGAATGCATAAAGGATGTTTTGTATTTGATTTCATCTAGGCATGATCCCTTGGACTTTGAATAATGTTGAGAACAAATAAATTATACAAATATGTCTTCATCTCAAACATATAGAGGAGTGATAAATGAAAGATTCCCAAGAATTTCCCCTATACTCTTTGTTTCAAGTATGGATGTGTTTGGTGGTGTTTTCATTAATGTTTTCATTGATTTCAACACTGTATAGGTTGAGTAAGTTGGATTTTTCCAACTTCTTTTGAGAAAATTTGAGAAATAATGAAAGTTGTGTTCAAGTGTTTTTTTCAGTGTGCTCCGGTATTGTGGTTTGTGCTTCTCTTGTGTTAACCCAATACCTATATAGATTTATAGGTGTGTTCATAAGATTAAATACATTGTATATTTCGAGTTTCAGTTTTTGGTTCGATGGAGAGTAAAAGTTATGTTCACCGGTGTGTTAACTAGTTTGTCAGAGTTATCTGGTTATTGACTAGGAGAAATGTTTTGGCTCCGTAGTCTTCTAGTATTTGGTTTCAGATCTTGCAAATTTGGGAGATTACTCTTACTAATGGTTTATGTGTTCTAACAAGATTTCTTGTGGTTTGACGCTCTGAAAGACCTGCTCTGGAGTCTATGTTTTTGTTGGTTGTCTCGGTTGAACTAGTGAAGTGTTCTCTACAAATGAAGTTTGTTGAAGTTGTTGCGGGTGTATCTAAGTTGTTCTCAGAGATGGTAAAATGACTGGTGAAGCGTGTTGAGAAATTTGCATGTGTTTATCTTGCTGAAGATTCATGTACTTCAAAGATCATTGGTTTTTTCATTAGGTTTGGCCAACCTGGTGTCTACACATTACATTTGACTTTTGTATCAACTTGAGGAAGCATGTGCAAGCTTCAAGATGTTATTTGGGTCCTAAATTAAATATGCATTTGGTCCCCTCACATTCTTATCCACCGCAGAAATGTTGAGTAGCCGACCTAGTTTGAATTTGTAAAATGAAATTGTATAGCTGACCTTAGAGAATGTTCCTGAGGTTGAAGATGGTATAAATACAAGTTAATTTTTAGCGAATTTCATATCCATCCATCATGCAAGAGAAGAGTGTGCAAACAAGTGCAAAAAGCAGAGTGTAGAAGAGAGAATTGTGGCAATAGTACTTTATTGTATTCATAATCTTCTGATCAAGTTGTGAAGTGTGTGGAACTCTTAGTGGTGGATCTTTATCTATTTCCTTGTATTTTTTTGTAGGTAGTGAGACTCTCTTTTGGACAGTGAGTCCTAAGGTAGTGAGCCCTTGATCTGGGTAGTGAGCCTTTGTATTTGGGTAGTGAGCCCTCTAGCAGTGAGTCTTTTGTATCTGGTATTGCATTACTACTATACTGAGAGTTAATCCTCATCGTGGTTTTTCCCTCATTGGGGTTTCCATGTAAATCTAGTGTCTCTGGTGTTGTGTTTCGGTTATCTGCATTTTTATGTTCACACTTAATAATAGATTGAAGATAAAGTGGAATTGATTAAGTTACTAATTTGGTATAACTGATTCATTCCCCCTCTCAGTTGTCTTGTGCATTTCAACAATTGGTATTAGAGCTTTGGTTCCTCGATGAAAATCTTAACTGCTTGAGGTAGATCAGATGCCGCACAAGTTGCAGCTTCTTATGTTTGATGGAGCTGACTACAGTGACTAGAAATAATAGATGAGAAGTTATCTGATTTCACTCAATTTTAATACCTAGAAAGTTGTAGAGACAAAGTATGTGATTCCAGCAGCCAGACCTTCCTCTGTTGATGAGGTTGTAGATTTTGAAGAAAATGAAAGAGCAAGGTTTTCTATCTTCAGTGCATTATCTAAAATTGAAAGATCAAAAGTTATTTCTTTAGGTACTGCAAATGAAATGTGGACAAAATTGAAAGAAATTTATGAAGGAAATGAGAGAGTAAAATTGTCAAGGAAACTACTATTAAGCGAAAATTTGAGAATCTAAGAATGGAAGATGGACAAGACATTGCAAGCTATTATCAGAGAGTTGAAACTGTAGTAACTAAAATCAAGAATCAAGGTGGTACCATGAAGGATGAAGATATAATTGAGAAGATCTTAATGACCTTACCAAACAATTACAGTGACAAAGTATCTACACTTGAAGAACAGTATGATCCAAATACATTCACTAAGGAACATCTATTTTGTGTATTTACTACATTTGAGATGAGAAAATTTGTAAGAGATAAGGAGAAGACTGAAATAGCCTTTAAATCCATGAAGATAGAAGATGATGATGATGATTATGATGATGATGATGCAGAAGATTTGGAAGCAAATTTCACAAGAAGATTGAAGAAAGGTACTGGTAAATACAAAGGTAAGTTTCCTTTTAAGTGTTTTAGTTGTGGAAATATTGGTCATTATGCATCAAGATGTCCTAATAGAGCTACACAAAAGAAGAATAAGGATAATAACAATAATTACAAGGATAAGAAGGATAGGAAGTTCAAGAAGTTGTATTATGTTAAGGAAGATGCGGTAATCTCTGATGATGAATCTAACCTTGAGGAAGACAAAGATGAATGTTTGTTTCTAGCCTTGGAAAAGAAATGTGCAAAAGAACCTAGTCTGGAGTGTAAGAAGGATGAATTAGAAGGTACTCTAGTAACTACTTTTCATGCTAGACAAGATGAATACTTTTGGGTAATTGACAACGGATGTTCAAATCATATGAATTGAGATAAGTGTAAGTTTGCTAAACTTTAGAAGTATGATGGAGGTATAGTCATGTTTGGAGATGATTTTGGTTCTAATACTATTGGTAAAGGAACAATTAGCTTTGATAGAAAACATAACACTGATGATGTTTATTATGTAAAGGGCTTAAGGAATAATCTCTTAAGTGTTGGACAAATGTGCAGCAAATTTTTTAAGCTTGTGTTTCAGGATAACACTTGTGAGATCATAAAAGGATCTGGAACTGTGGTTGTACCTAAAAGAAGAACTCATGGAAACATCTATCAACTCAAAGGTGGTGATGGTCAATGTTTTGTTTCCCAAATTAGTGAGAATTGGCTCTGGCACCGGAGGTTGGGACATGTGAATTTTGATAATATGGTTAGGATCAGTTCTAGAGAAGTTGTGAGAGATCTTCCTAGAATCATAAAGCCTTTAAATTCAATTTGCAAAAGTTGTTAGATGGGAAAACAGATAAGGAGCAGTTTTAAAGCAATGGATCAATCATTTAGCGGAATGCTAGAGTTAATCCATACATACCTTTGTGGTCCTACAAGAATAGGAAGCTTGAATGGTCATAGGTACTTTATGCTTTTAATTGATGATTACTCTAAGATGACATGGGTTACATTTCTTAGAGAAAAGTCTCAAGCTCTTGACATATTCAAAGTGTTTAAGGCAAGAGTAGAAAATGAGGTAAACCTGAGAATAAAATGTTTGAGATCTGGTAGAGGTGGAGAGTTTACATCTGGTGATTTTAATGCATTCTATGAAGAGAATGGTATAAAAGGACATCATTTTGCCCCTAGAACCCCACAGCAAAATGGACTTGTAGAAAGAAAGAACTGGAATGTACAAGATGCTGCTAGAACTATGATGAAAGAAGCAAATGTTCCTGATGTGTATTGGAGAGAAGCTATTCACACTGTTGTTTACATTCTTAACAAAGTTCAAGTTAGAGATGACCGGAAGAGTACAAGTGGAGGAGAATTATTTCTTGGAGGAAGATTAGTTTCATGGTTGAGAAAGAAACATGGTTCAATTTCTTTATCCACTGTAGAATTTGAATATATTATGGCAACATCTTGTTGTACATAGGTACTTTGGATGAAGCAGACTCCAATGGACATAGGTGTGGTGAGTGATGAACCTACTTCTATCTATTGTGACAATAAAAGTGCTATAAACATTTCAAAGAATCCAGTGATGCATTCTAGAACAAATCATATATCTATCAAGTATCACTTCTTGAGGGAGAAAGTATTAAGGAATGAAGTTAGACTTGAATATGTACCTACCAAAGAACAAGTGGCGAACATATTCACTAAAGCTCTTCCAAAGGATACTTTTGAGTATCTCAGAGGGAAGTTAGGGTTTTCTGCCCCTCCTTCTTTGAACTAAGTGCACATGGAGGTGCATTAGTCCAATGGATTCATAGACTCTTTTTTTATGGACGGATGATTGAGGTCTACTCCTTAGGGGGAACAAAGAAGTATATTGTTGCAATATGTAACGTGGATGTACTCCTTAGGGGGAGTGAACAGAGCTTTTTTTGGCAATAATTTCCTTTGCCATTGATATCAAAATGGGGAGAGAGAATCATGTGAAAAAAATTCTATGCTTGGCAGGTTGTCACTTCTAAAAATCATGTAGGATGTGGGAGAGAGAATCATGTGAAAATTCTATGCTTGGAAGGTTGTTGCTTCTAAGAATCATGTATACTATATTTGATGGTTTTTCACATCATGTGTTGCCATCAATGACAAAGGGGGAGATTGTTGAAAGTATGTATGTGTTTGGTGGTGTTGTCATTAATGTTTTCATTGATTTCAACACTCTACAGGTTGAGTAAGTTAGATTTTTCCAACTACTTTTAAGAAAAATTGAGAAATAATGAATGTTGTGTTGAAGTGTGTTATGAGTGTGCTCTGGTATTGTGGTCCACATTTCTCTTGTTTTGACCCATACGGATTTATAGGTGTGTTCATAAGCTTAAATGGATTGTATATTCCAAGTTTCAATTTTTGGTTCGATGGAGAGTAAAATTTATGTTCACCGGTGTGTAAACTGATTTGTCAGAGTTATCTCGTTATTGACTAGGAGAAATGTTTTGGCTCCGCAGTCTTCTAGTATTTGGTTTCAGATCTTGCGGATCTAGGAGATTACTCTTTTTTATGGTTTATGTGTTCTGAAAATATTTCTTGTGTTTTGGCGCTCTGGAAGACCTACCCTGGAGTCTCTATGTTTTTGTTGGTTGTCCCGGTTGAACTGGTGAAGTGTTCTCTACAAATGAAGTTTTTTGAAGTTGTTGTGAATGTATCTAAGTTGTTCTCAGAGATGGTAAAATGACTGGTGAAGTGTGTTGATCAATCCACATGTGTTTATCTTGTTGAAGATGTGTGCACTTCAAAGATCATTGGTGTTTTTATTGGGTTTGGCCGACCTTGTGTCTACACATTACATTTGACTTTTGCATTGACTTGAGGAAGCGTTTCTGAGCTTCATGATGTTATTTGGATCCTAAATTAAATATGCATAGGAATTCCACACACTTCACAACTTGATCAAAATATTATGAATACAATAAAGTATTGTTGCCACAATTCGCTCTTCCACACTCTCTTTTTTGCACTTATTCGCACACTCTTCTCTTGCTCGAATCGAATGATGGATGGATATGAAATTCACTATAACTTGTATTTATACCATCTTCAACCTCAAAAAAAATTTGAATTTGTAAAATGAAATTGTATAGCCGACCTTGGAGAATGTTCCTGAGGTTGAAAATGGTATAAATACAAGTTAAGTTGTAGCGAATTTCATATCCATCCATCATTCGATTCGAGCAAGAGAAGAGTGTGTGAATAAGTGTGAAAAGTAGAGTGTGGAAGAGAGAATTGTGTCAACAGTACTTTATTGTATTCATAATATTTTGATCAAGTAGTGAATTGTGTGGAACTCCTAGTGGTGGATCTTTATCTATTTCTTTGAACTTTTCTGTAGGCAATGAGCCTCTCTTTTGGACAGTGAGTCCTAAGGCAGTGAGCCTTTTGTATCTAGTATTGCATTACTACTATATTGTGAGTTAATTATCACCGCAGATTTTCCCTGATTAGGTTTTCCACGTAAATCTTGTGTCTTTAGTGTTGTGTTTATGTTATCTACATTTTCATGTTCACACTTAATAATATATTGAAGATAAAGTGGAATTGATTAAGTTAAGAATTTGACACAACTGATTCACCCCACCCCCCCTCTCAGTTGTCTTGTGCATTTCAACACTCTTTAACCTCCATGAAGACACAAAAAACCTAATAAATTAAACTTGAAAGAAAATATTCATTAAGATTTATAAAGTTTGGAACCATTCTAGAAGTAGACACCACACAAAACTGACTAGTTTCTAAGTATGGGCTACAAAGTCATATATCCTGCATCTTATGCCACAATATTAAACATGTTTTGATGATCTTCTATTATATTATCACCTTATGATAATAAGATCTCTAAAATTTTCAAGGTAACCATACTTAATAATCCACCTAAAAATATAACATTCCTACTATTCTCATAAAAACATTTACTATGTTCCTTGAACAAAAGGCAATTACAAAAAATAATTCATTACAATAAATATGCAAGAAAACAACCATAACCCTTGATTATTTAAGTCAAATAACATTACATTTCAGACATGGAGACAACTTCAAAATAATATGATAGTCAATTAAGTTTATTACAAAACACATAAGCACTATGAACTAATGACCTATGGCTACATACCTTCACCCAAATCAGACCACAATCCCCTTCTATATAGAGCCCTTTTTCCCCTTGCAAAACCTCCATAATCAGAACCCCTTTAGATGAAGAAGAGAATACATTTTAAAGAAGATTAGAAGCCTCGGATTTAATCTCTACTTGACACCTGTCACACTAATCTCCATTTTATTTGGCATTTAGAATATGCCATTTTACCCTAATCCTCATTTTTCCTCCCATTTGCAACTAAAATGTTCTGTCACTTTTCTATTTGCATTCCCATGTAACTTTTTTACCTACATGTAAAAACATATTTATTGTTGCATTTTCACTTTACCAATGAAATTTTCAACCTCAGGTAGTTTCCCATCATATTGGCAAGTAAAAACGGGCATTTACCCAAGAAGTTTAATCCAAAAGACTCCTCAAAATATCACAATCTCCTTTAAAAACTAATTTGACACTTTGTCAAATACCTTTCCTAAAGCCACCATCTTTGTTTATTTTCTTGAAGCCATTAAGTTTATTTTAATTCCATTTTCTGAACATCATCATCAATTTGGAAACTTTCACACATATTTACCCTTTACCATTTTAACAATGGCAACAAAACTCTATTTTGAATTCCCCATTACTATCTCTTAGCAACACATTACTATCTTTTATCAACACATTACTACATTAACACTCCATGGAAAATGATTTTTTCTGCTTCAAGCTCCATCCACGTGATTGTTCTTTAATTACAACAAGGGGATAAAATATTGCAACTTAAAACAAATGAAAAACTTGTGTTTCACAATTTCACAAGCTTGACCGAATAGAAGACTCTACTCAGTGTAGAATGGCAGAATTCATGTATGAGTGCTCCTTGTATGGTAAAAATTGTTGCAAGTTGTGAAATCAATTGCTAGGCTATTTTTATGGTGAATGATATTTTGAAGATGTTCCAAACAACATTCAAATAATTCCCAAGGTGTGATAAATAGTTGCTTGTTCTATTTGTAAATGTGCAAGTCATTTTTTGTTGCAACTAGATGTGAAAAGAAATTTATGAGCATTTTAAGGCAATAGATCAGCAAATTTCTTCAATATAAATGCTTCAAAACCTCCCCCAAGTATTCAAACATGGATAGGACACATATTTGACCATAAAATAAGTCTTCAACAACCTCAAAAATGCCTTAAAACTATAATTTTGCTATTCCATGCCCTTCTAAAACACCCCTCTTTCTGATTGTGCGGAATTGTGGAATTTGGCTTTGGGTGCACATTTTCAACTTGCACTTCATCACAAAACATTTGAGAATGCTTTTTAATTCCCCCCACAAAATTTAAAACATTTAAATACATAAATTTTGCAAAATACAAAAGTTACACAATGGATAATTCAATTTCTCTCGTCGACAAAATGGTGGAATTTCACTACACACAAATGAGAGATCTGGGAGCCATGATTTTTTGTGAGCGAGCATAAAAAAATTAAATAAAATATGGTTTTGTAATCAAATATTTCCTAACAAACCAAAATTTGGCACCTTCTTTGTAATCGGATCTATCAGAGGTGTTCGCCACACTTGGGAGAGTTTAAAATAATGTATCACTCGACCTCACACATTGACAAAATTGAAATTGAAGAAATTTGAGGCCAAAATAGAAATGGGTTGCCTTAAAAAATTTAAAATTTGCAACTTTTTGAAACACCAAATCTAACCCAGTTGCAGTTAGAAACACATTAAAATTCATGTCAAAACTAATCTTGGAAGCACGAAATTGAACGAGCATACTACCATTTGTCCCAAAAAAAAACTAGTACAAATATTTGTATGAATATTCTAGATTTGCAAAATTTTAATTGGAAAAGATGGGCTCTGAGATAGATGTGACAAGAAGCAAACCTAACCTCAGTCACCACATTGAAAGTGCATAGGCACTTCAAATTTGAAAAAATTGAAGGTGCCATCACCTCCTCCCTCTTTATTTATCATTATCTCCTTCCCTGTCCACTTCTCTTTATCTCCCCTCTCTCTCTCCCTCTCTCTCCACTCTCTCTCCCTCTTTCCCTCTCTATTCTCTCCATCACACTTGTCCCCCCTCTCTCCATTTCTCTCTATCTCACCTCTCTATCTCTCTCTCCTTCCTTTCATTTTCCTCCCTCCCTCCCTCTCTACTTCTCTATATATCTCTCCTCTACCTGCCTCTCCATATCTACTTGAACTCTCTATCTCTACTCTTCATCCCTCCATCCATATCTCTCTTCAGGTAGGAAGAGGTTAGAGAGAGAGAGGTAGTGAATAAGAGAGATAGGGAGAGGTATGGAAGGAGGAAGAGGTAGGTAGAGAGGGAGAGGGGAGATAGAGAGTAGATATAGAAGGAGGGAGGGAGTTAGGGAGATACAAAGAGAGGGAGAGGATCAATATAGAGAAGTAGAGAGAGGATGGAAGGAGAGAGAGGTGAGAGAGTAGAGAGTAAAGAAGAGATAGATAATGAAATAGAGAGGGAAGGAGAGATGGAGAAGTAGGAGGGAGGGAGAGAGGTGAGATAGATTAAAGTAGAGAGGGAAGGAGATATGGAGAGAGGGGGAAGGAGGGAGAGAGGTGAGATAGAAATAGAGAGGGAAGGAGAGAGAAAGAGAGAGAGGTGAGATAGACAAAAGGAGAGAGAGAGAGAGATGATACAACTTGTTGATTACTAAAATTTGACCTCCTGATTACTAAAATTTGACATGTTGATTACTAAATATTGACTAAGCCTAAAAATATAAGATCTTCCAAAATTTAGAATTTGGATTATAACTCCTAGAAATTTGAAAGCATTCTCAAACAACCCTAAACTATATACATGTTCAATATAACTTAAAGTATAAGAAAGTAAATTTCCATATATAAATGAAACTATAAATATTTATTTCATGTAGATAGTTTCACTAGAAGAGAAGGAGAAGGAGAAGGAGAAAGACAAAGACACATTTTCAAAGGAAAACATAATGCGAGTGCATTATAATGTGCTCATGTTATGAGCAATCCCATAATGCGCATGCTCACATTATGTGCAAACCCATTACATAAGCACATTTCATTATAACACACTCACATTTTTTAATTTTTCAAGACCAAAAAGTTGAGTGGCCACTTTTGGTACCCCATATTGGTGTGCATGCTCTATATCAATTAATCTATGTAAGAAGTTAGGAGCTTTAACTACTATGTGGTGATGTTTATGCATTACTACAATCAAGGATTGATATAAAAAAAACTCATTGTGCTAGTCCATGCAAGGAGATCCATATGGTATCAACATACTTAAGAATATTTTTTCCTATGGTTATTCCCTCACCAAAATTTTAAAATTCTACAAACCGTTTGGGGGTTTCCCAAAAGTATGAGTAGAGCTTGTAGACTGTATTTTCAACTTTTGATATTGAAGGAAAATTGCTTATAATTTTAAGTGCTAAATTCATTATGTGGGTCATACAGTGAATTAAAATCATGTATGGTGAAGAATTAGTTTGTAACTTTATACAAAGACCATTCCTATGACTTTGCATTATTAAAGCTCCATCAATTCCTAAACACACCAACTTTTTGGAAATTTTTGATTTTTGATTTAATTCAAAGATTTCTTAACTAGTTCAAATAGATTTTATGATATCAAACTCTCCTTAATTTTATAAACACAAAGTAGATGAGGTTGGTAGACATGTTTGTACACAATATACACATTCACACATATACAAGAAGTATTATCTACCACAATAACTTCATCTAAATATAATGCAATAAATGTTAACTCTTTTATTTTTTCTTATAAATCTTATTTTTCCACCTCAACAAGACAACTTACGCATTCTCATCAACATCTTATTGACTAATGTGTGCTAGGAAAGTTAGGAATGCCCAAAAAAAGACAATAAATTATTACATTCTGGGTAATCTATCATAGGATGCCATCTAGTCAAAATATGAAAAATAACACTCAACTAAATAATTTTTTCCATTTGTGCTCCTACTATTGTCTTTCCAAATTGAGCTTGAATTGAACCTCTAGAGTCAATAAAAAAATCATTTGTTTGCACATATGTATCATATTCTAGGATATACTTAACATGAAGACCTTCTTCCTTTGATTTCCATATTATCATTTATTTTCCTTTTCATCTATTATTTTCTTTTTATAAACTTTATTGATATGTTATTCTATACTATCAATTTTTAGCTACAATTCTTCTCCCTTTTATATTTCTAACTACAAATCTTACACTTTCAATCTATTGGAGGTTTATATTTATTTGCATTCTCCATTGGTTCAATGAATGGAGACTTTGAACCCCAATCAATATAAACATTCCTTATCATATCCCACTCATGCCCTATTTTTTATTTGTCTTTTCTTTCCCCTTCAATGCAACAACATCATCTATGACATCAAAATTTTGATCCAAGTTAATTAATTCATTTCAGCTACCTTGGGTATCCCTTAGAACATCTTCTATGATATTGGCATTTGACCCAATTAACTCATTTCGATATTACTCTAAGGTATTGTCTTCTTCATTAATATTTTTTGTAATTGTTGGTGTTGTAGTTCCATCTTGATTTGATGGACCAAAAATATTGATGAAGTATAACATTACGCTTATGTGTTTTGATGACCTCTTTTCACCACCTTCAAAACTCTTACTCTTGTTCTAGCTTGACATCTCTCACAAAATAAAAGATGCCAAAAAATTTCTTCTTGTTTAAGAAGGAATCATAGAATATAAATCTTTGATTGTTATATGTATCCCTACTTAATAGCATCTATAAAAATGAAGTAACTGAAAGGAAGCAAGGTACATAGAAATAGTTCCTAACACTGATCTAAGAGGAGAGATGTATAGTTCTAATTCTTTTTATAGTTACAATGAGATATGCACAATAGAAATATTATTAAAACAATAACACATGCAAGTATAATAAGTCCACAATACAAGATATACATCAAGAAAAACCTTTCGGGAGTAAAACCCCACACTCCAAAACCTACATAATGTATTATCTAATCAATGTTGATTACAACACACTTAAAATTAAAGTTCTTCCAGGAGTATACAAATGTTGAATTATGGAGTTGTTCTGAAAACATAAAGATACTTGCAAATTACAACAAGTAAAAACCCACTCCAAGATATCCAACATATAGAGAATACAAGCATAGAGGAAGCTTCATGAGCAAGCAACAAGAGATGAGAATCCAAATCCATGTGGCACACTTTTCCAACACATAGTTAAATTGTGTGACACTTGTCCAATGATTCCTTACCCCCCTTACATTCCTCCATACTTTGGCACCCAAAATTTTCCCTAAATAGGTATTGAAGATTCCTTACAATGTCGTAGAATTTGTCATATATGACAAATCTTATAGTTATATGAGAATCTATCATAATTGAATAAAAATAGAAGATGCCTCTTAAAATCTCTTACAACCTATCATAGGTCAAACTTGGGTGCTCACTTTCCCATGCAAATATTTCTTCCAACACTTGTCTAACCTATCATAGAATCTATCTCTTACGTATCATAAGATCGTCATAGAAATTCATCTTAAGAATTTTTCATAAAATCACCATAGAATTCCTTAATGATGCTAACAAATGTCAAGTAATATCTTCCAAAAGTGGGATGCCTACATTGTCTTGTGGGGACCATGACATCCATGTCACATTCCATGTCACCTTCCAACATGTCAACAACTCATTGCGCCAAGTCATGTTAGATGAAAAATTAATATGAGCAATAAATTACAACATAAGCATAATTAAATTAATATTTTAATGCTAGGAATTTTTAATGGTTGAGACACCTTAATTCCAAATTTTCAAACACCTTTCAAGAGCCAATATAACTAGGTAATCAATTGCTAGGAGCTGGAAGGCCTATAGACTCTAAACACCATCTGAACTTCCTCACTAGCTTTGTCAAGGAATCTACAAAATTCATAAAAATATCAACTTTTTCAATCTGCACCTTACCATCTTCCACCATGTCATGGAAAAAATAGAATTTAACATCAATATAGTTCATTCTAGCATGGAAGGTAAGATTCATTGCTAAGAAACTTTGACTGTCATTGCAAATAGTTGTAACACCCCACCACGCAACCCTAGAGGAAGTTGCAATTAACTACTTAAACGTACTATTTTTTTTTTTGTTTAAGTACAATGAACATGCAAGTTCACTACCCATTACAAACAACCTCTAAGATTACGAGATTGAGATTACATATTAACCCACAACAACATAAATGATTCCATAACTTTTATCTACTCAAGATAATAAGAACACATGCATTCCATACAAGATAAATTACATCATCACAAAGGTAAGAGATACCATAGGTTGCCAATAACAATAATTTAATAATGAGATTACATCTCTCATTCCCTGAATGAGGTAAATCCAATAAACATGATTACAAATTACATCTTTCCACCTCGATAACGAATGAGGGGTAATAAATTATAAGAGTCAACTGAAATGAATAAAGTATGAAATGAAACTGGATCCCGCGAGCTCTCCAACTGGAAGTCTCATCCACATGAACAAGAAGAAAGAACCCAACAAAGTAAGGTGCACGTCACCCAACCAAGTGGAACCCAAAGGCCCACCCCCCGTACTAGGAGATAGTAACAAGGAATCCTAGCCAAGACCATCTACCTCTAAACACAGGCTAACACATAACTGAACCAAATTGACACAACCAATCACATGTACAATACAAGTACAACACAAGTACAACTCAAGTACAACTCTAACATGATCACATTGCTTCCAGATATAAAGCAGATCAAGTATGTTAAGAGAACCATACACATAATGAACTATTACCAACCGTTGTCCTAGACAGAGTGTCATCACACAGCTCGTCATGAGTTACCCATGCGGATCTTCATAGGCTCTGGCTAACCTGGTGGCCTCAACCGATCCTCGGCCCTCATACTTACTAATGCGAGATCAAAAACCTTTTGTACAGACAGGATAGATGACCTTGCCATTCCAGGCCTTCCCACTCATCCCAAGTCTAAATGAGCCCTTGTGCCTATGAGTGAGGCCAAACTATCTTGATTAGTGAGAAGTACCACCTAATCTTCTAAGTATTGATTTAGTTTCACTTGATTAAACTACTTCCGAAGGTTACCCAATCTTACCTCTTACGGGCTTTGGCCCCTAACGGAAGCCACTCTTCTATTTGACAACACACACATACCATCCAATCACCAAGGGTACCAAAGTGCAAACAAACAAGATATCACGACCACTCCTTTCTCAGGAGCAACATAATTCAAAACCCTCTCCTAACACTGGAGGTAACAAAATAACTAGCCACTCCTTACAAGGAGACACAGATCTCATAATCCACTCCTTTCACAGGAGGCACAAAACATCCCCGTTCGTAGAAACCAGGTAATAACAATGACATAACTTCATGCACTACCCAAGGGAATTAACAAACTGTCAACATCACAAAATGATAACCGCCAACCTCAAGGGTCCTCTGGAAGACTTACATATTAGAGACACTTAACCCATTTCCCAAACATGAACACAGAGGAAATAATCACATAAAGCACTTGCAAGGAAATAAACTAATTTTGGATATATTAAATCCATTTCCCTTAATAACCTTCAGTAAATTATTGCATTAAAAGACTGATTTAAATTATGTCTCTTTCAGATAAAGAATAAAAATTTAACCAGATATTAATTCCTTAATTGCTCTTAAATAATAATAAAATAACATTTAATTCATCAATTCAAAACATGTCATTTTAAAATAACTATTTCTCCTTTGCAAAATAAATCATTTTAAATAAATCCAATAATCTTGCTAATAAGCACATTACTTATAAATCCAATAATTGCCCTTTCGAATACATTATTCTAAAATAAATTTCATCAATTAAACTATTGTACATTAATCTAAAATTTCTCCAATATATTTAAAGCATGCCATTGTTTAATCAATATTTTAATAATTCAACTATATATATAATATACATATATACATAATGTATATATCCTCATATGATGTATACATATACTTATGTAAATATATTATATATATATATGTTAAATTATTTAATATTTATATATGTTAATATTTTTATATTATATAATATAATATTAAATATTAATATATATATTTTAATAACCTATATATATTAATATTTTAATATCATAAAACTATAATAATAAAATATTAAAATATATATTTTATTTTATTTTAATAAAAAGTCAAACTTTTTAAGAACCCACGCGTTTCTCTCTCGGGCCGCGTGCTTATCTCGGGACGCGCACACATGAGAGTTAGGGTTGGGTGTTGGCTTGCTCAGCCGGCCCAAGCTTGGGGCGGCGGCTTACACAGTCGGTCCCAAAGCTTGGGGCGACTGTGGCTAAGCACAGTCGACGCCCTTTTGGGGCGACAGCTATGTTTAGGCACAGCCATCCGGGCAACGGCTGCAGGTGGTGGTGGTGGCGGTGGGGTGTGGGGAGCGCGCTGGGTGCAGCTCCCCCCACTCGCCTCCCATGGGGGTATAGTGGGGGTGAGCCCCCAGTGACCTCCCCCAATGCATTTTCCTTTTTTTTATTTAAAAAAAAAAAACGCAAAACGCAACCCTCTGGTTTTTTTTTTAATAAAAAATTTTTTTAATGAAAACCAACTGCGGATTTCGAAATCTACGAACCTCCAGTTGGGTATATTTTTTTAAAAAAATTGACAACAGAACCCTCACATATAAAAAATATGTATAACAATATATAGATGTATATATATAACAATATATAGATGTATATATATGTACATATATACATGAATTTAAATAACCTCACTAAGATTGTAAGATAAATTGAACAAATCATACTAAAAATGAACATTTACAACCAAGAACATTTTTTTTTTGTTTTGCATTGAGAAATTTAATTTTCAAATACAATTTCCAATTTTGCAAACAAGATTTAAGATGGGTTTTGCTTGCAATTCAATTAAACTTATATAATTTCCACAGCCTATAAAATTGTGAAACCTTTCAAATGAAAACTAAGTTAATAGAAAGAAAACCTGTTTTCTCAAAAGCTTGAAAAGTTGTCAATGGAGCTCTGAATCCTTTCTCTGATTCCAGCTCCTCCAAGTAATCCAGCTTGTTTCTCCAAATTCAAAACCCCCAAATCCAGAAATACCAAATCAAAACACACAACCAAAAAATCCTTTCCTTTTTCTCAATCTCCATTTTTTTCATCCTCTCCAAAAACTCATGAAAATCCATAATAATCAAAAATATCCAGAAATATCTCCAAAAATATCTCATCCACCCCCTCATAAATTTTTGAAAACAGAAATAGAAAATATCTTTCAATTTCATTTTTGCATTTAAATTTTCAACAAAATGTAAATTAAAACATTTTTCCCACTTTTTCAATTTCAACAAAATATCCAATAATTTCCAAAATGAATAGCTTAATCCAATTTAATTAATTCAATAAAATAAATCTAATCCAAGATTAAATTATTTTATTAATTAAATTTAATTAATTAATAACTTTAAATAACATTTTCCACATTATAACCAGATTAATTTAATCAAAAAATTAAATATATATAAAGCCATTTAATTACCCTTTTCTAACTTGCAATTTCATAAACGAAGAGAGAGAACAATATAAAACAATTAACCCGACTAAGACCCGGCGACACATTATGACTAGGGTGACGACTTGACACGGGAAACCTAGCTACTATCTCCCAATCAAATGTCGTTGGGAAAGGACACGCTCAAACCTGTGAAACCAAGTGGAGTCGATGTCTTGTACCTGTCAACCTGCGAACAAAGAGTATATCCACATGCATATATATGTCATAATCAAAACACACCATGAAGAGGAAATCTCAGAATCGTAGGGCGCTCGCAAGTGAGTGATGCGATATTGTCCCCTTCACCAATACAGTATAACTAACTGACAAATCTAACATAATAATGTAATCCAAAGCATAAAACATCATTAATTTGCATATCCACTTATGTTAATTCAAAACATGCCATAAGGATAACATCAAAATAAAATACCATCACATCAAAATATAACATTCACATCGCTTAACAGGTAGCGATCAAATAGAAGTCGAGTACCATAGTCAAGGTACTAACAAAAAATAAGGCATAACCAAACAGAACACTGTTCGAACAAAAGAGAAAAACAGAGGGGTCTTACAATAGTAACCATCCCTACATTAAGCCCAACATTTGAACACAATCTTAAAAGACAAATGGATTCCTTACAAGCATGAGTAGCTACCACACACTCTAATTTTGTAGTGGAAAAAGTGACTACAACTTGTCTCTTACTAATCCAACTGATAGAACCATCAAACATAGTAAACACATAGGCACTAGTAGATCTTCTACTGTCAATGTCACCTACCCAATCTGAATCCATGAATCCACAAATACAAATTGAATGCAAAGATCCTATAGGATATCCATGTCAACATAAGGAATACTCAAAAGTACCTCATAAATACCTAAATACTCTCTTTATTGCATCCCAATATACTCGTCCAAGATTATCCATGAATCAACTAAGGAATCTAATTGCTTGGGAAACATCTATTCTTATACAGACCATGGCATACATCAAACTACCAACAATAGTAGCATAAGGTACTCTCATCATATCCTCCACCTCACTAGGATATTTTGGACAATCTAAAACTAATAACTTTGTCCCATTGTGACATGAACACACAATGATCTACAATCTACCATGCTAAATCTCTCCAACACAAAATTCACATACTTACTTTAGCCTAACCAAAGGTTTCTTATTTTCATACCCATAATGTACCTTGTAGTACCTAAATCCTTCATTTCAAACTATGTTTAAATCTGAGACTTCAAATCAAAAATCAAATATTTACCATTCCTAATGAACAACATATCATCAATGTACAATGCAATAATGATAATGAGATAATCAATAGTTTTTAAATAGAAACAATGATCTAATTTTAATCCAATAAATCCTAAAATCAACACAAAGGAATCAAAATTTTGGTACCACATCCTAGGTGATTGTTTCAAACCATACAAAGACATCTTGAATTTCCAAACCAATTTTTTTATACCTTTCACAATGTAATGTTTTGGTTGTGATATATAAATTTCTTCCTCCAAATCACCATGAAGGAAAGATATATTCACATCCATTTTTCCAATCTTTAAATCGTATGTAGCAACAAGTGATAACAAATATCTAATAGATGTCAAATTTACCAAAGAAGAAAAAATATCACTCTAATCAATTCCCTCAACTTGGGAATAACCCTTTGCAACCAACCTTGCCTTATATCTCTCAACATTTCTATCTGAATCAAAATTTTTATTGAACAACCATTTCCAACCAACAGGTTTACGTCCATCAAGCAAGGACACCAAATCCCAAGTGTTATTTCTTTTTAATGCAACCATCTCTTCATCTATGGCCTTTTATCTAGGAATCTACATCACTCATACCCATAGCCTCCCTTACATTCCCGGACTCATTAGCATTAGAAATCAAAGCGAAAATACAACTAGAATCATGTAATTAATATCCAAACCTATCAAGTTGTTGCCTTATCTATGTAGACCTCCTCAAAGGTTGAGGTTGAGTTTCTTCATCTTCTTCTAAAATTTCATAGCTACTTGATCTCTCCTCATCATTAGGCCCATTAAATGTTTTTGGTTCTTCTTTCTCAAGGGTAGGAGGAAGATGAACCACACCCTCTTTCTTTTCTTCTTTCTTTGGTTATAAGACAACTATAGGAGTAACAAGTTCCTTGAAAATCACATTTTTTATATACAAAACTTTTTAGGCCATAGGATCGAAAAACTTGTACTCTTTCACATCAATTCCATAACTGATGAATATAATTTTTACAACCTTGTTCTCCAACTTATACCTCTTCTCCTTAGGCACATGAGCATATTCCTCACAACCAAATACTCAAATATGTCTCAATACTAAATTTTTACCATACCATACCTCCATGGGTGTCTTATCCAGAAGCACCAAAGTAGGAGACCTATTAGTTAGGTATCAAGCAGTGGCAACAACTTCAACCAAAAATTTTTGTTCAAGGATAGCTCCACTAAATATACTCCTAGCCCTCTCCATCAACATCATGTTAACTCTTTCTACAACTCCATTATTTTGAGGGGTGTAGGGAGTTGTCTTATGTCTTTCAATCCCATGTTCTTTACAGAACTTGTTGAATTATGTCGAACAAAACTCACTGCCATTGTCAATCCTCAAAAATTTAATCTTTATATCCTTCTAATTCTCTACAAGAGATTTAAACTCTTTGAATCTATTAAAGAATTTAAATTTTCTTCTAAGGAAATAAACCCATGTCCTACTATAATCATCAATGAACGAAAAAAATAAACAAATTTTCCAATCGAAGGAACATTAATAGGACCAAACACATGAATGAATCAAGTCCAACACCTCAAAATATTTGTAAGAACTAGAGTAAAACTTAACATATTTTTTCTTTCCATAAATGCAATATTCATAAAAATCAAGCTCAAGTTTACAATCATTCATCCCCTCAACAAAAATTTTATTTTTCAGAGTTCTAAGACCCTTCTCACCAATATGACCAAGCCTTTGGTGCCATAAAATAGTTTTCTCTTCTTGAAGTTTCATCTCCATAGAATGAGCACCCTTGGGTACCAAAACACATGACCGTCAGAAGCAGATGAAATAGTCCTCTTCTCTACTGGTTCTAATGGTGAGGATGGTGACTCAAAAGTTCTTTTTTTCATAACAGAAGAACTATTGCACTATACAGTTCATGCATCAAGTTGAAACAAACTTCCAACCCAAACACCCTTAGCTAGCACAATAGCTTGTCTCATCATCTTGTATCCTCCAATTGATAGAACTACCTTCACACCCACATCATTCAATTTACTTACAGATATTAGGTTTCATGCCAAACCAAGGATATGCAGTACACCATTGATCCCCTTCGATCTACCATCATGAAATTGAATCACAACTCTTCCACAACCAACAACGTTTAGGTGAGATTCATCACCCAAGTACACCTTACCACCATCAAACTCTTCATACTTCAAAAACCAACCCCTATGCAAGGTCATGTGGAATGATGCACTAAAGTCAATCAGCCACACATCTTCCAATGCATGCATTGTCAAGGTAGCGACAAGTGCTTCACCATCATCTTGAGAAGACTTGTTTGAATCCTAATAATTATTTATCTTCTTATTTTTATCCTCTTTGCACTCCTTGTGAAATTGACCAAGTTTTTCACAATTCCAACACAGAGCCTTGGACTTTCTACGATACTTAGATCTCCCTCGATATTTGGATCTTCATTTATTCTCTTTCTTCTTATCCTTATTCTTTCCTTTCTCCTTGGGTCTACCATGAACCGTAAGAGCCCCCTTAGTCAATTCAGTTGATTTTATTTGCATCTCCTCAGACAAAAGAGATGCAACCACATCATCAACTTTGAAAGTGGTAGTGGTACATCCAATGGATATAACAAGGTTGTCCCATAAATATGGTAATGAATACAAAAATGGTATACAATGATCCTCCTCCTCCATCTTTATTCCAACAGAGGACAATTGGGAAACAAGCATATTAAATGAATTCAAGTGTTATGTAATAGATCTTCCATCCTTTATCCTCAGAGAGTATAAAATCTTTCTTAGAAATAACTTATTTACTAGGGATTTATCTTGATAAATTTGAGCAAGTTTCTTTCATAAAGTTGCATCCATTTTATCCTCATGAACATTTAATAGAAAAAGGTAAGCCAAATAGAGTCTTATGAGACCCTTAGATTTTCAATCCATTTGATCCCAACCTTCTTGTTTCATGCCCATTGGAATGGAACCAGATATTGTGAGCCATAAATCTCTATCCACCAAAAGGTCCTCCATCTTGAGTTTCCACAGCTCAAAGTTGCCTCCATTGAACTTATCTAATTTAAACCTCCCAAATGTGTTGTCCATATCTCCTACAACAAATATTACAAGTCTACTACAAGGCTCTCACTCAAACAAATATTAGTACAAAAAACCCTCTACCAGCAACTAGAATCAAAGGTTATCAAGCTTTAATACCAACTAAAAGGAAGTAAGGTATGCGAAAACACTTCCTAACACTAATCTAAGAGGAGAGATGCACAATTTTAATTATTTATATAGTTACAATGAGAGATGCACAATAGGAAGATTATTAAAAAATAATGCATGCAAGTATAATAATCTCAAAAAAAGATATACATGGGGAAAACCCTTTCAGGAGATAAACCCAACACTCCAAAACTTGCACAATGTATTATCTAACCAATGTTGATTACAACAAACTTGCAATGCAAGTTCTTCTAGGTGTATAAAAAAATTGAATTTTGGAGTTGTTTCAACAGCATAACAATACCTACAAATTACAACTTACAAACCCACTCCAAGAAATATAAGCATAAAGGAAGCTTCGTGGGAAAGCAACAAGAGATGAGCATTCAAATCCATGTGGCACACTTTTCCAACATATAGTTGACTTCTATGACACTTTTCCAATGATTCCTTACCCCCTTACATGCCTCCATACTTGGGCACCCCAAATTTATCCCAAATAGGTAATGAATGATTCCTTACAATGTCATAAAATCTATCATATATGACAAATCTTACAGGTGTATGAGAATTTGTCATAACTGACTAAAAATAGAAGATGCCTCTTACAATCTCTTACAACCTGTCATAGGTCAAACTTGGATGCCCAATTTCCCATGAAAATATGCCTTCCAACACTTGTCCAACTTTTCATAGAATCTGGCTCTTACGCATCATAAGATCGTCATAGGAATCCATTATAAGAATTAATCATAAGATCATCACAGAATCCCTTAAAGATGCCAACACATATCAAGGAATATCTTCCCAAAGTGGGATGCTTATATCGCCTTGTGGGGACCATGACATTGATGTCACATTCCATGTCACCTTCCAACATGCTGACAACTCACTGTGCCAAGTCATATTAGATGACAAATTAATATGAGCAAGAAATTACAACATAAACATAATTAAATTAATTTAATGCTAGGAAATTACAAAGGTTGAGACACCTTAATTCCCAACAGTAAGAATGACAATGAGAAATAATATTATAACAGTATGAAGAAATGATCATTTACCTTTAAGTTTTCATTGACTCACCATTCTCTAATGCAACAATACATATAGTTTTAACTTGCCTATGATCTGAATTGAGAGCTCACAAGTTTAGAACTAAACAAAATGTGTAAAAATAAATGAGAGTTTCAATTGTATTTATATCAATCCATATTTGGTGAATTTTGTGATATGTTTAAATGGTGTATAGTAAAAATTTAATGAATCCTACGTGATTATAAAATGATACATGTAAATGTTGGCCAAATCAAGCCTAAAAAATATATACATTACATTTTTTTTAAAAAATTATGGACCTAAATTAACATGTGTTATCATAATATTGACAAAATGGGTCCTCATATGTTATTGTTTTTTAATGTTATTGGAAAAATGGGTCCTCACACGCAGTGAAAAATTAATATTGTTGGGAAAATAGATCCTCATACACAATGTAGTTTTAATGATATTAACGAATATGTGGGTGAATTAATACATGCTTTTAGAATTCGAGAGAAAATATTAATTAGACCATTGAAAACGCGTAATTTGTTATAGTGAAATTATTAATTATTTATATGCCTCATAAAATAGATTGATGGTGAATTAAAATGCATTGGACTGATAATTCATAAAATTTGGGTGATTTGGCCACCCCATTGGTTGTAATTTATTCACTAATTTGAAATTGGACTGTATGAACTATTCACCTATTGGTGAAGAAAAAATCTCTAAAAATAATCTATGTTAAAACCTACTAGTTGCACTCAAAGTATTTTTGTACAATTATGATTATATGTGGCTTCATAAATTGACATCATAAAATTGTATTCAAGTGATTATTATAAAAATAGCTTGGATTTCAAGATCAATTTATAGAAACTAAGAGGAGCTAATGGATGGATAGGATCAAAAGGAGATATCAATGGCTCGTATTAGTTGAGATCCATGGAGAGATGAGAGGATGGGAAGTGTCCTCATGTGGTTGGAGGAGATGGAGGGAGAGGGATTAAGGAGAGAATCAAGGGTGGAGATTCTCCTTGGGAAGATTGGATGGACAAGATGGAAAGGGTACTTGGGAATACCCTTGAGGGATGGGTAAGTTTTTTAGTCCATGTAACATGGTACCAAAGCCATCACATGTACAAAGGCCCATGTAAGTGCAAGTGGAGGATTGAGGGGTTAATTAGATTAGCCCACTTAATAAAAGTGGAGGAAAATAAATTGGGAAAAGTGGAAAATTTAGATAAATAAATAATTAGATTTATTTACCTAAGTTGGAATATAAAAGATGGGTGATTAAATGATTTAGGCTAGAAAATGGGTGCAAATGAATAGTAATGAATAGTGAATTTTTTAATTAAATAATAAAATATTATTTAATAAATAAAGGGATGAGAATGAGATAATTAATTGAATAATGAAGGTTATATTCAATCAATTATGAAAGTAATTAGTTAATGACGATGTGTCAATTTTAGGTTGAAAATTTAAAAATTTGTATTTGTGTTGACCATTTTCTTTATAAAAGTGTGACTTAGGTTTATACTTTTACTCAATTGATCAAATAAAATAGAGAATGTATTATTATCTTTTATGCTAATGTACTATGTAAATATATCAGAAAGATATCCTACTCAAAGCAACGGGATTTTTTTGATAATGAGGGATCAGAATCAAAGACACCAAGGTTTTCAGGACCTCCATAGAGGCCCACAAGCAACAGTTGGATGGAAGACAGTCACATCAAAAGTCCACCATAGGCCATTTTACCAATTTTTAAATGATATTCTGACAAAATAGTCTGCACATCGAAATGTACAAATTTTGGAAAGTGGCTTCCGTCCTCAGAGATATTGAGAAACTCAAACTTCCTATAGAGGACATCAACAGGGTGGTTATCAGAATATTGTTAAACATTAGCAAACCGTCAAACTTGATGGTTTTTTTGTGTCACGAGACTATTTTCAGACCATGGAAAAAGTTAAGCCAAGAAAAACAATAAATTTTTTATATCTGTAAACTTGAAGAAGGCAACAAAGAGGAGAAGAAGCAGGAGCCCCCTAAAAAGTCTTTGTGGACTAACATTGTTTCTGGAATAAAAGCCCCATTTTCTCAACCAAATTCATTTCATGTAAAATTTGCATTTCCAGACTATTTTTTTGATATATATGGGGCACCCTTCAAACCAAATCCCTTGTCTATTGATATCCCTAAGAAAACAATGAGGGATGGAGGATCTATCTTATTGAAACAACAACAGAGAAACAATTACAGCCTCAAAAAGGTTTGGAAAAGGAAGGAAGTGCCCACCACACCATAGGAAGCTAAGCAGAGGGGCCATACCCCCTTCAACCAAAGCCTACTTCAACACCCTTCAACATTGAAATGGGCCATGGAGAAAGGATTCTTAACCTAACCCTTTCAAAAGATTATCTTGGCATGCAAGTTAAGGATCTTCGGAAAACAACTTTAATTAGTAAGTTATGGAATCATAACCCTGACCTAATACAACTAAAAGGTTGGATTTATCAGGAATGGGAGGGTTCTAATCAAGTGTTTTATATAGATCGGGACTCTGGCTTCTTTATTGTTCTTTTTTCTAAAAAAACACAGAGATAATGTCTTTAAAGTTAAATCTTGGTTTTTTCATGGAGTGGGTTTATACATGCAATCTTGGATCCCGAGCTTTAATCCTACGACAACACCCACAAAATATGTTCCATTCTGGATTCAAATGCCTTCCCTACCCTTAGAATATAGGGAAATGGAAATTATTGAGATCTTTGCTAACCAACTAGAGGTTTTTTTAAGGCATGACAAAAATTTCTTCACAAACCCTAGTTGTCCAGTTAGGTTTTGTGTATTATTAGATTCTGCTAAATATTTCCCAAAAGAACTGCATGTTAAATTCAAATTCGGGACCTGGAAAAAATAAATTTTCATTGAGTCATAGAAAAATAATTGTGTGAAATTCCATAGATTGGATCATACTAAAAGGGATTATAAGGAAGATAACTCTTACGTGGTGCAGCAAAAATAAATAGGAAAACAAAAGGACATAAGAGTTACGTCCCCTTCTGATAAAATGTCTTTGGGAAGAAAAGATAAAATGGTTTAGATATATAATTCCCCTCCTTTTCAAGAAAAGAGGAAAAATGAATGGAACCAATGGTTGCCTTGTAATGATTAGCAAATCTAAGATACAAATGGCCCCATGCTTTACATTGACAAAATGAGGAATCACTATTCTCTCAGCTTGTACATCTATAACTGCTTTTCGTATCAATGTATTTTTTCCCAACTTGAGTCATTTAGTAGATCTCACTTCAATTAGAGGCCTTAACCAGGCACTAATACCAACCCACCTGGTTCATTACCCATCTTTCAACTTGTTTCATTTGGAGGAGATTGTAAAATCACTTATGTTTGAAAAGGATATATCAGGGGTGGAACTTGAGCAAATAGAGGAGCTGGAGGAAATCTGTGAATATATATTTTCCATAACACATTGTGAATTTGATTTTCAAAACACACCTCCACAACAAGATCACTTGGAAAATACAGAGGATGGGAAAATAGATATTCTAAATTTTTCCAGCTTGTTTTAAGCACGGGGAAGTTGGAAGAACTAACATAAAATATTCTAACATTAGTGGGATTGGAAATCATTGAAAAAATTGTAGAGGAGGTAAGAGCGAAGGAATATGAGTTTGACTATTCTAAAACTCTTTCTATATCATAGACCTTGAGTGTACAAACTATCAAGAAGAAGACGTCGGGGAAGAGAGGTAGAAAATCACATGCAGTCAGGAGGAAATTGAAGCAAAACTTCAATCAACCTTGGATGGTAAAGTAAAGGTGGTTCCCCTTAAGGAATCAAGAATGAGGAGAACATGTTTCTCTCCTCGAACACAATGAAAATTGTGACTTAGAATGTTAGAGGCATCAATTCCTCTAATAAAAGAGCCCAAATCAAGCATCAACTTGAGGCTTATGGGGTGGATTTGGTTATCTTGCAAGAAACAAAATTTTCCTATGAAACATTTGAGGCAACAATTAAAAAATGGAAGCAATGGTCAACCACTCAATCCTAGCCCAAGGAGCATTTGGCAGATTAGCTACACTTTGGAATCCTAATACAGTGTCAATAGACAATATTTCCAATGATAAAAATTGGCAATTAATGAAGGTGACTCACTTTGAGTTAAGCTTCTAGTTAGTGAATGTTTACGACCCTTCTTTAATATTGGCTAAGAATATTTTGTGGGATCATTTAAAGAAAATATTGGACTAGATTGGTGTGGATAGTTCCCTAGATGTTGGAGACTTTAATGCCATAGTCTCCCCACAAGAAAAAAAGGAGGAATACTACCCCCTAATGATATGCCCTTAATATTGGTGTATATCGAGTTATGAATAGTCAGCTTGTGGCCATCTTAACTCTTAATTTAGTCATATTATCATTATTATATTGTTATTTAGTTATTTAGGTCAGCCTTGGACTTATATAGGGCTATCTAAGCCAATCTGGGTGATATCCTAGGCATAAATAGGTATATATAGGAGGTAGTGAGTCTTATTTCATCATCATTATGAATTGTGTTCTCACTGGAGATATTTGGACGTTTCCCCCCTCAAAGTGGCTTGTTATTCTCAGTTACTATCAAGTATTTGTAGTATATTTCATGTCATCTTCTTCTACTGTGCAAGTTATTTCATTACAAGTGGTATTAGAGCATGATCTTAGCACTGTGATGGCAAGGCATTTTTGTCATTTTTGGAGGTCATTTTGGAAGGCAAATATCTTTCAGATTTTGGAGAATTTTTATTTTTATTTTTAAAGGGTTTTTGAAGAACATACTAAAGAAGCTAGAGTATAGATTTTAGAGGAATTGAAGTAGATTTGAGCGAATTGTTGTAGAATTAGGGTTTCTACACAATTTATTTGGAAGTTGCATATTGCTTACATCCTGCTTAATTGGAGCCTAATTTTTATTGGGGTTTTGAAGACATAATAGAGGATCTTGCAAGCCAAAAGTTAGAGAAATTGAAGAAAAAATAAGCCAGCTATTGGAAAATTAGGGTTTCCAACAGATTCACTCTCAAGGTTGCAAATCTGCTAATTTCTTGGAGTTTTTTCTAGGTAAGGGGTATCTTGGACCTAGTAAGTTACAGTAAAAATTTCAAAGAATTTAAGTTTCATTTATGTGATTTATTTCAAAATTATTTCTTTCCATCATGATGGGGCTTGCAATAAGGGGCAAAAAAAATGTTGTCATACCAAGGAAAACCCCTAATAAGAATGAGGTAACAATAGAGTATATTAATCCAAATGAGGAAATCAGTAAGGTCAAGGAATAAATTTCCTCAATGAAGATGGATATTTGTGACCTAAGAGGAGATGTAACGGACATACGAAGCATGTTAAGAACCTATATGAATGAACCAAGAAAGGAGTTCTCAAGAAACCAAGGTGAAACTTCCAAGTCAGGTAATCTTGACCCAAATTTTAATACTCCTATGGGATCTATGAATTTTTTTTCAAAGGTGGATATGTGCAAGTTCGATGGCAAGGATCCTCTAACATGGATAAGACAAATGGAGAATTTTTTTGAAGCACATCAAGTGGACCAAATGGACAAAATGTCACGATGGCTTCCCTATATCTAGAAATAGCTTAATTGATTTGGTATCATTGGCTTTGTACTCATTGAAGGAAAAATAGTCTCACTATCTCATGGTCAATTTTTAAGGAGGAACTCCAAGCACAATATAGCAATAGTGTGACAGACAACTTCTTTAGCCAGCTTGCTAAACTTCAACAAACAAGATCAGTTAAGGATTATATTCAACGATCCCGAAATCTATTCTTAAGAGGATACAATTACAAAGGAGAATTTGAATGATTTATTCTTGGGTGGTCTCAAGGATCACATTCAACATGAGGTACGCATGTTTAGTCCTAGCTCTATAAATGAGTCTTTTATCTTAGCACGTAGGGTAGAGGAGAAGTATTTGATTCCTAAGAAGCAAGGGGCTTATGTGACAAGAGAGAAAGGATATTCAACACCTTCTCTTCCTCAACCTACTAGGTTGACTCCACAACAAATTGAGGAGAAAAGAGAGAAAAAGGGTTGTGTTTCAATTATGATAGCAAATACAGTCGAGGGCATAAATGTAGTGAAAATAAATTATTTTATATTGAAGGTCCAAGTGAGGAGGAACCCATATTAGAGGATGGAAGGGATTCAAATGAGGAATCTCATGATTCTCAACCAATTATTTATCATCATGCACTCTTAGGTTCTAGTGCTCCACAAACTCTCAAGGTAGTGGGTTTCTTAAAGAAGCAAAAAGTAATAGTGTTGATCGACTCAGGTAGTACTCATAATTTCATTAACAAAAATTTGGCTACTCATCTAAATTATTTTATATATCCAACTCTGGAGTTTCGGGTTTTTATTGCAAATGGTGGTATAGTTAGTTGTTCTGGGAGGTTTCATAGCATTAAATTATCCATGGGATATTATTACCTTGATAGCCCAATGCATATGATATCCATGGGGGCAGCAGATATTGTTTTGGGAGTACAATGGCTTACTACTTTGGGAACAATTGAGATGAACTTCTGAGAACTATTCATGAGGTTTCAATTAGAAGGAAAGATAGTAGAGCTAAGAGGATTGAAGGAAAGGTCTCCACAAATGGTAAACTCTCATCAAATGCAAAATTTTCTTAAGAAAGGAGTTGATGGATTTATGGCCCAATTATTTTCATTAGAAGTCTCTCAATCTAAGGCTCCCACCCATCTAGATTTACAAGCAATAATTTATCATCACTCAGTGGTTTTAGAGATATGCCTAAAGGACTTCCTCCTAAGAGGGATCATGATCATGCCATACAACTAGTTCCAGGGAGCCAACCACCCGACATCAAGCCTTATAGGTACCCACATATACAAAAAAGAGATAGAAAAAATTGTTGAGGAGATGCTAGAGGTAGGAATTATTAGGCATAGCCAAAATTCTTACTCCTCACCTGTAGTGATGGTACATAAAAAGGATGAAACTTGGTGCATGTGTCCAAACTATAGAGTGCTCAAAATTTACACCATTAAAGATAAGTTTCCTATTCCAATTATTGATGATTTGCTAGATGAATTGAATGGAGCTATGTATTTTACCAAGTTAGATCTTAGATTTGGTTATCACCAAATTCAGATTAAGGAAGAAGATATTTGTAAGAAAGCATTGCGGACTCATGAGGGTCATTATGAATTTTTGGTGATGCCATTTGGTTTGACCAATGCACCATCTATATTTCAAAGTTTGATGAATTCCATTTTAAGAAATTCTTGAGGAAGTTCATATTAATGTTCTTTGATGATATATTTATTTATAGCGAGACATGGGAAGAACACTTGCAACATGTAGATCAAGCATTACAAATACTCAAAGATCGTCAACTCTATGCTAAGCCATCCAAGTATGTTTTTGGTCTTAATGAGGTGGAGTATTTTGGACACATAGTTTCACATGGAGTAAAGGTGGACCCTAACAAAATTAAGGCTATAATGGAATGGTATATTCCTAAAACCATTAAGAAATTGAGGGGTTTTTTGGGATTGACGAGATACTATAGAATATTTGTGAAGAATTATGGTCGTATAGCAGCTCCTCTCACAACTTTATTGAAGAAGGATTCTTTTCATTGGAATGAGTCTACTACTACAAAATTTGAGAGATTGAAGGAGGCTATGTGTACAAATCCAATGCTTGCCACTCCAGATTTCACCAAGTAATTTATTGTGGAATGTGATGCTTCAGGAAATGGTATAAGAGCAGTACTCATGTAGGAGGGTCAACCAATTGCTTTTGAGAGTCATCAATTAAAGGGGAAGAATCAACTCAAGCCTATTTATGAGAAGTAAATGCTAGTGATTATTCATGGAGTTAAACAATGGAGGCCTTATCTAATGGGTAGACACTTCAAGGTTAAGACAAATCATGATAGCTTAAAATATTTTTTGGAACAAAGATTATCTTTTGAAGAACAAAAAAAATGGGTCACTAAGATGTTGGGATATGACTTTGAGATTGTATATAAGAAAGGGAAGGAAAATATTATGGCAGATGCACTTTCTAGGAAGGATGAGAAAGATGAAGCCTTATTGTGTGTCCTTTCAATATTACAAGAAAATTTGGTGGAAGAAGCCAAAGTCAAGTGGCAAAATGATGTTGCGACAAGTAATCTCATCCAACAATTAAAGATTGATCCTAGTAGTTCAAATAAGTTTTGTTGGAAGGGAGATACTCTTTGGTATAAAGAGTATTTGTATCTCTGCAAGAATTCCACTCTTAAGCAAAAGATTCTCGCAGAACTGCATGAGTCTCCAGTTGGTGGTCATTCAAGAATTTTGAAGACATATCATTGGGTCAAGCAAGACTTTTTTGGGAAGGGCTAAAAGGTGATGTTCAAAAATTTGTGGCTGAATGTTTGGTTTGTCAAAGGAATAAAGGGGAGACAATTAAGACACCAGGTCTCTTGTAGCCCTTATCTATTCCTATCCAACATTGGGAGGAGGTGTCCATGGACTTCATCATAGGGCTTCCCAAATATAAAGGTCATAATGTCATCATGGTAGTAGTTGATCGCCTCACTTAATATGCACATTTCGTTGCATTATCACATCCTTTTACAACAATTGCTATGGAAAAATATTTTTTGGAGTATACAAAAGCTACATGGTACACCTAAGGTTATTGTTAGTAACTGTAATCCTATCTTCACTAGTCACTTCTAGAAAGATTTATTCTCATGTTTGGGTACTCAATTGACTCATAGTTCTTCATACCACCCTTAATAAAATGGGAAAACTGAGGTTGTTAATAAGTGTTTGGAAGGATATTTGTGTTGTTACACTTTAGAGAAATAGTCTCAATGGGTAGATTGGCTACCACTAGCAAAATGGTGGTATAACACTTCTTTTCATAGCTCATCAAAAATGTCTCCATTTTTGGCACTCCATGGATATCATCCTCCTTCCATTACATCATCATTGAAGGTGTCACAAATATTTCAAGTAGTAGAGGACCACTTGCTTCATCAACAACAAGTACTTTCAGGACTCAAGGAGAATTTATCCATGGCACAAAATTGAATGAAGCAATAGGCAGACCAACATCATAGCAAAAGAAGTTTTGAAGTTTGGGATTGGGTCTTCTTGATATTGCAGCCTTATAAGAAAATCTCATTGAAGCAAAAAAAAAAAAGAATAATAAGTTGTCTCCAAGGTATTATGGCCCATACCAAATTATACAAAAGATTGATAGTGTTTCTTACAAGCTAGGGTTGCCACCAACAACAAAGATACATTCAATTTTTCATGTTCTTGTTTGAAGAAGGTAATCGGGTATAATATTCCAACTCAAATAGTAATACCAGAGCTCGATGAAGAAGGAAGAATCATTTTGGAACCAGAGTGCATTTGTCAAACACACATGAAGAATCTGAGGAATAGAACTCTCGCTGAGTATCTCATACAATAGAAGAATTTACCAGTTGAAAATGCCACATGGGAGGATGAGGAATTCATTCAGAAGAATCCACACTTGATTAGCATTGAGGAAAATGTGTAATGCTCCACCATGAAACCCTAAAGGAAGTTTCAACCACTACAGAAGTGTACAATTTTTTTCTTAAAAGTGCATTATTAACGAGGAAGATGCACAACACTTCACAACAACCTCTAAGGAAACAAGACAAGATTACAACTAAAACCATAACATACACATTACTCGCATATAAAGCACTTTAATTACATAAGGAATTAAGTACACATACATTTCATACATCATATATTACAACATCACAATCAAAGATACAATAAGATGTCACAAAACATTAACTTAATAATAAGGTTACATCTCTCATTCCCCGAATGAGGTAAATCCTATAAATATGAATACTTAATACAAATTATCCACCTCAAATACAAATGAGGGGTGATTAATAACAAGTTCCAACTGAAATAAATACAAAGCATGAAATAAATATTGGAAACCACGAGCTCTCCAACTGGAAATCTCACCATCACAAACTGAAGATCAAGGGGGACCCAATGGCGTAAGGTGCATGTTCCTCCCAACCAAGTGGTACTCAAAGGCCCATCCCCCGTACTAAGAGACAATAACAAGGATACATGGTCAACCTACTACCTCTAGACACAGGCTGACTCAAAACTAAACTTATCATAACTAGTACCCAACCATCTCAAAAGTACAATGCTTCTAGAGTTAAAAAAATTGACACACCAGCGTACCATTTACTGCTAACCTAGGAGAAGTGTCACACAAGGTACATGAGTTACCTGTCATATCTTTTTAGATCCCGCCCCCCATCGAGCTTCACTCTCCTACTATCAACACATAGAACAAAACCAAACCACTCCATCCAAAGGAGGAACAAAATATCCTCATTCGTGGAAATCGGGTAACACACTAAAAACGACAACACATTGCCCAAGGAAATTAATTCGGGATGACAACACAAAACAAAAACCCTATCATATAAGGAACCTCGAGAAGACCTACGAATTATTTGACCCACTTGACCCATTTCCCAAACAAGAACACAGAGGAAATAATCACGGAAGGCAATTACAAGGAAATAAACTACTTTTGGATATACTAAATCCATTTCCCTTTCATAATGATTTCACAACAAAGATAACAATTGCCCTAACAAAATAATTGAATAAAATAATTAATTGCCTCTTCGATCACAGAAAAAAGAAAACTAATTTTAACAAATAAATCAAATCCCTTGATTACTTTTAAAAGCAACATAACTCCACTGCTAGTAATTTCCTTCAAATCCCCAACTAACACATACAACCATTTTAAAATAAATACATTTAAATAAATATATATATTCAATGCCTCTTCAGAACAAACCAGGGAAATATTAAATTTACAGTAAACAATTCATCGATTACTTTTATAAAAAATATAATTTCTCCAAGGGATTAACTCGCCCGATTTCCCTACTTAAGTAAATATGCATGCAACCATTTTACAATTACAATTGTAGAGCATATTTTTTTAAAATATATATACAATTAAAATCTTTTTTAACCATTATTACCTTTTTAAAACCCAAATTATAAACATAACTAATATATACATATAAATAGCATATATATATAATAAATATAAATATATATTAAATATATATACATATATCTTATATATATTTATAAAAAATATAAATTCAAATTAAATAAAAACTGCATCAAGCTTATTAATTATCCGCAGCCCAGCCCTATACTTCATAGGATGCATCATTGCAAAGAGAGGGAGAGGGGGGTAGCAGTTGTGTTCAAACACAGTCTACCCAATACTACAATTTATGGCAGGCTAAGGTAGGTGGCAGCGATGGCTGCCTCCTCACCCGCCTCCCCAATGGGGTAGTGAGTGGGGAGGAAGCCATGCGCTGACCTCCCCTCAATAACCAGGCCGCACAACTAAATAAACAAAGTCTAAAATTTTTATTATTGCAAACAAACCCAAATCCTCAACAAATTTTCCAAATAGAATTTTCCGTATAGATGACACAACATTTATAAACAAAATTTTAAAATAAATAAATATATATATGTTATATATATATACATTTTTATATATATCTATATATACGTATATAGTATATATATATATATAAAGATCACAACTTCATAGGCAAATTGGGAAGAAGCTTTTCAAAAACCAACTACAGGAGGAATTATACAAATTTCCAAAAAAGGCTCAAATTCCATAGAAGATTTCTAATATCTCGTTTCCTCTATTATTTTCTATTGTTTGAAATCGTTTCCCTACATAAGCTTTCAACAATTTTCTACACATATTGAAAGTTTCTTACACAGAAGCTTTCAATATTTTTTCTACACAGAAGCTTTCAATAATTTTCTACACATAAGCTTTCAATGAATTTTCTTAATCTTATATTGTTTTCCTCTGGGTTTTTCCATGGAAAATCTACAAATACAAAAGCCTTACGATTTTTCCCAAAACAACTAAAAGCTTCTGCTACAAACATAGATTCTTCTTACACAGCAATCTTTTTTTTACGAAAAATTATTCTCATTTAAAAACTTTAACAAATACAAAAGAAATAAGGAAGAGAACCTGGATCCAACAATGCTTCTAGAGTAAATGAAATTTCTGGTGCAGAGCCTCCTCCAAAGCCTCCAACAAAGCTTCTATGGCTTCCTCCAAGCAATTAAATTTCCCGAGCACAAGAATTACTCCAACAAAACAATAATCTTTTCCAAACAAATCTAGGAATGCAAAAATGTCCAATAATTTTCTACAACCCAAAACCTTTCCCAAATTTTCCACAACAAGCAATTCCTCTTTCGTCAAATTTTCCAACTCCCCCAAAAATATCTTGTGCTTTGTCGTGAAGAAGCTTTTCGCTTCCTCACCCAAAGCCAAGATTCACTCCCCAGGAATTAATTTTCACAACAACCTAATTAATTAACTCCAACTTGTTGGCCACTAACAAATATCTTTTAACAACCCACATTTATTTTCACAAAGTAATTTAATAATTCCAAAACATAATTTAATTTCCAAATTAAATTTAGTTCCATTAAACTACTTGCTTAATAAACAATTTAATTACTTAATAAATCAATTTAATTACTTAATAAATCAATTTAACCACAAGGATTAAATTTGATCTACTAAATAAGTTAAATTTAATTAATTAATTTAAATAGAAAGCTTCCATCATATTATCTAAAATTAATTAAATAAATACCAACATCATTTAATGCATAATTTAACATTTATTTCCATAACATAAACCTTGTAGAATTAAATAGCAATAGACAAGACAAACGAAGGCACATCGAACATGGATTGACGACACGTTGTGGCTAGGGTGTAGACCTAACACAGGTAACCTAACTACTATCTCCCAATCAACATACTGTTGGGTCGACACGCTCAAACCTATGAAGCCAGGTGGAGTCGATGTCCTGTACCTGCAAACCTGTATCTGAGGCATCAATAGCACATGTATATAAAATCATCATAAAACACACCGCGAAGAGGAAATCGTAGGGTGCTCGCAAGCGAGTGATGCAATCCCGTCCCCTTCACCAATACAGTATCACCAAACTGATAATTCTATCATTAATAAAACTCATGAGAAATAATCATGTCATAATAAACCAACTTTATTCTTAATCAAAGCATGTCAAGTTTAACATCAAGGAAATTACATCTCATCACACACATAGTCCATGTCTCTCTATAAGAACAATAAAATAATAAAGCATCATAATCTAACATATGAGCAAAATAGAGGGGTGTTACACAATGCTTCTTTGAAGATGGGGGCATGCTACGTCCTTAATATTGGTGTATATCGGGTTATGAATAGTCGGCTTGTGGCTATCTTAACTCTTAATTTATTCATATTATCATTATTATATTGTTATTTAGTTATTTAGGTTGGCCTTAGACTTATATTGGTGTTTGACGAATGCACTCTGGTTCCAAAATGATTCTTCCTTCTTCATTGAGCTCTGGTAGTACTATTTGAGTTGGAATATTATACCCAATTACCTTCTTCAAACAAGAACATGAAAAATTGAATGTATATTTGTTGTTGGTGGCAACCGTAGCTTGTAAGCAACATTGTCAATCTTTTGCATAATTTGGTATGGGCCATAATACCTAGGCCTGGGTGGTATCCTAGGCATAAATAGGTATATATATGAGGTAGTGAGTCTTATCTCATCATCATTATGAATTGTGTTCTCATTGGAGATATTTGGAGGTTTTCCCCCTTGAAGTGGCTTGTTATTCTCAGTTACTATCAAGTATTTTCAACATATTTCATATCATCTTCTTCTATTGTGCAAGTTATTTCATTACAAGATTGTTGAACAAAGGTTGTCATTGATGTCAAAGGAGTTCGTTATTGTATTATGTTTTCATTGATGTCAAAGGAATATGGTTAGGATATTAGTGAGAATTAAATGTAATTGTGTTGTCATATCAGTTTGAGTTATTGTAGAAGTATGTATTTCTATCTATATTGATAAAAGAAGTTGAGGATTATTAGTAGTATCATACTACATCAGTTCATGGTGACAAAAGTGATCTAAAAAATTTTAGTTCAGGGCAAAGAGATTTCTCTGGAAATACAATTATGTTCAATATTTCTTCTTGAAGGCGAGTTTGGCTCTATGGTTTAAATGGAGATCATTTCTACACATATTCTATCATATTCCAGAGTTTTCAAAATGGAGGGGCATCAAGCAAAAAGTTTGAAGTAATAGAAGGTTCTTTGTGCATGTTTATCAACCTGTTGGTATTGTGGAACTGTGTGGCAATGGCTAGTAGCATGAAGCATTCAAATTTAGTGTTTGGTGCTAAGATAGGTCTAGTTTAAGGTCCCTATGGAAGCGCATGGCATCATGTTCTTTTGGTGATGATAAATGTAATTTAGAACCAACCTATTACATGTTTCATGTAATTTGAATTTAGGTCCACCTTCTGTCGTCCTAGTTAATTATAGATCCCTGATCGACATGGAGTAATGTTAATGCGATGTCTTGTATATAATCATAATATTTTTGTGCAAATACATAATGTAACGTATATGAATAATTGAAAATAATGTGGTAAGTGAATATACAAGTGTGTGAGAAAGTGTTATTCAATGTGAATCATCTCAATCATTGTGCACCATTATCAAAAGTTCTTAAGAAGAGTAGTAGAGGTTTGAATCAAGTTCAGACTATTTTTAAGTTGAGTAATCAGCATTGGAGATCTGCAATCTTTTTCTTTGTAATCTGATAGGACTAGTGTTCTACTCATTGAGTTGGTGCTCAAATCTTTGTATTGGAGAAATTGGTGTTTCTTGTAGATCGGCCCCTATGGATACAGTTGGGGATTGGTGTCTCCAATAAGTTGGTACCTACTTCATATTATAAATTCCCATTATATTATTTCTTTATGATGTTGGATTTGGACAGTAGCTCCAAGCAACTATTCTCACTTTGGTTTTTCCCATCTTGGGTTACACGTATATTTGGTGTTCTCTTGTGTGAATGTTTGCTCATGACTATTACTTGATTAGTAGTGGTGTTGATTCAAGTTTCATGTTCATATATATGTGTTGAAGTTAATATTTTAAAATAGATTTGATCTATTGATTCACCCCCCTCTCAGTAGATTGTGTGCCCTTCACAACCACCTCCAAGATTTTAAAACCACAACCATCAAATCCCTTCAATTTTAGTGACCACATGCTCAGATGGAAAACTGTTATCCTGAGTGGTTCAAGGAAATTGAGTCTTTCTAGCATCAATATTTCTCCCTAGTGGTGGGTGAATGGTTGGTAGTTGATACCTTGCACCCAATCAAATTCAAATATTCACAAACTCATCTAATCACTGCTTACAAGGCCTCATATATTTCAAAGTTAACTTTTGTTGGGAAAATGTGTCTCAACCTTGCAAGTATATATGATTTATTGATAGGATGTATGTTGGTATGTGGTGAATGATCATGCAAATATTGTCCACTCATAACAAGATGTCAAGGTTTTTTCCCGTTGACACGTCAAGGATTTTTCCCATTGACACGTCAAGGTTTTTTCCCGTTGACACGTCAAGGTTTTTTTGTTAACACGTCAAATGAAAAATGACCTTGTAAAACCCTAATTCTAGAAGGTTCCAAAACTCTTGTTATAAGCGGGTGGGATGGATGTAGATAGGGGTATTTTGAGAGTTTGATAGTGGTCATGGTGTCTCTTGATATCTTGTGGTGATGCTCCTATGAGAATCTTTCTATACAAGTATATTGTAATCTTTTGATTTTTGAACAATATATTGGGTGGCTTTTGGAGTGTGGGGTTTTTCTCTCGAAAGGGTTTTCCCCACGTAAATCATTGTGTTGTGGTATGCATGATATTTGTATTTATTTTGGTTTAAGGTTTCTATAATTGTTAAAGATCTGTAAATTTTTTGCATTATTCCCCTCTCAAGGTTAGTGTGGGAAGTTGTTTCGCTACCTTAGCTTCCTTACAAGTGGTATCAGAGTTTGATCACCTTTTGTTTCAGTTGTGGGTTGTTGGGTTTTTTTGAACTAATCTAGTTTTGAGTGGGAGCTTGTGGAGAAGACACTTTGTGATCTTGTTGCAAGAATTTTCAGATGGCAAGTCCATCAAAGAGAATAGAGGTGGAGAAATTTTTTGGAAATAATTTTGAGATTTGGAAGCTAAAGATGGAGGATCTATTGATAGATCGAGATCTATGGGATGTTGTTGATGAGAATGTTTCAAGGTCTACAGATCCTACTCAAGCTACTTAATATGATGTTATGGACTATAAAGCTAAAGGTCTAATCAGATTGTGCTTGGAAGACTCTATTTTGATTAATGTCCATGAAGAGACCTTTGCACATAAACTATGGAAGAAGCTTAGTGAGATGTATCAGGCCAAATCTTTAGTGAACAAGATTTTCTTGAGGAAGAAGTTATATTCCTTGAGAATGGAAGAGGGTGGATGAATCATAGACCACCTAGAAGCATTTAATATGTTGGTGGCTCAATTGGAATCAATTTGTGTCAAAATGGATGAGGAGGGGAAATTTCAGATCTTGCTTTGTTCTTTGCTTGATTTTTGGGATTCTCTTGTTATGGCTATTAGGAGTACTTATGTTATATTGAAGACTGAAGATGTGGTGGGTTCTTTGCTTTCTAAAGAGATGAGGAGTAATGTATCCATCAGTGCCAAGGAGGCCCTGAATTTTCATGGAAGACCTAAGGAAAAAGGAAAGAATAATGAGAAGCATGACAAATCCAAGTCCAAGGGGAGATCTAAGTCTCTTGGAAAGTCCAAAGTTATTTGCTAGAAATATGGTAAGCCTAGACATGTTCGTAAGGAATGCAAAGAAGAAAAGAAAAATAAAAATAAAAAGAATAAATTTGATTTTGATTCCAAGTCCGAGAAGGAAGATGGTGGCGCATTCATTGTAGCTTTGGCAACTCGTGCAGGTAATCATGCATGGTTAATTGACTCAGGTGCATCTTTTCATATGACCTTTAATAAAGATTGTTTTTTGTGAATATGAAGAATTTGATGGAGGTAAGGTGTACTTGGGTGATGATTCTCATTTAGACATCGTTGTTCATGGTAAAGTTAAAATCAGGTTTCTTGATGGTAGAATAAAAATGATTAATGGTGTATTGCATATCCCTGGACTAGCACAAAAAAAAATATCTATGAGAAAACTAATAGATGCGGGTGTGTAGATAGTATTTTCTGATGTAGGATGCAAGATAGTTGGAGGTGTTATGGTGATTGCTAGAGATGTTATATATGGTTCATTGTATAATCTTGATGCATGCACTGTTGAGTGAAATAGTACTTTTGTGAAAATCAAGTCTATGGAAGAAGTGAGGGTTTCACCTTCAGAAGATGGTCATGGCTTTTGGGTACCCAAGGGTGCTCTTTCTTCTGAGACAAAGTTACCTATAAATAAAACTATGTTATGGCACCAGAGACTTGGCCACGTTGGAGAAAATGGTCTAAGGACCTTGAAAAATAAAAACCTTGTTGAAGGTTTGTCTGATTGTAATCTTGAATTTGATTTTTGTGAGCATTACATTTATGGAAAACAAAACCGCATTCAATTTTACTCGAGTTCTCATAAATCTTGTGGTGTATTGGATCTTATTCATTCTTATGTATTTGGTCCTATAGATGTTCCTTCAATTGTCAAATCCACATATTATGTTTCATTTATTGATCATTATAGTAGAAGGACATGGGCATATTTTGTAAAGAGTAAATTTGAAGTTTTCGATAGATTTAAAGAATTTAAAGCAATGGTTGAGTTGCAGACTGAAAAGAAAATAAAATGTTTGAGGACTAATAATGGTTGTGAATTTTGCTCTAATTATTTTGATAGATTATGTAAAGATTGTGGTATTCATAAATAGAAGACAAATCTGTATTCTCCACAACAAAATGGAGTTGTAGAGAGAATGAACAGGACACTAATGGAGAAGGCTAGGAGTATGTTGAGTGGTGCTAGCCTAGAACAAAGGTTTTGGGTTGAAGCTATTGCCACTGCCTATTACTTGATCAACAAGTCTCCTACATCAACTCTTATTGATAAGAATCCTATAGAGGCATGGTCAGGTCGCAAGCCTTCATTAAGACATCTTAGACTTTTCGGTTGTGAGGCATATGCACATGTGCCAAAGGAGAAGCTAACAAAGTTGGAGAACAAGGTTGTGATATGTATCTTCATCAGATATAGTTACGTTGTGAAAGGATACAAGCTTTGGGATCATGTTGCAAAAAAGGTAATACATAGTAGAAGTGTTATTTTAGAGAAACTAAGCCTTCTTCTATTACATTGTAGCTAGAACAAAGTAAACAAGAAGATGTGATTCAATTTCCTTCTACACTTGAGAAAGTTGAATCGAGGCCCAAGGATAGACAAGAAGTTGAGGAGAGCTCACCTAGCTCTGAGTCTTCAGAAGAGGAGGAATACTAACATGAATGAACCTAGATCTATAGAAGAGGCACTAGGTATGAATGATGCAGAATCATGGAAGATTGCTATGGGTGAAGAAATGGCATCTTTGAAAAAGAATGATACATGGGATCTTGTACCATTGCCTAAAGGACAAAAACCTGTTGGCTGTAAATGGGTGTTCAAGAAAAATATTGATTTAGATGGAGGTATTGAGAATTACAAAGCAAGGTTGGTTGTGAAGGGTTACTCTCAAGTTGAGGGTGTTGATTATGGTGAGATATTTTCTCTTGTTGCAAAAATGGCATCCATTAGATTTTTTCTTTTTATTGTTGTTGCTTATGAAATTTAGAGGTTGATAAACTGGATGTCAAAACTTCTTTCCTTCATGGTGATTTGGAGGAGGACATTTATATGACACAACCAGAGCACTACGTGGTGAAAGGTAAAAGTAAGTTGGTTTACAAATTGAAGAAATCTTTGTATGGCTTAAAATAATGTCCTGGGATGTGGTACCAAAAATTTGATACGTATGTGTTGAGTTTGGGATTTAAAAGTATTCTAAATTAGATCATTGTGTTTATTATAAAACTGATGGTGGTCATTTCCTATTTATTGCATTATATGTTGATGATATGTTATTCATTAGTAAAGGGAAAGGTATGGTTTCATAACTGAAATCTCAACTTGATGCTAAGTTTGAAATGAAAGATATTGGTGCAACTAAACACCTTCTTGGGATGGAAATTAGAAGAGATAGAGCGAACAAAATTATATGGCTTGGCTAAAGTAAGTATGTCAATTCAATTTTATAGAGGTTAGCTATGCAGGATTGTAGACTATTGTGTGTTCTTGTTTCAACTGGAACAAAGTTATTTATTTTATATTATCCAACATCCCCATCGAAGATCTGGAAGACATGAGTAGAGTGCCTTACCAGAGTGCAGTTGGAAGTTTGATGTATGCTATGGTTTGTACTAGACCAGACATTGCCCAAGCGCTAGTGGGAGTTCTTTCCAGATATATGTCTAATCCTAGTAGAGTTCATTGGGATGCACTTAAAAGAGTCTTCAGATATTTGCATGGCACCTCAGATTATTCCTTATGTTATCATAGTAATATGACTGAAGACAAGATTTCCCTTGATATTTATGGTTATGTGTTTTCAGACTAGGCAAGTGATGTTGATAGCAGAAGATCCACTGGTGCTTATGTGTTTACTATATTTGGTGGTGCAATTAGTTGGATGAGTAAGCGACAGTCAATGGTTTCTTTTTCCACTACTGAAGCAGAGTCTATGGAAACTACTCATGCTTGTAAAGAATCCATTTGGCTTACAAGACTTGTTCAAATATTGGAATAAAACAAGGTGTAGTGATTTTAATTTATTGTGATAGTCAGAGTGCAATATGTCTAGCCAAGAACCCAACGTTTCATGCCCGAACCAAGCACATTGATGTACAGTATCATTTTTTTAGAGATATGGTTGAAGATGGCAGGGTGAAGCTGGTTAAGGTAGAGACTTTGATGAATGGTGTTGATTCTTTAACTAATCTTATGAGAATGGATAAGTTTAGATGGTGTTCAGAGACTATGGGCCTTTCGTCCCCTAGCAATTAGAGATGATGATGACACCCTTTCGTTGTCCTTGCAAGGTGTTTGACAAGTGGGAGATTTGTTGGGAAAATTTGTCTCAACCTTGCAATTATATATGATTTATTGATAGGATGTATGTTGATATGTGGTGACTGATCATGCAAATACTATACACTCGTAACAAGACAGGGGTATTCTGAGATACTGATAGCGGTCGTGAAGTCTCTTGATCTCTTGTGGTGATACTCCTATGAGAAGCTTGCTCTGCAAGTATATTGTAATCTTTTGATTTTTGAATAATATATTGGGTGGCTTTTAGAGTGTGGCATTTTTCTTCCAAAAGGGTTTTTCCCACATAAATCATTATGTCAAGTGTTATGCATGATATTTGTGTTTATTTTTGTTTAAGGTTTTTGTAACTATTAAAGATTTTAAAAAAACTTGCATTATTTCGCTCTCAAGGTTAGTGTAAGAATTTCTTCTGCTACCTTAGCTTCCTTACAAATTCCCTCTAAAAATCATTTAAAATGCCTCATAATCTCTTATTTTAATACTCTAGCAATAAATTTTTGACTTGAGAGAAAATTTTTAGCAAGTTCCTAAAGGATCAAGAGCATCTTATTTATTAGATCATACACAAAACCATCCTTCTATCAAGCTACAACAAAAACATTTGTGAGTGATACAACATCCTCTAAAGCTAAGGCATTAAGCAAAGATATGTTACTTTCATGTATTTGTATTAGCTAGTGAAAGTTTTAATATTAATAGTTTATTTGTATTATGTTTTAGTGTTTAATCAATATAAACACCCCCTTAGGACATCCATATACTATCTCAATCTATTCCCATTTATCAAAATTACCATTTTATCCATATATTTTCCATCTTCCATTCTCCCCTAGCCTCATTGTAATACTAGAACCCTTTAGCTTGCATTTTAATTTGCATTCACATCAAAATATAAAAAAATATTTAGGTTTCATTATGCTTCAGTCTACATATCAATCCCATAGTGTTTTCATGTCAATTTATGTTAGTGGGTCTTTATTAGATTGCATATTTTCTCCCCTTAGCTTACTCTAGCTTCATTTAAGTCTTAAGAATCCATAGATTGTATTTTATCTTGAATTTACATAAAAATACCAAAATAATTTATCAAATATCACATCAATTTTGGTTTAGTGGATTTTCATTTGGTTTTTTCACCTTTTATCCTTCACTATTGTGTGTCTTTAGAAACCTAGTCTCAATATTTCTTTAATAAATTTTGCTCGCTCCATCATTTTAAACTAAAGTTGTAATTGGGTCACCTTCTTACCTCAGTCGTGTATTCATCCATACTAGGCATTTGTCATTTTTGTTGTTATCTTAAACTAATTTTTATCATCTCCCAAGTAGCACCTAATAAGTATTCTCATATATTACATCCTAGTTTTCAATTATTATTTAAGCTTTGAATTAGGATGATTTTTTAGCATAATTAGCATTTCATTTCTTTATTTTATATCAATTTTTATGCACCATTTTTATTTTTGTTTGAATGTCCACAAGGCTCGGCTAACTAAGATAGCTTCCCTTTAACCCTTTATTTTGTAAGTGTTCCCTATTGCACTTTTGCACTTGCATGTCATTTTGAAAATAATCAATGAAGAAACAATTTTTGTGTTAGTTCAAATAAGTGATTAGGAAATAGAGAACCAACTCCTTACAAATTTTCAACATTTTTAGTCCACAAGATGTCTCCTCCCTACTAAGCCCCACCCTAGGTGCAAGATTGGAATTCTCCCTCATAGGTGCAAGTGAGGAATTCTACTCCCTACTAGGTGTACAAGGTTGGACTTCTCCCTATTAGGCCCCACCTTGGGTGTGCCAACTGATATGAAGGTATCATTAAGTTATATTTTCATAAAATTTGATTTCCAAGCTCAAATGGCCTCTTTATTCCAATTTTGATTGTCACTAAGCAAGAGTCTAGGTTTATTTTATGTTTCTCATTCTTGTAGTGTATTTTTAATCAATTTAACACCTATTTTATGATTTTTCTATGCTTTGTTCTTTGTCATGACAAGTAACCAAATTAAAAATTGGTCATTATTAGGTCTTGAATAGTCCCTAGAAGTTTGGAGCCTCTAGGACCTACAAGGGTTCTCCACACTATTGGCTCCCACCTTAAGCACAACCCCTCCTTACAAAAGGTTCAAATTTCATGAAATTTGGTTTGCAGCCTTCTTAGACATTATCTAGCCCAATCTCAATGTCCTTTAGTCTAAAAAGTTCCATTTACTCTAACTCGTTTTTTGATGTAGTGTTTTATACCAACATGTACATTTTCTTATTTATGTCACACCTTATTATTATTTGGACCACATATCAAACTTAGCTCTTGTTATTGAATTTTTTAAATTGTTAAAACCCTTAAAGAAAATATACATAAAGCCCATTTAAATAATCATAAGAAACTCACTTTAGGATATTTTGGTGTGCTTGTACCTATTTTTGGTTCATGCACAATAGCGATAAGTCGTATTTGGAGTGTAAATGATAGATACTCAAGTTGTCTTTAAATGAGTGCAAGTTGATGTCCTTTTATACATAAACATAACACCAAATTATGAATATTTATGAAAGTTAACCAAGGGCCAAGGTGTTGAAAGGATTTAATCAACTAAATGTTTGATTTTATTTTTATTTTATAATTGAAACAATCAAAATTACAATTATGAGTACAAGATCACACTTGCAAACATTATCTAATTCAAACAACTTGGTTAGATATGGATTTGATAGAATTGACTTATGGAAAAAAATATATATTAATTATTAGAATCAGATAGATAAATCATATTAGAGTGGATTACTTACACAAACATAAAATTAGGTGAAAGTAAAACTAGATACACAAATCCAGCCATATACATCAAAAACACACAATTTGTAATTATATAAATACATTAAAAAGTTTCCTTCAATTAAATACAAATCTAGATGAAAAATTTCAACATCACAATTTTATAAACCTAGAGTGTTTTCCCTTTACTACCCCACTATGTAATAAGAAGACTCTTATAAGAAAATTTTATTAAAATTTAGTATTTGCATCCACTAATTTCACTTTCTATTATGTATAAATTATAAATTATTAAAAAGATAAGATCTCTTTGCTAACACATTCAATTAGAATACAAATCAATTACTAAAAGTCAAAAATTATGGTATCATCATAATTATGTTTGGATGCAAGGTGTCATCAATGTAAAACAAGGCTCTTCAATTAAGAGACACATTCATAATCAATTAGATTGTGAATATATAGATTAATTAGAATACAAATCAATTACTAAAAGTTAGAAATCATGGTATCATCATAATTATGTTTGAATGCAAGGTATGATCAATGTAAAACAAGGATCTTCAACTAAGAGACAAATTTGTAATCAATTAGATTGTAAATATATAGATTAATTAGAATACAAATCAATTTCTAAAAGTTAGAAATCATGATATCATCATAATTATGTTTGGATACAAGATGTCATCAATGTAAAACAAGGATCTTCAACTAAAAGACATATGTAATCAATCAAATTGTAAATATATAGATTAATTAATGAAGATGATAGTATATTATATTATATTTTATTAAAGTTCATATTATTAGAAATTTGATTCCTCGACTAACTTCTAATTCCGATCATATAATAATAATAGATATTTATCTATCGAAACTTATTTAAGAGAATTATAGTTACCATTCCGGGAGTGTGTGTATATTTGATCTTATTGCTTGGTTTATATTCGGGAGCGGATAAGAAATGTCGCGGGCTTACTATATTTGCGAGAAACGTCCAAACATTACATGATTTCTAAAGAGATAAGATAAGGCAAAAAATTATTTGCCATCTCTGGATTCTATCGCTCACACGCACACACAATACAAACAGAAGAGGTTCTTACGTACTATGTAAAAACCATAGCGCCTGTCTTTTCCAACTTACTGGAGTGGGACGCTCTTGAGAACGACGGTCTCGACGGTGAGTCCAGGCCCGAATCCAAACAGCACGCCCAAGTCCAGTCCTTCTCCGGTGGTCGCACAACCCTTTTCTTTAGAGGACTTCCTTACCTCGTCCAATATAAAGAGCACGCACGCGCTCGACATGTTGCCGTACTCGCTCAGAATCTGCCTGGTGGCTCGCATCTTCTTGGGGTCCAGCTGGAGCTTCGACTCCACCTGGTCCAGAATTGCTGGGCCTCCCGGGTGGGCGATCCAGAAGAGTTCATTCCAGTCGGAGATGTTGAACTGCTGGAAGGCCTCCGCCAGAGCCTTTTCGATGTTCTTCGAGATCAACCCGGGCACGTCTTTCAATAAATGGAATGTCAAACCGACCTCTCTCAGGTGGCCGTCGATGGCGCCCTCGCTGTCGGGGAGAATTGTCTGAGCAGTCCAGAGGAGCTCGAAACAGGGCTTCTCTATTTCAGGGACGGGGTCCGCTCCCACGATCACGGCTGCTGCGCCGTCACCGAAAAGAGCCTGCCCGACCAGACTGTCGAGGTGGGTGTCGGACGGGCCGCGGAAGGTCACAGCGGTGATTTCACTACAAACGACCAGAACTCGAGCTCCACGGTTATTTTCAGCGAGGTCCTTGGCCACTCTCAGAACCGTACCTCCAGCAAAGCAGCCCTGCTGGTACATCATCACTCTCTTCACGCTGGGCCGCAGGCCCAGAAGCTTGGTGAGCTGATAGTCGGCGCCAGGCATGTCCACACCGCTGGTGGTGCAGAAGAGCAGGTGGGTAATCTTGGACTTGGGCTGACCCCATTCCTTGATGGCCTTAGCGGCCGCCTCTTTTCCCAGGCGAGGAACTTCCACCACCACCATGTCCTGCCGAGCGTCCAGCGAGGGGGCCATGTAAGCGCACACATTGGGATTCTCCTTCAAGATCTCCTCCGTGAGATACATGTACCTCTTCTTTATCATCGACTTCTCGCCTGCAACATAAAATTGCATACATACAGCCCATCTTAAGGATTAAAGCTTTCATACATATATATAATCAAGGGATAGTATAATTGCAAGTGGGTATCTTTCTTACACATGCGCTTGAATTTTTCCTTGAGCTCGACCTTGTGCTCGCTGTTGGTGATTCTGAAATAGTAGTCCGGGTACTCACTCTGCTCGATGGCGTTGGGGGGAGTGGCCGTACCGATGGCGAGGACGGTGGCAGGGCCGTCGGCTCTCTGGGCCTTCCTAAACGCTTCGATCTCCTCCGCGTTCATCTTCCCTGCAGGCATGCTGTCAGTGAGCGAGGGGCGAGCTTTGTGCTGTGATGAATGCCAGCAATGGAGATTGGGCCGATGGTTGGTTTATGTTGGGTTGGACTGATTAAGGTTTATAGTGCAGGTCGAGGCAGGTGGAGCCGGTGTTAGATGGAGTACACGTGCGAGCGATGGTTCAAGGGTCGGGCTGTAATTAAGAAAACTTAACGGGGCACACCTTACATGTGACTGGAGAACACCCGTTAATTAGTTTTCGCGGCTGCGATAAACGGGATTCACTCATTCTTGGAGAATGAGAGGTGAGACTGAAAGGTAGGCGTAGCATCACAGTTTGAGTGGTAGTTACGGTGTTACGTCCAGTTTAACTTGTTTCGACTAATCCGTGCCATACAAACTTACCCATTCCGTCGACGGATCCAGAATTCAGCCTGCCTTTGCCATTTTTCTTGCTACTTGCCAACATGCCAACTAAACAATTAAGCCGACTTTTAATGCGAGCAAAGATTAGGTGTATCTAATTCTATTTTTTTCTATTTAGATTTAAAGCTATTGGCATTGCTGGGAACTGTCCCCCTTAAGTTCTATTCCTCTTTAAAATGATGGTCCCCTTAGTCATAATCGTGATTGTAATTAAAAATGGCCTCATTTTCAACTTTTAAATTCTAACAAATTTTATGCCTAAATGTTTAATATCAATATATTTTTGTAGTGGGTTAAATTAGATTTGAACTAGTATTTATAGGTTATAATTCATGGTAATTTCTTGTTGTATAAAATAAATTTGAGTTGATGTTTTCTATCGTTTATTTAAATGATTTTAATTGTAGTGTCAGTTTTTATTTATTCATTATTGTAAGGGTTAAGAGTGTATCCCTCACACTCTTATCTATGGAGTCACGTAACTTTCTATGGATATCTCAAGTATATTTTCTTAGTAGAGATTTTGGATTGATTTGACATTTTCATTAATCCTAAGTTCAAATTGATATTTAAAAATAGAATGAACTCTACACAAACAATACCACATTCCAAACTATTAACTCATCTATCAAATTCATAAATATAAGTGTGACTTTAACCTAATTCAAAATCACATACGAAACTGACTTGTTTTTGAAATATCCAAATTTAACATTAATTCTAAACCAACTCATGACCTAATTCAAAATCACATCTTACTTGCTTTTCAAAAATCCAAATTTAACATTAACTCCGGACCAACTCAATCTATGTAAATACTATTTTTTATATGAACAAATACAGCCCCCATTTCTCTTTCTATAAAATAGGCTCTAATATTTAAGAACTTATGAAGTCACCTTATGAGAGAAGTCCAAGTAGTAGGAGAGTGTATTTACTCATTGGTCTCCTTAGTTCATGTCTCGTACCTTTCGAAATTAGTGTTTATTGAAAGAGGTGGTACAGAGTTCACTTAAATAAAGGACAAAAGAATCCCTTCCCAAATAGGTTTAGAGTGGTTGAACATTGCAGAGTTTTGTAGCCCACGTGCAAACACATTAATATTTCCCTGCCATGGACCAAATTTATGCTACTTGCACTTGAACAACTCACTATGCTAAGAACAAACGGAATTTTAGTTTTATCTTAAGTTTTGGTGTAATAAAAATTAAAGTTTATTTGAGAAGACAATTAAAGAGAAGTGAAATAATAGAATTTGGCTGCTCATATTTATTTTAGTTTTGATATATGTTATATGTTAGATTTTATAAAGAGATTGTAATTTGTTGGTAGGAGAGTATAAATTAGAGTTGTTTGAATAATCAATCATTCTTAATTAAGGGAAGGATTGGTAGGTATTCATTCCACCAAAGTCATTGGGACATAATTTTGATGTCATTCATGTAGACACCTGAAAATGCCAGCTTCATCTAATCACCTAAATCATTTGTTCATCCCTTAGGACCTTGTCATTTGTTCATCTAATCACCTAAATCATTTGTTCATCTCTTAGGACCTTATACACTAATCATCCTATCATTTTCATCTAATTTGTTCATTCATCTCTTAGCATGCACATGCCATCACCTTATCACCAAGTACACCCATTATCACCTAATGCCTAATATTCAATTAAAAAAACTCCTAAGTTATTTAATTAAATTTAGCTATCATTATTTATTCATTTAATAGATAAATTATATAATATTTATCCATTTAATTAATTGTTTATCCAAACATTTTTCATTAATAAATTGATTTAATATTAATTTTCATCGCATGTGCACCAGTAATTCAATTAATTAATTATTAAATTGATTAATTCACTAATTATTAAATTGATTAATTCAACCTCATCTAGCTGACTATTTAATCTAATTATTTCCTTCGACTTACTTCCACTCTCACTCATCAATCAAGTCCACTTCACTCATCCATGCAATCAGTTAACTATTCCATACAATAGTCAAGCCCCCTTAATTCTCTCATGCACTTAGTTAACTCCTCCATGCAAGAAGTTGACTAATCAATCAAATATGTTAAATCCCTAGTCACTTTGAGTTGATTAAATTATGATTATTTTAATTAAAATATAAAATAATGTGCAACTCTTCTATGCATGCCACATCTCCTCATTAGTCCCCCAAATCAAAGATCAAATCTCAAATTTCAGATTGAATCCTAGTCATTCATCAAACCAATCTATAAATCAAATCATCTCACATCATCAATCAAGCATTCAATTATACATCAAAGCTTTATCAATTTTTCAATCAAGAAATGTTAATGCCATTTTGGTGAATTGAGCACCCACATCACAAAGGAGAAAAAAATTACACACACTCAATCAAAGGTTTGCATGTGAAATTTTGAGTATTGAATTAGTTTTATTTTGATTCTATTTCATTTATTTATTTTGCATGCATACAATTCCTTTAAAATGCCACATGTTTTACACTTGGTAAAACTTGAGCCTTGGTGAACTCTTTGTGATTCATTCAACTTCACCAATAAACCTAAGGTCACTTGACCATGTTAAAAAAATCATAATCTAAACCTTATCAAAAATATAAATGCTCTATAAGACTAATATGTAATTAATTCTCAATTTATAAATTAAGATATACTTTATTAAAAATAATGACAAGGAAGAGACTAAAACCTTATATGATCTTGATCTAAATCTAATTTGTATGGTCTTTTTCAACTATCCATGAATAAGAAAGAGTATTTCATGATGTGCATGGTACGCTCCCACTTAGATTCCCTCTAAATGGTGTATGATTAAACATGGAAAAATCATGAGGTAGTTAGGTATCCCTTTTGATCAAGGTATTTTGCTAATTAAAATTTGGAGATAGTTCTTGTAAAAACAAACAGTGATTGTGATCATGGGGAAATAATTTTATCTCTTATTGCATTAATCCAAGTGGCAAAAAAAAAAATAAAAATCTAATCATGCTTATTTCTCCTTATGTTGGCTTGCTTTCAAAGCTCACTATGATTAATTTATAAAACTAATTCATATTGTTTCCTAGGCCAAGTGGGCCAACAAATAGGAAATGTTTCTCATCTTTGCTTTATTGTATCAAACATTAGGACCAAAGAGGATTATGTATCTTGGATCCCCAAACAAAAAGGATTTACATCAAACATTTGTGCATTTATTATGTGATATAGTTTTCATATTAGATGTATCTATACATTTTTTTACTGGATGTATTCATCTAATTTTATTTTGGTTATGGTGTGTGATGTTAATATTTTTCCTAAATTAATGTATGGATATTTAATATAATTATATTTGATATATGTATATTAGTTTGTGATTAAACTTATATGGTGTATTAACTTCACTATTTTTATTTAAATGATGTCACACTTAAACTAATTATATTGTTTTATATTATTGATTTGGTAGATGATTAAACTATTCTAATCATATAGTTTTACTTTATTATAATGATGTCATAATTGATCTGTACTATAATCAAAATGTGAATTATATGATATTTTTTATTGTATTATGTGCTTCAATTATTGTTATTTTATTGGAAAGATGCATATAATTTTTAACTAAAGTGCGGAGGCATAGGTAAAATCTCAATAATAGTTAATTAGGGAGATTAGATCAAGGTTTTATTTCATTGTGTGATATGTTTTACTTTTTTAGAGTAAATGGCACAACTTTTATGATACTAGTAAAATCCATATCCAAATAATTTATAATTCAAGATCCCCATCAGCAGTAAAGTATAATAGTTTAGGCACAAACAAGTAAATCCTATTGCATCGTATCGCAACAATCTCATGGAGTATAAGATTCAAAAGACACCATCTAGGGTAGCGATAGGATAGATGGGTCATGTCCCATCCTTTAGATATATGTATAGGAAAATGTGTATGATTGAAGAGAGAGGTAGATATAGGAGATACATGAAAGAAAATAGATAAGAGTATGCAAAAGAATATGTATATATAGTATAGAGGAAGATATATGATGTATGATGTAAAAGGGAGATATAAGGATATATGAATGTACTCAATTGATATTAATAGTATCTTGATACTGAAATTCTATCTTATGGTATGTTTTGTTATATGTGGATAACTAGTTGATATTATTTTTGAATCAACCCATTACTCCCTTTATATGACTGAGTCTGGGGTATAAACTACAACACTCAAAAAGTACTTGGAGCTCATAACACTGGTTTGTGTTCCCTAGTTTCCTTGCTAACATCAGGCTCTATTGTCAGGACCCTGGTTAGGTTGTATAAAGGATGGTAATACTCGTATTTTAAAAAATTTAAATCAAACTTAAAAAGAAGAAAGGAAAATAAAATATGAAAATTTGTGGAATTATCCTCTTGATGTCTACCTTGTGAGAGGAGGGTTAGGCACCAAGGGGATGGAGAATGGAAAGGGATCCTCAAAGAGATGTGACCAATAAGAAAAGTTATCAAATAACTACCATGGGAAATAATAAAGGACTAATGTAATCTCAAATCAACAACACCCATGGAAAAAGGAGATAAGAAAAACACAAGAGAGATTAAGGAACATATTGAATTGGCAAGAAAAGTGAACATGGCAAGCCCAAATGACGAAGAGAGAAGACAAAATAGATTGTTGAAAAAGAAGAATATTGGAAATTATGGAGAAGATGAGAATGGAGTGTGCCAAGGTGGGTGTTGTCAAAGGAAAAGATAAAGAAAACAAAGAAGAAGAATGGAAGACCCAGGAGAAATCGAATTCATGTTGGGAAAAATCAAGATAGCTACTAACCAATTTAAATAACATTAATGATTATGGAAAATCTAGAAGTTTTTTGTGAGGATTCTATAATAGCATGGAGGTTCCCCTCCTACCATAACCCTCTGAAATTCTTACAATCAGACCAAATCTATCAAACCTAACAGTCAATTTAGATTATAGATTTAAAGAAATTATGAAAACTCTAAAAAGGTTCTATCTATTCAAGAAGAATATTTAGAAGAGTTAGTTAATAGAAGCATAAGGAAATTGAAGGAAGAATAAATAGGAAAAAATGAGGAGATTAGATTTAATTTAGGCAAAGAATTATGTTCACTAAAAAATAAAATATCATTAACAAATAAGAAGGTAAAGAGATTTTTTGAAGAGTCACAACCCTCAGACTAAGACCCATCCCCTAAGCCATATAATATAGTAGAAGAATTATGGAAGAAGAGATACCACAAAGCAAAGAGACAAGATAGGAAGAAGGAAAATAAGTAGAATGGGAAGAGATACTTGGAAAGGAGTACTTTCATGACATAAAATTAGTAAGAGATCAGGGAAGAGAATAGAAACCCCATATAGTTAGGAAAGTAAAGAAAGAAAGGGAAGAAAATAATGGTCCACTAATCTGCAAATATAAAATAGAGAGAAAACATAACAAAATGGAATCATCAATCAAAATCCCAATGTTTGGAAAAGATACAACAAAGGTTGTAGAACACATATTCCTACTAAAATATTTGTGGGAAAGGAAAGACATTGACGAAGATAAACCAAATCTATTAGACTTTGTATCTTCATTAAGGAAGAAATTACTAGATTGCTACAAAAAAACTTATCCAAAACATGAAAAAATTGGGATGAAGTAAAATAAGATTTCTTGGAAAACTTTGACACACACAACATCCCTAAAAAGAGTGTTAATAAAATGAGGGATTTAGTGCAAAAAGAAGAAGAATCTATGAAGGTATGACAAAATATTCAAGTAATTCTTCTGTAAACTAGAAGAACCTCTAATAGAATGAAAAAATATTGAATGGTTCATCTTCGAATTATGGGATATGAGATTAGCATTAGATAGAAGTATTGTTGGGAAAATGTGTCTCACATAAGGTACTGTTAACAAGAAAGCGTGGGGGGGTGGGGGTGAACCCCCCCCCCTACCCCCCGCAAGGAATCCAGGGGGACCATCCCCTACTGAGGGGTCTAGGAGCCATGTGCCCTGGCAGGGGCTAGAGGGCAGCACCCCCAAAAGCCAAATTTTATGTTATTTTATTATTATAAATCTAGACCATTCATCATTAGGTCTCAAATCTGACAATCAATATTTTGTTGCCTTTACTTTCCTCAGAAGGTAACCTTATTTTACGAGGGTGTTGTATTACAACTATGTATTGTGATATATTTTGAGAGTCTAATAACAGTCGTGTTGGCTCTAGATCTCTAGTTCGTGAAACTCCTGTGAGAAGCTTGCTCTACAAGTATATTGTAATCTTTGTGATTTTTGAATAATTGGGCGGATTTTGGAGTGTGGGGTTTTTCTCTTGAAAGGGTTTTCCCCACGTAAATCACTATGTTGTGGTATGCATGATATTTATGTTTATTTTTGTTTAATTTTTTATAACTGTTGTAAAGATCTGTAAATTTTTGTATTATCCTCAAGATTAGTGTAGGAAGTTGCTCTGCTACCTTAGCTTCTTTGCAAGGATATTTAATAATTATACAAATCTAATTACAATGGAATACCACGTAGAAGCTCAAACATGGTGCAAACCACAGAAGGATTACATAAAAGAGAATCTTGAGAAATTACAATTAGCGATAGAATAACCGATGATATAATATTGTATTTTGGCAAGAGGAGAGATGAAGAAATCTAAAGAGATTTGGTGCACATATTGTTTAAGATAAGGCCATGTCTGGAACAATTTCCGTAAATCCCAAGGATAAAAAACCACAACAACATTACATCTAGAACTAAAGATTGTACTGACTAAGACAAATTTGGTATACTATGGAACTTGCTAAGAATGGGAAAACCAACTCACTAAGGACTCTCTTGAAAATTGATTTCAAATCTATAATATAGAAAATCATCCTAATCCAAGATGCTTGAATTGACTACAACTTTGATGCAAAGATGGAAAATATCAAATGACTTGTGAAAGGTCCCTAATATGATGTAGGATATAGACAACCACTTTGGAGAGACAATAGAAGTGCTTATGCATTGCAGAACAACTCACCACAATATTACATTGGAGATAATAGATAATCAAAATATAAAGGAGGAAGAGGATGCGGTAGAAACAATCATCGAATAAATGATGCTACATGTTATAACTATGGAAAGGTAGGCCATTATGCTACCGAGTGTTGGATAGAAAAGAAAAGGAAGTGTCCCTTTATAAAGATGATTCTCATGACATATTCAAATGTGATAAAGCACAACAATATTATCAAAATGTATCACAATCAATAAGTGATGATTTACAAGGCCATAAAGGAGCTAGGGTAAATAGAAGAATACCATCACAAGGAGTAAGAGGTTATCAAAGAATGGATCAATGGTCATTTGATATATCAAATGAAGAATTTTCCAATGAAGAACAACAAATACAAAGCAAGAAAAATAATTTGGAATGAAGAAGAATAAGGTTACAGTACTAAATAGATTAGGGACTAATACCAAGAAAAATAAACGAAGAGAAATTAAAGAAGTGAGTAAGGAATCAAGGTCGGAAGGAATATGATAACTTTCAACCAAGCAAACAACAACATGATAGAGTAGTAGAAAATTTAAAAAAAAAAATTATACAACAAAAAATGATGATATAGCCTATTTTTTAGAAGAAAATATGATGTTGAAGAATTTGGCCTCTTTGGCCCAACAAAAGGACCTCCTAGTCAAATTAAAATAGTTGGGGAAGTATTAGAACAAGAAAAAACAACACGTGAACATCAAATTACAAAAGACCAAAACTAGAAGAATGACCCTCTTTTAATTATCGCACACCTTAATAATAGTAAAGTTAAACATACTGATGGTAGATCTAGGTGTGGACCTAAACATTATTCTAGCAGCCACTTGGGAAAGCTTGGGCAGACCCAAGTTAGTCAGAAAACTAGTGAATATTAGTTTGGTAGATGGTTCTGGTATGGAAACTTTGGGAACATGGATAAATGTAGAAGTAGACATCAAAGGACTTAAAAAAATTGTAGATTTTAAGGTCATTGAAATGAAGGAACCCTTTAACATTTTTCAAAGCATTACTAGAACTAAGATGATTTATCAATTCTAATGGGATAGTAGATTCAAGAAAATAAGAAATTTTCTTGGTAGATGACAATAAGATAGTATATATTCCACTAGGAGAAAGGGTTCGATATGGAACTAATGTAGAAGAAATTGAACAAGAAAGAGAGGGGGGAGATCCAAGAATTATTTATTCTATCTCAATTTTGCCTACTATAGAAGAAGAAGAAGGCCCCAATAGCTCCAGATAAATTGAACTAGATACTGACAATGACAATACAAATAGTGAGGAAGTCCTTGATGCATGGATGCAAGGACAACAAGAGTTAACTTTTTGAAAGGTATATGGGTTCCAAAAAGCATTTATGATACACGATAGGACCATAAGACTATTGTAAATATAAGAAAGATACCACAAAAGATAAAAACCAACAAGAAACCATTGACCAAGCATCTTGTGCCCATATCCAAACCTAAAAGGTCAATATGCTCATCATACCATAAATCGGTAACCACTAGAAAATAACGATTATGCCTAAGACATAAGCATGCAAATAGAAAATCAATAATCCACAAAGAGAATGATAATTATAAGGCCATTACAAACTTTAAATTTAATTCAATCATAGACAAGCATTGGATAGGTTTAAGTTTGAAAACCAAATTCCTCAACCTAATCCTAAAGATTTAAAACACGGGATCAAAAGAATATTACACAAATAGACTAATAGATCGAAAAATTAGAACATAATGTACTATAGTCTACCATACACAAAAAGGTAAGAAATAACTCATCAATAAAAAGAGCCATAGGAAAATAGCAGTCAAAAAACCACGAGAAGATGAGAAAATGGCTACAACATTTAATACACTTACCTAGTGAAAATCTATAAATACATCATGTCACTCTCACTCTCTCACTTTCACTCACTGCTTTATCACACTCTTGCAACTCCCATGCTCTCAAAATCCTCCCCACAAAACCCTAAGCAAACATCACTTCGCTACAAATTTTTAGCTTCCAAAAATGGTTGAACCTACCCTTGTTGACATTTCTCAAAAGCCTAAGCCCAAATATAAGATATTTTCATACACAACAATAGAGATTGACCCAATAGGCATATTTTTAAAAGTACTCCCAAATGTAATTTATATAGAAGATATCTATAAGTTTATTCGTGTACCCCTCACAAAGAAATATTACGCCAAGTTTGAGATTCTAATGCACATCCTGCTACAACCACACACACAAAACCATCTGCCCCAATACAAGAATATATCAAATAAAAGATTGGATATTTGGAAGGATTTTCTAGACTTCATTGTGTAAGAAGAATAGATCTACATCATTCTAAGTCATTTCTATGATGAATACATATACTTGGACTGAACCTATTGTATAATAAAGGATGCAACCAAGGGAGTGACAAACATGTGGGCACAAGGAGTACCACCAAAGAAGGCTATCAAAAATATGGAGGTTACTAAGTTAATCAGAGAAACCTAGGACAGGAGAAGCCTCGATGTCACAAAGATAATTAATATGGTAATCCAATATGCCACCATGGGCATCGCCTACAAGGTGTACTATACAAATCGACCCATGTGTAGTTTTACGAGTCAAACTCATTGAACCATGTTTCATGAGTAGTGGTTCACAAGAACCCATCTCTCATGATAATAAATGGTCCACTTAGCACTCATTGCATCTAGGTGATGCTCACTGAGGTGAAGCACCAGGCCTTCCCGGGAGATCACCCATCCCAGTCCTACTCCAGCTCAAGCGCGCTTAACCATAGAGTTTTCCCCAAGGTTAAGCTCACTTAGCTTGCAACCCCATTTGCAAAACCTTCAGCAAGTATTGTGCATTATGAACCATTCATTATAGAGCCCCTCTAGCTCATCAATTGATAAGTATGAGGTATTTTCCACAACATGTCAAATTGTGATATTACTATCAGGATTCAACTGTGTATTTTTATGATTCAAACTCATTGACCTATATTTCATGAGTAATGGTTCATAAGAACCCATCTCTCATGATAATAAATGGTTCACTTAGCACTCATTGCATCTATGTGATGCTCATAGAGGTGAAGCACTGGGCCTTCCCGGGAGGTCACTCATCCCAGTACTACTCTAGCTCAAGTATGATTAACCATAGAGTTTTCCCCAAGGTTAAGCCCACTTAGCTTGCAACCCCATTTGCAAAACCTTCAACAAGTATTGTGCCTTATGAACCATTCATTATAAAGCCCATTTAGCTCATCAATTGATAAGTAGGAGGTATTTTCCACAACATGTCAAATTGTTATATTGCTATCAGGATTCAACTGTGTAGTTTTACGAGTCAAACTCATTGACCCATGTTTCATGAGTAGTGGTTCACAAGAACCCATCTCTCATGATAATAAATGGTCCACTTAGCACCCATTGCATCTAAGTGATGCTCACTGAGGTGAAGCATTGGGCCTTCCTGGGAGGTCACCCATCCTAGTACTACTCCAGCTCAAGCGCACTCAACCATAGATTTTTCCCTAAGGTTAAGCCCACTTAGCTTGCAACCCCATTTAAAAAATCTTTAGCAAGTATTGTGCCTTATGAGCCATTCATTATAGAGCTACTTTAGCTCATCAATTGATAAGTAGGAGGTATTTTCCATAGAATTTCAAATTGTGATATTGCAATCAAGATTCAACTGTGTAGTTTTAAGATTCAAACTCATTGACCCATGTTTCATGAGTAGTGGTTCACAAGAACCCATTTCTCATGATAATAAGTGGTCCACTTAGCACAACACTTTCTAAAGGTTTTGCAAATGGGGTTGCAAGCTAAGTGGGTTTAACCTTGGGAAAAAATCTATGGTTAAGCATGCTTGAGTTGGAGTAGTACTGGGATGGGTGACCTCTTGGGAAGGCCCAGTGCTTCACCTCTATGAGCATCACGTAGATGTAATGAGTGCTAAGTGGGCAATTTATTATCATGAGATATGGGTTCTTGTGAACCACTACTCATGAAACATGGGTCAATGATTTTGACTCGTAAAACTACACGGTTGAATCCTCATAGCAATATCACAATTTAACATGTTATAGAAAATACCTCCTACTTATCAATTGATGAGCTAAAGGGGCTCTATAATGAATGGTTCATAAGGCACAATGTACTTTTTGAAGGTTTTTGTAAATGGGGTTGCAAGATAAGCGGGCTTAATCTTGGTGAAAACTCTATGGTTAAGAGTTCTTAAGGAGTAGTACTAGGATGGGTAACCTCCCGAGAAGGCCCAGTGCTTCACCTCTGTGAGCATCACCTAGATGCAATGAGTGCTAAGTGGACCATTTATTATCATGAGAGATGAGTTCTTGTGAACCACTACTCATGAAACATGGGTCAATGAGTTTGACTCGTGAGCATCACCTAGATGCAATGATTGCTAAGTGGACCATTTATTATCATGAGAGATGGGTTCTTGTGAGCCAGTACTCATGAAACATAGGTCAATGAGTTTGAATCGTAAAACTACATAGTTTAATTATGATAGAAATATCATAAATAATGAAATGTTACATTGAGCTAATCATTTAATTATATGTGACATTGGGTTAGACTAATTAAATAATATTTATTTAATTATTTGGTGATGAAATGTTAGTATGGGATGATGTTGGGGCAATTTTATCTATCTATAGTACCAAATTATATTGGGTGTTTGATAAATTCAATGTTAGCAATAGGTTTGGGAAACATGACAAGCAAAGTATAGAAGGTTTTATAATCACCATAAATACATGTTTCAAGTAGGGTTGTGCTTGCTAAAGAAAAACATTATTTCAAGGGTTTTATTTAAATCAATAAGGTTACCCTTAGTGTGAAAATTGATATAGTTTCTCCTAGTAGATCAAGAGATTTTTGTATAACAAGATTGAAAATTAAGAAAATGAGCAACAAGTTACCTTGATAGTAGAGTCAAAGTATTATGAGATGTAAGGGGTTTTGAACTTATTCAGATAACACCTAAGATAAGGATGAGGAAAATTAAGACTAACATGAAATCAACATATGACTTGTTACAATTGAGGTTTCATGTTGATCAAGTAACACTTGATGCAAGAAAAAGGAAATTTAATAAATGGAGTGAGAATGATGTTCAATATTGATCAAGTGACACTTGATATGCATCAATCAAACATACGAGCATCAAGAATACATGTTATATTTTGATGTACTAGAGGTAATTCATACTTATCAAGTGGCACTTGATGTACTGAATCAAGTTCTAGCTAACATAATGCAAGGTGTTGTGATTGGCCAAGTAATACTTGGTTAGGCATTAAAAATGGGCTAGTAAAGTAGCACTTAATTCTTGCAAGAATTTTATTTGATCAAGCAACACTTACTAAAAGTGTAACTTTGGATGCAATTAGTCAATTGTACATGTGGATTAAGGACACATTGAGTCAAAGAATAAGGTTAGTTCTAACAAGATCCAAGGTGTGAGATACAGTCTTTATTTGATATTATGTATGATCATGGGAAAATTATGTAGATAATTTGTATAATAAGCATGACAACATCTATTTATATGTCTTTGGCCAAAGAAAATGAGAAATTTAAAGTAGATCGATAAATCTAGATATGTACAATCTATAAGAATGTTTATATGTAATTGATGTAAATGATTGGAAATATCTTTGAATATTATGTGATTGGTGTATTCTTAAATAAAAATGAATTACAGTGACAAGATATGAAGGAACTCAATAAGTGTGGATATGTGGTTATCATACCTTACATGTAATCTATTTTTTGTTATAAATAACAATGTTTGGGAGCAATTTTGTAAAAGGAAACATAATGGTGACATATTTTATTTATATATTTTGACTATAATTGTCTAAAAAGGGCATAATGTAAGATTTCATGATCATAATGGGAATACTCATTAAAGCTCGCCTATAAAATAAATTTGGTGTTTATTGTTTTGGTGCCCTATCTTATTATTGAAAGTTAATCTATACAAAGGAAGAAATCTATGCTCAAATCAAGAGTTATAAAAGGCCAACAAATAAGAGGTGGATAAGCCTCTTCTACACTTTGATCCCTACCAATCTTGGGAGGGTGTTCCCAAATACCTTTGAAAGATAACATAAGTTAATAGACTACACAAAAAAATGAATCTACTCATAAGACATCCCTGAAACTAGCCATGAAAATATTTCTTTGTGTAGGTCTTTTCACTTACAAGTCACAAATCTCTATTTATGAAATTTGGGTTATATGATACATAAAAAAAAAAACTAGTTAATGTTTCTTGTAGATACATTCATTTGTGGTCACTTATAGCATCATCAACTCAAGAAAACACAATATACATAAAATATTTGGTGTTTTTCATCAGCTACAAGCTCATAAAGGATTTTACAAAGATTTATAACACTTTATTGTGCATAATGGAAGGATAATAAATTATGGAAACTTTATTAGCACTAGACATATAATTTTTTATTTTGAATATGTTTAGGATTAACTTTAATAAGTACTAGATTAATGCCAATTCTTGTAACAAAAGAGTCAAATTTGGATTAAAAAACACGATAATGGAGTAAATTATAGCATTGAATTGAGCTTAATGTACTTAGCCTTGTCTTACAAAGCTTAGACCCTCAATTTCCCTCCCATTCCTAGAAATACACCCATTAGCAATTCACAAAAAATTTAAATGCCCCACATATCAAGCTTGAAAGACTTCCTACTTTGGCATATAAATGCACAAGTAGAATAATTTTATTGTACCTAACTAAGACCTGATTTAAAGAACAAAAAATGTGAAGCCAGGAATTCCTTGAACCCCTTAAAATACTCAAATAGAAGTGGAGACAACATATAAATTATAATTGAAACAATGTAGTGTGAACCCCAATCCTAGACCTGCACAAACATGGCAAACAATCAAATTATTAGATTGAAATGCAAGTAAGAACAAGGATTCCCCATGAAATTCATTAGCAATGCTTAAAATAGGAAAAATGAAGAACAAAACATGGAAAGAAAATGAAATCCTAATTAAGTATGCAAACTCTTAATCCCATTGGGGATTTGGTGCCAATTGTGTGTAGTAATTGGCCCTTTCCCAACTCCTTTGTAAGCTTGATGATGATTTGATGAATATTTGATCCACTTTGGTTGAAATCCCGCATAACCTAGCTAAGAGCTTGATAAAAATAGATGAAAATGGATATGCTTGAAGATGAAATTGAGTATAGTGAGTTTACTCAAATTATGGATGATGAATGAGAGGAAGAGTCTCTCATTTATAGATTTGAAGAATGGAATATTGAAGAATTTGGGTGAATGTGGGACAAAAGACTAGCCAATGAGAGAAGGCCACTTCTCCACATGTGATTGGAGGAGGAATGAGCATATTTTGTTCAATGTGCATGATAAATGCTATGACATTCAAATTTGAAATTTGAAAGTGACATGTTTAGAGGGAATGGAAATGGAGTTAATGTCACTTGGCTCAAGGCTAAGGACATGTAAGAGCCATTAAATGCCTTGTTGGAAGTACCCATCCCTTTTGGAGGGATTTTTGAATTGAAAGAATATTCCACAAAAGATGCCCTTTTGAATGGAAATGGATGATTTAATAAATCAAATAAATTGATTTATTGTGCAAGTTACAAAATCTAGAGGATTGAAGTGATTAAGATTAGATTTAATCATGATTTGATCAATTTAATGAGAGATTAGATGATTTGACAATTTTGACTTAGATTTTAGGATTTAAATAAATCAAAGTTGAGAGGAATAATGATAAAATTTGATTTATTTAATTAAAGAAGGTGGTGTTAGATTAAATCAAATAAAGATTAATTTATTTAATTTAAATGATGTGATCTTAGAGGTTAATTAAATAAAGTGAATTATTTAATTAAAAGATAGAGTAGGATTAATTAAACAAACTGATTTATTTAATTAATGGAAGAGAATGACTTAATCAGATAAGAGAGGAATTGTGATGAATTTAATCAAATAAAGATTATTTAATTAAATTAATTAGAAAAAAGGATGATTTAGGAAGAAATGATGTTAGTAAGATCAGGATCAAGTGTGTAGGATCAAATTGTATATTTTTCATGTCTACATGTAGTATATTTATTTATTAAAAATAATTACAAAGACATCACAAAAAATTGACTCAAATAAGATTATTTTACATTAATTAGATATCAAATGCAATGCAAGTCTACAACCTAACCTGGATTAGCCTCAACACTTTAGAGCTTGCCTAAAATCATGAATAGAGACCAACCCTTGTAAATTCCTAATGAGTTGGTAGATATAGAGAAAGAAAGAAGAAGATGGAAGTAGTTGCATACACATGACACTACTACAACTATGAATAGTATATTCTTATGATATCTTTGAGTTCCTCATTTTATAATAATGTTAGGGTGAGAATGAATGTAGTTTTATTTTTGAACAATTAATTAAAATTGAATCATGTTAAGGAAAAACCTTATTAGGAAAAGGGTGTTGTATTGACCTTACACAAGAAATGATTATTTTATTAAGTAAAATAAATATGTATTTGTGGTATATCTATAGGAGATGTGTTTAGCCACATTAAATATTTGTTTGGTTCCACTTGTAAAGTTCTTTGTGATATTGGTTAGATATTTTATGTGTGGGTGACACATGGGAAAAATATTTAATAATAGAAAAATTAGTACCAAAAAATAAATGTTGGGGTTAATGGTTTTATGTACCCATAATTTTGAGGCACATGGTTTTACCTTACCACTTGGTTGTTTTATGTGAGCTTGATTCAATAAAAGCAAGCACATTTTGAGTGGTTAAGGTTGGTTGGTTGTTTGGCATGACTATCATTTGTATTGATCTCTCATGTTGAGTGCACATGTGAAGCATGACATGGTATATGTTGATACATGCTTGGACACATGAAAAATGCATTGGAGGATATTGATGTTTCAAAAGTATTCATGGAGACTCTATAAGTGTATTTTCATTCTCTTATTACTACATAATACATTGATTCTAAATGTTTTTGGAGGTTGGGTTTTTCCCTCGTAAGGAATTTCCTAGGGAATATATTTTATAATATTGTGGTATGCCTTTGATCTTTACATTAAGATTATTTTGTAAGCTTTTATGCATGATTTTCTCTCATGGGGTTATGTAAATAATGGTTTGATCAACCTAGTAATTTCCTGACAAACCTCTTGTAGGAGGTGGAAACAACCTTTTAATTTTAAATCTACTAAGGGTAAAGGATTTAACCTGTAGCCACCTAAATTTGTCCATACCTGGCCACATCTAACTTTACCCTATCATAGTTATTAAATAAATATTTATTATTTATTTAATTAATCATTTACCTTTATCCCTCACCTTTAGTTAAATAAATATTTATTTATATTAAATCTAGCCTTGTCCCCAAATCCTCCAATTAATTCAATTAATTAATACCCAAATATTTAATTGATTTAGACTAATTAATATCTATCTCATTTTCCTCTAATATTTAAATCCATTTAATCATCAATCCTTATCCATTTAATCCTAGTCATTAAATCCTTTCACATGGATCACAATCTAAACTTTTCATCATGTGACAAGTATCCCTCCCACCTTTATTCCCTCACATGTCAGAGGATGCAAGAGTAAAAAATACCTTTTACACCTCTATCCCTCTTGTGACACTTGTTACAAGGTTAAGACTTAATCCAAACCCTAATCCTCAATCAATCCTAGCCATCCATCAATCAATGTATCTTTTCCTTTTATTTCCCTCAAGGAAATTCTATAAATGAGAGACTTCTCATCCCATATGGGAATCTACTAAATTATCATATTGTTATGTTTTCCATTTGATCACTCAATCATCTCAATCATAAAACCATGTTGCTAGTTCGATGAGAAACTACATTTCATCTATCAACACATCACATAGATCATTATGATATTTGCATGTATCTAGTTTTAGTAGTCCATATTTAATGTTATTTTTAGTTAGTCATTTGCATGCAATATATAACCCTTTTGCTTCATCTTGACAGATCCCTCAAAAATAAAATCAATATGGGTATCTACATAAGATTGGTGTGAGAAAATATGAACTATAAGAACTCATGAAAACTATTTTCCTATTCATTCCCTTGATACATAGCTCCTTCCTATTTCCCCTACAAGATGGATAAATCATAATTTGATATTTCCATTCTAATGTGGGTTGAGCAAGAGGAAGATCATGTCACTCTAATCAAAATTTTACCTAATTTATTTATGCATGGAAAGAGAAATTCCCTCTCTCAATCATGGAATCTTTCCTTTACAATCCCTAGTCAACACATAACATTCATTAACATATATGCATTTTTTTGGTTCCTTCATGCTTTTGGAAGCTAGAAAAAGTTCAATGGGAATCTAAACATTTTTTTTACAACTCAAAGGTCCTTGAGGAACCTTCTATCAAAGTTTTGGACATTCAAGTATTTTCTAACCTCTAACATTTTACTTTATTCCACCTTATAAACACTTAAAAGTTTTAGGGAACTCATGAACCTCCAACATTTAACTCCATATAGTTATCTCCTAGGAATTTTTTAGTGTTTTAGGGATTAGAAGAATCTCATAGCCTCTAACATCCCATCGCTTTCACCTTGTTAGCATTTCAAAGATAGAAGAATTGTTGAACCTCTAACATGGTCTCATTGTCCCATAAGGGAGTTAGAGAACTAAGGAACATTTTGATGCATCCTTTAAAATCATGAGCAATCTGACAATCCCAAAAAAAGTATAAAGATAGGATGTTGAAGATTATGGATACTTCATGCTTCATGCTAAAAGTAGGAAAATAGGGGGATCTCTACATCTTTGACTTTGAAATAATTTTTAAGGAAATATATCAGGGATTTTGGGATCAAGGAGATGCCTTAACTCTTACCTCAAAATATGCAAGGATAAGCCTAAACCTCCAAAAAAATGAAATCGAATATTTCCCTTTTCTATAACCATTTTTTACTTGTGGAATAAATGAGGAGGGCAAGGCAAGGACTCAAATGGATTTTACAACATCACATATGGTCATCAATGGTGCTCTAGAGTTCATGTAGAGAGGTAGTTAGGAGTGACTAATACAAGGTGTGAGAGTTGTAAAGTTTTAGGGATTGACAATTAGAGATACCTCAAAAACAATACCTTTTTTAAGGATAAAATATAATAAAAAATACCAATGAATTCATCCCTTAAGGCATGCATATAAGAATAATTCTAAACTCATGATCATGACAAGGCAATATAGTGAAAAGTGTCGAGGATTGGATTTTGGGGATAATTCATACCTTATATCACATTAGAAGTATTCCTACATATTTGAATCCAAAAAAGTGCATAGAAGGACATGTTTGAAGTCAAGGATCAAGGATACCAAGGAAAATATACCGAAAAAAAGGAAATACAAAAACTCTAGCTCTAAAGGTAACTTAGTGTGAATGATTAGGGAATTATGGTTTTATGGATTGAGAGTTAGGGATAATTTATACAAGGTACCTGAATAAGGAAATTTCCAAACTTGTGATCTAAATGAAGTGATATAGGGAAAAATGTCAAGGATTGGGGTTGGATCATAACTCATGCTAGAAGTACCACTTTAAAGATATCCTCGCATCTCTAACTCTGAAAAAAGTATATAGAAGGAGACACAAAAGTACTTAGAAAGATGTACTCAAGTAAGGAGATGATTGAAAATCTAACTCTGAAAGGTAACTTAGTGCAAAGCATGATCAATCAAGTTTTTGAGGAAAAACACGCCAATAAGGTAAATTTTGCAACACCAACACAAACAAGTTGAAGGAAATGTATGACCAAATTCAAAATTTGAACTCCTAATAGGATTAGGGGTAGAGGTATGGTTTGGAGGATGGATATACCAACATGGGAAACTTCAAAACTTTAAAACTCCAAAAACTTTCACACACTTTGGAATTATAAAATAAAACATCCCACACTTATAATTTTTTTGATATTTTTCATTTTCCAACACATGATAGGCATATAGGCATGAAAAAAAATAAAAATTATAAAATTTTGACAAATGGAGACCCACTTAGACTCTCTCAAATTGGTTATAAATGGTGGGTTAGAACAAGGAAACTGCAATAAGGTGGGCAAGGACTTAAGATTTTTGCATTTTGAGGCATGTTAAATAGGGATCCAACAAAAATATATTATTTGAGTTGGAATTTATTTACTATGTTCAAAACCTGATTTTTTATTACCTCTTGAAGTTGATTTACATTATTTTTATAAGGTTTTTGGAAGTACTTTTCCTAAATCCTTAAGGAAATTTTCACTTTTGAATTTTGAATTGACCTAAATTATGAAATTTTTGAATTTTTGAAAATTGTAACATACTCGCTCATACAAGACATTAATTACTTTGATTTTTACCATAGAAGTAAATAAAACATTTTCTTAAAAATAAGAATGTATTTTTTTTTCTTTTTCATACATCATTTATTGCACATTTCAAATATGAAAGTATAAAACAATTTTGAATTTGAACTTCTTGAAAATGAGAAAACTTTCCATTCACAATTCACATATGATAAACTATCAAGTATACAAATTTACAAATTATAATACAATTTTATGGTCAAGTATTCCATATTTAGATAATGCTTCTATTTCACAAGCCTCGACATTGTCATCTGCAAGAGGTCCAAAGCATCACCTAAGCACTTTACCTCCAACCACAGATCGATAGTCCCCCACACACCTTCCAACTAGAAATGGACCTACCCTTCATGAAGAGTATAGATTAAGGAACCCACAAGTATTTCATCTAAGTTTCTAATGTCATGTCCTACATAACCAATCAATCATACAACTTTAGACTTCTCTAAGTATGGCTAATATGACTGGCTATGCAATTTGGATTATAGTGAATCAACAATGTAAGAAAAGGCTTTTGCATTACTTTGGCCAAAGATTTGAAACATTTCATACACTTCCTTAAGAAGTGGATTCATATGTTCACACACCTATAACTTGACTTGGAAACCACCTTGACCTAAGATTTAACTCAAACTGACTGTTTGACCAAATAGTTTGACTTTTTATAAAGTTACCCAATCATAATGTAATGAATCACTAAGTAGGTAAATGACTAGGTTGGAACCTTATATTTTTCTGAATTTAAACACCCGTGTTATGTTCTCGTAACAACTTGGGACTTGGAAAATGCCACTTGTTCAAGTCCTTAATTTCAACTGTGAGAGTAATACTACTCCTATTTTCATGCGCATTTGGTTAATAATGATGACACCATGTCATTGACTTGAAACACTTGGTCTCATATTTAAATAATGACTACCTATCAAAATATGTAATATATAATAATATTGATCAATAAAAAAATATCACTTCTTATTAATTTAGTTCAAAATTTTCAATGATTTTCCATAAGATTCTATGCTTGAGAACTCATTAACATTTATGGTATAAATACAATATAAAATTCCAACTTAATATGCTCAAAGGAATACTATGTTCATGTGTTTGAAAACTCTTCAATAATTTCAGTTTATAAAAATGGTTATATATTAATGACACAGTTGATATAACATAAGCTTATCTTATGTTTGTGGAAATACATAACATTAAATAGATTATGCTCATTCTTTTCAAGTATACTTCTATATTCTTTGCAGTCAGCTAAGTGGAGCCTTGTTGAGTGGGATATGGTGTGCAGGTCGCAAAAAGAAGGGGGCCTAGGATTGTGTTCTGCTATTTTGAATGGGCAAGCTCTTACTGCCAAGTTATATTAGCATTGGTGTACTAGTCAGCATCAGCTTTGGGCCTGTATTCTTACCCAAAAGTATCTTAAGGATGTTGACACTTTTGATGTTCCTCGTTTTCCTTTGGAAGGAAGGGGATCTATGATTTGGAATACCCTCAAATCGGGGGATAATTTGGTCAAGAAGGGGATTTTTTGGATATGTCATATGGGTTCTCAAGCTCTTTCTTGGTGGGATTCTTGGGATGGTCATCCTCTTATTCTTTATGCTTACCCTCACCTCCAGTCTCTTTGTGACCAATTTACTAATGCATGTTGGAACACGGTTGAGCATTATAAGTCTGTTAGAATATTGGACTAGCTACTAGCCTTATATGGAAGCACTCCTCAGATTGGTTGTCAGGAGGGTCGGAGGGGGACAGGCAAGAGTTAGTTCGGATTCTTGCTTCTCAAGAATGTAATTCCATGGTGGGGCAGAATGTCCTAGCGTGGAGTAATAGTGATTTATCTGGTAAGTATTCAGTTTCAGCTGGGTATGGTGAGTGGCTTAGGCAGGTGTTTGGGGACATTGAGGTTTCTTGGTGGAAACATGTGTGGAACAAATTTTCTTGGACCAAGTGCAATTTTTTTCTGTGGTTGGTGGTCCAAAACGAGTGTCTTACTTGGGGTAACTTGTGCAAGAGAGGGTTTTAGGGGCCCTCAATGTGTGTTTTGTGTTGTAACGGTGAAGAGAGTGTCTCTCATCTCTTCTTCCAGTATCCCTTTTCTAGGAGGTTTTAGCACCTTTGGTGGGCTATGTGGAACCAGCCTTGTTGGCATGTCTCTTCTTTGGCAGAGTTCTTTACCCGGTGGGGGAAGGCCCTTGTTAATACTTCTTTTCTTCAAGTTATTTGGGCTTTGGGACCGACTTTTATTATCTAGCATATTTGGCTGGAGAGGAATCATGGGATTTTTTAAGATGTGAAGCTAGTTGCCCAAAATTTGTGGTGGAGGATTCTTCATTCTATGGTAAAGACTACTACGGCTAAGTGTGACTTGGCTGAGGGTGTGGATCTTGGAGAAGCTACCTTTTGTACTCGTCTCAATCTTCCTCTTCAGTGGGGGTTGTTTAGAATGTTGGTCATATCATGAGAAACAAATGTCGTCATCCCTTTTGAAAGATAAATAGGGAGGGGCATTGGTGTCCTCCTCCTCAAGGTGTGTTGAAAATCAACACTGATGGTTCTTCTCCTGGAAATCCTGGTCATGTTGGTATTGGAGGTGTTAGGTGGACTAGTTTTGGGACTGTTGAGTTTATCTTTTCTATTTATAAGGGTTGGTATACTAACAATGTGATGGAGGCTCTTGCCATTATTTGTGTTGTGGAGCGTGGTTGTGCTCTTAGGTACTGGAGACGGATCATATGTGAATCTGATTCTTCGGTGGTAGTGACTTTGTTGAAGAGGCAACAGTTAGAGGATGTTAGTTGGCATTTCGTTGTTATTATAAAATAGATTCTTAATTTGTGTGCTTCCTTGGATTTTGTTTCTTTTTGTCATATTCTGCGTGAATGGAATGGGGTTACAGATTGTTTGGCTAAATGGGCTTCTGATCATTTGCAAGATTGGAATATTGTGGAAAGGGGTCAATTACCCTCAGATTTATCTCAAAATTTGGACCAATTAGTGGAGATTGGTAGGGCTGTGTAATGCCCTTGCTTTGTATTTCTCTTTTTTGATTTGAATAAATTTTTACCCCTCTTTTAGTTAAAAAAAGTATACTTCTATATTTATATATATAAATACATATATCATTTTCATTAAGTACATGTGTGTGTGTGTGTGTGTATATCAACTAGTAATATAATTATCCAAAGGAAATGAAGTAAAAAAAATCACTTATCATATCTAAGAATTTAATCTCTACTCCGATGTTCATTGCAAATTGGAAGAAGATTAAAACATTTCTTGCCTAAGTCTACGAAAGAAAGCAGTTCATTCTTTCTCTATTTGGCATAAAATGATCTTCATAATAACTTAAGCTATCATCTTTTCTTAAATAAAATTCTAAATTTAAAACACAATTTACTTAGGAAAATTAAAGAATGAGATCATGCATATGCAAACTTCTTGTTTCTACACTTTAGAACCTCAACACATACAACAACAGGCTCGACTCAGATTTTCTTCATAAATTTGTGCTCTGTATTTACAAATGAAGGATAAAAGTCTACCAGATAACAATAACATTCTTTCTTTGTGAACCTTGTTATCTTTTTTTTTTAAACTCCCTTTGCAATTCATACTCTCTCACAGTCCCTCTTGTTCTTTTACTTTGTCCTCTCACAATAGAAATCAATTTGAACTATATTTAGACTCCCTTTCAATACTCAAATGCTAACTCAGTCACCACCTTTTATAGACTCCCACAAATAATTAATATCACAAAAAGAATTACAGTCGTTTCCTTTTCACAAACTCATAAAGAGAATTGATATCACAGAAAGAATTACAATCATTGCAATTCTAGTGAAAAAACTATTAGTCTTCCTTTTTCTCTTCATTTCTACAAAGTGCATGATCAATAATCCATGCCAAGATATTTCTGTTTTTGCCTTTCTCAAAACCATAGCATAAAAAAATCACAAATGATATCTCCTTCTTCTAAACTTGTCGCCTCCTCCAAAACAAGAGTATGAATCACAAAATAATGCCACTTGATGTCATCAAAACTATAAAAAAAACAACATAAAGCATCAACTCATCCTTCTTAGCCATAATACCACGACCTTTCTCTTCATTTTGTTGGCATTAAATTACCCCATGAGGCTAATAAGTTTTAAACAACTTTTAAATACTCTTTTACTTGTTTTTAAAGCATGATTAATATTAAAATATAATCATCATATTTTATAATATATATATATATTTGTCAATATTCTATACATATATATGTATATATATCGATATTAAATCCATATTATATATATATATATACCTATATCTATATTAATTCATATATATACATATATACTTATATATATTATATATATTAATATCGTTTATCACATTTTAAATAATCGATCTATCTTGTCCTATATACAAGATTAGCAAATCGGTGAACATCAAAATTCATATCATAAATCACTTTATTTTCCTTATCAAAAAATAATAAGCTAGGATTCAAATAGGTTAAACCTAACCTCTAGACTCGACTTAGCAAATCATGCAAAATGACTCAATAATAGGATTAGGGTAGACCTACGTGAGTGTGTTTGAAACTCAATTGGCATAACTAGTTTTTTCTAAAGTCTGTATTCCTCTCTCTGATGATACTCTCCATCTCCCTCTTGAGGGCAAGAAAAATAGTGTTGTATTTCACTTATAAATCATTCAAATAGTTAATCGTTATTTAAGATGACATCATCATAATCTTGATTCATTAACAATAATAATAATCATCAAAATTAAAATACATTGCATTGCATATAATCCCACCGTAATGTTAAATAGCATATATCACCATTAGGTATCAACATGCATTTTAATGTAAACAGTTAAAAGAAACTTGGTAAAACAAAATCAAGTGTAACAAAAATTAATTTCACAAGGATAAATTTTCCATTTTATTTATTAAACCTTATTGAATCCTAATTATTTTCAAGTTATGGAACCATCACAACTAAATTTCCTCCATGGGTCCTAAAATGATTAAGTGACGCTTAATTAGGATATGGTTCAAGTAGTAATAATCAAGTAACACTTGATAGTAACATGTGTCCTATATCAAGTGATACTTAATTAGGACATGGGTCGAGTAGTAATAATCAACACTTGATAGTAACATGTGTCTTATATCGACTGCCTATCATGGCTTGAAGATTGCTCAATAAAAAGGATTTAGAAAGGTTTGGCTAGAGGGATATTCGTTAAATGTTATTAACAACTTGAGGAAGTCTACTCACCCCTCTTGGAGTGATGAACCCCTTATTTTTTATGCAATTAAAATTTTGAATTCATTTGATGAATTTTATATTTCTCATTTATTCAGGGAGGGAAATGGTCTTGCAGATGTCTTTGCTAATATGGTCTTGTAGATGTCTTTGCTAATATTGGTGTTAGCGGCTATAGGTTTTGGGATGTGGATGATCCCCTTCCTATTGAGGCTCTTGCTTGTCTTAATAATGATTACCAAAAGTGCTAAGGTGGGTGTCGGTTTCATTATGAACTGTGTTCACATGTCCATGTTCATGTGGCAGATTATTCTTTGGAGTGATCATGAGTTGGATCGTGGGTGGGCTTATGATAATTCAAGTATCCTCCATATGGGGTGATCTTCAAGGTTAATAATAATCCTCTTACACCTTGTCATTTTCACACAGATTGTGGGTATTTCCTTGCCTTTGTTCTCGAGGCTTCTTATAATTGTCTACAAAGTCCTTAAGCTCTTGGGTTTTGTTAAGTCAGTGATCATGGGTGGATATATAAATAGGATTGAGCCATTTTCTGTGATACCTTGTAAACTAAAAAATAAGTGTGGTAAAGGTTGTAGCCAGGTGGGATAATGCCATATTTGGAGTGGTTCCATGGGAACAATCTGAAGGCTATGGAGTTGTTTGTCAAGGGATGGCATAATGGGGTTCTAAAGTTGGGCAGTACTAAATTTGATGTTAATGAAGACTTCGTAGTGAGCATTACTGGTCTTTCTACTGAGGGCATAAAGGTGTATAGAGATAAGGAGTCCAATGTTGTGTTACATCTATCTTCTTTAAAGGGGATGAAGAAATGAAGCTTGAGCGGACTAAAAGTGGTGGCTACTTGCACAACACCATCAAAGCTCTGTGGGGAGATGTCACTGAAGAATTGATGAGGTATATAACCTTAGAAGATCAGTTCTCTGATATTAATGGTTATCACTTTGTTCTTCTGAATCACTTTAGACATAAGAAGAAAGTTTCATTTCCTTTCTATATTTTGGCTTCTTTAGAAAATGGAATCAAGGATCACAAGAGAAATCCTAAAAATCATGTGCTACATGTTGGTTTAATTCTCTTAAATTTAGATTATGCCAAGTATTATGTGGTTCTGAAGCAACTAAGAGGGCTCCTAAAGGAAAACAAAAGAAATTGGCTTTGGAGTATGAGACTGTGCCAGAGGAGGAACCTGTGAATACTTTGAAAGGGAAAAAGAAGAAAGTGGTTTTGGAGGAGGAGTCTGGGTTGGAAGAGGATGAGGATTATGAACATGATTATGAGGCTTCTATAGAAGTTTATTCATAGCCCCTTGCTCCTGGTAAGAGAGGCAAAAAAGGTAAAACTGCCCCTGCTTCAGTGGAGTATGAAACTTGTAGTGAGGAGGGGGGTGGTGACAAACCCTATAAAATTGGGATAGGTGCTCCTTCAACCCTCTTGAAATATTTGTAATATGTTGTTGAGGGTAAGACTCCTGCACCCCCTATTTCGGGGTCTAAGAGAAAAAGGGTTTGAAGGATGATAGTAAAAAGAAGATGGCGAAGTGGACTGGTAGCCCTATGCAGGAGGAGTCTGTTGATTCTCCTCCTAAAGTTGTTGGTGGGTAGGATGCTATGGATACCCCTGATGAGGGGAAGGAGAAGCAGAATAGAAGGAGGATAGTTGTGGATGAAATTGTGAGCTCTCTTCATAAAATACAGACGCTGGTGGCTGGATCTAAAGGGAAAGAGGTATTTGAGCACCAAGAAATGAATTTAGTTTCTCCTAGGAGGGTGAAGTGGAGGATATGTATGTGTTTAATTTTAATCGGGAGGATCTACCTAATGTTTTGGGTCTGGCGAAGGAGGGTACTATTTCCCTATTTAGATTGTTCAAATGGGCCTTCCATGAGATCAATATGACCAATGTGAAGGTTCGGGGGGTTGTGAGAAAAGTTGGGGAAACTTCGCAATCATCTCTACAGACTCAAGTTGACTAGATGTTTGATGCTTTAAAGATTGTTGTGGAGGAGATGCTTAAGCTGAAGTAGATCTTTGAACAAAGAATTGCGACCTTAGAAGAGTAGATGGAACAAGTTAACATGAAGTTGGATAAGGTTGTTGAAGTGACTAAATCTACTATGAGGAATGAAGCGAAGGGCCTTACTATCCTCAATGAGAAGGCTAGGAATTGGATGGAGGAAGCTCCCGATGATAAGGAAGCTATTGGGAATAGGCGAGTGATGAAGGAAGCTTCAGTTGATAAGGTTGTTGATGGGATGGCTACTGGTTCACATGATGTTTTAATTAAAGAGCTAAATGTTTTTGGGCTCAGTGCTAAGACTCGCAACAAGACTAAGTTGCAAGCTAGGGTCCCTATTAAAGAGATTTTTGAAGTTATGGATGTGCATCACAAGATAATCGAAATTGACATGGAAGCTGCCAATATTATGAAGAATATGTAGTTTTTGGTTTTTTTCTCCTTTTTGGTAGTTGTTTTGCTGATGTTTTGTTTGTTTTGCTGATGTTTTGTTGTGTGTTGGTCATTTGTTAATCTGTGTGGTTATCTTTTGAAACAACTTTCCTTTTTGTAAAAGGTTTTGGGGTCCCTTCAAAACTCGCTTTACCTCTAATCAAAAACATGTGTCCTATAATGATCAAGTGTTCCCACCACTCATCACCCTCCTCCTATTAGTCCCATTTATATTCCTCACATCACTTATACCCTAGTGTAGTGTCAGAAATTGCACACCCCTGCAATTTCACACTACATGACACCTACCCTTTAGCATGAAAAATAAAAATATTTTAATTATAATATGATAGTAATATCATAATATGTATTTACTAGAAAAATTAGCCTATTCCTAGTTCTTTGGGTTTGATTTTATTGGATGCAAGCGCTATGTGCAGACATCTATGTGACAAGTTGATGTCCTACAAAAATCCATGATTCAAATGACCATTGGAGCTTTACTTTCTTGGTAATCTAGTAATGTAATGCTCCTTGTTGATAGTAATGATTGGTAAAGATGCTCAAGACCTTCTAATTTGAAAAAAACATCTCTTTGGAAAAAGGAGGAGAAAGGTTCATTCATTCATGCATGCAAAATTTACTTTGGCTTTGCAACTTTTAAAGCTAGATTGAAAGTTTTGATTAAAGATTATATCCTTTTTTGCTCTCAAGCATGTTATTTTATTCATGGTGAGACTATGAGCGGCAATTCAATGGTGACTTTGGAATGCTTTTGAGAGTATATGGTAGCTTCTAGGTGGATTTCTTCTTAAACTGATTGCCTCCTTCTCATTGTAGGTAATCTTTAAAGCTACTATTTTGAATATCATTGATATCATCATATTATGGTTGATCTATTTTCCTTTTATCTAGCTTTACATTTTCTTGGATAAATCTTTCATCTTTTATTATTATCATTTATTTTTATCAAAATCCAATCCGGTTACCCATGGAGATGAAAACACAAAAAATGGGGTTTGATTGAGGCAAGCCCCTAAAATGACCAACTCAAACATTTTTGTCTTCATTCTTGTGTGCAGGTTGTCTAAGATTTTGACTATGATTGAAGTGACATAAACTTTTCTTTACTTTGGAACTGTTGATTTTTTATTGTACGGGACAATAGTGCATCATGAGGACATCCACATGTGGCAATGGTGTCTAAGGTTGAAACTCCATGCAAGCTACAAAATCATCTTTGATACTTGTACATTATATTTTTATTACTTTTAAGTTGTGATTTTTTATACATATGCATATATATTTCATTAGTAGATTACAATTGTAAGTTATATTGAAATTGTGTTAGTTAATTTAATTTCTAGTTGTAAGACCTTATGAAATAAAGGATAAATCAAATTGTTAAGAGAATATTTGGTTCATGTGAATGTAATAGGAAGTTAATTCTCATAGAAAGTGTTTTTCTAATGTAAGAATTATTTTTTCTACGTTACAATTAGCTTCTTCACTCAAATCATGTCTCATTCATGCCCCATTCATTATCTTTCACATTCTCATCTCTAGTGTTCCTCTTTCTACCCTTGGCACACTTAAACAAAGACTTGATAGAATGGAGTATAAAGTTGAAATCATTGAGGAAAAATATGTGCAATGCCCTGAGGCATGCACTGAACAATCCCATACTATCTATAGACCCTCCGCAGTAAGAATCTCTCCAATACAAAGCGGGTCCTACCAATCAAGTACATGGAATCACACAAATAACCATGAACTGCATCATCCTCCTCCCAATGCTCACAATCCAGATATGGGCACCATGTGACAGCCTCTAAATCATCTAGTACGCGTCTCCAGTGCTCCAACTTACCCATCCTAGACTAGGTAAGTTGACCTATATATCGGAAAACATAAGGCCTGGTAGCAGGTCTATCTCATACTAGCAATGGTCATGTGATAACAATATGCTCCCACACCCAAACCTGAAGCAAATTAACTCTCGTTGATAGGCTACGCCCTCTCAAATATACAATTGAATGTAAATCACGATATAGATGTGCCAGCATGCACATCCCCTAAGCATTTCTGGTCCCATGCACGACCATGCTCTCAAGTACACGGCCCCAACCAACAAAGAATCCCTTTGACCTACGATCAGGACAAAGGAAACCTCTAATGAATCCAACAAACACTATCGGTAAAGTAGCATAAGCATCAGCCATTGTACACCACCGAATCCACAATCCTGCAGTGTGATCATCCTGAAAAACTCTACGGAGAGCATCTATCCCACCAGCCTCCTATGAATCATATGCTACAATCTCCCCAACAAACGGTATCTGTAATATCCGCCATACGTCCTCTGGAGTGACTATCATCTCACCAGTAGGTAGGTGGAAGGTGTTGGGTCTCAAAAACACAGGTTTGAACCACGAGAGGTTGCCAAGCTCTCACAACGCTTTTGGCCAATGTACAAGGCCAATTGATGCAATTGAACCTTCTTCTCTTTAGGTTCTGCTAGACCAAGGCGGGTGAACCTATGTGAATGATGCAGATTGAAATGTATTTCCTGGTGAAACAATCTACCCACAATGGCAAATGGAAGTGGATAGATAGAATCACTACAACTATACCTACTCCTACTGCACAAAAGAAAGGATTTTGAAGAAGTTGTTTATTTATGAATTTTATCTCTGGTTGAGGCAAATCAGTGCCTTCTATCCACATGGGCAATGGAGTCAAAAATTAAGAATTATGTGTGTTTCCTTCTCTGGTTTAATTCAAGTTGTTAGGCACTTTGAAAATGAAATTCTAATGACTGGCATACAACTTCATTCATTTATGTCTTGCACAAATTACATTGGAATGTTTTCTAACCTGGTTCTTCTTAAATTATCCAAAAGAAATCTTACAAACATTGTGACTTAATTAAAGGGATTTAATTCTGACTTGCAGACACCAGCAAATAAAAATTACACAAAGTGAAAACATACACCTTGATGAATCAGAATTATGCTTGATACGTTGACTCAAATGATTAGAAGACTTCGAATTGGAGAGAACCAAGATAAAAAATAATACAAATTATAGCATCTCAACAACTGAACTTAGAAAATATTTCACCAATTTATGAACATTTTCTACATTGCATTGTTTCAAGAAGGTCTGTCCTTGTTTTACACTCCCAGTTTCAAAAATCTCGTTCCTACTCTAACTCTTATCCCTCTGATTTTTACAACAGATTTATACAATAAAATTCGAAGAGTCACGACTCTTCATTTAACCAGTAAAATCGTTTGTATTCCCTGATAAAATATTTAATTGAGTTGCCTTTTGGCAATTTAAGTATTTTAACATTAGACGAGCTTTTATTTTACTTTATAACTTAACCACTCTTTACATTTTGCTTCCCCATGGCTTTTGTTGTATTTATCGCTCTACCACGGTCAACCTGTTGATCGGCCATGGTATAGCGGTCTTTGACCTTGACTGTCTTCTCTTCCTCCATCGCACTACCGCACCCTTCGTTCCACTCACCCATGGTATAGCGGTGACTAGCACTAACTGTTACCTCTGCCTTTACTGCTTTCTTACCACATTATCGCGGTCTATACTTGTCGTCGACGATACCACAATGTCTGCCATTTATTGCTCCACTGCTGTCTATCTCTATCACCGCACTACCGTGGTCACTAGCTTGACTGCCAGCGGTACCGTGATAGCCGCTTCGTTTTTTACCTCTCTTTCACCGCCTTACCATGGTTACCAACTTTGTCGGCTACGGTACCAAGGTATCTCCTTGCCAACCGCTCCTTGACTGCTACAGCCATACCGCAGTGACTATGCTAACTGCGTGCAGTTGTGTGGTAACCGATTTGTCCACCTCCATCCCTGCTAACTATTTACTCTGCCACCGCGGTCAGTCTAATGACTATCTACGGTGTAGCTGTAAGGGTTTCCTTGATTGCTTCAAACCGCTACCGCTATACCGTGAGCCCCTTTGTGGGAGGCCGCGGTAAAGCGGTAGTATATAATGGCTTATAAAGATTTAAAGGTGGTAGCGGTATAGGGTAACTTCAGCATTTTAGCAACATGGAGGGAGAAAATGAATTTTTATAAAGAGATAGTGAAATATGTGAGTTGAAATGGGAATAAAAACCTTAGGGTTTCAAGGATTTTTTTGGAAAATTATGGGAAAACCTTAGGGTTTTAACTATAAAATTTGGTTTCTAACAGTGGCTCCTGTTGGGGATGAGTGATTTTGCAAATCACTGCAAGAATCCAGAATATCTTTGGGAGAGCAGACCAAGCAAAGATATAAAAAATGAAGGCAATGGTAGATGGAGGGAATGAATAGATGAATGATATGAAAATGGAGCAAATGGAGAATGGAAAACCCTACACTACTGTACATGGAAAGAAAACATTTTCAACAAGGGCACCTCTAGGAATATCCATGTATTGGCAAACCTAGACCCTTCTTAAACTATTGTGCATGGAAAATAATGTTTAAAGAGGCTTTGCTAAGAATTGTCCATGCACTGGCAATCCTTAATCCTCTGTACCTGTTATGGTTCAAAAAATAAAACCATAAGGGATGGCCCCAGGCCACCCAAAAGGAAAAAACCTGCACTTTCCTCTATCATAGACCTTGTTCTGATTAAAGTTCACCAGGTTTCTTTTGAAACTATCCATTCCACCTGCCTTGCAACATGCACTGCCATTGAAAACCTTCAAAAAATCATTGTATTCAACTTGATTCATATTCATTTCATCACTCTGCATTTCATCGTTCTTATTATCATATGAAAAATATTTATCACCCTCAGCATACAAAGTGTATCCACATTCAACAAAACATTCATAGGCATGCTCACTATCATATGTTGTTGAATGATCAAGCAGCTACACTGGGACCTGAAAATCTGAATGCTTTTCTTGGAAATCAAAAAAATTTGTCTCATCAATATCCTCTGAAATAATCAAATCAGAAACACTTTCCATTTCTTTTATATCACCATTTGGCATTGACACACACATTTGATCCATACAATCATCCTCACACATACTTGAATCAACAAATGTTGGACACTCATCATCAATAACATGCAAACCAGTATCTTTTTCTTGTAGGCAAAAAACATTCAAATCACATACCTCTTCTTGGACACAAATAGATCTTTGATCAGCTTCAAAGAACTCCTCATCACTGTGAGAGATGCACATGGGGTCATATGAATTGTTACACATAATATCTTCATTGTCAAAGCAATAATAGGTTGGAGCCAAAACTTTAGAATCATCTTTATGTGCATACTTCCGGTATTCAAGAGTTAATAAATCTAAAACTTGCTCACTACTAAGTGAACATGTCTCTGCTTCCATATCTTCAACCATGTCTCCAACCTCTTGATCTTCACAAGAACTGCAACAATCACCCGGTTGTTGATCAACATCCACAATTTCATCTTCACAATTTGAATCACAGTCAGTTATGCAGGAGAAACTCTCCATAGCTTCATTGTTGGAAGGCATGATATCTTCTTCTATTTCAACTTTTGAAGCATTATTGGTAGTATCCACATACCTTGTCCCAAGAATGGAATCAATAAATTTATTCACCACATCAAAGGCTTGTTGTTTTAATGACTATGACCAATAAATTAATTTAGGCTCTGATGCTCTTAAAATTTGTGCAACAAATGTGGGTCTTGTAGGCCTAAAATGAGGAGGTAATTGCATACATATGTATGCCATCCTATTGTACAGAGAGTTTACATCTTCTCCCTTGTATCTCCTTATGTCAAAAAAGGCATCCACGAGACTTTTCTTTCTTTCTTGAATTTGAAAATACTCATCAAAAGTGTTCTGATGTGAATAGAGTACATTACCTTTGTTACCAAAATTCTTCTCAGTTGTATCATGTGGTATTTGTGGTGTCCAAGATCTCCTCGCATTTGTGTCTTCATTCTCACTGCATGATGACCTATTTGGTAATGTTCCTGGAGCACATTTGACTCCCAATTGCCACAATTGTTGGTTCACTTGTAGCATCTGTTGTTCAAATTATAGCCTTTGTTGTCTCAATTCCTTCAATTCTCTTATTGACTACTGTCTTCTTTCTTCTTCTGCCATCTTGACAAAATATTACTGCTTCACAACACCCATGCATTATTTATCAAATGAAACAGAGTCACCACCTACTTTTCCCAAAAGTAGGAAAATGAAAAAAAAAATTGATATTGTTTTGGTTTGCCCTAGCGGAATCTCCAAAAATGTAAAACTTTGTTGACTCTATAAATGGATAGGCTAAAAAATCTTTCCTAAGTATAGTCCCTAGTAGAGTTGCCAAACTATTGGGTCTCAAAAATGCAGGTTTTAACCAGAAGAGTTTGCCAAGTTCTTACAACACTTTTGGCCAATGTACAAGGCCAATTACACAATTGAACCTTCTTCTCTTTAGGTTCTGCTAGACCAAGGCGGGTGTACCTATATGAATGATGCAGATTGAAATGTGTTTCATGATTGAGCAATCTATCCACAATGGCAAATGGAAGTGAATAGATGAAAATCACTACAACTACTCCTACTCCTACTGCACAAAAGAAAGGATTTGAAAATGTTGTTTGTATATAAAATTAATTCTCCGGGTTGTGGTAGATCAGTGCCTTCTATCCACATGGGCAATGGAGTCAAAAATCAAGAATTATGTGCTTCCTTCTCTGGTTTAATTATAGTTGTTAGGCACTTTGTAAAATAAAATATTATGACTGGCATATAATTTCATTTATTTATGACTTGCATAAATAAGGCTGGAATATTTTTTTATCTGGTTCTTCTTTAATTACCCAAAAGGAATCCTAAAATTATAGTGACTTATTTGAAAGGATTTAAATCTAACTTATAGACACTGATAAACTAAATCACACAAAATGGAATACATTATGATAAATCAGAGATTATACTTGATATGCTGATTTAAATAATTAAAGGATCTCAAGTTGGAGACAACCAGATAAAAGAATTATGAATTAATTCATCACAACAACTAAACACCGAAAAGAATACTCACTAGTTTAAAACATTAATCTCCATTGCATTGTTTCAGGAAAGGCTCTATACATTGTTTACATTCCCCAGTCTGAAAAATCTATCTCCTACTCTAACTCCTTATGCAACTGATTTTACAAAGTATTTATATAATTCATACCAAGGGTCGTGACCCTTCATATGACTGGTAAAACCGTTTACATTCTATGACAGAGATAAAATATTTAATTGAGTTTCCTTTCAGCAAATTAAATATTTTTAACTATAATCTTGCTTTTGATTTTTCCCTTTATATTTTATTGCTCCATGCAGTTCACTTTATATGTTGCCTCCTTTACATTTATTGTCTCCGCAGCTTCCTTTATCTTACCACACTACCGCGGTCAACTCCTCGTCCTCCTGCGGTGCAGCAATGTTTGAATTTGACTGCATTGTTCCTATCAACCGCGCTACTACACCCTTCATTTTGTTCACCTGCAGTATAGCGGTGACTAGCATTTATTGTTATCTCTCACTGTTACCCGTGTTACTGCAATCCACCGTTTATCTCTCCGCGGTGCCGCGGTGTCTTGACTTTGACCGCTCTGTCACTTATTTCTTTACCGCTCAACCGTCGGCTTTGTTTTAGCCACTAGCGGTATGGTGGTGTTCACCATCACAGTCTATCCTTTCCCTTACCACTCCACCATCGGCTTCATTCTAACTGACCGCGGTGTAGCGGTAACTGTCCGCTGACCGTCACCTTCGTTGTTGCTGCTCGCTACTTTATTCACCACGGTCACCAATCTAGCCGGCTATGGTACCACGATAGCCGCTCTACAAACTACTAGCTACTTCCTTTTGTTCACCGCGGCCATCGTGGTCTGTGAGATGATCGCCAGCGGTAGCGCGGTAAGCATCTCCTGCTACGTTGTCTTCATTCACCACATAACCGTCGGCTTGCTACTTGCTTCATTGACTGATTCCTCCACCGTCTGCTAACTGCTATCCCAAAATTACCCTCCACGGTGTAGCGGTAAGGGTTTCTTTTACTGCTCCAAGCCGCTACGGCTATACCGTGAGTATGGATTGAGCCATCGACGGTATAGCGGTAGATTTTGATGTGTTGACCGTGCTACCGCAAATGGCTTTATAAAGGCCACGGTAAAGCGGTGAAAGCTCATAAGGGATAAAGTGATGGCGGTAAAGATATTTAAACATTATGAATGGGAAAAATTGAATTTTTTAAGGAAAAGATAGTGAAATATTAGGAATCAAAATGGAAAAATCATTTAGGTTTTTAATGGAAATTTTCAGTTCTAACAGAAGGTATTGTGGTCACTGTGCCACTACTCGGTTAATGTTGTGAGGAGACCCCGATTAATCCTAATCTGGGGCATGTCAAGAAGAGAAGAAAGACCACATCGAAAAATAATTTGTGTCTCATCTAGTGTCAACTGCGGAATCAAATCAAATGTCCATGGGAAACGCTCTCGAATCTAGAGGTTACCCAGACGCTCCTATCATCATGAAATGTTTTAAATCAGTACACTATGTCAAATATCACATGTCATTATCCTATCAAATCTAATCAATCCTCATTTATCATGGGTCATCATTATCAATCTAAATTATACTTCGCCTACATGAAGTCAATTTATTTAAAATCAACCTCGCCTATCATGAGGTTCATCAAAATTGATTTTATTCCTCACCTATCATGAGGATAATCAAAGTCTTATCCATCATCAGAATCAATCATCAGGGTTATTTAGATCATCAAATCATATCAAATTGAAGAGTGGCCATGATCAAAATCGATAAAATCAAGTTTAAAATTTGACAAATTTTGCAAATCTGACTTGGATGTGCTAGAACAGGCATTCAAAGTGCTTAAAAATCAGAAGCGCTATTTCATCACTTGGATGCACTAGAACAGGCATTCAAAGCGCTAAAAAATCAGAAGCGGTCTTTCATCACTTAGATGTGCTAAAACAGGCATTCAAAGCGCTGAAAAATCAGAAGCGCTATTTCATCACTTCGATGCGCTAGAACAGGCATTCAAAGCGCTAAAAAATCATTAGCGCCATTTTTTTGCTCGAAAGCGCTATAACATGCTATCAAAGCGCCACATCAATCAAAGCGCTAATTCAGAAGGTCAAAGCACTGAAACAATATCTCGAAGCGCTAAAACCCTTTAAGCGCTATTTAAAACTATTGAAGCGCTAATTTATCCTATCAAAGTGCTACTAGTTTTGAAGCACTAAACTATCCTATCAAAGCGCTAACATATCTAACAGAAGTGCTAATTCTCAAAAGCGTTAAAACAGGTCCTAGGAGCGCTACACCAAAGTGCGAAGCGCTAAAGCGTGTACTTGAAGCGCTAAAACTACACAAATTTAAAAATACGAGAAAAGGCACGAAAAATGAAATGGCACAAAATACGAGGAGGATTATGGGTACGTATCGGAGGTCCGTAAGCAGTTAGGCATTGGTGACGTCGCACACGCTCGAACAGGTGGCTGTGGTAAGGAATTGACATCCTGCTCCAAGTGGCTCAAATATGTCTCTTTCACAAATATTTCAAAAGTCAAATGCACAAATGAGTATGAAAATGACCTTTTTGACCTTTTATTAGTTTCTTAAAGGTGGAATATTTTGGGATTTTTAACTTTTTAATTAATTTTATTGGGAGATTAATTGAAATTCATCCAAGGGGAAAACTTTCTTCATCGTTATCAGGAGATAAATTATTTTACCACCAAAACTTCATCAAATCATCGAAAAATCATTAGAAAAAAAAATAATAATTTTTTTTGATAAATTTCAAAAAATCCAAAAAATCATAAATTTATCTCCCGAGGGGGCATATTATCATCAATCACTTGAAAATCAATGTTTGGGGCATGTCTGGGGCATACTGAAATTTTTTCGTCAATACTAACAGCAACACAAATTTTTCTTTGAAGCAATGCGTAAACACATCACTTCAAAGAGGGGCAAAATGTATACACCTAAAAATAGTCTAGAGAATCCAATTGATTAAATATAACTTATTTGATTAATTACCCTTAATTCCTCTACTATTAAATAAATGGAAATATTTATTTATGTAGTTCATCATAAATTCTTTAATCTCTATTCTATTATTTTCATCTTAATTAAATAGACAAATTTCACTTTGTTTTATTTAATTATCATAGTTAAATTCATCTACTTAATAAATAAATAGAAATATTTATTTATATTAAGTTCACTGTTAATTCTTCTATTTTTATCATATTTCCTCTTAATTAAATAAAGATATCCTAAGGTTTTTTATTTAATTATTATATCCCTTCTTATTAAATAAGCAAATATCAAATATTTGTTTTATTTAATTAAATATCTTATTTTGCTAAATTTAAATAAATCAAAATATTTAAATAAAGGCACAAAAGCAAATTTCCTCTATTTTACTCACCAATAAAATTAGATATTTTATATCTAATTAATTCAACTGGCATTCATGGGAAGATTTGGAGACAAATTGGAGACAAATTAGAAATCAATCTCTCAATCCTCTTCCATCAATTCTTCCTATCATCTTGCCTGGTGTTTTTCATGGGTAGGAACCAATCCCAAAATCTTCTCCAGCTTCTTCATTTCTCACCATTCAATCCTCCAGATTGAATTCAGGCCTCTGTTTGCTGCCCCTGTGCAAATGTATTGTCGAGAAATCTATAAATATAGCCCTGTACAACAAAGAAAGCATCCCAACTTTATGCAAACTTACTTTGCAGGAAAGCATCAAGCATCAAGCATCAATAACATCATAGCTTTAGAATTTATAATCATGGTTACATTTAGTCTGATGTAGCTTTCATTTATCCAAATTCATGTCAAGTTTAATAATCATCATATAGGATTAGTTTCCTACATTTTGACAACATCTCGTTCTCTAGATAGTCATTTTAAATAGTCATAGTGCTTACATGATCTAAGAGCCACAGTGATTTGATAAATCTTTGGAGATGGAGAGCAATATGATGGTGTCTCACTTCACCACCTTAACCTATAGGACCTATCTCCTGACTAGGCTCCCCTGGTTCTCCTTGCCAACCCAACTACTACTACACATTCTTCCAACCAAGACAACCTTGGTGCTTCTTTTGCAATTCTTCCTTAGCCCTTAATCCACCCTAAAGGCTAACCTACTCCCAATACTAGATTTCTTCTTTGCAGGGGTATGGAGATGTTTCAAACAGGTTCACACCATCACTTGATGGTTCTTGAGGGTCCATCTACCTTCATTTTCCCATCGCTTCCACCAAACCCTCATCTAGGGTTTTAGTCCACTAGTCCTAGGCATTCCAACTAGGCCTTCTTCTCCGAGAGAACACACTAATACTCCAAAGTCTTCCAAAGAACATTGAATTTTTCTTTGGGGTTCCTGGACCTCATGCCTACCACTTGAAGATTGTAGTGGTCTTAACCTTCAATTGCCCGTACACAGACTGTACCTTCATTTTGGCAAATTAGGCCTCTTGTTTAGGTTTTCCTGACCACACAGCAAACTGTCAATTTTTTCTCCCTCCAAATGGACTGGTGGAGCCTCCTCCTTCTTGCCAAGTCTTTACAAGGCATCTACCTGCCCTCTCCACCATGACTTGACAGGGAATGATCACCCCTACAAATCAAATGCCATGCACTCCATGTCTTTCCTAGCCGGACACTGTCAGGCTCGCCTAGGAGAAGACTTTCAAAGTGTTTCCTGAGCTATTCATGACTCCTACTCCTACCTTATTTACAATCATGGAGTCTAGTCACAATTCCCAAGAGGTCGTACGTTGTGTACAGGGGGAATGTGATCTAAAGCTCCATTTTCAACTCACAAACTGTCAGATCAACAACTAAGAAAGAAACAACTACCTACAAGCAGAACCTCAAACCAAATTAAGAATCAAACTACTACCACACAATGATTAGTTAACACTCACAGGACACTCTACACCACTTACAGAACTAGATTCAATCCATTTAAGCTCTAAATTGAACCAAAATCAAAAATTCACATTTACAACCCACTATTTTTTCCTTTGAATTCAAATTTTCAAAACAATGTAAAAGCTTCCAACCTCTCTTCCATGTCGAGGTCTCCCTTATATAGGGTCACTAAAGTAATTAAGCTCGACCCTAACTACTCCATGGCCGCTTGTGGCTTCCATTAAGCCTTATTTGTAAACTTTTAGAAAATCTAACACCTAGAAAGGTCTACAAAGGTCTTAAACCATCCTTGTAGCCAAACCTCAACCTATCAAATGGTCAACATGACCTTTACCAACACAATACATGATCTAAATTGCCACTAAGGCACAAACACAAAGAAATAGGAAGAGATTGCCACATGTCATGACCTTCTAGTCAACTTTCCTAGGTGAACTATGGGGTGCTCCTGCACCAGACATGGTATGCCATACTATCAGAATAAGGCAAAGAGAATAAAATAACATCCATCTATTTCAATGGTACACATAGCTTTGGCCAAAGCAATTAAACTAAAAATGGTAGGTAGATCTAGAAAAATCAAATCTACTCTCCTATGTTAGTCCATATTCAACACCCATTCCAAAAGGTAAAGCAAAATCACATGTAAAATAAATTTTAACTACTTTTCTCATGAAGACAATATAACATGCATATATCCAATGATCATAAATATAAATAACTCTTTTCTTTTCAAGTAAAATGATTATATGAAGATATTTTTTCATTTCAATCCCTTTCATGCATAACAATGGTTAAATGCATAATTGACATATAATTTGATTATTGATACACAATTGATCTCTAACTAATGATATTTTGTATAGAAATGCTAACTAATCTTTGATGACATACACGTTAAATCCATAAGAAACCAATTCATAACATATGTTTATTGGAAACAAAAGAATCATATCCATAACGATTAAATGACAATTTCATACATTCAATTTAATATTCTTATTGTGGAATCATCACGATAGAAATAAAATGTTTACTAGTATTACCTTCATGGAAAATACACTATATTTATATGTATACTACTATTTAAATATGCTGATATTATAGAATAGCAATGGTTTTATAACAACAACAAATAGTTCATATTAATATTCAAACTCCCCTCATTTTGAAACTATTTAATGAGACACAATTCAATCTCAAAACTCTGCTAATTATGCCTAGGTTGAATCGGCCAAAATATCTATAATTTAAAAATGAGAAGACAAACATGGTAGATTGATTCATGTGAGGATAATGAAAATGATAATGTTGGAAGCTTGGTGGTTGCTACAATACTTACAAATCTTGTTAAGGGTTGTTTGGAATGTGAACATCACTCCAATTATCATTGCTTTGATTATTTATCACCAAGTGGGTTCGCTTCATAGGTTCATCCTTGGTGTCGGAAGCAAAGGTAACCTCACGAACAATGTGAAAACTAGATGGAGTATATATATTAAAAAATCGACATGCATAACTATTTTCTACATTATACATAATAATTATTGCACATGTTCTTAAACAACCACATAACCCTATAGTTCAAGTTCTATAAGTGAATCAATGTGATGTCACACACACACACACATGTATATATGACAATCAATTGTTCTAATTAAGTCAACATATAGGTCCACACACAACAGTGGTGCAAAAACATATAACTAATTTTTCTCATGGTGTTGTTTGACTACTTATAACTTGAACAAAAAGGATACATTTCTCTACAAACTAATGGTTTAAGAGGCCCACCTCTATGACTGCACATAATTTCAAACTCACTTCTAGCTTACACAATATTAGGGCTTGCAACTAATGTAATATAGATTAAAACATAATAAATTATCATATATACCAACAAATGAAGATAGATCAATCCCAATGCTTGCTATAATAAGTTTCAATTTAAGACCTACTATTTTGAATTCCATTAGTGAGAAACTCGTTCCACAAAAAAATAGCCCATACTCCTCATAATTCATTTATAAAGATAACAAAAACCATAAGCATTCCTTTTATAAAATGGAAAAACCTCTTATTATTTCTTGTATCCATTCACCTCTCTAATAGTCTCATCGAGCCCAAGCCTTCCATGCAAGCTTTAGAGAGCATTAATTTGGTCTCTTGTCCTCCATGCAAACTCCTCACTGTGCTCACATTCCATGATCTAATCCTCCTCAGTCATTGTCAATTATCATAAAAAAATAGTCTGCCCTCTTTTCATAGTTTTTCATATTCCCATGCAAAGTGTTCAACTCCAATTGGAGCGTCACTATTTTTAGAACCAAACTTTCTCCTCATTCTAGGATCACATGATTTGTCATGCAAAATATTTAAATTTTAAACTTATTTTATTTAATTTTGATTTCTTTTTAATAGCAAGTCATGCAAATCGTTTGAATTTGAAACTTATTTTATTTAATTTTGTTTTCTTTTTTAATAATAATCTATTTATATATTTATATATATAAATAATAATATCCTTATTGTATTATTATTATTATTATATTATTATATTATATATATAAATATAAATTATGAGATTTATCATTATAAAACATTCAAAAATAAAATATTTTATTTCCCAATTAAATTATTTTTTGCGAACAAAATAACCATAAGACATAGTCAGTATTTAAATTATAACACACAATAGGCAATTATGTATTAATGATAACACAACTCATAACATAATCATTCACAATGCAGGATGAATGCAACTACGTGAGTGTGTGTGTAGGATTTCCATTAAGCTGACTATTACTGGGCGGCTAAGTCATCTCTACCTCAACCATGTTCTCGCCTTCAACCTGTTCCTGAACTCATTTGCACTCAATATCTTGTCAATAGTTTAGCTCATAAAACCATAATCAATAATTGAAATATTCACATCATAATAATTTATCACTATTTTAATCACAATAACATGCATTTAAAGATAACATCTAATTTATCATCCACAAAAACAAATTAATCTATGCTTCAAACACATATTGTCCAATGGTCTCATCCAGTTCCATTTATTATCAAATAAAGTTTATGCAAGAAAAATCAAGATATGACAAATGGAAAAGGTTATCACATGACATAGTTGAGATCTTTTTACAAATTTATATTTATATTTTATGTAAGAGGTTAATTATTGGCTAAATTTTTCCAGCAATATTGATATACTATGATATTGAGTGGTTATTTTTTCTTTCATATGGATCTATTCATACCTTTTTGAGTCGGCCTAGGAATTTGTGCATCATTTTCATGTGAATATGGGGTAGAATAATATAATTTTAGATTTATTTTCTTGTAAACAAGGATACAGTGATTTTATTCATGATTATATTAGAAAATCTTAATCGTGTTCTAAGATGCAAGCATAAACTATGTGATGATCAAATCTAAATTATTTTTGTTAAGGTGTTGTTATCTCTTATTTAAAAGTGTGCATCTAAATAGTTATGCTTCATCCATATATTTGTATGCACATGTGGGACATGTTGAGTTGAAATTATAAGTGTATTTAATAATGGTTCTACTCATGCTCCTTTCATTCCTTCCTATATTTCTAAGTTCCAAAAGGTAATTAAAAAAAAAAGAGTAGTGATAAAGAAAATAAAAACTCAATAATCATTATATGGTCAATACTTAAAATATTCTTAATTTCAAGCCTATTTAAAAAGATTGAGTAAACCCTTGAATATTTTTTGGGGAGTTTACTTTGTGCTAATGTGATTTTCTATTAATTTGTTGTATATATCTAAAGGAATACCTAAGAGATATGATGGGACTAAATTTTCATTATCATAAATTTCATGGGTGTGATATACAATGTTGTATGACTTTGAAACACAAGGTACAGTATATTATTGATAATAATATGATCCATATGGAAGGTACTAATGATGGGGTAATCACTCAATGACTCCTAATAAAAAATCAAAGATTTATACAAATTCATTTTATTCTTGTGATAAAGCTAATAATGTGAATTTTTATGCGAGGATGGTTATGAGGTACAAAAGTATATTGATAGAGATGAGATACATAAATATAATGGTATTGATGTTTATATTGATTTACATGTATTTTGGGATAATGTTTTAGGTATACTTTTAGGTTCTTCTTCTTCTCCATCATTAATTGTAGTCAAGATGATGAGATATCTCATAATAATTATGTATGTTACTAGATATATATGTGATGCATAATTTAACAAAAATATTATTCATCCAACTTGTCAATATAATATATGCATAGAGGAATTCTTTTATAATCATCATATTCATCAACATTCTTATGCACATTTAAGTGTTTCATTGAAAATTAATAATAGAATTTTGATTAAGAATTTGGGTTGTATCATTTTACCTTTAAAAGTGGATTTTATAGAGGTGTTAGTTCTATGTCATGTCATTCCTTATTCATATACATTTTTAGTTTCACTTGGTAGACTATGGATAAACTAAAAGTGGTACTATCAATGCTAAATCAAAGTATTAAATATTATCATAAAGGAGATGTGGAACTAGTATTCCTAGATATCCATATAAGCCCATGATAGAGTTGAGTCACTTTACATTGAATACATATAATAAAAAACAAAGAATCCTCCACTTGAGAATATTGTTCATGATTTGTATAAAATACACATGGATAAACAACAAATGAGGCCATAAAAGCCTAAAAAAGTACAACAAAAGTAGCCAAATTGTCTTTGTATTATAAAATAATTGAATATAATATCGACACAAGATGTATGCTACCTCAAATAGAATATCCTACATAGCCTAAGGTTATTGGTCATGATAAATGTGAGTCTACACGTGGTCTAATCAATCACTTACCTCTAATGTGATGAATAAAATTAATATAACAAAACATCCTAATTTTCTTCATCTTTAAAGGGTCCTCAAAATTGGTTATCAAAGAAAGATTCCAATGTTAAGAAAGTTCAAAATTTACACCTACAACCACTTTCAAGAAAGAAAGAGTAATGAAAAAGAAATAAAAAATCATAAATTGATCTTCTTCTAAGAATATTTACCGAGAGCATTACTCTACATAATTAAAAAAGTTTTCTACTTGAGGATGAGGATGATTTATTAGGGCAATATTCTTCCCACATTATTGGTTGAAACTTTGAGCATGCGTTTTGTTTATATATCTATATTTATATTCTTATCTTTGCTTTTATGTTATGTATTTTCCATGATCTTAGTTAGAAAGTGGCTTATTCAAATACAAATTTAGTGGTTTATGTTGACATAAGTGACTAGGAACATGTGTTATGTTATTCTTTGTCACTTCTTTCTTGTGTTGTATGTGCTTTTTCTAATGTTTTCTCTATAATTTTGGGATGATGCAAATCATTAACTGCTTGATTGTTATTCTCATCATGTTGTCCAAAAATATGGCTTATTTTGCTTTATGTGTTAAATTCCACCTTTTTGATTGATCCTTGTTAGTTGTTCTCATCACTTTATCCCATATTCTATTACCTTATGCATGTGTTAGCTTGTGATTTGTTATATAATATTTTCATTCTCATTTCACCTTTTATATTATGTATTATTTACTTATGTCTTTGACATGTTGTATTTATTTATGATTGATTCCATATTTCCCCATTTAGGTGAAAGGAAGAAAGTTATGCATAAATGATTCCTAAACTAATCTTTAGAGGAGAGTAATGTGCAAATTTTAGATCTCTACAATTCCAAAAAGAAGAAGCACATAAAAAAACTAAAAAAATTATAGGTGTGCATGGGGAAAATATTTATAGGAGAAAACCTCACTCCAGAGTACCCCAATGTATTATTCAATACTCTAAAGATAGCTACAATACTTACAAAGCAAGCATTTACATTAGTATTGTCAACTAGAGATGTGGAGTAATTTTAGTAGCGTATAAATAACTCCATCTAAAGCACCCTATAAATAGGAGAAGTAATACATGAAGCCATCAAATGGTAATGAAAAAACTAAAAGCTAAAATAACCCCAAAAAGTGGCACCCAAAGTGAGAAAACTAACACCCAAATCCCAAGATGAGTTCACAAGCTCAAAAAAATATATTCCTTCCACCTCTCATAAGTGTATCATGATATACTCACCAAGTTGGGAGGTTCCATTTTGGCTTCATTATCTCCATTCAAATATGCCTTATGATGTTTTGTAACATATATTATAAGTTGGTCAACAAGTGTAACTCCCTCTTACAACTCTTTTCTATGTTCTAGATATTTTTTACATTTCTAATGTAAGAGGGCCGACTTCTATCTAGGCCATAATTTTTTATCCAAGAGGCTATTCAACATCACTTTTTAAAAAAAAATAGATCTCAAAAAAATATATTCAACATGTATCCCTAGAATCAATGTTGAACAATCCAAAAAATATATTTTTCCCAAAAATGAAGTTTATAACCCAAAAATTGAGTTTTTCTATTTTATAGTTGAAACATAAAAAAATGTAAGTGGGGTGATCAATGTGAAACGATGATCTTAAAACACTTACACTTTCCTAGTTTCATTAGGTAATGTGATCCCCAAAGGTAGGATTGACTTTCAACCCTTAGGTGAGTCAACCCTATTGGAAGATCTGTTATTTTCCTTATGACAAAAAATGGTAAATATGATTGAAATGCACTTTGGGGAGATAAATAAAAAATGATTAATGAACTCAATTATGCAATGCAAAACTTAAAATGTAGATTTAAAGAATAATACAAACAAAAACCACAATCTTCTTATAGATTTAGGAAGGTTAAATTGTTGCATAGCTGTCACCAAAAACGGGTGTTGAGTGTCCCACAAGGACTCATTCGCCCTAGGGCGAATGGGTCTTTGCATAGGGTTTTTCCTCAGCTTCGGGGGTCCTTTGGAGATGGATCTGAGATGTTGTTTGCTTTGTGTTTCACTATTGGAAAGTCATAAATAAATTCAAGATCTGAGTTTCTATGGCTTGACGATAATGTTGACAACTTTGCAAAATTACTCTTTTGATTAACCTTCAATCTTTCTTCACTTGCAAATCTACACATACATAAAGAGAAGGATTTTTTATTATTTTTGGGTGAATAGGGGTTTGCCTTAGTCAAACCCTAGTTTGGTAATTAAACCTTGATAATGAAATAATGATAATATGGATAGAATTTGATGAATGAACAATGTTATGTCACAACTCACCAAACCATCAATGGCTAACCTTAGAGAACTAAATTCTAACACATCACTATAAGGATTGGATCTTGCATCAAATGGCTTGATTGGATGATTGATTTGACACTTGATTTGACACTTGATTTGATGCTTGAATGCTTGGAACCTACATCACAATATTAGATCCTAAAACATGCATGAATGCAAATAACTTTGAGATCATGATAAGATCTTGATTGTTGTTGTATATGACTGATAAACCTGCTCTTCGATGCTCTTAACCATAATATTTTCTCTTGTAAAAGTTTCCTTAATGCTAGATTTTTTCTTAGATTTGAATTGATAAAATAACTATATTTATAGGTGTTGATGGTGTTTTCTGCACAACAACAACTCAAATAGAATATGATATCCTATCTCTCTTGAAAGGTAAATCTCTATCAGAAAAGAGATAACCCCAAGGTCTCTAATGTTAGGTCTTGATAATGCAATAAAACAACTCAGTGATAAATGTGAAAATGCTGGTAATCACAAAGGGCCTTACAAAACAAATACTGGATCTTCAAATCTATCAAATCTTGCAATATGTTGATACTTAAATTTCCTAGATTTAACCCAAATTCAAAGAAATAGAAAAAGATGAGAGTTTACAGAAATCCTAAGGTAAAATTGCTCCTAAGATCAATGATACTAATGACAAGATACTTGAAATAGACCAATCCCTTAAAAATAATTTTTGTTTGACCCAGATTTATCCTGCAATCTCATAGAAACAGTGCAATCTTCTAAGGAATTAAAGATTTTCAGATCATGAACATTCATCCACACCAACCTTATTTTGCAATTGAAATGAATAAATACTCACAATTGAACTAAGCACATAAATATAAGGTCTAGGCTAACTTTACACAGCAACCCACAATCAATAAGTTGCCAAAATTATGGACTAGGGATCACTGCAAACACTTCAAGCATCTAACCATGAATATTACTGAATCGTCTAACCCTAAATCTAACATTTGTTCAATATTTTCAAAAGCAATTTGGAAAGATAGAATAACAAGAACCATGCAAGATAAATCAATCCAAGAGAGGCCACCAAAGCACAATGTCTTTAATTATATTGAGTTCATCCAACAATAGCAACAATTCCAGGATTTGGTGTGTACAACATTTGCTTTAGAAAAACTAACTCCTAATTCTAGCTTCTACTTTATCACTTTGCTTGCTTCAAAGTCTAATCCTCTAACTAACTCTACAAAATGAGGCCAAATGCCATACTTATAGAGAATTCCATCCTAATTAGGGTTACAAGGAAAGTTGACCACAAAACAGGTCGACCAAGGAAAAAAGAGCTCCTAAAATAAAATATAATATTGTATTAAATGCTTGAGACTCTTTTTTAAGTTGGCCTAGAATCTCCAATATAGCTCGGTCCAATGCATGTGAAGGATGAAGAAGAAAATAATGGGAAGCACAAATTTTGAGGCAGTCACCCATTGGCTAGCCCTTCATCTTTACCTTGACCCATTTTATCTCACGCCTTAAGGAAAATCCCCTCTAGGTCGGCCAAAGGTGGAATATTTAATACTTTGAATCTTTTATCAAGGGATTTAATCTATTCCCTTGATTTCTTGATGACCTCATCCCACTCCACCTTTAGGGCTTGATACTTCTCCATGAATGCAATGTATGTGGCCGCATCATCAAGTTGGTGCATAGTAACTGGACCATCATCAATCGGGGCATAAACCTCATGCCACCATCTCCTTAGCTGCTCTAAACTCAAGTGTTTTGATGCAAACTTTTTCCTTTCTGTCATGATTTCAAAGAATGAAATGCACCTATTATATATATCAGTCAGGGTTCCCTCTATTTGTTTTCCCTACTTTTGTACCTTCTTCAATACCCTTTGCCTTATCTGCAAAGCTTCATACCATTCCCAGGGTTCGACAACCTTTGAGGAAGATAAAATTCCATCACCTACAAGATTCTCCTCGGTATACTCCATGATAACCTTGGTTTTCTGTAGCAAGAGGTCAACATCCTCCTTATCTTGAGCTAACATGTTCTTCAACCATTCTACTGACCTATGGGAATCTCCACCAGTTGATAAGATATCCTTGATTGCATCATCTCCTCTGGCTTCTACTCCCTGCAAGCAGTCATGTGTGACTTGTGTGGTGGTTTTCATCTTTTCCAATTCAGTGATGGTCTCCTTAGGTAGAAGGCTTGTTGCAGATGATGAAGAGATAGATTGCAAAGGTTTCATGAGATCTTGCAAATATCTTCTCAATCTCTCGTTCTCCTTCTTCAATTCCTATTTAGTTTGCACCTCCATTTTTAATCTACCTAAAATTGTAGAACTGGAGCCTTCAAATTCCTCAACTTATTTCATCATGGAGGTGGGTCCAAGATTAATGGTCTGGATACTGTAGTCTTGGCTAGTTACCTCATCTTTGTTCTTATTAGGTGCATGAGTATCAATGTGGATCACCCGATTATTTGCCTCATCTCTATCAATCCCTAGCCTTTTTCTTTGCCTTTCCCTTTCCTATGTTGGCTAGTAGATCATCCCAAATTGGAGGGGTATCATCTACAACAATCTACTTATTCTTCAATCTTTCACTGAGCCAACTAGGAGTAGAAGCATCGGGTTGTTCATTATGTGTTCCCTTTTCAGTTTGATCCACGGGGGGCTCAACATTTAATTTATGCTCTGAGGGGACCTCCTCACTTTTGCCTCCTCCTTTATCTTCCTTATCCTATTCTGGATTCTAATCTTTTTCCATATTATGTTCATCCTCCTCATGTGTCGATGGAGGAGTCCTTGCAGGCATTTCTTCTTTTCCTGGAGACTTATCTCCCTTATCCTCAACAAGTGAATCCTCATAACTTACCAAAGGATATTGCATGATTCTTTCTATCTCTACCTTGGTACTATGGAGTTCTCCCTCTTTGAACCCTTCTACATCTTCATCTTGGTGATCACTAATCTCTGCATCCTTGGACTCATGTTGTACATCATGTGATTCATGAAGGGGAGAGGCAACTTCTTTCAATGCAACAAGAGCAATTAT